>JBBPUQ010000004.1:3610000-4810000 GCA_038501195.1 Nemania diffusa
TAAAATATTCTATGTTTTTTATATAGTTAATTTTACTAAGATTTAATTTGTTAGTTTTTTGTATTTTTTTTATAAAACTAGCAGTTATTAAACTGAAATAGTTGTAACTTAAGTAAAAGTGTTCTATTTTCAACGTTTTTTTTAAAAGTTGATCGAATTTAATTTAACTAACTTAAATCGTATATTAGTTCATTTTATTTGTTTTAATGCAGCTTTAGCAAATATATATTGTTACTGTTTGTTAAAAGCTAATAATATATTATTGCAGTTAGTACTGTTTTATATTTTCGATTTGAATATATTATTATTAGTAAAAAGCTCGTTTATTAAATATAATGTATATATTGAACAAATACTATAATTTTTATTACAGCTATTATTTCGATATAAAACTAGACAATATAGCGCAAATATATATCGATTGCGCTATATATTTCAAAACTTTAATATTATAACTTGTAATATTTGTTAATGTATTATATATAGTTTAAACTTAATATTGTTTAACTAATATAATTGCTTTTAATTGTTTGTAGTTGTTTTATTAATGCTTAAAAGTAATATTTTTTAAACGTTTTAAATATAATGTTGCAAAAAAAGTTAATTATTACTGTTTTTTGTATATATTAATATAAGTTATGTTGTAATAAATATAGTATTATATAAAAAAATAGCAACTATTTGTTAAAAAATTTGCAAAGCTGTGTTTATAAATATATAGTTTAATCTAGTGTTTTTTGTTAATATATTTTTAGCTTATATCGATATTGTTTAAGCTTGCTTTAGTTAATTTGAAAGTGTTGCTTTTTAAACTTTTTTAAAATTTTTGCATTATTTAGTTCAAGTTTAAAATAACAGTATCAAATTGTTTTATTAAAGCTTTCGGTTTAAATTGTTTGCTTTTGTTTAAATATTATATTTTATATTTAAAACTAATAATATAAAGTTATTTATTTTATATTGATATTATATGTTTGTAGTAAAAATTAATAAATTTTATATATAAATATACTGTTATAATATTATAAAATAATTATATTTTTATAAAAATCAAAGTTTTTTAATACTGAACTTTTTATTTTAAATTAATACAAATTTAAACTGCTTAAATTTTTCAGTGTATATAAAAAATCGGTTTAATTAATATACTAAGTTTTATATATATAATAAAACTTAGTGTTTTATTACAGTATTATATAATATAATATTATTATATAAGTATTTTTTATTTTTTGTTTGTTTATTTTTTATTTATAATGTTATTATTTATATATGTTGCTTTTTATAAAATAATTTAGTTGAAATTTTGTTATAAATAGCTTGTTTAAATATAAACTGTTAATTTTTTAACTTTTTAATAAATGTTTAATTAAAAATCTTTTCTATAAACTTTTTAAAAAATTTCTAAGTTTTTTTTGCAACTGCTTGCTTTTTTTTTTTTAAGTTAATATAAATTAGTAGTTGTTTTTTTATATTTAGTTAACTAAAGTTATAATTTATTAATATAAAGCAAATAGTTATAGCTAATATTTAAGTAGAAGTAATTAGTATAAGCGCTATTAAGTTTATTGCTGTTAAAAATAATATATTTATTATTTGAGCCAAAAGATTTACTATGTATATATTGTGTATATGTTTTTTTTGCTACATTTTTAATAAATAAGTAATATGTAATAGCAGTATAACGTTTTTAAGTATTTTTTTTATATTTGATTTTTTAGTATTTTCGGTTTGATATAATAACTTTAAAATTGTAATAACATATAAATGTTTGTAATAAATTATATTAGCTTAATATAATATAAAATGTACCGAAAAATTATATAAAAATTATGTTTAAAAAATAACAGATTTAGTTGTATATATATTAACAAAGCTTTTTAACAATAAAAAAAGTTTGTTTTTTAATATTATTAGCTAATATATATGTAATAAGTAAAATAAACAAAAATATATCATTAATTTTAAAGTTTAAAAATAATCGAAAAAATATAATAATAACTAAAACAAAAAATTAACAATATATAAATAATAAAAAAAAAATAAATAAAATAAAATATAACAAAAATATATAAAAAGAAATTTTTATAAAATATAAAAAAGTCGAAAAGTATAAAAAGTAAAAATAAATAGTTTAAATATTAATAAGTTAATAAATAAAAAACTATATTAATTAGTTAATATTTAAATTAATTATATATTTTAATGTTATTTTATATATTTTTATACTTTTGTAAGCTTTAATAATATTATATTATTAACTGTATATTTAATTAAGTTTAATTTTAATAAACTATTTATATATTTTATACAATATAATTAAAATTATTGCAATTTTATATAGCAAAAAAAAAACAATATATTAAAAATTAAAAAATAAAATATATTGCTTAATAGTATTATTTTTGCTTTAATTAACTATATTTTAATTTTTTAAATGTTTTGCTATATAATATATTAATAAAACAATTGAAATATTATATAGTAATACTATTGCAGTTATAGTATAAATAATATATTTATATAAATTTATATTTTTATTAATAATATAAATTTATTTTTAAAAGTTTTAATTAAAAAATATATTAACTAAATTTTTCAGTTTTAATAAAAATATATATATTGTTTAATTAAATTATATTTATATTACTTAAAATATTTTTAAGTTTTTAAAACTGTTAATAATTAAAAATAATATTTTTAAAAATATTAAAATAATATTTATTAATATAATATATTGTAGTTATTACAAAATATATTTACTAGTAAGTTAAAATAAGTTTATATAATATAAAAAAGTTTTAAGTTTTTTAAAAAGTCAGCTATTAAAGTCGATACTACTAAAAATATAAAAATAATATTTGTTAATATAAAATATTGTTGCTACTACTTAATATATTTACTAACAAGTTAAAATATATTTATATAGTATAAAGTTAATTAAAATAGCTAAAAATATTTGTAGTTAAAATTAATATTGTTAAAAATATAAAAATAATATTTGTTAATATAAAATATAGTTGCAGCTAATAAATACATTTATTAGCAAATTAAAAACTGCTTATACAATTTAAAACGAATTAAAATATCCAAAAATATCTACAGTTGTTTTTAATGCTATTAAAAATATAAAAATAAAATTTATTTATATAAAATTATATAGCAACTATAGCAATTATAGCAAATAAAATAAAATTAATAAAAAAATAAAGTATACAAACTATATAAAACTAATATATTTATAAATTATATATAACAAATTTAATTTAAAAAAACTGCATTTAATTTATATAGCTATTTTAAAATATAATTGAATCAATTATATATGTGTTAATTTATATAAAAGTTTAAATAAATTATTGCTAGATTAAAAAAATAATTGTAAAAAGTTAAGTTGCAAGTTTGATTTAGGAAAAAGGGTGGAAAAAGAAAGTAGGCCCTAGTGGTGTCGGCGTAGTTACTAAATTGAATTATGAGACAGTAAGCCCTGTGGGCGACCGTACATCCTCTCTCTTTCCCGCGCAGGGAGTGTACTGATTGGGGATAGCATGGCATTACATACTAGACAATCTAGGTAGTAGTGTGTGCACATTACTTGCCTGGCAGCCCAGACCAGCAAACTAACAATCTACTACTGTAGAAAAGGGGCCACAGTGTTTGCCTTTTGCGCTACGGTCTCCAGTGTGCACAGGTCCCTACCAACCATTGCCGTGCTTGTATGTAGACTGGATTCAACGCCCCCGGAAAGAGGCATGTTGGACGAGAACGACTCGCTGCAGAACAGAATACCTGAGGTACTGTCTGTGGTGGTGGAGCGTCGATCCACACAGATGACTTATGTACATAGGTAGGTAAGTAAGTAGGTATGTATCTACAAGGGATTTAGACTACCATGTAGGAATACATATACATACATACGTACTTACGCCTCTAGGACATGAATTAACATCTACCTACCTGTATGTGCACACTCTCTCCACAACATTACAGGGCTATGCAGCGAGAAAGCTTCGTTTTCGTGAAGAGAATAGGTAGCGGCAAGATAGTGCATGTGGGCTGCATCGACACGAGCTGCCATATGTATAGTTAGACAATTATAAGAATAGATACGATGGATCAGATGTCAGCAGAAGGCAAACCTAACACGCAAACAATTGGCTTTCTCGAAAACGGCAATAAGCACGAGAACCTTAACTTGGTCAGCCTCTCATCTTATTCCAACAGGACTATTTACACATACTATGTACACTAGACCAGTACCGTTTAAGCTCGACGCTGAAACTACACAACACGTGTTGGTAAGTTTGACTGACACCTGTCCCTAGAAGTATATACCGGGTAAGTATAGTTGTAAATTAAATTTCTAGAAGGTTTCTAGGATCTTTATGAGTTCGCTACTACGTTTGAGTTTGGGGTCACGTACGAAAGTATTTTAGATAAGTACATAGATATCCTCACTTCGATAGTAAATCTATATTCTGTATAATCTTCAGATTGGGATGGAATGTTGCCGGGCTGAATACGAGACCAGATCGTGGGGATGTTTTTCTTTTCGTTCATGTTTCCTTGCTCAAAACAGCCGAACAAATGCCTAGTGTATACCTCCATCCTATATGTATACCTATGCATATATTGATGATAGGAAAAATAGGTATGTAGTGTCGGTATCTACACCAAAGGAGCCAATCTTTTATTAATGTTCGGATCGGTCTTCCGTATTGATATCGCGTACATGGCTGCTGTGCTTCGATTCTTCTCCCACGAGTTAGATTGCATATAAAATTCCGTTTCGATTTGTTTGCCAGACCACGTAATGCCGTGCCTCGCATGCGTAGGTATGACGCACGAAGTTGATGGTTCAACGACAAGACGTTTTCTGTCTTGCCAATGTCATGAGATGGTACCTAGTCAGTAGTAAGAGACGGTTACGCGTCCGCTTGGATATACCCAGTCGTTCGTGGTATGAGATCGACTGAAGGGTCTCCACGCGTCTATTAGTGCTTAGGTATAGTGACTGTTGGGAGCAGTTTATAGTGAGTGGCGTCCGCCAACTTGGAGTTTCCGGGAGTACGGCATCTGGGCACTGTGCTATTGGACCGCCTGACTAGGATTCCAGTACATATGTACATACATGCATACATGTATGTATCTACTGTACTACTGTACTGTAGGTAAGGATTGTAGGCTATTTGCCTCCCGAATATTGAATGACCTTGTTCTAGGCGCGCGTGTGTTATACCTACATATACATATGCTACGCATAACATACTGCGTAGATAGCTAGGGATGCGGAAGGAGACAGAGAATATGGCAAAAGCGAGCCATTTAATGTTGGATGGCGCCATGGCCTGATAATGCGAATTTCACCAAGCGCTCTTCTTTAGATACATACCTACGTACTGTAGAAAATGTAGCGACATCGAGTCGCCAAGTCCTGACAGGGGTCAAGTGCATGTAGAGGCTGGGGTCCCGATGACGTCGAATCCTTTTCGATTCTTCTTTTATATCCAGGCCAATGGATTTCTGAGGTAGGGGTTGTTTATTAAAAATCATGCAATCGAGCTTCGTAACCACAAAGCCGATGCGGTTAGCACAACAAATGTTTTCAAGATGCGAATAAAGGTCGCAGAGGCCAAATATGCGAAAACAAAATATCTACTTAAATAGAAAAAGCAACCTATAAGCCATTCACCTTTCAACAATTGGCCCATCTGATTTCTTACAGGTATGCTATGTCGTGTAGGTACAGTAAAGCACAGCATATGCCGTGCCTACTTACAGTACTATCGGTGGGTAATAATCTTACTTGTCTCCATGAATTCATACCTAGATACTGCAGGTGGGCAGAGCGAGTGAGGGGATTTAATTCATCCTATATTCGGCTTCTTATTATAACAATAACCTTACTACTTAGGCGCGCTTTCCCTCTACATATAGTAGTGTAAAAATTCAATGTCAATAATCTAAACTCGAGGTCGCTAGCCAGCATTGTTTAACTACCTAACCTAGTGCACCGCCTATAGCATACAGTGCATTACACCATAACCCATCTACCATAGCCTCTAAGTCTAAACCTAATCCACGACAGCTTAATGACGATTAAAATAAGACGGCTGGAACTACCAGGATGTTGGCGTGATAAGGTTCAACTAATCTACGACGTAGATAGTAAACCAGGGAAGATGCCAGAAAAACGAGCAGCGGTGTCGTTAAATCGGTCATATCAAATACCATTATAGATTAATCTTATTTATCCTCTCTCGATGCTCTAAGGCCGTATCTTGTTCCGACACTAATAGCCGATTGGCATGTGAATTTCCTTACGCAGAGGTTCTCGGCATCAAAAAGGAAGGGCCTCCTCCCAGGTAGGCATCGGGCGTGGACAATATTCGGCTATATCCGGAGATAGGTTGTACATTGGCGTAGGTATTCCACGCCCAATAAGCAAGAGGAATCCCGATACTGTGGTGTGGTGTACCGATTCAATCTTCTTCCTAGAATCATGTTGAAAATGGCATAAGCCGTCTCTTATAATATATAGTCACCTACTGTGCATATGTAATTAGTGGACTAACTTGCCCTGTCTATGCACAGTACCTACTGTATGTACACGTAATACTAATGGCTCAGTATTCGCAATATCTACCAGATTAGTCGGCCAGACTCTCGCTCGTATGTATTTTCTTTCGTCATCGACCTCAGTGTATCGACAGTACAGACCTTATGTACTTACAGTGATGGATTGTGCCGAATGCCCAGAATACCTAACACTGCCGACTACCTAGTTCGGGAAGATAGTGTCCGTTTTCAACGCGAACTATCTACTACTATCGTACGTACTGTGATTACCTTGTAGTTCATATTGTCCGCTTCTACGGACTACCACCAACATACCTACTCATACACACCCTATCGTGGCGGGTATGTACTATCCGTGGAGAACACGTGTCCCATGGATGCACTTCTTTCCCTCTCGGGGCAGGTCGTCCAGGCCAGAAAAGGGCTTGCGATCAGCGCCGCTGGTGTTTTGGATTTGAAACATCCGCATACTACACTACTTACACAGGCATGCAGCACCGGGGCATCACTATCGACGGCCAGCTACAGTAGACTTTGGCACTAATTAGGTAAGTCGCACAGCAAACGATCAACGCTCTCTCCCTTAGGTACAACGCCCTTACAGAACACAGTACCTACCTACCTAGTGCGTAGATGCTGTACATACATACGTCTGTGTACGCCGCGGCAGGAGCATTCCTTGCCGAGCCTACTCTGCATTTCTTGTCTGCGTGCTAGCGATCCCGCAGCGGCCAACTTGGCCAATAGGGATCCCCTACAGTCCTAGACAGGGTGGCTATCGCCATTTTACTCCGTACCTCAGATAGCCTATTCTCTCCTCTACCCATCCAACAATCAGAGGTTTGTTCGTTCGTCACAAGCGGTCAGCACCGCTCGGGATACACACACTACCTAGATACACAGCACCAGGCAGAACCAGGCTCTGACCAGGTACAGAGTAGATGGGTTGGTACTCCTATTTCGGGTCATTCCACACTCCACTGATCAGCAATGGCTGTAACCCATCAAACCATGCCCTCCACATCCCGGCTCTCGTCCGTGTCGACTATATTAGGGATATCAGAATAAGGGTACGAGCGTGCCCGAGCAAGCAAACCCCAAACAACGCCGATTGCTGACGATCTCGCCTATTTTGTCCATTTTCTTCTATTCTTTCGTCCTCTTCCTCTTTCTATCTTCGAAAGTTCTTCCGTGTTTGCATGTCGACGGGACGGCCACTTACTTTATCCTTCCGGAGTAAACGCCCGTACTCCGAGATCCCACTGTCGTAACCCGGTGCTTTCGTGTACCTACCTGCGGAGCTCCAACTTCCCCCCGGTCCCCAAGACTTTTTCTACTGCACGGTGACAGGGTTTCAGAGACCTTCATACATGTTTGTCGTGCGATAGATCAGTTACTTGGCTGATATGGAAGTGACACAACGGAGCAGGAGTTTTCCAAAAGGCAGCCTCACTCTACAAGTCGAAAGTCTATTGACCTTCCGGGGGCGCATTTCATGCCTGTCTGTCGCAAGTTAATCGACCCGACATAGCCATCATTAGAATACCGCCCCTAATTTCCTCCGAGAGAACCAACAGCTCCCGCTTCTCCATACAAGTTGCATTTTCTTTCTACCATATGATCTATCCGAGTCCCTGGGCCAGTAATCATCCTAGAGGCTGAAACATGTTGTTTATTATTAGGATATCAGTAGGTATCTCAACATTGGCTCAGGTATTGTTCGACTGCTCCCTCTCATGGCTGACGTAACCCCTATCAAATAGGTAGCCTGCAGCTGCATTCATGTATCAGCGTTGTCGTAAGTAGCACAGTAATCAGTGACTAAACTCCCTCGCCTATATTTATAGACGTAGTGCGTGTATGTAAGACACGCTCCTATGAGAACACGGTAAATTCAGGGTGATTGCTATCCAGTACCTACATATTTCACGTGCAGCCGAAACCTCACATCCGCAATCTGTACATCTGCAGCAAGGTATTGTATAAATTCTATCCAGAGTAACATTATCAACTCATATTTCTCATTGCGAGACTTGAGGTAAGGATTTTCTAGCGACCTCGCCCAATTGCAGGCCTCTACTCTGCCTCTTCTATAATGACAAATTTGCCAACCAGCGAAGAACGCTTGTAGGTAGGTGTAGGATGTAGGAATGCGACTCCCATCAAGCGAGAGGAAGTGAGAAAGGGAACCAATATAGTATACCAACTATCTAAAAAGAAGAAATCTAGACCGCTGATTACCTAAGTTCTACAAGCTACAATTTGCTTGTTGCTGTGACCAAGTCTTCGTAATGTACGCCTTTGCTTGGATATGTTGGTGAAGCATAATAGCTGGGGTATTCATAACAAGTTACAAGATATATACAGCTGAACGCAGCGATACAACTGCCGTTTCGTATTCCACATATGTGCTTTTCCTAGCAAGGTCCCCTTAGCCATGGCTGAAAATCCAACTCAGCTCTCGAAGCCTCAAAGATGAGCCTTCAGCCCCGGCGCATCTGCCACCTCCAACAGCGACTTCATAGTCTCGATCCAGCCCTGCACATTCCCCTCGTCGATGAAGTTCCCATCGAAGCTGACCCCCACAGTGACCACCCCGTCCTCACTCCAAGTGCCAACGAGGAACTCGGTGTCCCGCACCCGCACCCCGGACTGCAGGCCCTCGACGCTGGCAATGACGCCGTCGGCGCCGGGGTCGGCGTCAAGATCGAACCGCGCGGTCGACCAGTCGACTCGCCCGACGCTGCTCACGCCGCACGTGGCGCTGCTGACGGTCCAGACCGGGACCTCGTAGGCGCCCTGCGGCGGCGGCACCGCGCCCCTGAGGTGCGGCGGCAGGATGCTGCGCAGCTTCTCCACGCCGTCGATGTAGTTGGACGCGAGGAGCCTTCCCGCGCCATTGATGCCCATGTGCGCCACGGCGTCCGCTACGCTACTGCGCAGGTCGCGCTTCTGGAACGCCGCGAGTTGGCGCGTCGCCTGGCGGGCCAGTAGGCGGAACCTGGCCTCGAGGGGCAGGCGTGAAGGCAGGAAGGGTAGGACGATGCCCTTGTTGAAGGCCAGCATCACGCTCTCGAGGAGGCCCCTCGCGCCGAAGAACGGGCGCGGGTTCAGCGGGAAGCTGCCCACGAACGGGCGGCGGGCCGCGTCGTCGGCGTCGTCGGGGTGGCGCGCCTCGTGGGCGGCCATCATGGCGAGGCCGACGAGGACGAAGCCGCCGGCGCCGATGCTGGCCTTGGCCTCCTTGCAGAGGCGGTACAGGCGCCGGCTCGCGGCCGGCGAGAGCTGGAAGCGGACGAAGAAGGTGTTGAGGGGAGGCGTCTCGGAGTAGTCCAGGACGTTCGGGTATTTGGGGGCGAACGGCCTCGCCTTGGATAATGGCGTGGTCCTGTGCAGGGGATTCGGGAAGGCCGGGGGCATGGGCTTCTTGACGTGCCGCAGGACGATCGTGATCGCCCAGAACCACCTCTCTCGAGCCTTCGTGGGGGCCACTGGAGCATATAGGTCCTCCTGAGCTGGGGTGAGACATGCTTGTATCGACTCTGGCGAAATGGCCGTCTCGATGCTCTGGCGGATTTGCTTCGTTGGCATATTCATAATCCGTGTGAAATCAGCCATCCAGCTCATAGACGACAAGCCGTCCGTGATTTCGTGCGCCATCACGAAGAGAAATTGTAACTTTCGTCGCGTGTCACTCTCCGCCTCCTCCATCGGGAACACAAATACTCGAGCCAGGGCTTCGCTCGGCTTGACGATGCGCGCGACATTCTGCGCGTGGATGTAGAAATCACCCGCATCCGACACGCCGTCAACAGCCTTATCCAGGAACCGCAGAGCCAGGCCCGCGTCCTGTATCGCGGCATCTACCGTAGCAGGGATTCCCACCGAAAACCAGGGCTCGACCTCGAGAGTGCGCAGCTCGGCCTTAGCCCCCAGCAGGCAATGCCGGAGTCGCAGGAGGGTGAACGCGAGCTGGATATGGTACCGCAGTTCTTTCTCTAACAATCGGGTCGACACCCCTATAGTTAGGAGAGCGTTGACGTCGGCCCTGCCCCCAAAGTAGCGGCCGTCGGAGTCGAATCTGGTTTCGACCAAGCCGCACGGCCTGTAGAAGCCATTCCCGTCCCTAGCCCAGGCGTGATACCCCTTTCCGTACTGATCTAGCCAGTGCCGAGCACCATGGCGGGCCTCGCCCATTGTTTTTTTTTTTTTTTTTGTTTAGAGAGCGCAGGCTTTGTTGTAAAGCACACTCTCAGAAGGTCGGCAACATAACATAAACATCCGAAGTTAGGAACCAAATTCCCCGATAGTGAGTGCTAGGTCCGAAAGAAAACGATTGGAGTATATCTAGACGTCTAAAGTGCAGGCTTTGTATGACAATTGCGAGCCAAACTACTCCGTGGAAGACTTATAAACGGGATCTCCATTGTGGATCGGCTGTCTACTTCCTACCGGCTTCGGGACCAAGGTAGGAAAGGCTCCAAAATTAACCTTTCTGGCCCGGCGGTATACCACGGCCAAGATGCTATACGATATTGGCAATGCCGGGCTAGACTGCGCTGTGCCGTACTAGATGGGCTAGACAGGGATGGAAGCGGGCATAGAGGAGTGGAACATGCGCCTTACCATTGATGCCCGGTAGATCGTAGCATCACGTCCTACATCGGCCCACCAACAACGGAGGCATGTTTTCAATTCGACAAAACCATCGGTAGTACCTCATTGCAGACAAGCATCCCACCGTGACCGCAAAAAATGGCAGCCACATTTACTCTATTTGGACCCTAATTGGACCTGAGATGTAGCGGGCTTGAAAGGAATAGTCTCATACCCACAGATAGGCACGAATTCCAACCTTGCTACATATGCGTAGCTATGATCAAGTAGATAGTGCAGGGCTTATTAGGGTGATATTGATGTTGCAGAAGACGAAAGGTTGGAGAAAGACTATGGAATAGCTGTGAGGGGTCACTGATCGATATACACTGTATCTCGTACCTTCACCTACAGTAAGTAGTGTTAACATACTGAAGATGAAATCGTAAGAGTATGAGTTAGTTATTATGCTTTTCCTTTTTTTCCTTTATGGACTCCGAATTAAGTTCAGGTTACCTAAGCTCATATTTTGCATACTCGCCTGTCTAAGCTACCTACCTACCTAGGTAATAAAGACATCGTAGAATACACCATAGAGATTGTCTCCTTGTTGTTGGGTCTTCCCCAAAGAAAGGCAACGTTGACCAGTCTAAAATCCAATGCGAGAAAGGCATGTTATATAATATTGGACTATTGAGGTCCAAAAAGTTAGATGTGCATTCCGCCATTTCTTGCGATAATGTAATTCCGATATACTACATGAGGCCATTGATATCGCTAAGAGCATTTTTTGCTTATGTGTCAAGAAGCCCTACTTTGATTAGATCCAAGGTGCCTTCAAACGGCCGAGGCTCTTGATGTTTAGCTTATGCTAGCTTTTATTCATTTTCGTTGGAAGCGTCTGCTGCGGCTTTGCGAGCTCCGAGTACTGCTTTTCCAACAGCTGAATCATTCGGCTTTCCGAGCTCGCCGGTTATCCATTGTCCAATGTCCGCCATCGCGTCCAGGTCGATGCCCGTATTCATGCCTAGGCTCTCCATGAAGTAGACCATGTTTTCGGTCGACACATTTCCGGTAGCGCCGGGGCTGTAAGGGCAGCCACCAAGGCCACCTACCGAGCTGTCAAACGTCCTAATCCCTCGTTCTAGTGAGACGGCAGTATTGACTAGAGCCTGCCCGTACGTATCATGAAAATGCATTGCGATATCCTCATTTTGGATTCCAGCGGCGCTCATGCATCGTAGTAGCTCCTGAGTCCGTGGCGCCGTGCCCATCCCGGTAGTATCGCCAAGCGAGATCTCGTCGGCTCCCATCTCGAGCAGTGAGGTGGCGATCTCAGCGACCTTGTGCGGGTTGACGTCGTAGCCCTCAAAGGGACACCCCAGCACCACTGAGATGTAGGCCCGGGCTCGGATCCCACTCTGCTTCGCGCCTTGAATGACGTCTCGGAAACGCTCGAGGGATGTGGCGATGTCGGAGTTGAGGTTCTTCTTGGAGAAACTCTCGGTTGCGGCGGCAAATACAGCGAGTTCCACCATGGGCTTTCCGTTTCCTCCTTTGACGGCGTCGGCTTGGGTCAGGAAAGCGCCCGGGTGTTTCTGTAATATAGTGGTGGCATCCGCAACACCCCTGGCATTTGGAGCGAGGAACGAGTACGTAATCGGTGATGGCGAGGGTATATTTCTCGTGAGAATATGCTCCATTATGTGGCTAGAATTGTCCATCTGTAGCAAGCCAGTAGTTAGACAATTGGCCAGCCGTGCATCTTCGCTATAGATCGTAGATCGAAGGGTAAAACCAAGAACCAACCTGCGGCACCCATTTCGGAGACACAAACGACCCAGCTTCGATGACCGACACGCCCGTCTTCGCTAGCCTCTCGATCAATTCGATTTTCGTGGCCACTGGTATGGCCTTCTTTTCGTTTTGTAACCCATCCCTAGGTCCGACTTCAACTATCCGCACATGGTTGTCCGGCTGGGATTGGCCTCGGACATCTGAAGCCGTCGCAAAGCGTCGGAGCGCAGCAGAGCATGCTCGAGGAGTGCGTAGACGAGTTAGGAGAATCGAGGGACGCAGCGACGTCATCGTGGACTCATTTCGTTCGTTGGAGTTGTGGAAATGAGGCGAGGAGTCTGGATGGAGACATTCGATGTCTTGGTTCTGCTTTAGAATCACATGAGGAGAGTAAACTGCCGGGCATTCGCGGCTCAGCTTTCCCACATTCCCCTCTGATCTATGAAGTCACTCACTGTTAAGTACATACATACCTATCTAGGAGGAGGTATTGTTTAGGTAGGTAGGCGGTCACGTGTGGCTTGTTAAATACATATCTCTGTTTACAGTACGAATGGAGAAATTATGCCTAGAGCGAGAATAACCCCTATTAGGTATTACCAGGGCTATCACATGTATGTTTAGAAGGGATACTTGAAAGATATCTAGGTTCTAATAGTATCCTGAGGAATACTTAACACTCGAACTCTATCAAAATTTAAACACTTTTTTTTCAGAGTAGGGTGTCTGCATACCCTATGCGTAAGATAGCTTAATATGCGAGATGAATGTGTTTTTTTTTTTAACCTCGAGGTTGATCGATCTATGTAAGCGTGCCTGTCCACTGCTATGGAATCGATATTTCAAGTATTATTCAAGTATTATGCCTAGGTATGCCAATTTGGGTATCGCTTCTCGATGAAGGCTTTTATCCCTTCCCGCGCTTCTGGGTTACCAGCATGAACAACCATAGCCTCGGTGGCCCAATCTGCAGCTGCACAATCACTGTCAAACGAATTCCTATGATTTGCCTGCATCCAAGCCTGAGACCAGTATGCCCATTTCCCCATGGCCTGAGCCTGAGCCGGGGAACGGACCAGCCTCTCGGCAATCTCTGACACCCTGGTCTCAAGTGCAGCCTCATCGGAAACGATCTCCACTGCACCAGCGGGCAGTTGATCTGCACGTACACGTTCTCCAAGAGCGGTCATTCTGTAGGTAAAGGCATTGCCGAGTCTCCTCGACAGTGCTGTCGAGGAAGAGGTGCAGGGCAGCCCAATGGACATTCCGGGGAGCTGGAACTCAGCCGAAGCAATGGCAATCGGCAGATCTGTTGTGAGAGCCAGCTGTGCGCCCGCGTCGGCGGCTAAGCCGTGAATAGCACCCACAACCGGGATCGGAGACATGCGAATGAGGTTCACGACCTGCGCAGATAGGCGGAAGGTCTCGTGGACGTCGTGCGGTTTTAGGTAACGTAGTTCCTCAAGATCATGTCCAGCACAGAATACTGGTCCCTTGCTGCGTAGAACGAGCACTTTGGGCAGCGTGCGACGACGCCTGTGCCACTCGTCTGTGTCTCTAAGCCATTCGTATCTTGGTTTAGATAGAAGCGAACCTTGCTTTTGCTCTATTTTCAATGCGCCCCTAAGCAGGCCCGAGTCGAAATTTGGAAGCAGCAAGGGTTCAGAGTCGTCGGGCGGCGTGTTATACGCCCTCAGCTGCTCGCGAAGGCTCTTCAACACCTCAATTGAGAGTGTATTTCTCCTGGATGCATTGTCGAGTGTAATGTAGGCAGCGCGAGACGGCAGCGCAGGGAATGACATTATGTATCAATCATATTAGGTCCAGTATCTAATGAGCAATAAAAATATATACTCATGGTAAGTAGATGTAAGTGATTAGAATTTCATTCGGCGTTGATGAATATGCCTAGGTACCTACCTAGCTTATTCGCTATAGAGAGTTAACTGTTAGATAGGGGGGTTCAGGGGATTAACCCCGCCAGAGTCGGAGTACCAAGAAACCACACACACCCCATAATACACCTAGACACTATAACTTCAAAGGCCTACCAAGCAACCAAATAAACTCGTAAAATTAATCTATATCAAAGGTTAAATAGTAAAAGAAATAGCGATTATATTAATATATATAACGTAATATAAACAGAAGTTAATATCTACATATTCTAAAGTTGTTGTTATAATAGTTTATACTTTTTATATTATAGTTTTGCTTTATAGTACAACGTACGTTACTATTTTATGCTTTGTATTAATATAATATTACTAGTATTTATATAACTGCTTTTTTTTTGTATATCTATAAAATTGTTTATGTTATTTTTTCGATTTTATTTGGCTGCTTGGTAGGTCTTTGAAGTTGTAGTGTTTAGGCGTATTATGGGGTGTGTGTGGTTTCTTGGTACTCCCGCTCTGCCCCGCCTACACTAGGTACCTACCTCAAGAGACCCGCCTCTAGCTGTGGCTGGTTATCATCGGGCCTGCTTCGGCAGTACCTACACCTAACCTGTAGCATCAACACCCCAGTGGCTACCCCAGTGGCTATCTCAGTGGCTACCTGGTGGCTGAAGCTTGTTCATTGACCAGCCAGCTAGCTGCTTGCCTCAACTAACCTCGATAGCCTAGATCTAGATAGATACACCTTGGTTTGTCTAGCCTTGACTGGGAGCTCTCAAACGTTCCCTCCTACCTCTGATCCCCGATTGGCCCGCGAACCATACTTGCCATCAGCGACCGACACCATGGATCCTCGAGAGTCGTCTTCGTATTCCGTTGTGCCTCGGATCCGGTACAACACCGTGAGTGGTGTCAACGGACCCCTCGTCATTCTCGACAATGTGAAATACCCTCGGTACAATGAAATCGTGAGCCTGACACTCCCCGATGGAACTGTGCGGTCTGGCCAGGTCCTCGAGGCCCGAGGTAAGCTTGCCCTAGTGGCCTCTCGCAGCTCTAGATGTCAGTGCTGACCGGCTTCTTCTCCCCCTTCACAGGCAGCCGTGCCATTGTCCAGGTTTTCGAGGGCACGCCCGGTATCGATGTCAAGAAGACGAAGGTCGAGTTCAGCGGAGAGAGCTTAAAGCTCGGCGTGTCAGAAGATATGTTGGGCCGTATTTTCGATGGATCTGGCAGAGCTATCGACAAGGGGCCTAAAGTCTTAGCTGAAGAATACCTCGATATCAATGGCAGTCCCATCAACCCCTACTCCCGAGTATGTCCTGGGAATTTGCGAGATCGCCGTGCGGAGCATGAGCTAAGTAATGCGATAGGTGTATCCCGAAGAAATGATTTCCACTGGTATCTCGACCATCGACACTATGAACTCGATCGCTCGTGGGCAGAAGATTCCCATCTTTTCTGCTGCTGGGTTACCACACAATGAGATTGCTGCTCAGATTTGTCGGCAGGCCGGTCTAGTCAAACAGAAGGGGGCCACAAACAAGGGTGTGCACGATGACCATGAGGAGAACTTCTCCATCGTCTTCGCTGCCATGGGTGTCAACTTGGAAACAGCGCGATTCTTCACGCGTGATTTCGAAGAGAACGGCAGTTTGGAGCGCGTCACTCTGTTCCTCAACCTTGCAAACGATCCCACGTACGTCTCTATCCGAAGGCCCCTTAGACGCTAACGCAGCTATCTTCTAACAACTATCCGCAGCATTGAGCGTATTATTACTCCTCGTCTTGCTCTTACCACTGCCGAATACTACGCCTACCAACTCGAGAAGCACGTGCTGGTTATTCTCACTGATCTCTCCGCCTACTGCGACGCCCTCCGAGAAGTCTCGGCCGCCCGAGAGGAAGTGCCCGGTCGACGTGGTTACCCCGGTTACATGTACACGGATTTGTCCACCATCTACGAACGAGCTGGTCGTGTCGAGGGACGAAATGGATCCATCACCCAGATTCCTATCCTAACCATGCCCAACGATGATATCACACATCCTATCCCCGATTTAACTGGTTACATTACCGAGGGCCAGATCTTCGTCGATCGTCAGCTGGACAACCGTGGCATTTACCCGCCCATCAATGTCTTGCCCTCCCTCTCGCGTCTGATGAAGTCGGCCATTGGTGAAGGTATGACGCGGGCGGATCACGGTGACGTATCTAACCAGCTCTACGCTAAGTATGCTATCGGTCGTGATGCCGCGGCCATGAAGGCAGTCGTTGGTGAAGAGGCCCTCTCGGCCGAGGATAAACTGTCCCTTGAATTCTTGGAAAAGTTCGAGCGACAGTTTGTGGCGCAAGGCGCGTACGAGACGCGCTCTATTTACGATTCGCTGGATATTGCGTGGAGTCTACTACGTATCTATCCTAAAGAACTGCTCAACCGTATCCCTGCCAAGGTTATCCAGGAATACTATCATCGCTCGACGGAACGTAAGGGCAAGGGCAAGGACAAGGACAAGAATGACAAGGGCGTGCGGGACACGGCGGATGAAACACAAGAAGAGAACCTGGTTGAAGTATAATAGTATATGGCGAGGAAGGACGAAAAGCCAAGCGTGTATAGGTAGAAGCGATTGTATGGTATCGTACATCGCAGGAGTACGGGTCTACTTTATTTTCCAACCATCATCCAAGGCACTGACTACTTCACAAGTATATGCTTGAGCGCATTCTAATTGTATGATGGGGCGCCACTTTAGGGCGAGGATCATAGCCGGTTAGACTCAAAGGGATCGGAAGCCGGCCAGATGTCCCATCTAGTCTATTGTTGATATTGGCATATACCATCATTTCCGCTTAGACTGGGGAGGATTTTGTGCGAAAGATTTCCTTGTTTCCTTCCACTTATATAAAGCTTGCGAGATTACCTATAGAGGCATGTTATTATTCTAGTTAGAGTGGATGACTATGTCCTAAGTATGTTCCGATTTTATGCCGAAGGACAACAATGCTACAGAAAAGTTGGCTCACCGCAGTTCCCGAATTGGTAATGGCCTCGGTGTAATGCAACTGCGTGAAGCCTGGGGTATATCCAGGGTATTATAATAACAAACTGACCGTGTTCAAGTTGTTTTATATTGTATTATGTGTCGTGGATACTACCTACTCCGAATCTCTTCCCCAATATGTGTTTGCTTTTTTTTTTTAATCTCTCCTTATTCAGACGAATATTACTTTTCCGCCGGGATTTGTTTGTCATGGAAATTAAGTCCTACGAATTACTCGTCGCATCAGCTGAGCCGCAGACATGCTGTTATGTAGTTGGGAGCGGGGAAGCCTGTACCCGCGCGAGTCCTGTCCCCTGTGAACTTCGGTCTTGTTTCTGTTGTTGTACAATATGCGTACACTACCCGTAGGTTAGGACCTTTAGGTAGTCTAAGTATATACACTAGGTATCTATTTTCCCGTGCGTCGGACAAACTTCAATTCCCGATTTTAATTCGTCTAATTCGGCGACGCTCCATTTCAAATAAGATCTAAAGAGATGCCTGTACAAAGTCCCTTATCCCCTCGAATCGGCTTCTAGGCTCATGCACTAAGCTATCTGGAGGGATTTTAGATCTACTTTGTAGAAGAGCTGAAAGAGGTCGAATTCTCTCATGGTACTACTACTACTACTACTACTACTACTACTTGTATGTATGTGTAGCTCTCTCTAACAAGACACGTCAAGACAAGAAATGCTAGCATCGGCAATCTGTGCAGTCAGATGACGCGAAGGGAGCGAAGAGGCGTCTCGTGTCTTTGCCAGTGCCGTGATCCTACAACGTCATAACGCCGCAGACTCGATTTCTCCACCATAACGGCCGAGGAAACTCAACCCTGCAGCCTCCTTTCAGAGAAGAATACATACTTGTAAGTATCGCTGGTAAGTAGTACTTGTAAGTGTCGTCGGTATGAAACGTTTGCGGCCTCTTCGCTGTGCTATACAAATGTTGGTCGATCGGATAGGTACATGACTTATAGTATATACAATACACAAAGGACATCTCAATGCCGAATAAGTCACATCAGCCCAAATTAGGATGGATGTCTCACTATTTAGCTAAGAACGACACCAATCGGACACCAACGCCTACGCCTCCCGAGCATAACCGATCAGATTTCTTCAATATTTGCAACGTAAACGGTCCGATGACACTACGTAAGTACCAGGTAAGTGAGTGACCTTTTCATGACCCGAAGCCATGGATCAAGGACTTCGGAAGTGCGGAGGCTGGTTGGTGCTCTGCACTGTTCACGACCAGGTGACTCGATGGAACCATTCAACAAAGACGAATGAATGACCTTCTCGATTCGGACTTTTGTACTACTGTACATGGACCTGCGTCACCTCACTTCCCCGACTTTTCACACCCCGACCCCAACTTTTCCCTGCCAAGAAAGCGGAGTAGCTCGCGGAGATGCCTCAGATCCCTACCTCTAGTGGCTAAAGGTGAAAGGCTTGTTGAGTGAACGAATGCAGGGTGCTGCAGCCAACCCGTGCTAAATGCAACACTAAAAAGTAAGATTAATAAATTCCCCAGATTGTTGTTCGACTTGTTCGCCCGATCATTCATTTGCCTGTCCAATCACCTGCCGTTCCCCGGCGTCAGCTTGCCTGCAGTATACTGCACAAACAGACCGGGTTCCGATGGCTTTGTACATATAAGAGGTCACATCCTCCCCCCGAGGTTCAGAGGCGTTGTTGCGTTGGTTGATGTTACGTGACGTCTGTGCTGCCCCTCTCTCTTGTTGACTGTCGAGTAGGTGAATAGCGGTCTACCATAACAACAGGTTTCACAAGAAGGCTCATGTGCTGAGACAGGCGGCCTGTTGCCTGCCTACCCACCTACCTATCTCCTACCTACCTACCTCCAGAGGACCAGAATGCGTCTGAACACTGCTCTGGCCGCATTGGGAGCCCTCGCGCTCCCAATTGCCTCTGCCGCAGATGGCCCCGATGAGAATGGCTTATACTGGATCTACAGTGAGGGCCTTTCTGCCGCCTTCATCGCATACGGTGCCTCGATCTCCAGACTGCTCATCAACGACCAATATGGAATTCAGAGAGACATAGTTGGCGGGTTCGATAACGCCAGCTATTATGAGATTGATCAGCAACACCCTCACTTTGGTGGCGTGCCGGGTCGCTACGCGAATCGTATCCAGAACAGCACGTTCGAGATTGACGGCGTCACTTACAAGGTCGATCCCAACGAAAATCCCACCGCCGCAGCGCCCCAAGGTGCTGACACCCTGCACGGCGGCCACGACGGCTGGGACTACAGAAATTTCACTGTTGTCTCTCACACGAACGATAGCATCACGTTTTCCATTGTTGATCCCGATGGCAAGGAGGGCTTCCCCGGCGAGGTCGTCTCGTACATCACTTACACCCTGAATGGTTACGCCTGGGACTTCAAGATGGTGGCTCTCGCTACCACCAAGAAGACTCCCATCATGCTCAGCAGCCACACCTATTGGAATCTAGACGGGTTTGCCAACAACGAGACGAATACCGCCCTCAACCACACTCTCTACCTGCCCCATAGCGGGCAGCGCGTGGGCGTCGACAACATTTTGATCCCCACCGGTGACATTCTTGCCAACAAGAAGGGGTCGGTCAATGACTTCTGGAGCGCCCCCAAGGAGCTTGGCGCCTCCTTGAATGACCCTGAGGCCGTGAACAACTGCGGCTTCGGCTGCACAGGCTATGGTAAGCTAACTCAAACACTATATCCAATCTGTCTCTGCTAACCAAAACCTACAACAGATAACTGCTGGCTCGTCAACCGCGAGGAGCCCTACAACTGGCGCGACGAGGAGAACTTCGTCGCACGTCTGCAGTCCTCGTGGTCCGGCATCCAGGTCCAGGTGTACACGGACCAGGAGGCGTTCCAGGTGTACACGTGCAACGGGCAGAACGGCACGCTGACGCTCAAGGAGACGCAGGGGCTGCACGACAACCCGGACTTCCCGCGCACGATCCCGAAGTACGGCTGCCTGGTGATGGAGGTCGAGGACTGGATCGACGCCATCAACCACCCCGAGTGGGGGCGCGAGGACAAGCAGATCTTCGGCCCCGGCGGCGACCCTTACGTCCTCCAGGCCAGCTACGTCTTCTCCATCAACACCACCGCTTCGTCGTAGGGCGGCGATTGCGGTGGCGGTGGGGGGAGTGGTGCCCCAGGCACGCCGGCGGCGAACCAGACGTATGCTAGCGCCACTGCTACCGCGATGCCGACGGGCCCCGCGACGGCGGTTGGGAGTCGAGCGATTCATTTGGTCGGCTCCTCGTGGGTGGCTGTCATGGGGATAGTGTCGTCGCTGGTTGCGCTTTGTTAGTGCCTAAATTTAATAAGACTAATATGAACATTACACAATGCCATTCTGCAATTGGACCGTGAGTGATTGTGTTAATTCCCTTGTTGTCTTATTTTGGACATTGAAAACAAGGAGCCTCGTACTCAGTAGCAGGGGAGGCTTGGAACACAACAAACCCCTTCCATCTCTTGTCTAGATTGAACAATGCTTAGTTCTCGACAAAGGCGCTTGGCCTTGCTTTTGTTGCGTTCTTGAGGTCGCCTTTCACGATAAACTTTATATATCAGCTCAAGTCGCGATGCTATCCAGGTTAATTAAGAAGGGCCACAAAACTTAAAAGCATCTAGTGCAGCAGTAGGTAAAACCACAACATCTCTCACCATAACCGAAATGGCGTCTCTTCGCACCAACATCTCCAATGCCCTAACAGCAGTTACAAGTTCTCCAGAGACGCCATCTCTCACTAACCCTACTGCACCAGATGCCTCATCAACACAGCACCCCCCGCACAAGCCAGTCCATCCCAAACAAGGTGAGTCGCCCCAAAACGAGGTAAGCCTCGCCACGGCCCGCGCATTCCGCTTCGACCCCGCCTCCCCCCCAAGCCTCTCCCAGCTCGCCGCCTGGCTGGGCCTCGACTCCGCCGTCGACGCCGCGATGCTGCTCAACTCGTACGCGATCCAGTCCTCCTTCACGGCGTACCGCGCGCCCCGCGGCCGGCCCAGCGTGGCCGCGCACCCGGAGCGTCTCGGCCTCGCCGTGCCGCTGTTCACGTTCTCGCGGGACTCGCTGCTGCTGTTCCGGGCGCGGTTCGAGCGCCGCGGCGGTAGCAGTGACGGTGCCGAGGCCGAGGAGATGGACGGTATAGCCTTCGGCGCCGCGCTGTTCGCGAACCACGCTATTAGGTACATAGAGAGGTCGGCAGTCGATGTTCCGTGGGGCCCGCTTGCGGACCACATGGATGGTTTTGCGGACTTTGAGACTGCGCGCTGGAGGTGGGCGGTTGTGCTGCAGATGTATTGGTTTTTGGAGAAGGCGTTTGTGAGGGTGCCGGGGGAGGTGAGTTCTTAGGTAAGATTTAGAAAGCTTGTGGTTGCTTTGTGGATGGATATATCCTACGATAGCTCATTTGGCGCTGCTTGATGTTGTTTTTGTTGTGGAAATTGAGGTTTTTCTATTTCAGGGATAAGGGTGACAATCGCTGACATACCTCATGCATACAATGGTTTGGTATTTAAGACGAGGGAACACATAGGTTTAATAGGTGAAAGAGACATGAGCTCTATGCTACGTTTTTGACATTAACAGAACAATTTGTTTAAATAATACCAAGTCCTCATATATATCACTTATTCATCTTTACTTGATAGAAATGAAAAGGGGACAAATCGTATCGCTTTCAACACAATTAGATATCACATGCCAAAAAGGTTGTGAGTTAAGCTTTTCTTCATATAAAATTTTCCATATCTTTCATACTACCGAGTTTCCAATAATACCGAGTGAGCTGAGCCAATACGAGATCCCCCTCATCGCACAACCGCCATCAACATCCCGTCATACCCCTTCTCCCCCACAAACTGCACAACCACACTATCAATCCTCTCGTCCCTCCCCGCCATCTCCACCACCCGCCGCGCCCCCATCGTCCTCTGCTCCTGGCTATCGGCATTCAGCACGCGGCCCCCGCGCACGATGTTGTCGACGTAGACGACGGCGCCGGGCTCGCACAGCGGGATCACGCGGTCCAGGTACGTCCAGTTGTTCTCCTTGTCGGCGTCTATGTACGCGAAGCCCAGCCGCGGGCGCGCCCCCGCCTCGATCTCGCGCCGCAGCGCCGGCAGCACGTCCAGCGCGGCGCCGAGCCGCACCTCCACGCGGTCCGCGACGCCGGCGTTCTCGAGGTTCTCGCGCGCCACGGCGGCGTGCCGCTCGCTGACCTCGATGGACGTCACGCGTAAGGCGGGGTTGGTTGTTGCTAGCCAGATGGACGTGTACGCGCCGAGGGTGCCGATCTCGAGCGCGTGCTGCACGCCCTTTGCCTTGCATTGCAGCGCGTACATCTTGGCTACCACGGGCGCTGTCGCGATGTCTGGTAGTCCTTTATCCCGCGAGTTCCGCAGCGCGTCAAGGAGTACTTGGTAGTTCGCTGCTGTCTGCGGGTGGGCGTGCGTCTGTGTATAGGCGTCCACGTCCGTCCATATCTAGATTTCGTGTTAGTAGTTGCCTTGCTTGCCTGGTGTATAACAGGTGAAGGAAAGATGTGGAAAGAGACTATGAGGGAGGGGGTGAGAAGGGAGCAGACCTTGTTCTGGACATGGAAGTCCCCGTGAAATGCTAGACCCTGTGTCGACATGGTGATTATGAGAGTTAGGTTCTGAGTAGTTTGAATGTTGTAATTCGCAGCAGTCGTCTGTATGCTCGAGTCCCAAGAGAAGACGAAGCTCGTGGACAGTAAACTCTTTTATAGGCATTGCGGAGACAGAGAGAGCTGTTCTATATAGTCTAGATGGTGTCGTACGTCGTGATTCTCAAGTGTATACGTACGTTGTACAGAGTCGCTGTGATGCACCTAGAGCGTTGTGCATTAGCTTCTCGCGACTTTTTACTATTTATCTGGTTCAGGTACCCAGCAACGTCTCCCGCCTCGCCTCCTTGAGCGCCATTGCTTGCCCAAAACCCCGAGATATACGGAGAGCCGAGCATAAGGAGCCGGGTTGTCATATTATCTCCGAGGCTTCGGCCATATCCGGGGTCAGGCAGCATGTAGACGCGGCTTCTATTACGGGGATGGTGACGACATTTGCTTGAACAGGACACCAAATTGAGTAGATCTAACGCATATGTATGGCCGTCGGGGAATATTAGATCCCGCTACGAAAAGGTAGGCCGATTGAGTCACTTCGGGTAGGTAGGAATATGTACGCGTACTCCGTACAGATGAGGTGATATGCAAGTTCCCGTTTTTTCCTTTCTTTTTCTTACGGCCGACTATATCCGAGCTTTAGGCATCCCATAAATCTAATCAGATGGATCAGATCAGATTAGGATCCTATGTGTGATTGCATCTTCGACCTTGACCGACTTTCACTGGTGTTACAGAAAGACGTGTCTTTCATTTACCCTTGACGGATTCGATGACTATGCGTAACATTGCGATAGCAAAATATATGCTCGTGATGTTCTCGTCTCCTCTTTGTCCTCCTTACGCAAGGGGACATATAATGGAAGGCCTACTCACAACAGATTCTTGACCGCATTACTGTATGTGTACAGTATGTATGCCGGCAGTGAGTGCGCCAAGGCGCACCTACATGAGCATGGATGATCCTGAGGGTGGCGTGTTGCTTTCGAGATGCAATAGCTCTCCACATCACTCGCGGCTCAGGAGATCATCGACTTAAAGATAGAACATATCTCCGAGTCTGGAGCGAGCACACCCGATAATTATTTACAAACTCCCGCCTTATAATCGGCGGTCAAGATAAGTAGTAGATAGACAGTTCGCACTCACGATTCCCCTTGTTTAAGACAACAGGACACTTGCGGCCTTAGAGAGCTGCCATGTTAGTACTGACAAGATAGGTTGAAACATATCGTAGAGCGCATTATGTACACATGAGGTACATTTGCCTTCGCGTAACTTTTGAGCCCCACGAATTTAGGAAACGTTGACCAGAGTGTCATGTACTGCGCTACCATTCGTAGGGGGGTATTTGTGCTGTGTCCACCTATATTCCTAAACCCAACTATATCTCATCGCGCGGATTAGCACCGCTCCCGCTTGCTCCAGCTCTCAAGCAGATATCCCGATGTTTTTAGTCCTTCCGAGCCCTTCTCTTGCGTAATAATCCATGGGGTAGACACCGCTCTCGGACCAGTCCTGCCTCTCATTCAAAGCCACGAGGGCTTCGTAGGGCGTCAGCAGCGGCCGCGGAAACGCGTAGCCCCAGTCTATGCTCAGCCTTGGGCAGGCCACCTGCACCCAACACTCCACGTCGCTCATCATGGCGAGCTTTCCCGGGAAGATCTCGCTGAGGAGAAGGTTGACCCACGGAACGCCCATCGACTTCAGCTTGTTCTCGATGAGCGTCATCGTGTGCGGGTTGCCCTGGCGCCCGAGCGATCCGAGAATCAAACCCCACCTCTTCGCGCCCTTCGCCGTCTGAATGGCGTCCTTTCGCAAGGTCTGCATTTCTTCGTGGCCATATGTCTCACGGGTTAACTTCCTAGAGTACGGGTCATACCTGTACGCCGGTATGGCGGGGTTGTGGATCATGATACTTTCTAGGTGGAAACGACCATCTCCTAGATAAAGAATGAGGTCGACGCTTTCTGTGTCGGGTAGACGGGGCGAGGTGCACCCCAGGATTTCACCCTTTGACAGCGGCGCAATTTGCGGGATCAGCACCTTGAAGCCGGCCCTTTCCAGCGCAGAGCGGACGCCGTGAATGGTCGCGTTGAATTGTATCGTCCCCACAATGGCGATGGTCTTTGGTGGCGCAAAGTTGCGTTCCATGGTCGCCAGGAGATGCGCCGTGTCAATGCTGATGTCAACGAATACATAAAGCACCTTGATCTTGGTGACATCGACCGGTATCAGGCAGCTGTGCGCATAGTGAACTAAAAGATCGCACCCTAATGCTCGCGCTGTATAGTCATCGATACAGCAGGCTCCGTAGGTGACGTCTCCCATAATAAGAGTCTCAATGCCAGGACAGAACTGGGTGAGAATGTCGGATATCGTCGTGGCAAATAAGAGAAGACCCTCCGGCATCTGCAGGGCCACCCTCTTCGCGCCAGACGATCGTATCCTGTGAATAGTCTTGGGAATCTCAAATGAATAATTCGCCGGTAACAGCGTAATGGCCTGCTTTAACTCTGGGTCATCTAGAATCTCAGGGGGTACCTGGTTCAGTAACCTGAGTGGCCGCTTTGCCTGTGAAACTAACGTTTTTTTTATATTTTAGTTTTTGCATGCGGTAGAATAGAAATTTGTGGTGTCTATTCGCTATTCGTACCTTGAATCGCGCCACTATCTCCATCTGCTCTCTCTGCTCCTGCGGTTCTTGCTCCTGTCCGTCGCCCGACAAACCTCTTCTTAGGCTGCCTAATGGATGGTTCAGGCGGGGGCGGGGCGTGTGCCTCTTCAATATCTGCCGCAATGCCGATGTCTGCCTGCGCGCGGTCTTCCTCCATGATGATGCTACCACTGCGGTTTAAAATATCTGAGCAGGGCTCCTATTTATTTAAGTCGAAAAATTAGGTCGGCAGTAAAAATCTTTGGGCTTGAAGGAACATGAGTATTGAAGCATTTTACAGTTCTGTACAGCTTCTGGGTGGATAAAAATCGAAAATCTGCAGACCCGCAAATCTCATATATTTGTTAGTTGAATATTATTGATTCGTTGATCGTATTTATAAACGAGTTCATGTAGAACACCGAACTCTTCTCTTCAATTGCCATTGTCGCTTGTACCATATTATAAATGGTAAAAGCTAGAATCAATCCTATTATTTAATATTAGCCCTGAAAAGGCACATATATATTTTCCCATTATTACAAGAGGCCTAAGGCTAATGATCCGAGGCAGAATGGTCTTCACTAGTAAGTACGTGAAATATAACCACTTGTAATACCATTAAAAGAAAAAATAACTGTATGCGATCGTAAAAATGAACAAGTAGTAATCATAGCCCATGCCTCCTATTTTCAAGTTAGATACTTACTCTAATGCTGACGCCGTTAAAGACATCAAGGACTTGTTTACAAACGCCTTGTTTAGTATTCTTTAACAAGCATTGTTTCGTTAACAAGGGTGCTAACTTAGAACAATTGCTATTATCTAATTCTTTGTTTCTAAATCGCCGTTGCTCACTACCCACTGAATATAAATGGCTACGTTTTCCAGGACATCTGAGTTCTTCATCCTCAAGTCTTACTGCCTGGATTCCTTCATCTCAGGGCCGAACTCTGTTCAACTTCATCTTCCACGATGTGCACTTGCAACGCTTTCACATATCGTAAATGTCGATATGCCCATGCAAAATTTGAGCCTGTAACTGTATGCCTAGCGGCACGGCTCCGTCTCAGAGCAAAATGCCAAGAGCGGATCGTTAATGGTCACCCAAATAGAGTGCGTTGGTTTCCTATAATTGATGCTACATGTGACGTGTGCTTCCCGGAAGAAGCGAGACTCGAGGAAGAACAAAAAAAAGCCGAACAAAAGCAAAAGAAAAGTAGTAAAGGGTTTGCTGATGACTCTAACCTTCCTCCACCACTGACTGTAATGTCTTTAGGTATTGAAATACTAGACTAGTCTGAGGTGGACAATCAGATGGGCCCGTAGAGCAGGCAAGTCGACGAGGTCGGGTATGGAGTTAACATTCTTCTAGCCAATTTCGCTGTTTAATCAATGCATGGAAGTATCAGGTAGTCACTGGAGTAAGGCGTATAGGCAAACGGTAGTTTAGCTCAATCTGATGTTTATTTGCAACAACTTATGCACGAGTGACGCTCTCGATGGAAAGTGGATAGCCTAAATATTCCTTTATTTGAGAGCACTTAGTAGATCAACTGGTCGTCGTAAGCTCGTACGCTCTCCAGGTACGTCTTGACTTGACTCCAATCTTTGCATACTAATGACATAATTAGCGCGACGCGATGTATTGAGGTTATAGATCTGCTTACCATGCTTAGAGTCCCAGCCATCAGAGCCGCCATTGTGATCAGGGAAAGTAGTCTCTAATCCTTCCAATGCCATATCGGCACTGCACATTATCGCCCTATAATTGCTCGCGCGTTAGAAAATATTACTGATAGTCAAAGTTTTGGCTCCTTAGGAGGTTCGGGCGTATGCAGGAGTGCCGAACAGATAAATAAAAGGCCTTAGAATACATACTGTCTCATGTAATCGAAGCAGTGAATCATGTGCCAATGATGGTCATCGGGAATTTCATGACCAGATGTCAAGCCCGAATACGTCTGCACGATTGCGAACTATGTGTCCTATTAGCGCTGGCTCCCAAAAATCTAGTCTGGAGAGCAAGGGTACATACAAGGCAGTGTAGTTGATGTGTCGTCGACGTCGTGAAGACGGTCTTTTCCGGCCACATTATCGGAGTCGGTAGATCATGGTACTTTTCCGTATCATTGACCCAGACGAAACCCATTCCCACGGGCATAAGCTTGTTCCACTTGTCCATGACCTCTTCGGTGAAGAATTCAGCGGTATCGTTTGGCGCATATGATTCGTCTCGTGCGAATGTGGTGATCTTAGATGAGACTGGCGGATGTTAGCTTTGGACGCTTCGATACGTGCGCTGATTCGTTTCCTACATTTCGGTCCTACGCCTGTGAAGTCTTGTCCGAATTGCCAAATATTTGGGTCTCGCAACACCGCCGGCGTCCGCCACTGATCTCGAACAAGTAATGCCAGAATGACGAGTAATAATGCAGTATCGACTATCCATCTTGATGATTTGAATATTGACAGAAGCCGACTTCGCCTTGTCTGCCGTATTGGGTTGTTGAGTTCTACGTCGTGCCACTGCTTCTCATCGCCCATCAAAGATGCAACCTCGGTGCTAGACCTCGAATCAGATTGATCGTCCATGGGTAGGCCGCCATATTTAGGCTTCTGCGAATCCATAGTGATATATATACACGAGCAGAGCCAGCTGCTAAGAAGAGAAATAGAAGAACCAGAAATAGAAACAATTGATTAATAAAATGTTGATAGGAGCGATCTATGAAGATCAGGAATTGAACGAGAAAAGCGAAGTTGCGGGGAAGCTGGGCACATCGTGCTTTATGACTCCTGCAGCGTCTAGCATGGTATACCTATGCTAATTCGTGTATTCAGATAGTGCTTGTGTGGTCACGTTTGAGGCCGTTGGTAAAACCGTAGATGTTTCGTCTTGGCGGAGAATCCTGGCCTAGTGTGAACATCCCTGCTCATACATAGTTGAGACGTGACAATTCGCCACGCAGCGCGTATTGGATAATTCTTGATATAGTTAAACTATTCGTCGGCGCCTTAAGGAACAATAGGGGCAGCTTAATAACCGTGGACGGTTTACCTGTAGAGTATAATGTTACCGTTAGAAAGAAACTGAGCTTACGCTACCTATGACCTTTACAAGTTCCGAAGGTTCTTCCTATTTCTAGCTAATTAGGACAGCCTAAACCGACCAGGTATATGATTAGCTTATTCGACCCTGTCGATTTCCTATTTTAGCATTTCTCTCCGCGCACTTGAGCCTCTCTAATGTTACCTTAAGTCCCATTTCGGTTCGATACCTAAACTCGGAATTCAGTAGTGGGTCTAGTTGGGTTAATTTGATACTGTACCTACTACTGACTTAAGATCATCACTATGCAAATCATCTCATCCTGGCGAGAAAATTGGCGACACGCATAGGTATGCTTGAGTAACATAGTTATTGAATTAACGATATCACTTGAACGCTAACATATTTTGTTTGCATGATATAGTTGAGTGCCATATCCCTTTTCTCATCTCTTCGTAGTTCACTTGTACGCAGCGCTTCCAGAACTGCTCGACGCGGTTTCTAAGCGAAGAGATACCATCTACACATAGTGAACGTGGGATTCGCCTGTATTATCACGTGGTCTTTCTAGCTACAACGGAGTTCAAGTCTCAGCCCCGTGCTTTTGGTAGCTCTGCTCGCATAAATGTACGATATCGAGGTGGTCTTGCAAGAATGGCAAGGAAAGAGGTATATGAAAACTAGGACTGGTTAGAGCCTAAGAATCATATTAGCATTAATCTAAAGAGTGCACGTATGGATGACTTATCCCTCGAAAAGGGGGCTGTCCTAACCCGACGAGATAAGACAATTTTGGAACCATCTAAGAATCGTCGGATCAGGGCAGCCTAGGGCTACCTCCAATAGGAAACGTCTAGCGTTTCTTCAATACAAAAAATTTACTACCAGAGCTCATTTACTCAGGATTGCTATGCTCACATTCATCCAAGGCCAGACAAGCACGAAGCTTTGACGCCAACTCGAGATGGGTCCTGGCAGATGAACCAATGTGAGAAGCAACCCCTTCCAGATTGCTCAAGTCTATACTCCACAATACTGCCAATTCTGAAGGGGATGTGTACTGTCATTGAAGTTTGGCGTGAAATCGGCGAGTTCCGAACACGGATTATGTCTCTAGCTCTGCTCAAGAGAGCATCTCTCAGAAAAATGCACTGCCAACAAAGACTGGTTTTTGATTCGCTTCCGTCGAGCTCGGATGAGCAGCTAGGAAGGCATTTGCGTACGGCCAAAAACATCCATAAAATCCGCACTATCATCTCGACCAACCCTGTTAGGGGAAGGCGAGGAAGTATCAACCGCACGAAGTAGCTGATGAGGAGTTGGCGTCCTCCATCATTGTGAGACAAGCCCACAAGAGGAGGTTAATGCGTCCGGCAGGATCTCTAAAGGATGCATCGGTAGCTGGTGCCGAAATGCAGTATTGGGAGCCGGCAACCCTAGCTGACGGGTTGGATGGGTTGAAAACAGCTTTTGGAGAAATCGGGTTTTATGCCGATACTACGCGGGCTAGATGCGACAAGAGAGGTCTGGGTGCCCAGGGCTAGCAATGAGGCTTATGGCATTATATCAAAAGCTGAGCATTTCTGTTCAAACCGTAGTAATCCTCGCTCACCTTAGGGATATGATTCAAGGTGATTCTGGCGAGAAGATTAACGGTGTATAGACTGCTGAAATGCCCAGTCCTTTGACTGTATGTAGCCAGCATTGAGCCCTTCCCATATACTCTCGAGAGTGCGCGATGTGGTATGAGGAACCAGCATCATGTCTAGCCAGCAGTAGCAAGCCGATCCCAACCCATCTCCCAACAGGTAAGCAAGGCACGCATCGCCAATACGATCCATAATTGCCAGAGTACGGATTCCAGCATCACAGTGCTGACGAGCGACCCCAGGCCAGGGGTTCTTACCAAACTGACTCATAGCAAAGGCTCTTACGCGCCAAAGGCGACTGAAGTGTCCACCACCACCCTTCCACCGCTCGATGACAGCTTATCTGCCACTGCTTTTCAGCAGCCACAGAGTCACAAGAACAACGAGAAGGATATAAGATGGATTCAGACGACTATAAACGCAAGACTAAAACCAAGAGAATATTAGGGTTAAGTTCCGAGACACCGTTCCCTGTGGCCGGCCTGCAGCCAGAATCAGCTGGCTCATCTCGTACGACGATCCACACGCAGCATACACATTAGGTCGCATTGACCTTGAGTAGCGACGCGTCGTGCGGATTGAAAAGACCGGCCAAGGGGTTCGGAGACATTCCTTACGGAAAACGGGAATCGGAGGACTGTAGGGGAGGCGAAGTGCGAGGTATGTGGATTCAAGTCCTTCCTTGCGCGAAAGAGGACGAGCGAGAGGCGTTCAACTTGAGCAGGACTCTAGAGACATAAATCGTGGAGAAACTCGTATCTCGACTGTAATATCAGTGGCCAAATCTCCTCGAGAAGAACATCAAGAATTGACAAGACCGGAGTTGTAGATGGTAGGAATAAGAATGGAAGGAGATTCCAAGACACAGAAGCAAACAATATCTAGACTACCAGTAGATGGCATAGCGGAAGGAACGCTGCAGGGAATACCCACTAGCTAGCTCCATGACTACTAATTTCTTTTGATTCTACTATGTATTTACCAACGTACAAAGTACTTGAGGGCTTAGCATGGTGAACTTCCGGAAGGACCGAATGTGTACTCGTACATAAATACTCCAATACATATGGACAAGTATGTATTAGCCATTGAAAATACATAAGGTACGAGGAACCTTTGGCCGCTGTTTGCATCAGACCTGTTAATATACCTAGCAGTTTGTCAAAACCTGTTATCTATTAAGCCTTCATATTGGCCACCGCCTACGCCTACTTTATTTTTGTGGGTCACTTATTAGTACATACCTACGTAAGTTAGGTATTAGGTAAGGCTTTTCAAGCAAAGGGTTAGCTTATATGTGTAATACCTAGTTTATAACAGGTGTAGTGTTCATAACATGTGAAGCAGCAGTGAACAGATGTCGTCCAAGTCAAGTGGTATTATTTACGGAGCAAGGTACGTACCTTGTACCTAGGTGTAGGGGTAGGTGAGGCGGTAAGCAAATTGGTACCTACCTAGGAGGTATGCTGAGGGATGGAGAGTAATTGACACAGTAGGCACCGTGAGGGTACCTAAAATCAACCACTGTCTGATCGAGGGGAGCGCGTCGCGCGCCTACTTATACGTAATTGCTGTGGCTGTTCCGTGGCGGTGCTGGCGCAACTGGCATCAGCTGCCCAATTCTAGGTTGGTGTGCCTTCTATTATGGCGTCACTTCTATCCCCTCTAAGCCATTTGAACGCTCTTGCCGCCTTTTGATTAGAGCTAATGTGCTTCACGATTTAAAGTACATTCTCCTTATGGAGCCATCCTCGCATCATGGACATCAAACAAGATGGCAAGCAAGAAGAGACCCTCGTCTCTGCCCTCGAGAGAAATGGTACAAAAGCATTCCAGCCAACAGCTGATGCACAGTCTCGTGCAGAAGGGCAGAGGGATTTTGGGGCCCTGATATCAAGGTCGGTAGATGCGACCAAATGATCTTCTTGCCTGTCTACCTTCTTTTCTGAACTTTTTGAAGGACAGGTACTTCAGCACTGATATCTTCATTGAACACCCTGATCAAGCCGAGCCGCGTCCCAGAATGGCTTCGTACCCCCTTGGTTGATATTCTTACGCTGTTGCCCCAAAGGCCAGATGGTGTCCGAGCGACCTTAGAATTCGTCTTTTCGGTTCATCCGTCAAGCACTGTCAAGGCGTCCGAGGCTGCTATCCCTCAAAAACAAGGCGCTAACATTACTATGGAAGCCTTGAAAATGGCATCAACTCTTTTATCCGTCCCGCCTGCCTCTGTAAAGCCCGAAGACTGGTTCCCTGGAATTGCACCTCAGCTTCTTGCTCTTTTGGATGGAAATAATGGCCCCGATCTCGCCAAAGTTGCTGCATATGTCATCGGTTTCGGTGTTTTGGGTAGAAAGCAATTTGGCGCACCTGGTATGGCAACTATACGAATTCTTGTATACCCAGCATGCTGATATTTATAAACTTTCTACTAAGGTACGGCCGGATGGAGAGAATTCGCCGAGCCAATGTTGGCTTGTATCAACCCGTCTTTGTCTTCCAAGGAGAGTTTAACTGAGCCCTTGGTTTTTAGCGCTGGGCCTGACGAAGTAGTCGACCTTCGTAAGCGGACGATCTTAGTCCAAGCTGATACGCTCCATCTTGCACTAAAACGTTTATCATCATTACTAAATTCACATCCTAATCCAGGTTTGACCAAAAGATTACTTAACCAATTACTCTTGCCCCTGTGGGCTCTATCGTCTTATGTCCCCCCCTCTACTCACGTAAAGGAGCGGTATTGCCAACTTGCACAAAATCTGATCGAGATATACCTTAAAATTTCAGGGTCTGCGGATAAGTTCATTGAAATTATGCACAGCCTTCTATTTTCTGGGTTCAACGGAACCACTGGCCCCCGATGGTCTTATGAGCAGATTGGGGACTCTGGCCTCCAAGTTAGACGATTACATGGTGATGAAAGCACGACACCCACGCAGTTGGATTTGATGGTTTTAGATTCAAAAGTATCAGCATTTGTTGAGCTTTTGAAACGAACTGCATCTAATACTGATCTTTCAACTCTTTTTTTGAGACTTTTCGAGACGTCGCTCGGCTCTAGGGAAGACACAAACGTTATACAAATGGTAGCTAGCGGTGACGATAGTGACCCAGTATCACAGTTAATCCAGGCCCGAATACTGCAAGCAATGATGGAACAACTTCCTGACAAATTAGTATCAAATTCTAGTCAACTGCTGGAGCTCGTTAGCAAAGTCCTCGGCGAATTTGGTACCGAGTCTGCAAATGACGATGCGGTCCCTGTGGCTTTGAGTTTACTCAACTTGGTCGTCACTGTGCCGAATTTTCAGCGAAAAGATGTCCCTGAAAAAACACTAGCAGCTATCGAAACTTCGCTGTCTAGGATTAGTCTGGCACGGGAAGTTGATACTTCACAAACAGCCCATAATCTGTCGCAACTTCTCAGGTACCGAGACGAGTTAGAAGACCCTACAGATCGGCCAACGGCCCTAACAGACCGACAAATTGAGGAAAAAAAGACGTATAATCTAGCGCTCTCATATATCACGCAAGCTGATTCGCCGCCGCCGGTGCGCTCCGAGGGTTTGAATCTACTCGGCATTCTAATTAAATCTAACAGCGCTATTCTTGATATCCCGGCTACGTTAGTTCTACTATCATCGATCCTCAGCGACGACGATGAATACATCAGCCTACGCGTGATAAAATTACTTGTACAGCTGTCGGAAAGACACCCACGCTCGACTATCCGAGAAGTGCTAGATCAGTATGTCGACACAACAGAGCGGCAAAACACAGACACACGCCTACGATTTGGCGAAGCATTGCTGCAGCTCATGCAGAGGCTTGGTGAGACGTTTGCAGGCGATATCGCCATGTCTGTCGGCGAGGCACTCCTTGCACTTGCAGGACGTCGCGCCCACCGACCCAAGACTGAAGAACGGCAAGCCCGTGCGGAACAAACCGCTGCACGAAAGCGGAAAGCCAAGGGCAAACTTGGAAATAACTCACAGGCTCTTCTATCTCCCGATGATGAGGATGATGATGTAGGCATGGATCCCGAGGAGCAGACACCCGAGCAAACCCGCAACGCGCTTCTTGCACGCATCGTATCCGGTTGGGAGAGCAAGCGGGGTAGCGAGGACATGCGGATCCGAGCTTCCGCACTCTCCCTCTTCGCCTCTGGCCTGGAAACGAACATCCGTTCTTTCGCCCCATCGCTCGTAGACGCTGCTTTAGCTCTCAGTCTCGACGTGCTCACGCTCGAGGCCGGCGTCCTGGAAGCGGGGATCCTGCGACGTGCAGCCGTCACGGTGTTATTACGATTTGTGTACGCATTGGGGGAAGCCCGGGAGCGCGGGAGCTACCTCAGCTTCGGCTCGGGATTCACAACGAAAGAAGAGGATGTCGTGCGGGTTCTTGGGTACGCGGAGCGGACGGACGAGGATGGCCTCGTACGCCAGCACGCGCAAGATGCGCTGGAGAGTCTGGAGAACCTTCGCCTCGTGCAGCTTGTACCACACCAGCGGGACCAGGACGTCACGCCGTCAGTTGTGAAGGTTGCAGGGTTAGACATGACGAGGCCGAGCCTGCCGGTGTTAGATGCGGATGAGAGGAGACGTGCTAAGCCGAGGATCGAAGAGATTGAGTGATCTTACCAGAATAAGATACAGAGATGACTATTTCACGAAACCTACAAGAGATACCGATCTACTTGGAGCCCAGTGATAAAGCCATGTTGCTTTGTAGGCCTAAGATATTGGCGCTATGTAGATGGCGCTCTTGAACCTAAACCTAATTCAACTAATACATTCTATAACAAACTGTACGATTTACGTAAAATATAATGTAGTAGATTCCAACTAAGACGTCAATTTTGCTATTTCTGACCCCATTCTCGCACCCCCCGAGCGAAATTCGATACTCCAACAAGCCTCTCACCCCGCACTTACAGTATTGTGGTTAAGGTAAACAGTTGCGCTACTGGAGGAAGTCTACAAGGATGATGCCTGGGGTTGGCTTTTATAAGCTGGGCATGCTCTCAGCGTTATTGACATTGTTTAAGACACTTAGATGGTGCCAATGCAAGTGTTGCAAATGCATGAGATACAATACAGTAGTCAGAACCAACGCGGCAGACAACCCGATTCAAAGAGAGTGGCGCCAAATGAGAAGTATTCTGGCATACCTACACAGTTCCACTGCTTAGATCTGCCTGGCTAAACTGAACGTCTCGTTATCTAATAATTTATGTAGGTACCTACTTAACAGGCTTCTACTCCTCCTCTTTGTTCATATACCCGGAGAGTGCATATTAGCTTCTCTTTTAAGCATGTTACCTCTTCAAGGAACGGGAAACCTTACTTACATTAGGTAGTAGACTAGAACTGGTCCAGACGACTCCATCATCATCGTACAGCGTTCAGCTTCCCGAAGAGGATTGGGAACCCTGCGTCTTTAACCGGGCTCGGGACAAAATAAGTTGGGGTGCTGAAGATAGCTATCTGTCTATCTATCTATCTATTCTATAAGCCACCTCCAGCCTGATTGCCATCGCAGCCCATTTTAACATTTCTGTTAATTGTCATTAATCGCTATCGATCGAACCCAAGCTCGCGCTGGCGCTGGCGCGATTATCTCGGGTCGTGATTTCAACAGGCCTTACTTAAGGTTCTACTCCGCCGAGAAGCTACCTAGGTACCGATTGCGGTCCGTTTGTCCTATCTAGTACTGAGTAGGTACAGCGTACAATCCCTATAAGCTATATACGTAGTATAGCACGTACCTGTTAAAGCACTCAAGTGAGACTGCGGGACTTATGTCTCGTGTCACCACCATTACCTCTCCTCTACTATCCTACGTTGGCTGCTCTGCGGTTACGGTTGATTGTTAACCGATCGCCTAACACCATCGATCTTCGACCTAGATACGACAACGTCCTAGATCCCATTCGCCATCACCGGTTGACTTCTATTTTCTACTGCGCGGACACAAACATTTATCTATCCCTCATGGATGGTCTTCGTTGCCTCATCTTTGTTCCGTTTTCTATAACTTTACGTCCAAATTGGGGGTAATCTGGCCCTGGAAGGTTGGTGTACAAAAAAAAAAAAAAAAAAAGCATTGCGTTTCTCGAATCATGAGCCTACGCCGTAGCGGACCAAAGAGGTGGTCCCTCAAAGACACGTATGGTTAGTTGAACAGTGCCCTTCTCCGGCTGTAATATGTGCCTCTATCTCTGTCTCTGTATCTGTGTTGCTAATGACGAGATATGTCTCTCCCTGGCCAGGCTTTATTGCGTCCTTCTGCGAGGCTCAGGCGCAAACTCGCACAACAGTCAACCACAAGACTGCAAGGCAGAGGCCCAGTTTGCAGCCCTCAACTCGAAGCTTTCATCACCAACCACATGTACGATGCATGTCGAAACCTCATGGGCAGGACACCACCACAAGCACCACAAGCACCACCAGCACCACCAGCACCACAACAGCAACAACGTCCTCGATCAAATCCCAGCCTCCACCGCCGCCGCCGCCCTCCCAGCAACTCTCTCGCCGTGGGTTTCACACGTATTTCGTAACACATCTACCCTCGTCTTCCTTACACCCGGACTCGCGGCCCCCGCCGGGCCCTCATCACAACCTACCCAGGTCGGCGGCCGCCCCTCACAGTAAGGGGTCAGGTGCTGCTCCAGTTACGCCGCCCCATATGCCATCAACTCGCGACCTCACCGTTGTTCGCATTCCTCTTCGAAGTGCGAAGCACCACTTTGGCGCCACAGACTCCAGAGGCTCACGTCCATACAATGAAGATACAAACCAAGCTGGGACCATCGATATACCGGCTTTTGCTAAGCGCGCCCCTATTAGTCTGGTCCGAAATGCGATGAAGAAGAGTGGCGAAGGCACCTCGGCCGACAGCCCGTACGGTGACCCCCAGATATTCTACTTTGCCGTGTTTGATGGCCACGGTGGCACCCAATGCAGCGACTTTCTACGGCAAGAGCTTCATGGGTACATTGAAGAAGCCGCTGTTGAATTCGGCCTAAAAAGCAGCTTGCGTAGAAAGCCAGGTGCCAAAACCACCTCGAATTCAAAAGAAAATGCGCCGCTCCCGTTGATACCAGAAGCTGAGGCCGGTGGCCGACAAAAATTAGAGAGCCTGGACATGAAAGGGTCCGAGGAGGCTCAAGCCCAAGCCGATATCCCTCGAATAAATAAGCATGGTGCAATCAAAGAAGTTCAACATACAAGTGCCGAAGGGGACGCCCCAACTCCCGCCAAGGTATCGCGAGATCGGGCGTTGAAGTTACAGAGGGCTCTTGTGCACGAGTACAGAAGCACTATAGGCGGATATTTCCGTCGCTTCAAACCACCACATTTCAACGTATCCCAATCTGCAGAATTTACGTCCGATGCGCCTTTTGCTATCGAGTCTGTCCTCACCTACGCGTTCCTTCGCGCGGACTTAGATTTTGTTTCGGCACAAGCGAGAAAGCCGGATCCAGACGACCCTTACATCTCTGATGGGGCCCTCAATACAGATGAAATTCTAGGCAAACCCCATCATCTCCCTCCCTCCAAGCACGAAATTGGTGGGCCTACCCGTTTCAAGGGCGGCTCAACCGCCTCCATAGCATTAATATCGACGCCAACACCAGCGCCCTTTTGGCATCCCGCCGCGTCATCTACGCTCCTCGTAGGACACGTGGGCGACACGCGAGTCCTGCTCTGCGAAACCGCCACCGGCCTCGCCAAACCCCTGACCTGGGACCACCACCCCAGCTCGCCGGGCGAGGCGCACCGCCTCCGCCGCTTCGCGACCTCGTTCATCACGGACTCGTTCGGCGAGGAGCGCATCCAGGGGCTCGCCAACTCGCGGTCCTTCGGCGACATGGGGTCGAAGCGGCTGGGCGTGTCGGCCGAACCCGAGATCACGCGCGTCGAGATGGGGCCGGCACAGTACAGCTTCCTCGTGCTCATGTCGGACGGCGTCTCGGGCACGCTGAGCGACCAGGAGATCGTCGACATCGCCAAGGAGGCCAAGACACCCGAGCAGGCTTCCAAGGATGTCGTCGCGTTCGCTACCGAGGTTAGTAGCGACGGTGACAACGCCACCTGCCTCGTCGTGCGGCTGGGAGGCTGGGAGCGCCGGAGCGAGGGCGGGCTCGGCAGTCTCGGGACTAAGGAGATCCGGGACTACAGGCGGGACGAAGCCCTCGATCCTCGGCGGGGAAGACGGTAGAAGCGGCTGGTGACTGCTATTCTAGTGAGAGTGTATCCGCCGCTTGTAGTCACTTTAGACACTACTTATTTGTGTGAACAGCTAGACCCGTTGTTTTATCTATGGGATCTTAGGCTGATGCGCATCAGTTACTCTGTCACTTCTTGGGTTCTGGCTTCGCCTAGAAATATAGAAACATATTCAATATAAGAGAATTTTAACTTCAATTACTATGCTGATGCTGAAGAGTCATGATGCCCACCTAAGAGATTAGACTTAGCAGTTTCGTGATGTTAACTGAATATTGATTATCGCTATGTTCTTCATTATCTTATCTAACTAAACAGCGTATGTAGCTAGAGCCTTGGAAACCAATATGCTCAGAATCTTGAGAGAACAACTCGCTCTATACTTTGTGTCCGAAAGGCGGCTCCCAGTCTTTGCTAGCGAGGATATCGGTGAATTGTACATGATAGTGCCTTATTCTAAAGATAGGTCCATGTACGCTAATCATACAACGACCCAATACCATGTATTAAACACCATAAGCACTACATATTAGAGCAAGAGATAAGAGCTACGCGGGAAAGACAGACCCGTGAAAAGGGGCTGCCCTAGGGCATGCGGAGTTGGATACTGATGCTTGCGTGCTGTGTGCAAGGGACGAGACAATGTACTATGATAATCCGCTATCAACCGTCTCCGATCGCCATGCCGCCTTCCCCTTGGAATTTCCCGGAACGCCGAACATGTCCTCTGCGTTATTTGGTGTCTCTACACATGCTGCTCGCCATCTCGTCTGACGGATGGGCCGCCAGCTCGGCTTTTTTTCGTCATAAATGCCTTTCTATGGATATGGAGGAGGGGGTAAATAATAAAAAAGAAAGTTCTCGCTCGGGACTACCGCGGCAGGCCGATGGAATCCAAGCGCCTACACGACGTCATGGGGAACTCTCTGGCGATCTTCATCTTGTCCTCGTCGGGGAAGAACCAGCCCTGGGCGCGGTCGACGAGGTCCTGCTTGGTGCGCATCTCGGTGTCGCAGCGGCGGCGCAGGGCGCGGACGAAGCCGAGCTCGGCCTCCTTGTCGAGCTGGCGCAGCCGGTGGTCCTGCCAGCCGGCGATCTCGTTGGGGTCGACGTAGTAGTCGACGTTGAGCTTGGGCGTGGTGCGGTGGTAGGTCTGGGGCGGCTGGGGCGTGTCGAAGGCCATGGCGGGCACGGCGGGCTGCGACTCGCCGAAGCCGGAGAACAGCGACGTGAGCAGCGGGAAGACGAACAGGATCAGGATGGGTAGTAGGCTGACGAGCGTGTCCCAGGCCGTCGCCGGCTGCTGCTGCTGCTGCCCCGGCTGTCCGTCTGCGCGTGGTCTCCTCCGCGGGCCAGCGCCGCCGAACTGATGTACCCTGAACCCCCTATTCCCACCCACGTTGAAGACGAACTGTGGTCCCCCGTCGAAGCCTGTTTCGGTCACATCGCATTAGCTCAGTTCAGTTCCACTCCAGGCTGAGATATATATCCTAGACAATCCCAACGAGACTTCGGAACTCACCGCCGCCAAAAGGCCCACCAAAGCCACCCCCAAAGAACCTCGCGAACATCTCCTCAGGGCTGATCTCGTCGTCGAACATGCCGCCACCCCTACCGAACCCAGGCGCGCCACCAGCCGTCCGCCCACCGCCGAAGCCGCCGCCGAAGGGGTTCTGCGCCTGGGCGCGGGCGCTCTCGAAGCGGGACTCGGGGTCGGTGCCGAAGCGGTCGAAGCGGTCGCGCTTGTCCTTGTCGCCGAGGACGGAGAAGGCCTTGGAGACCATCTTGAAGGCCTCGTCGGCGCCCTCGTGGCCGTTCTTGTCGGGGTGCGTCAGCAGGCTCTGCTTGCGGTAGGCCTTCTTGATGTCGGCGTCGGTGCACGACGACCGCGCGGCCTCGAGGTCCAGGATCTCGTAGAAGGCCGTCGCCTTGCACCGCCGGATCCGCAGCACCGCCGCCCGCTGCTCCGGCGTGCACTTGCGCTCCTGGTTGCCCTGGTTGTGCTCGCGCGACCGCGCCCCCGCCCCTGCGCCGCCGGCGTCGGCGCCGGAGGCTTTCGCGCTGGACATGCTGGTGCTGCTGCTGATGTTGGGAGTTGGATGGTTTCGCTCGCTTCGTCTATTATGAGTCGTGGATTGGGCTGGTGAGCTGCTAGAGGGTCGAAATGTCCCGGTCGGGGAGGTGATTGGTTATTATTATTATTGTTGCAGATTCAGGGCGTGCATTGATAGGTAGGTAGCCGGACTATCGGGGAGCTGAGAGATGGTCTATAGGCTTATTGTTATCTATCTGGGCGATGTTTGAGGGCTATCGCATTGGGACTTTGGAAGGAGGCGGTCAGTAGCGGTGTCGGTCGAGCAATTAGGGGCGAAAGGAGAGCGCTGAAGTGCTGAGGCTGCCGCTAGTGATGAAGAGATGGCAAAGGTATATTTTCCTTTTTGTTACTTCTTTACTTTGAACACCTCGTTGGCGATATTCTACGTAGGCTATCTTTCTCCAAAACGTGGCTCTTCATTATCTGTGGCTGATCTTTTCATTGTTCATTGTTCATTGTCAGCTGTGGCGCACCAAGCCTGCCCGGGGTTCCCCCACTAACATGCTTAGTACTTACTACCTATGTAGGAGGTAGGTACTTACTTACAATCGAGGTTACCTACAGAGATACCTCCTAATACCTACGCTAGATAAAAGAAGGTTAAGTATACTTTTCACCTGAGATTATTAATCCTGGGATGCTCAGACTTTGGGAAATGCACCTAAATCTAATATTGTATTTCTAATTACGTAGGTAGTAGACAGGTCGTAAGCAAGAGCTAGATATACCTATATTTAGGTGTATACACTTTGTAAACATATTTCATCCACGCTGTGCACACCAAACCCGGGGTTGAAGCCGTAAATGCGCTAAACTACATTAAGTAAGACCTACATATATGTACGTAGTAGCTCGTTGGTTGAGCTCCACCAAAAATGACGATTGAATCAGTTCCGTGAATAGCAACTTTGAGGTATCTCAATCTTTCACGTGCCACGCTTTCCTCACGCAAAACACTCAGCCCTGTGTATCCAAGACACAACTAAAAACATACAAAGCTGTGATGCAACAAAGGAGTAACAATCCATTCAGTTGAGCACTGATTGTCTAAATCGTAGTGACACGTCTCATCCACAGGGGCGTATCACCAATAACGTCACCAAGTACATCCCACTTATCCATTTACAACATCTATCCCAGCCCTTGCTGTCATGGCAATGACCGAGCCGTCAAAGTCCGTGAGGGCGCAACTAGAAGCCTGGGGCAGTGAGTGAACTAAATTTCCTCCTTTGGTACCCCCTCACATCTAGGTTCATGCATGTACCTGACCTAGACTAACATGCTTTGTGCTAGATTCTTCCCTCGCACCAACAGGACTAGCAACACTCATAACACCCCTCCACCTTCGTCCTGCCCAGCCCCTGCCCTTGTTGTTCGTGCCGGTCCTGTTGTTCTCTAGCTATGCCAACCTACAGGGGTTCAAGATTGACAGTGCCGGTGTCACCATGGCAACAAGCGCAACATACGCGTTGCTGGCGCTGCGGCGCAAGAACGCCGGCGGGTTTCGGGCCAAGTTCTTCTCTGTGAGAGGGGTTGTGCGAGGCTCGGCAATTGGGCTTGGTGTTATGAATGCTGTGGCTGCTGGCTGGGTATATGCCACAGGAAATCGTGAGAACGAAAAGCAGTATCGGCAGGACAACCCTCGATGGGCCGATTAAGAGGAACCAGAGTGTTACACTTATGTATAATAAAATTACATGGTAGGCTTTGCAGCCTGCTGTGGGAGGCATAGGATTATGTGCAAGATTACCACTGGAGCTGCGGCTCTCTGTATACCAGCAACTCGACTCGATGAAATAGTTGACGAGAAAAACTTCACGAAAATCTGAATTGATGATTGAGCTTTTATGTCAACCAGTATACTGCAATAAATTAGACAAATCCAAGGTATCTGGGGTGTATATTTGCGATTAGCCATATCCGTAGTTTTAGCCATGACACAATCTGAAGCACTACCCGTGCTGGCTTATTGCCAAACCAACTAATCCTTAAACTCCTTGAGACCTTTCAGCACTTGATGGTCTCTAGTGCCTAAACCGTACGCCGCCAAGAGGAAAGTCGAAAAGTCCTCTGCAATCCATTCCACACAAAAGAAAGATGACCCTGGTTCAGTCTATCGCCGCACTCTAGATGCTGCCTGTGATCCTCTCAAAACTCCGTATTCCAGTTTATGTGCCATGCATTTGGCCATCCTCCCCCAAGTCTAGTGCATGACCCTCTCTCGTTCTATCCCCCTCATCGAAAAAAATGCGGTAGCGCAAGTGCTGGTTTTCCGTTCTCTCAAAATGCAAATCTTTGTATGCAACCATCCATTCTAGGGAAATCGGGGAAAGGGGAAATTGCCTCCGTAGATTAGGTTGTTTTCCGACGTGGTTCCTCGAGCTTGAGCTTGCGTAAGGGGTAGAAAACAAGCATTGTCAATATCACCACTATGACGAGCCGGAAGAATCGACCGAGGGAACCAAGTGATGTCACTGCTGGCGCTTGGCACCCAAGGCTGGTGAGTAAGGCCACTGTATGTGGCTGACGCCCGAGGCTGGTGAGTTCGAAATCCGTTAGGTACTTTAGGTCCGTCTCTCGCACTTTAGGTTCTGCGAAAGCGCTGTATTCATCGATGATGCGTTTTAGGTCCCACTGATTAGACTTTCGAAGGACCCCAACAACGCATCCGGTCCGGTGCTTGCCATGGTTACAGTGAACCAGGAGTGGGTAGTTCTCAGGGTTAGAGACCGCGGCATGGATGGAACGCATCATGCTGACTGGGATATCCTCCTTCTTAGTCCCGGCCACTAGAGCACTCAGAGTTAGTTATCGCCTTTTCGAGCGGGTTCATAAGGGTTTCAAAGGTTTCCAGACATGATATTGTCCTAAAGAGGAAAGCTTTTGTTTTGAAAGTTGCAGAAACAAGAAGGAATCGATTCCGAGGGCTACTTACTGTCGAAAATCTTGTGCGTAATCCGGTTGGCTTGAATAAACTCTTGGTACCCGTCTGGGAGCTCTTTGCTCACCAGTGTTACAATGGTTCTCAGCTTTAAGCTTTGGATGAAAGGGTAGTCTTGCGTTTCCGGGTAACCACTTCTGTAGAGGCCCTCGGATACCATGGAGAAGTTGATAGGAGGCTGATGAGAGGTGGAGATGGGACGTCCAAGCGTGCCACGCTTTGTGCAAGTCTGTGATTCGCGCAATATATTCTTCGCTAGCGAGTTTCTGCGAGAAACTACGCCAAATGATTGTGATGTGTTCTCGTCACAACACTCGATGTTTATAGGCTTCGATTTGCCATCGTGAGATGCACCAGCCACTTGGGGCTGGCCACAGATGATATTGAAATCGCCCATTCTTCCAGATGTAAATGGCTCCAAGTGTGATGGAATTAGACCAGCGTATGATAGATGAGATCCAAGTAGCTCTTTGAGTACGTTTGTCGGAGTTGATTGTCAAGATCTGGAGACTCAGACCAAAAGGCTCGGGAGTCGATTGCAAATTATAAAGAAAATAGAGTAAGAAGCCTTGCTTGGGGGGTGATGTACGAAGAGTGCACGGTACCGATGGCTGAGGTCAGTGAAGTGGTGAAAAAGAAAGAGGGTTAGCGGTCGAGCTGGCGACGTTGTGGTCATAACGAAGCCATTTTAAAGACATCCATCTTGACGAGACTTTTAGATATCATGTTTGTTGTTCCGGTGGGTTAGGGGAAATGTGCAGGGGGTGATGGGTCAATGTACTCATGTGTAATGGGCAATGTTGAAGGTAGGGAGAGAGAATATTTATTATTGCAGGTGGTGTTTATCAAGCTAGGTAAGTACAGTAGGTATGTACGTAGGTAGCCAGCTAATAAGGTAGCATGGGGACGCGTGCTGAGCTACCCGCCTGAACTAGCGGCTCTACGTAGTAATAAGGTTCATTGCCCACTTGCACTATCAAAACTGCCCTAGACTGAGCATTTACCAGTTTAGGTGCTGAATCTAGCTAGGTATGCGTAATAGAAATTGGAACTGTAAGAGCCTCCCGTGGAAGCTACCCTACGTGCATTTGTACACACACAATATATACCGTACTGGTATCAAGAGGTACTCATACATCACTCCATCACACCCTCCATACCTGGTACACGGATACAATATTGTCAAGTACACCTAACAAACATCACGCCGTTTCAATATTAATATTGTCACAATGTACCGGTCCTTATTAACATGTGTACATGTGACTAGACCCACACATATGCCGTACCAGTTGAATTCTTAGGGGAAGTAAAGCAGACCTGCCCGGGCCGTATGAGCAGCCTCACCTGCCTACATATGCGATGTACCTATGCGTACTCCCCTGTGGAGTCCCTACCAAAAAAAAATTAGAGGACTACAGAGTACCTTAGCTAGGTATGTAGGTACACATACGCATAGCGCTAATAGGATTCGAACCTAACTCCGTTTAAACTTGGATACCTATGTAGGTACCGTAACAGGCTCCTCTCCATCAGGTAGCTTAGGTAGTATCTAAAACTTGACAAACCTATGACAGCTACCTGCTTGTTAACTCCTACATACAGGTAGATGTATACTTACTTAAGTGGAGATACTAGGTTATGAGACAGGTATGAAGGGGCCAGCCATTATCAAATAGATAGCAAACGAAACACCACGATTATGTTTCGGAGATGGTAATAGCTTGCACAAGTGCTAGCAGCTGTCACAAGCCCTAAAAACATTAGAGGCTGTACTGGTTAAAACGCCTACACCGAGTACGTATATTTAGTTTCCGGTGGGAAGTGTACCTACCTAAGAACACTGTAACCTGTAGGTACCTATATTAGGTACATGGAGGTAGTGATGATGCTGAGATACGGTACCCACCTCCATCGCTCAAATTAGATCCGACAAGTTACACCTAACATTGATGGTACCTTAGGGAGTCTAGATCTATCTAACCTACTACAAGGTAGGTATTATTCATTAATAAAGGGTCGATACAATACAGGCTACTAATCTCGTCATCTTGCTTCGCCTTCGTACTAAAATACTTACAACAAAGTTCGGGTAGGTAGTCGAATATCCCCAACTTACACATCGATCGCCCTTCTCGATTAAGGTTATAGTTGACTTTTATGCATAATGGTCCGAATCCGTTGATGCCGGGCTCTATAACACACGTGGCAAGTGCCTAGATAGGTAGGTTGGTACGTATATGTACGCATAAGTAGGAGGTCACACCCTACCTACCAAGAGTCGACAGTTAACAGTGTAAAGAGGGAAAGTCTATAGTCTATCGGACCTATCTTATTCTATTCTATTTCCATATTATTAAAACATAAATCGGGAGAAATGACCCACAACCTCTATAACCTAACGCCGCAGCCAGTCTCTGTCCGCGGGGACATCCCTATAGCTATATGCTGTATGCAAGAACGAAACTTATCCACCTCCTCTACATATGTACCTAGACAGGCAGTGTCATGTGTGCGCGTGCGCGTGCGCAGTATGCAGGTAGGTGCCCTGGCCTGGATACCGCCCTGGTTACGCTCGCTGCACAACACCTGATTGTCTCCATCCAAATGTGGTTTACAGAAATGCCGGGATCTCCATCTTTCCCCGGCCGCCGAATCTCTCTCCCATCGGCCTGGCGGGAATCCCAGCCAGGGTCTGGTCCACGAGCGCTGCAACGTCTTGGGCACATCCAAAAGACAAGCTCCAGCCAGCCCCTCCATGGCCGTAGGAATGGACAATCTTGCTTCCTGTTCTCCGAAGTTCCCGCTCTACGCGCACGTTGGACCCCCTGAAAGGCCGCAACCCCTGGGCTAATGGGTAATCCGCGTCGAGTTGGGCATCTTTGAGTCCAGGCAAGAACCTCTCGCATCTTTCTCGCATCCTGCGAATTATTGGGCTTTCTAACGTCAGATCCAGATCCCATTTATGGGCCTCGGTAATCCCGCCGATTAGGAGAATGTTATCATTTCGGGGCACCAGGAAGACAATTTCATTTGATGTGTGGGCCGCATCTGCCGTAATCGTCAAGGCGGCGTTTACTTTAGGAAATGCCGTGCCGTCGTTAATGACTCGGATAAGACCTCCCCTGATAGGGTACACGGACTTATCGCCTGCGAGCGTCGAGCTTTGCAGCCCAGCACAGTTCACAATAACGTCGGCGTTGAACCGCTCTCGCAATGAGTCTTCGATATTAACGAGGTCATCTTCGATGGTTTCGGTGACAAACTTGGCCCCCTTTCTTTCGACAAGCGATGTCAGCCAGTGCATGGCCTTGTCAGTATCAATAATGGGGGCCATTAGTTCGTAGGCGTCGACAGCTCCGTACGATGGGTCGATTCCCCGATCCTCGATGATGTCAGCTCCTCGGTAAAAGCCCCTAACGCCGCTTGCCATGAGCTCGGCCATCTTAGAAGACTGTTTAGGATCCTTCTCGACGGCCTCGAGGAAGAAGAAATCTGATGGCATCATACGCACACCCGATTCTTGGCTCAGACTTGGAATAGAGGCAATTGCGTCCCATATGTGATAAGCAGTCATGCACCACTTCTTCGAGTGGGCTAAGGAGATGGCATCTGTGTGCTGGCCGCATACTGCAGGTGGGAATTCCCAAAGGGCTCCCGCTATTTGCGAGGTCAAGCGTTGCTCATCACTGACCCACGCTTTACTCAGTATTGTGACGCGATAGCCACGATCTAATAGGACCCACGATCTACCGAGGAAGCACAGGTTAGTATGAACTTCCTTGGAACTCTCTCTCCCATGATTCAATCATCTTGTCATTGGGCTGGTCACATTTCGCCCAACACTGTGCTTATACTACCATCGCCACCAAAAAAAAAAAAAAAAGGTCTTGGGAAGAGCCAAGATTGGAACTTTAACTTACGACACAAGGCCAATGACCCCCCCTCCTATGACGAGAATATGGGGTGATCTGCTCGATGGCTGTCTAAGAGGTTGGCCTAGAGGCGAAATATCTCTTCCAAGAGTGAGAGGCATGTTTGGTTGTTTATTGAAATTCTGGATTGATATATGAAAGAGGTGTGCAAGAAATGTCTAGTAAGTTTTCTTTTTCAGTTTGGAAGACAACGGTGCTCAAAAATATTCTTACAATGTTCATGGCAATCCAACTCGTGTGGAATGGGAGTTCATATATACACATATATATATATAAATAGGCTGACGAATTTACCTAAGCTGTCACCAACTTGCTTACCCAGGTATTTTCCCTAAAGAGACCCTCTTACGAACCGAGTTACTAGAGTATTACTTTTTGCTTGCACCGAAGCCGCTACGTGGTACGAAGTGAAGTACCATTTGTCACGAGTATTCTATCCATCTGTGAATCTCTCTCTCCTTAGTCTCCCCTCAGCATGCCGCTAGTCTATGATAAGCAGTAATTTAAATAGAAATAAGTTGCTGACTCAAAGCCAAGTTACATCATAGAGCCATTACTCACCTAGTTCGCAATGTAGGCAAGTAAGTATCTGGTACGTCTAATCAATACCCATTTGAAGGAAAGGTCCTATCTCCAATCTGTTGCCGGGCCGGCTGTATGCTGCTCGGTAGTTAGACCGAACAAGCTGGCTTTCAACCAGCTTTGGGGCCTGCAACAAACCACTACCCGAAGCAAACTGTTAGAGAGGCCTGCATAATTCAGAGACTTGTGCTCTAAGGTACCGATGGATCAGGACCTGCTACGAGTTGGCTCCCTTTGCTCAACTGAAACCACATCAACTAAAAACATGGGGCCGTGACTATAATTCGATGTTATTTCCAGACTTTGACAAGACAGGCTGGGGCTCTATGCATTTAATGTTGCCTGAAGGTCTCGTGTGCGTCTTGCTGATATTAACCTTGCGTTTCATTCGTCGTATCCGGCAATAAACTAGGTAACCGCACTTGAACGGCCAACACCGCCTTACACGGATGTATGATATAGTACCAAGACTAGATGACGAGTCATCACATCCACCCTCCCTCGGGACCTTTTGTCAAACGCAATTCGATCTAACAGGACAATAATTTCTTTCATTCGGCCTTGTCTCGCTCTCGATTTTTCTTATCAGTACCTCTATCTGGTCCGGGGGTTTGAGCAAAGTAAGCATCCTGTAAGTTACATCTTGATAACCCCCCAACTCAGCCTCACAGAGTATCAAGTTGTAGATGTGTTCTAATTTTTAATTGCTTGTTCGTTCATCTCATATTGGAGGCAAACGGCATTGATTTCGCTACGCTCTTGCAACACGGGCTTCCAGTGTGAGCAATCGCGTGTGACACTGCCTTGCAGTGGTGCAACTCTATTCCAGTGTTTTCTCATGGTAAGTTGGGTTTAGCAGTTACACAACTCGGGACGGGAGACGTGTTGAATAAGGCCGAGCCGGATCAGTGAGGATGGGTTACATAGATGAAATTACGGTCGACGGCTGACCGCTCATTTACTACCTTCCGCCTATACCCACGCTTCCGACGCAAATCCTCAAGAAGTAAAATAAGAAAACAAACTGGAGATCCATCTGTGATCCGTCAATATGAGCTTACAACTGCCAATTAGGGCTTTACGGGCTTTAGCACTGTATGACAACCTTCGGCTGACAATGGTTCTTACGTATTCTTAGTATGAAATCTGACTAGATAGCCGCCATTTGACTCGCCGGTATCCGCCGGTACGTCACTTGATCACCAAGACGTCTACGAGAGTGCCCCTCGCTCCAATCGTATATAAACATCGCCCTATGTATGTCTCGCTTTATATACCCGTAAAGGTGATGCTGCCAGTACTCATAACTGACGTGACTACTCTTTGAAGCCAACACGGCGCCGAGGAACGTCGGTATGAACTGACCTTGGCATTGTCACACCTCCTCGTTAAGTCGGCAATCCTTTGGGTTTACACACGTGGCATCTCTGTGGTCGCGAATGCGGCTTAGATCGGTTGGTGGCCGGAGGCAAGGCAGGCAGTCTCGGCCTCTTCTACTCGATCTAGATGTGAGGATGCAAGGCAAAGCTTTCATTCGCTGTGTGGTTCTCAGAAACCCATTTTATGAAACGGCCCCCAAAAGGATAGTAAAAACGTGCCAATAACGTGCCTAGCCATATCGCTGGGTGCGAGGTTACAAGCATTTCGGTAAAATCCTGCTCACAGGACTCGGCGGCTGTGTAGGGTGGGGGTTTCATTCGGTCTACCAGCCCCAACATCGCTTGGGAGCCTCATTGATAAACATACGATGCACCGATTCCACCATGAAGTGTCAAATGAGAACAAATGCGGAGAAAGAGGATTGACCTAGGCCTCATGCAGTGAACTTTTACGAAGTACGAATCAAGAACACAATCCTTTTTGTCTTTGCCGCAATAACACCACAGAATTGCACGAGTTCTATTATTGGAAGAAATATTGCAGCTACAGTCTTGTCAAAATAGCATCGGAGGGGGGAAATTGTCTCGGAGGCATTACCATATTAGGTACAACTTTTACTCGTACACTCGATATGCCCTTAATTGCCTCCGGCAAGGTTGACTGTCTATTAAAACTAACTTACCTAATTATTTGGGAGCCTCTTCTAAGGAGAGAACCTTAAGTACCTAAGCTTGGCCAATAGGGTATCCGTCGTCACCGGGCCGATAAAGCTCTACCACGAGATGAAGCACGGGGCTGTTAACAGTCATTGCACCGGTTGGCGACAGGCCCATTGAGATGAAGATGAATTTCTTGATCTTCGCACCTCCCATCTCCTTTTCATACTGGCGCAAGAGGGCTTGGATGCCCCGCGTGAACGGGTTACTCATTATGGCACTGTCAAATCCGGCATCCGTCGGGAGGAACTCCACCGTTCCGGCCCGAGTGAAGTCGGTACCCGCCTTTATGAAGCACAGCATAAACGCTCCGCGGGTGGTTATATTAACAATGCCCTTGGTAGCGATGTACCGCAGGGTCCTTAAGTCGCCACCAGCCGCGAGATAATTATCGACTATCATGTCACGATATCGCATGAGGGTTATTCGCTCAGCGTCTATCTCATCACCTTCGGTTAGAAAGACGGCCTCCGTAACGTAGGCCTTGAGCGAAGTTGATACAATATAGTAACAGAGCTCTCGGTCCGGGTCGCTGATACTGTAGCCGGCCCAAGAGGCCCTAGACGTTCCCTTGCTAATTGCCTCGATATACGGCTCAATGAAATCCACTTCTCTAGTCGCATACTTGTCGATGTCACGAACAAGATTAAAATCGGAGATGGTTTGGCGCAATGCTGGCCATTTTCCAGGGTTCCCCATGTTTTTTTCTTGCTTTCTCTTATTCGGATAGCTGGTGCTTTGTGAAAACCAGTGTGCCTTGTAAGGGACTGTTTGTTTGTCGAAGGCATATGAAATAAAATGCACCGCGATGAAAGAAGTTAGCTCTTTTTATACAGGCTCTAAAACACCTAATGTTCTAAACAATGCAGTCGATTCAAGCCAGATATTCTGATATTGATGTCACTATGCCTGATTGAAGGAGCCGCCATGATTACTCTTATGAAACAACAAGGCTGATTCAAGAGTAAGATAGGCAACAGCAGTAGTTGAGAACATAACACAGTAGGAAAAGATACTGCGGAGAATCGAACCAGATTGAGAATGCTCGAACTACGTCCCTATCCTAATACTTCTCACCCCATACTCTCGATCTTTCTTTCCCCAACCCCTAGATGCTTAATAACCTTCATGGAAGCACATGCTATTATTCTAGTCCCCACCCCCAAAGCACAATCTCACTCAAAACCTTCTAGAAGATTTTGCCGCTTATAGCTAAGCTTTTTCATGTCACTTGACAAGGCATCTTCCAAGCCTCACCGGTCAACTAATCCCCGGTCGATGACGTGCCAACGTCCTCGGGCTTCACCGCTGCAGCTTACCGAACATATGTTTATATATATATAGTCAAGTCATACCGTTCATCTCACTTTGCATGAGTCTGGTGCCATAGTGAGCGAGTATGATATGACCCACGATGTTGCAGCGTCAGCTGAATAGGCGGAGTTGGGGAGTGCCGGTCCGCGGCCAACCGAGCTGAGTCATTCGGCGGTCTTACGGGCTTCAAACCCGAGATTTATATCTCCGGGCGGGTATAAAAAGGGGTTTCCCGTAGGCGGGAGTATTAAAAAGTATGCATAAGTAGATATCTCTCTAGACTGGATGTTTAAAACATCCCAATAGGAACGTGCATGTCCGCCCTGCTGTGCGGCATACCGCCACTATCCCTAAAACCTGGGGTTGGACCTGTGATAGGGCTGATACTACGCTAGCTACAGGGGAGTTGCCGAAACGAAATACGAATCCTGGCGGCTTAGCTACCCTACCTAGTCTACCGTATTAACGTATTATTAACGCGACTTACAGTACGCAGGGCCTACCTAGGCGTAAACTCCCCTATCAGGTTATTGACATAGAAATAGAACCTGACTAAGTGTCGGCTACAGTATATTATTTCTTATAAATAATCCTTGCTTTAGTAGGGTATAAAAATATCAGTTATTTGTTGGTTTACTGTATGGATAGGTATGTTCAATTAAGTAGTGTAAAAGGCGGCACTATATTAGGTATGCTAAACAATTGTAGAAGTTTAGCCACTTCGCTGCGCTGAAATATCACATTATCAGCTGGAAAATTGTGGCGCAGGCGACTTCTGAGGCCTCAAAAGAGGCAAAGGTTTACGAATAACGCGTATGTACCAATAACATTGAATAGGTACGTAAACAAAATGCTGACTATATTATGGCTAGAATATGAACTAGAAGTATGTACTGAGGTGAGCTACATTTTTCTTGTTCTCTTTTCCTTGCACAAGTCTTATCGCACATCTACAACCTTTATTTATTCATTGGGTATTTCTTTCATCCTACCTACCGGGTACCTGATGAGTGAGTTCTAATTACAGTACGCAGTAGTAAGTGCCCAGGTGCTTTTCGGCTGCAACGGCATTCATTGCGTCACTATCCTGGGCTAGGTTGGTACCTACTTTGGACCTAGATCGGTACCGCTCCTATTAACTACCTAGGTAGGTACCACACCCCACCTGTCGGTATTCTGTAGGCACTCTCGGTTCTACCCCTCGCCTCCAATTAAAATCATCTGTTCTGGTCAAGCTACCCCGCCATGTTCTTGAACATCGCATCAGAACCTAAACCTAGCTACCAATTTTGCATCCTTCATGCGCCGCATTCCTTTCTAACAAGTCTTAGACACATCCCCTCCGCTCTTGACCTTGTTGTGTATGCTCTGCTCACGCCACCTATTTCTCACCGGTAACACGCCTCCCCCTGACAGCAGACACGCACCATCTACCATTAAGTTGTGATACGGCAACGCGCACGGCCGAGACTGAGCGAGATTGAGACTGGGACCGGGACCGAGACAGAGACAAACCTGCATCTTGGGAACCATGGGTCTTCCTCACCTCGGGTTTGGCAGCACCCTGCTGATTCTGGGATTGATCCTGGTCTTGATGCCCACCAAGGCTGCGGCCTTCGGTGCTGGCAACATCCCATCTATTGCCCAGGTTGAAGGTCACAACTGGCGTCATGGCGACATTGAGGATATGCTTAAGTAAGCCCCATCACCAACTCTCCCTATCTACCGAGTAAATCGATCCTCTTCTGACATGCCATCGCAGGACTATCGCTTTCTTGCATGGCAAGAAGTGGACAACTCTGCTTGTCCAGCGAACCTATTTTGGCAACTGGTTAAGGGACTACTCACAGGCTGTCGACGTGGGCAGTCTGAAGGGTGTAAATGCTGAAACAATTCGGATTCTCGTTTGGGTTCTCTCCTTCCTTGCAAATGGTTATGCGACTGAGGAGTTTGAAGTTACCGCCGAACGACTCGGTGTTTACCGACCAGAGGAGCACATCGATAACCCGCTTGGATATGCAGATGGTAAAGACGCTAGAGAATTTGACCCGCGCCTTCGCGGGCCTGTCATGCCTGAGGAAACTGCAATTGACCCGAATACTGGCATGAAGAACTACATCGCAAACGATCACGGTAACTGGGCCACAAGCACAGGCTATCTTAGGTTCAGTCTTGGGCGCAGTATTCACTTTGGGAGATTGTATACCAATGGTTCTCACAGAGGAAAAGAAGAGGATCTCTGCGAGGCATTACGATGTCTTGGGCAAGCGCTTCACTGTATGGAGGACTTCAGTGCTCACAGTAATTACTGTGAATTGGCTCTGCGGGAGCAAGGCTATCATAACGTTTTCCCTCACTGCGGATCTAACACTGAGATTAACCTTCGTGGCCGCCATGTTTTCCCGCTAGTGACGGGAACTTTTGGCGGTGTTGATTTCCTGCATTCCGTTTTGGGTGAAGCCAACGATCACTTTACCCAGTCGGAGGTCGATCAACTAGACATTGCTCTAAAGAACTCCCAAAATGAAAATACTAGCGGGCCTAGTGGCAGTACCGGATCCCGAGGGTTTGGTAGCGACCTCTTTGGAGGTGGAGGCAGCGGAGCCTCTGACTTCATTTCACTTGTTGGCCTACTACCCGGTATAGGAGGCGGAATGGCGTCCGAAGCAAACGATTTGAAGCGGATGGCCCAGGAACAAGAACGAAGAAATGACCAAAGCAGTGGTTACTCCGGTACAAGGTCGAACGCTAACATTGTCCCGGGTATGAGTGAAAATTTCGACCCTGTCAAGGTTTCTAAGCAGATCTATCCTATTCTGGCATTTCGCGACAAAATCGTCAAATCAATCAACAGGGGAATCGCTAAAATCCCTGGACTTGAGAACCTGCTAGAGAAAATTAGCGAGACGTTGACCGCATTTGTTCTCGGCCTCTTGGCGCCCTTCATCAGACCTATTATCAATGCGGTCACAAAGGCGCTCAAAGACGGGTCCTCGGGTGTCATTAACGCCAGTGCGCATTCACAGCTGGAGCCTTGGACGAATCCTCATTGCACGGATCCAACCCATTCCATGCTCTCCAAAGACCATTTTACCAATGTTCTAAACTCGTGTGCTGGCCGGGTTGCCGCTACCGTTCTCCAATATGTTGTGCCGTAGGTTATATCTAGCCTCGACTCAGATGCCATGCTAATCTTTTTCTTTAGACGAGTCCTATATGCTTGGGAAAACCCCGGGGTTCCTGTTGACGAAGTCGTCAACGATGTTACTAGGGCTTTCCACCACCCAGCCATTCGTGATGAACGTGTCGAGATCCAGAGAGAGATGTTTAATACTGTTCGGAAGTGGGTGAGCGAGTACCCACGTCGACATGACCTTGATCGTATACTGGGCTCAGAGTCTGTCCGCAATGGAAAGAATCACGTCCAAGCCGGACAGAAAGGCGGCTCCCATAGCCATTCACATGGCGGCGGAATTTTTGATGGTGGAATCCTTGAACAACTTGGCCATGGGCGACCAAAAGGTTCTCTATGGGACCAGTGCGCAACTAGGGATTTAGATGCTATGGGCGCCAGACCTGGTGGACGCCCAGAATCCGGTGGTCGCCCAGCATCTGGTGGCCGCCCAACTTCAGGTTATTCTGAACGACCAGACCCTGGATACGGTGATCCCGGATACGGTGGACCACCCCAGTCTCATTATCAACCTGGACCCCATTCAGGATACCAAAACCCCGTCCCTCAAGGAGAGGCTGCGAGTTATTTTGCCAGGCCAGACCAAGCTTACGAGCATCCGAGTCAGGGATACGGCGGTCCTCCCCCGCCGCCTCAAGGTGGCTACCCTCCTTATGGACAGCAGCCATGGAGAGGAGGATACGGAAATCCCCCATATCCATATTAAGTAGAATACATGAATGATTGACGGCAAAGCGGCGTTAAGGGTTGCAACGAACGGAGGATACGATACCTAGAGAGTTCGGGGAGGATGGCGGGGTTGTGTTCCTAATTACCAGCACATGATAATGTATGCTGGGAGCATGTTGGGTGTCATCAGTCTCTACTTTTGCCCAGCCCGCTTAAATAGCAAATGAAACTAGCATTTTTCATGATGACTCCGTGCAATATGACTACATATAAATCAAGTGAGATCATTCACAAAGGTTCGAATGTATCAAAATCTATGGGCTAGTAGAGTGTCGGAACATCCTACATGGTTGACTTCTTAGTAGGTACAAAGCAAAAGATTAAGCATTCTGCTTAGCTTAATAATGATACATATTTTTAGGTGACAGGAAATCCTTTGTATTGTATGTTGATAAAGGCATAGTGTGCCTGGGCCGTGTTGAAAGAATTTGTGATAGAAAACAGCTTTTGTGGTCTAATACAAGACAATAAACAGTCAGATAAATAGCAACACTGTTCTTTAACACAATGCTGGGAGCATATGCATAAATATATCTAACCACTGTCTACCTGTGCTACATTTTTTCCTCTATAAAATCACTTTCACTTCGCATTGACTCAGAATCATTTAACGCTAAACAAGAAGAAAGGCATCACCATTACTTACATTTCTAGCAAAATGCCATCTTCTCAGTCCATCCCTTCCGACACCGGCTACGCTCAGTTCCCCTATGGCTGTCAGATCTTGATGCACGGGGAGACTAGATGGCCGCTGCACGCGAGTATCCGTCACGGAGACACTTGCGAATGCGAATCCACCGGCGGCGAGCGGGAACTCGTCCGCGATTTCCTGCTTTTCGTCGCGTATGAGTATTATTATCAGCGTGACCCCGAGCGTTATAACGCGCTTGTGTGCAACGACATGATCAAGGCTGAGGCCGAGAGACTTGGCCTCGATACTGATGAACTTGAGATCTGGGACTTGTACCCTCAGTGCTTGCCTGCACGCCCGGCCCGAGACGGTAAGTCGGAGGCCTAAAGGGTTGGGGTCTTGACTGGGACGCGGTGACGTTGATCTGCTCGGCGCAACTTATTTCATAGCCTGTTAATATTCAGAACTTGTCCCTCTACTACTTTATACTTTTCCCTAGACTGTGAAATTGCCTTGTAATTGAATAAAAAAAATTATTTTGTTAGCGAATCTATTGCACGTAGAGATATATGATGAAATTACGCATTATATCATTACGTATATTGTATTGTGTTGTATTTAGTAGGCTGAGATGTCTCTTAGCGGTAGGTATAGCTCGTATATTTTAGTAGCTCACAGCGAGTTTTTAAAAAGGATAGGCATGATAATTGCTCACGCATCCTATCCTAGAAGTTTCTCGACACCGTTCTCTAGGCGTAATAACGCAGTGTTGTCCTGCCAGCGCAGCCATGCCATACCCTGCATGAGACTGTCCGTAAGATCGTCCAGCTTCCTGTCTAGCGTCAGGGGTCCCCCCTTTGCATTGTTCTCAACCACGCGCTTCGATCTCTTGCGCTTGGTGCCGTCCGACGCGTGCCTGTACGCATCTAGCATGTGACCCGCCTTGACATTGCCTGGCTGGACTACGAGATCCCCCTGACTGAGCCAACCGGCCAGGAGTTCGATCTTCAGCTTCTTCGCCTCGGCGTTCGATTTCGCGCCACCGGCACGTCTCCTTCTCGGCTTGCCGGTGGACGCGCCGGCGTCGTCATCATCGGGCTCCTCGGTCCGCGCCACGGCCTTGGTGCCTAGATCTAGACCATCGAGAAACAGCTGCCCCACGCGCTGCGGCTGGATGCACACCACGTCCCCGTCCCAGGCCCCGAGGTCGCGCAGCGTGTGCAGCGAGGCGTGAAGCATGGCCTCCAGCGTGTTCACGCGCACCGTCCACTGCTGGATGGCCGCGGCGCCCCCGGTGCGCCAGCGCTGGCGCTCGATCAGGATATGCGTCGGCAGCGGCTTGAGCTGCAGCACCGTGTCCTGGAGGAAGGCATTGGCCGTCTTTGCCAGCGCCGCGGGCGAGAACGCCTCAGTGGTCGTGGCTGGTACCTCTAGCATATCCTCATCGCCATCCCGACTGGACGCACTGGCCGGCCCCTCGAGGAGCGAGAGACGCTGCCATGCGTGGAGTTTGATGGTAGGAGGACTGGTGCCGAGTAAGGCCGGCGATGTGGCCTTCTTCGACTTGCTGCCTGTCTTGCGGGCAGACGGGACGACGGGGGTAAGCAGGCTGAAGGCCAGGTTCCGGATGCCGAGATCGATGCTTAGGATCACGGGGCCGGACCGAGGCTTCGGCGGTGGTGCCACGGGATGGGAGGCGGCGGCAGTTAGACGTGCGATGAGCTCATCTTTGCGCCCGCTTAGGGGCAGGCCGCAGAGGAAGGAGAGGCGCTTGAGCTGCTCGGCTCGCAGAGTTCGCGGTATCACGCTGTGCGCAGGACCGCTCGCTGCCATTTGGCGCAGTGCCCAGGTTAGGTGGAGGTACCTAGGCTGTCCTGCGCGTGGTAAGCTTCAGTAAGGACTAATCCATATTGAGCTTAGAAAAGACAGGCTTTATGAAATCCGAGTTAGGCGTTATATATGCATAGTTTTTATGTTTTGGTTTTTTCTTCGAGGTATTGTTCGCGTATAGGTAAGGGCAGTATACTTTGGGACAAACAATACATATCGAAACTCCTCTTATTATCATTGGCTTCAATTTTGTGAAGCCGCCTATTTTTTACACTTAAGACTAAGCTAGCTAAGTTCTCAAGGTATCCTTGTCCAGGGCAGATCCAGGGAATAAAAGCTTATCCAGTATCTGGTCTAGCTTGTATCTAGGTAGTTTGATCGGCGGGGTCCACTACACTCTCTGTTCTCTACCTATCTAAAAGATTTGTTGCTTCTACAGGAGATATATTCAGAGACCATTAAACTCCGCGGTTCCGTGACCTGGTATTCCAAATCAAAAACTCTTTCTGGTACCTATTTCATATTTCGTACAGACTGCGGACATTATACTACACCGCGGCCTCTATTCTAGATACAGACGATTCTGTACTGTCTACCTACTGTATAACACACACCCTGGTTGTGACTTGCATGTCAAACCTATCAAATTCAGAATAATATCTATGCAGAGTCGATTACAAACCTTCACGTTCCGTGCCGGCTTTTACTAATAATACGAACCAACCAGATCCCGACAATACTATTCTGTCGTGATCGCCCTACTGCAAGACGAAAAAACCAGCCAGCCAACAGGGGAGAGAGAAACAGAGCGAAGGCTGCGAGGCCCTTACTAATCTACGAAATACTTCCTCCCTCTTATCAATCAACCCACCACCTAACCTCGTACCTACAGGCTGCGGGCTACAGGCTACAGGCTACCTAACCCCCCTGTAACGGCGGCTGCACACACCTAAAGACGTCACCCCCGCTTACGGCGACTTGCTTCCCCTCCCCCACTATTAATACCATAATCCCTTCGCTTCTTCGCTTCCTATCTAGACTGTATAGTATCACATCATATAAATGCAAGCGTTCGCATTCCTCGGCAGACTCTCCGCTGCCTCTGCTTCTGCATCAACTCCTATTACTACTGCGAATACCATCACCAAGATCCGTTTTACACAAACAGCCACCTCGCGAATAACATCTCTATCTCGACACTTCTCCTCGTCCTCCCGCATCATGGCGCCTATTTCCAAGGAGACCGACTTCCTCGTCATTGGCGGTGGTAGCGGTGGTCTTGGTGCTGCTCGCATGGCCAGCGGGAAGTTTGGTGCAAAGGCCATGATCGTTGAGTCGAACCGGTTGGGAGGCACATGCGTGAACGTTGGGTAAGCTCTACCCCTACTATTTACTATACCTTACCTTACATGTGTTATGTAATATGTATTATACGTATACATACCTACATAGTCTGGAAGGGCGACGGAGACAAGAGGAATAGCAAACAAGTGTTATAGACGGATTTGCTAACATGTGCAACCCCTAAATCAGCTGCGTACCTAAAAAGGTCACTTTCAATGCCGCCGCCATCGCCGAGGCTATACATGAGAGCAAAGACTACGGGTTCAGCGTGAAGGAGACGGCGCCCTTCAACTGGAGCACTTTCAAGGAGAAGCGTGACGCCTACGTAAAGCGGCTGAACGGCATCTACGAGCGGAACTTGACCAAGGACAACATCGAGTACGTGTACGGCCGCGCGAAACTGCTGTCGCGCAACGAAGTCGAGATTACCGAACACGATGGGACCAAGTCGACGGTGCGCGCGAATCGCATCGTGCTCGCCGTCGGCGGCCGGCCCGCAAGTTTCCCGGCCATACCGGGTGCCGAGTACGGTATCAACAGTGACGGCTTCTTCGACATCCCCACGCTACCCAAGAAGGTCGCCCTCGTTGGCGCCGGCTACATCGCCGTCGAATTCGCCGGCATGTTCAACGCCCTCGGCGTCGAGACTCATCTCTTCATCCGCCACAAGACCTTCCTGCGCCACTTCGATCCCATGATCCAGGACGGCGTCACCGCCGAGTACGAGCGCCTCGGCGTCCACCTGCACAAGGAGTCCTCCCAGACCCGCGTTGACAAGGATCCCGAGACCGGCAAGCTGACCATCCACTACAAGGACGCCAATGGCGAGGGCCAGCTCTCCGATGTCGAACACCTCATCTGGGCCATCGGCCGTGTGCCGGAGACGGATCACTTAGGCCTTGAGAGCGCCGGCGTCAAGGTCAACGAGAAGGGCTACGTCGTCGCCGACGACTTCCAGAACACCTCGGTGGACAACATCTTCGCGCTCGGCGACGTGTGCGGCAAGGTCGAGCTGACCCCCGTGGCCATCGCCGCCGGCCGCCGGCTCGCGGAGCGCCTCTACGGCCCCCCGGCGCTCTTCGCCAACGCGCGGCTCAACTACGACGGGATCCCCAGCGTCGTGTTCGCGCACCCCGAGGTCGGCTCCATCGGCCTCACCGAGCCCGAGGCCGTCGCCCAGTACGGCCGCGAGAACCTCACCGTCTACACCACCAACTTCACCGCCATGTACTACGCCATGATGGACCCCGAGGACAAGGCCCCCACCAAGTACAAGATCGTCTGCGCCGGCCCCGACGAGAAGGTCGTCGGCCTCCACATCATGGGCCTCGGCTCCGGCGAGATGCTCCAGGGCTTCGGCGTCGCCATGAAGATGGGCGCCACCAAGAGCGACTTCGACTCGTGCGTCGCCATCCACCCCACGAGCGCCGAGGAGCTCGTTACCATGCGGTAGATCGAGCGGAACGAAATAATAAAAATAATTAAGTCAAAATAAACGAAATGAAATAGAGATGAGTTCATGAGAATAGTAGGTGGAATGTCTATGCACGAGGAAATGTGTAGTATGAGCGGAGATGTACATGTTGTCAACAATCGCTGAGGGATTGAGATGTAGATACGCTCAGCAAGGGGTATATATAAAGTGAAATATTTTATCTAGACAGAGCGAGAGGCAGATCTGGTAATGTTTTGAAGAAAAGCAGACCGGCTACACATAGACAGGGGCGACAGCGGGTAAAACAAGAGAAATCAAGACCTTTATAAACAACAGACTAGCAGAAATTTGAATTTTGATCCAGCGAGAAAAGATTGACTTAAGCGGTTTATTATTGAGCATTACGATTTTGGTATATCCACATTAGTTCCTTTCCATTCGTGCGACATTGGTACCGAATTCAACCCAGGACTAAATCAAGGGTATCCAGCACCTATGATTAAGAACAACAAGCCAGTCTATCTCTTTTGACGCCGTACATGTGCCGTCCGTTCCGTATTCCTTGATGATTATACTCCGTTGCCAAGACCAACCGGCCAATTTGTGTCCAGGATTCCCAACATATATGCAACGTTTTCATCAAGACGGAATTACAATGTGCTCCAAGGATACTCGTGCTCGTATACCGAGTAGCCTGTGCAATGGTTCGTGACCATGACCATTAGGCGTAGTGGCAAAGAGGTTGTGTCGGTGATGGTGATGATGTACAAGCTTGGCATTAGCAAGCTGCTGGGGAGCAGCGTATAGTACATTGAAGATACTCTGAGGCTTATAGCCGAAGAGTGCAAACGAGGGTTGGTGGTTACGCATATCTAAATGCTGTGCATTCGTCGTCGAAGCGGGAGAATCAAAGCGAGATTCTCCTAGAATGCAGGCTTGTTTCTACCGTTGAGCTGATATGTGGTAGTGTTTGTGGTCCCGTTAGGGCTAAGGATCGATGATAATTGCCGCTCGTCTCCGGCAGATGTGATGGAGGATATAGAGTTGAGGGAGATTGTCGACGCACTATTCATCGTGTTAGTTCGGGACAAGTTTAATCCTCCCATTGAGATCAAGGCGTCAGCCCGCTCAAAGACATTCCCGGAGAAGACGTTCGCAAAGGATCCACTCTGCGGTGTCGACGGGACTGTAGCTTGAACCGCCGGACCTAGGGCGGCACTTTGCGGTGTCATTGGCAGTTGCACCTGTGTGCTTGTAGAGCTTGACGTGTAATGACTAGCTGGATGATGGCTTAATGGACCCGGGTGATGTCCAGCTTGCCGAAGCAGATTACCCCATGGTGATACCATGATAAGGCTGTTGGTTTCCTTAATACTGACTTGGATAGGTCGAAGCCGGCCCTTAACATCCGCAGACAGGTTAACCTGATCCATGGTTTGCTTCAACTTGCTTCCGAATTCAGCCCACGCGTCAATGAAGCTTTTGCAAAGGCTCCAAAAAATGGCATCCGTCCTAATCCCTGGTTCTTTAAGTTTGATCATAGACAATCGCGACTTGAGAATTTCGGTTTCCTTAATGGCAAATCCGCATTTAGCGATTAGCGCCCTCCAAGCTCTTATTACAACGTCCGGGGCTCGTAGGAGTTCTGCGTTGCGCTTGCCATTACTGAACTGAACATTCATGCCTGGCAGCGTACGTAGGACTAACTCCGCAGCTTTCGTTAGAGACAAGAAGATTCTCTCAAATTGACGCTCTTCAGCCGGGAAATCGTGTTGATAGCGTGGATCAGTGCTCGAGGAAGCAAAAGACTCACCAGACCGCGGCGTTGCGGCCATGATCTGAGCAGTTCGATTGCTGCTGTGCAAATAAGGTAATGAGACATCGGTTGTTACCCTCAGGTTGCTAGGATTGTGAACAAATGTACCAATGCGAGATCTCGTTCCGAAGTTAGGACGCCCAGGAATTGGTGTAGTGGAATTTTCGCGCGAGTGTGGTTTGATAGTATTGTCTACCCCTGGCCATCGAGCGCTATAGCTTGGAACGTACCCGGTGGCGCCCCTCGAAGCTTCGTACGCAGAAACACGAAGCTCCATAATACTATTATAGAGTAGTAGCATCATTGTACGAATATATCGAGGGTCACCGTTATCGACAATGGTGTCCATATTACCCACTAGGAGAGTACAAATGTGGCTATACGCATTGATTAGAGTGACAACAGCCCTTTGGACGTTTTCATTCTCGCGGGGGGCAAAGCCACCGTATTCAAGAGCAATTTCGTGTTTCTCGATCTCCTGCTCCAACTCTTCCACGTGAACGTTTGTGTTGTAAAATACGATTTCAAGGCTCGAGCGTTTTGCCGTACCATCATTTGTTAGTCGCGTGAAGAGCTGTATCATGGGGTGGATCGCAAAGATTGCGTAGAGAACACCCTTTGCAGACTCGAGGATTGGATCGAAAATCTTGGACTCTCGGCGCTGTTCGGGTAGCACTGAGAGCCGCCTGACATAGTTGGGGCGCTGAAGAAGCGGCTCGGCACCTGCGGGACTGCTAGGACTGGCAGTAGAGACGTTTGTATTTATAGTCCCGGTTATAGACGAGCCATGACTAAGGCCACGATAGTGACTAAAACGGTTATTCGCCTGGCCCTCGTCTAACGTTCCTAATTCACTTGGTTTTCTTGACATGATTCCCATTCGCCTATTTCGCTCAGAGGGGCGCTCTGGCCGACCCGGGTGCATTACTGTTTCGCTGTTAGATCGCAAGCGTTCATTGGGATTGCCAATTGTAAGAGGCATGACGCCGGGCCGCCTTATAGCTGTATTCTGTTGCGAGAGGCCGCGGGCGTGTGAACGAGACGGTATAGGAGGCGGTCGAGGTACAGCAGGTGAACGGGGGTCCGTAACGTCACTGCCGTTGACTCGAATTGGGAAGCGCCCACTCGTCACTCGCTTTATTGGCATCCGCGGTGTTTCGATATTTTCGCTGAATTCATCCCCACCGTGTTCAGCATTGTTTTCTCTTTCGCTTAGATTCTGGGCATATTGCCTCAGAAACTTTTTGATATTTGCAGTGACTGCTAACTCGGCTACTTCGGCTACCTCTCGCTCTTTCTGAAACCCCCCATTGGGGGGGCTATTTGTTTGCGTGTGTAGGGCTTCTTTAGGCGGAAATATGATATTGTTGCCATCCAACTTTAATACTTGGAGCGAGCCCATATCTGCTAGGCAGAGTGGAAGCTCTTCTATCAGGTTCCTTTGGACAGCAAGCACTTTGAGAGAAGTTAATTTTGCAATCTCTCTAGGGAGGATGCGGATCTTATTGCGGCCCAAATCCAAAATCTCGAGTGATCTAAGCTCACACAGCTGTAAAAATTTATTAGCCAAAATTGCGTTTGTGTTTGTGTCACCCCATGCAAACTGATATCGAGATACTGACCGCAAGCGGGAATTTTTCAATACGATTGCTCCTCACGTTGAGGTACCGTAGAGAAGTGCACTCTGAAAACCTCGAAGGAAACGAGGTCAACTTATTATGCGAAAGAGCCAAGCTATCCCAGGGGCAGGCGAAGTTAGCAAGCTATAATGTTGAGCTCCAGTGCGTGCGCGAGAGGGTGACCTACCGCTCCAGTTCATTTTTTATTATATCCACCACCTCGTCCGGCAAGGACTGAATATTCAGCCGACTGAGATCGATGGTAACGCCGGGCTTTAGTTCGTTGCTTACGCCGCTTGCCTCGGCCGCCTGACTTTCATTGTCCTGCAGAGCCTCCTTCATCGCCTCCCGAGCGAGGTGAATGACCTGACCCGAAGACATGGGAGGAGATGCGGACAGCGTTGCGCCGGACGAAGGAGTAGGCACATTGTATTTCTCGGGGATGGGCGGCGGCGGAGGGGGGGGCATGTTGAAAGTCGGTAGAGGAATCCGCCGTATTCCTTGGGCTGGATTTGTTGGCAAGCCTCTCGACGACAACGACGACGACGACGACGTGGTCGAGTGAGCATGTACGACGGCCGCGGCCATGCTGGCCGAGGCGGTATTCATGGCGTGATCGTCGAGACCAGCCGCAGAGTGTAGGGTCGTACGCGTAAGACGAGACAAAGAGTCGAGACAATCGTTTCAGGGATCTGCTGGCATGCGGTTCGGAATCTACGGATCTCCAATTCCTAGGCCAGTTTAATAGCGGGCCAATCGACGCTTCGGGATCGGACAGGCGAGACGACCATTCGATGTTGTCTGTTGTCTGTTGTTGTGGTCGTCGCCGGGCGCAGAAGAGAATGACACACGGAGACAAGGGCAAAACCACGACACAGCAGAGGAAGAAGTATGCAATGTAATGAATGAAGGAATGAATGAATGAATGAACGGGTTGGGAAAGCTGGAATCGGTGGGTGCTCCGCCGCTAGGACTGGCTTCGACACGACACGATACAACACGACACAACACGACACAGTGGCGGCAGGATGTGATGAGTGATGAATGGGTGCGAGTGTTTCAACAACAGGTCTTGGCGTCTCCGGCTGGAAAGCTGCGAGCTGCGACGTCGAAACGACGCAACGCTAGCATCAACTTCGCGACCCAGTGATGCACCGTATTGGCCGATTTCTCGTGCTGTGCCGAACAATTGATGTATAGAGTATGGCACGTACCTGGATGATCGCTTCTCCTTTGCGCGCGTGCTGCAAGTTGCGTTCTAGCGTATCACAGACAGAAGAGGTATGAGGCGCTAGGTACAGTTCTTGACAAGGGAACTTTCGTCTTAAGGGAGAGCTTCTTTGCTGTCTACTCTTTTTTTTTGCGTCAGGTCTGTCTGTACCTACCTTAGAATAGACGGGACGAGATGGTACCCATGGTGGTAACTTGTAAGGGACCTTTGTACTGCTTACCTGTTATAGGAGGTAGGTACATCATGTAGCCGGTATACATTATATATTTAGGATGTGTTGGCTACCTGCGACGTACATGTACCTAGAGAGGTACATATAATCCCATTTATTCACCATGTACCTATCTACGCAAGGGAGAGAGAGTTCATCAAGGGGAGTACATGTGAGCAGAAAGGAGACAGGTAACCTCATGGCGAGCAAAGTAGGGCAAGAGCGCTGCAACTCTTCACTATGACTATCTGCTAGCGCAGCTATATGCCCTGTAAGCCAAGGTTCCTTAGGTGGTATTACTGTATTTTATGTATATATGTACATACCTCTAGGTACCCACAATCGCATCTACTAAGGCATGAGGACTTGTGACTGATGAAATGAGAGACAGGATACATGGTAACAGTGATGACCATGCAGATGGGTAGGTAATATTAAACAGGTTTCTCACCCGATAAGTTATACACAAACTGGCTTCTTTTCTTTTCTTTCCGTCTTTTTTTTCAGCTTGTCCGCTTGCTTACCTCTGGTACTGGGTAAGCTAAGAGTAGGTACCTACCTGGTAGGCGAGGTATGTACGCTATTTATGTCTGCCCCGAGAGGGTAGTAGTTGCCTACTTGGCAGGGCGTAAGAATATTAAAACCGCATAGTGCTGCACGGACCATTTTCCCTTCTAAATACTGAAAATTGAGTAGGTACCTACGGTATCTGGGTATTTCATTCGGAAGGCCTTTTTTAGTTCAAAAATGACCATGAGTACTTTCTTTTATAAAGCTCCTAATCTAGCAGAAAATGAGGATTAATTTGATAAGATGATGAAATTCTAGTGAAGAAATTGAGTGGTTGTTGTCTTCTACGCAATAGTTTAAAAAGTCAGACCCTTGCGACTTGGTACCTACTTTCCCGTCCCGGCTTTTGGAAGTCTATCACTGGACAGCTTCCCACTTAGATCTGACAGGCACACCTCTAGCCCAGAGCATCTCAAAGACTTTCAACATCACGCAGGGGTGCCGACACCATTAGGTAAATCAGCATCCGAATCAGACAGAAATAGCATGATTACCTCACCTACACTATGATGGGTTACACACAACCTCAAATCAACAGCACCAACTTAGCCAGCAAGGAAGGTGTTCTTTCTACTCGCCGGTTTCGAAGAGGCTCCCGACCTCAACCGACATAACACATCTAGGTCCTCAATATTGAATATGCCTAGTTTAGTGAGGTCAACCTCATTTATTCTCCCGGATCTCGACTTTACATTACGTCGCCAGTTTAACAAGACAGGCTTTCGACCATATCAGCGAGAAATTATCCAGGCTGCCCTAGATGGCTATGATGTAGTGAGTAATTATCAAGCCTATTTCCTTAGTTAGGCGAATTATAGGAGCATCGAGGCCCTTTTTTTTTTAATTCTAATTTCGAAACATTCATATATAACGTCCAGAATGGTGACAACTGACCCCAAGTGTTGCAGTTTGTCCAGGCGGCAACATCATTTGGAAAATCTCTGTGCTTTCAATTTCCCGCAGTTGTTGATCATGGAAGTGCGTATTCCTAGATTTTAGCCTAGCATTCCAAATAGCTGACTTTGAAAGTTACAATTGTTGTATCGCCTTTACTCAGCCTGATGATGAATCAAGTGGAAGCTTTACGAGCTGCTGGTATCGACGCCAGTTCGTTTAATAGTAACACGTCAATTCAAGAGAGAGATCGCATTCTCGCCGACTTGAAGACGGGACACCCTCGCACTCGACTTCTTTATGTCACCCCTGAACTATGTGCAACAGATCGCTTTCGAGATCGGCTACAGATTGTCTATGACCAACGGGAACTGGCCCGTATTGCTATTGACGAGGCGCACTGCATTTCAGAATGGGGACATGACTTCCGAAAAGATTTCAAGCGTTTATCGTGGTTTCGCGAATCATTCCCTGAGGTGCCGATTATGTGCCTCACGGCCACGGCCAACAGCCAAGTCCGAAATGATGTTCTACATACTCTATGTCTCGATACGGAGCCAACTCGCCTTAAGTCATTCACGATGACAGCCTATCGTCCGAACCTCCATTTCGAGATTCGCTTTACACGTGACGAGGATGACCGCCGGATGGAAGATTTCCTGAAATGGATTCGAGGTGTCTATGAACGGAGAGCCCAGGAACCACGGAGAACCGAACTGGCTGCTCTTGGGGAAAGGCCAGATAATGTTCCTGGCATCATCTATACGATATCTCGCAGTGAATGTGAGAATCTCGCTGCTCAGCTCCGTCAGGAGGGCATCGGTGCACAGCCTTTCCACGCAAAGCTATCCAAGGAGGTGAAAGAGCAAACTCTAGCGAAGTGGGTCTCTAACGAGCCTAAATTCGACATAATCGTGGCCACAACAGCCTTCGGTATGGGCATTGACAAGGACAACGTGCGCTTTGTGGTCCACTGGAGACTTCCCAAGTCATTTGAAGGATATTATCAGGAAGCAGGCAGAGCTGGGCGGGATGGGAATGCGTCTTATTGTTTTTTGTACTACAGTCGCGAGGATAGGGACAGGGTCTGCAACCTCATCATACGCGATCGAGACTCCAAGAGCTCAAATTGGGAGGCGAGGGCATCGAGTCTGAGATCACTAGCTGAGTATTGCGAGAATACTATGAGCTGTCGTCACAAGCTGATCTGCAACTACTTTGGAGAAAGCGACACCCCGGCGTGCAACTATGCATGTGACTATCACAAGGATGCAGCAGACCTCCAACGCCGATTCCTGCGCGGGCTGGCCAGCGAGGAGTGGGTCAGCACGCAGCGCGAGGAGGGTCTCTTGGAGGCAGACTGGGATGAGTGAGTGATGTGAATCGGGGGGCCTGTCTACTGTACCATAGCAGGTAGGTAGTCTGGGTACACGTCTGAATTATTGGGGGTGACGGGGGGTTGCTACAGTAGCCTCTGCTCACTTCTGCTACCAGTCATGTGTGACGGATCTTCTCGAATTCGGCAAGTTGCTGCAGGCTAAGGCATGCAGGCGGTGCTTAAAAGTCAACCATCTTCCAATCGGTCATCTTTAAACGACCCCGCAATATGCCACGAGTTCCAAAGTTCTGAGCTTCATCTCCAATAGTTCCGACTGTCTCCGCGCAGTGTGGCTTCCGATTTCTAATTGTTTGTTTCATCGCATCCAATACAGCTGTTTCATTGCTGTACCCCCCGTTTGTATCTAAGCCTAATTTGCACACCTGCCCAGCGAGATCGCAGCAAGATTGTGCACTGGGAAGTGAGACAACCCATTTTGCTGCGGCGATCCAAATGTCTAATCGCGCCACCACCAGTCCGGCCGTGCCTCCACCTCCTCCGGCATCTAACCCCGAGGGGGCCCGGAGGTCCTCGACCGCCGCACTGCCTCTCAATAACAATGCCGCCTCCCGTCCAGTCATGACCTCGGCCGGGGCCTCATCGTCTCTCTCCCCTAGATCCCCACCCTCTCTCCCCTCCCTGCCCTCTTCCACCTCGAAAGCGCCAGCGTCGGTCTCCGGGTCGCGGCTGACCGCGACCTCACCACCGACAACGGTGAGCAATGGGCCTGGGCCGCCTCCGATGCACGGCGCCGTCGGACCGGGCTCTGTGGGCACGAGCACCGCGACCATGTCTCTAGACCACGAGCTCCCCTCCCGGGACTCGCAGCTGCACGTGGCCGAGGCGCGCGCGGCGCTCGTGGCGTCCATGTCCAACATGCTCGACAGCGAGCTGCAATCCCGCGCGTCCGTCCTGCATGCCAACGCCACCGTGCTGTCGCGGCAGGAGCAGGACGTCGCGAAGGCGACGGACGCGCTGCGCAAGGAGAACGACAAGCTCGCCAAGGTTGTCAAGGACGCTGGGCGCAAGATCAAGGAGCTCGGCAACGTCCAGAACTGGGCTGAGGTGCTCGAGAGAGACTTCTTGGTCCTCGAGGAGACTGTGAGGCTAGTGAGGGACGGGGGTGCGGAGAGCGAGGATAGCTGCAGTTCGGGCAGTTACTGGTCAGGGAGCGAAAGTGAGCGGGATCATGAGGGTGAGGGTGAGGGAGGCGGCACGAGGTTGGGAAGTCCCGCGGGGAGTCGCAAGGGCAGTGTAAGTGAGTTTCGCGAGCATACCGGGAAAGAAAAGGAGAAGGGAAAAGCCTTGTGCGGGAGTAGCCTAAACAGTGGCAGTTCTACCGTTGGCGGGGGAAGTACTATTTCGAATGCATCCCCCACCAACTCACCATTAGCTTTGTCGGGTTCCACAAATGCCACTGTCTCGCTGGACGAGGCTATCTTGGAAAGCCTCGCAGAGGCTCTAGCAACGGACATGCATATAGGGCTCACATCAACAGCACAGAATGCAGCATGATCGGAACTCTCCACTCGGAGCGGGGTTGGTGTCTTCAACATGACGAACAAAACGACGCCGAATACAATCGAAGGCCTATTAGCGATCGCAGTGGCCAACAAATACCGTCAACTCAACTATCTGTACTAAAACATGGGCTGGCAAGCGAGGGGGGCCTTGGGTACACGAGGGCGTTATACTATAGGGCTACTGCGACGGGGTTTACGAGTTCATGACCTAACGAATATTGTGTGTAGCAGTTGATTCTATGCTGGAAGTGTCTTTCCCCCTATTTTAAATTGTCCGTCTATGTATATGTTACTATTAGGATAGCTAGAGATATACTCATCACGCGTCGTAAACATCATGTCGTTTATATACATGGCAAGCACTCCATTTGCTCAACCATTGATGATATTTCTTAACACTCTCACTTCGAACCTTCTAAAATTGTTTATATGCTCAGGCCATGTTAATTCGAGTCTGGGTTTAAATTTGGGACTTCCATTCATCACAAAAGACCAGGAAGCATGACAGACCGCTTCTTCTTGTACTTGTCTCCGAACTGCTTGCGGTAGGCCTTCTCCTTGCCCCGGCCCCAGATGTACATGAAGTACGAGCCGATGAAGATGAAGACCACGAGCGACGGGGAGCGCGTGACGAGGATAATGCCGATCCACGCAATGATCTCGAACATGTAGTTAGGGCATGTGACGAGAGAGAAGCCCAAGCCGGAGGGGATCTTGCGGGCCGTCTCGCCGGGCTTGCGGAGGGTGGAGAGGTACCAGTGGACGTTGGCGTTGCACAGCTCGCCGGCGACGTAGAGGGCGAGGCCGAGGACGTCGAGGGGCGAGGAGAGAAAGGGGGCGGCGCGCGCCGCGGCGGAGAAGGGGGAGTAGACCTCGAGGGCGCCCAGCAGGCCGGCGAAGACCCAGTAGAAGAGCGAGTTGCGCACGATGAAGGCCGCGGGCATCGTGTTCGCGCTGAACTTGTGCACGAACAGCACCTCCAGCTCCCGCTTCACGAAGTGCGCCACGATCATGGCGAAGGCGGCTTGCTGTACCGACGTGAGCTCGCCTGAGGCCGCGGCGGCCGTCGGCGCCGGCACGATGCCCTTGAGATATGGGTACACGGCGGGGTACAGGTGGTTGCGGACGCCGACGAAGAAGGGGTGGAAGATTAGCGGGCCGAGGTATTCGCAGAGGTAGACGAGTTTCCATGAGATCTGCGGGCCTATATCGATCGTTCCCAAATGCTAGTCAGCTCCATGTGCCACAATGGGAGTTTACACCACGATGGTAGTGTGAATCGTACCGAGGTCCTTCACTATTATCTCCCCGTGTTTCATGACGGGCTCCTGCTCGCGCACTACGGCATTGCGGTCTTTGAGGGTCTTCTTGGAGACCGGGTCGAAGATGCCGATGCGATTGAAGTCGGACGTCCTTGTTGCCCGGGCGATTTCTTTCTTTGTAAACTCGACTGTCGCATCGTCCGGGAGCTCAATGGTTGGTGGGAGACCCTTCAGGCCCTTCCGGGACCGGCTGGTGACTTTGAGGGTGAATCCCATGTTTGGTCTTGTCGAATATTGCACGCAACTAAAATAATAAGGCGCGAATGCAAATTGACATAGAGTCAAATTAATTAACAAGAATTATAATTACAATGAGAGAATGCAGAGTTAGACGACCAGCAATCTACAAACCCGATTCTAAGATTTTGGGGTGTTCGGGCGTCCGCGGGCGCGGGTTTGCCTTTTTTCGGGAAATTTGTTGAGTATAATTCCAAACTACTGATACCACAGCCAGGGCTGGCTTGCAGCTGCGACGTCATCATTGGCCCATATTGCTCAGAATTACTCCACTAGTCGGTTCTGCATGTCCAACACATTATGGTTCCAAGACAGCAGCAAAATATAAATATTTCCCGTTTATTGTGTGCATGTGCTTTGCGATAGAAAAATTAATTTAAAGTTGGAACAAGTCTAGATCATTTGGTATGGTAGGTAGGTAGCTACCTATGTAGGTAATCCAACAAAGGGCACCCAAGGTACCTACTTAGATATTTATTTAATTAAACCACTCATAAATCGCAAGTCATGCTAGCTCTTTAGGTACATAAGTATGCGCACTTCCACACAGGTAGGTGCGCTAGATGCATAAAAACGGCATATTACGTAGTCAAGGTATTTACTAGTAACTAGATACCTAAATTACCACCTGGGCATTGCAACCCAACTACAGCTGTCACCCCACTACGGCTGCGACCAGGCACTTCAAGTCATTAATCCAATCCTACGCCATGCAACGCAGCTCGAACCGTTCAAATCTCGCTCAAATTACCATGGTCTCCCAGCAAGTTTACCGGTGATAGTTATTCCAACGACCATTTGCAGGAGTATGCCACCACCAAATACACCTGAAGAGGGCTTGGTGTTGACCACCACGACTCTTGCCCTCCGCCCACTCGTCCAGGAGGAGGTATCACCACCTATTGTTGACCTCGGCGCGCTCGAGTACGAGGATGAAGTCGACGAGAACCTGATATGTCCGATATGTTGCTTACCACTGGTATCACCAACTATCACGAAATGTGATCATGTCTTCTGTCAAAAATGCCTAGTTCATGCTCACAGCCTAAACCCCGTCTGTCCCGTCGACCGTTTACCACTAAGACTTACCGACGAGACTCGAACAGCTCCTAAGATAATCCATAATCAACTCGATAACTTACTTGTGCGATGTCCAAATGGCCCCCGCGGCTGCAGTCTTTTAGTGGCCAGGTCTCTTGTTGAGAATCACGTCACTCGTTACTGCGACAAGACTCTTGTGCCTTGCCCACACCCCTCCTGTAACAAGACAGTGGCTCGCAAAGACTCTGGAAAGGGGTGTCTGCATTATAACGTGAAGTGCCAATACTGCGAACATGTATATGAGAAAGCCAACCTGGAGGAACATGAGGACAACCAGTGCACAAACAGAAAGAAGCGCTGTGACCTATGTGAAACAGAATATGTGCGCCACAAGCAAGATGAACATGTGAAGGAGTGTCCAGAAGTAGAGACACCATGCAAATTTTCGCAGCTAGGTTGCATGTCCTCAGTGAGACGCAAACAGCTTGATGAGCATGCACGAGCATGCGAATATAGGGTAGTCGGGCCTGTGGGAGAACAGATAGCAGAGCTTCGAGCAGAGATTAAGGCCCTCCAGGAGAAAGACCAGTTAAAGGAACGCCGGATTAAATTCCTCGAAAACAAGGGGTTCACCATACCCTCAACCACCACGTCCGAGGGAATGACAGATATCAGCTTGCCAGAGAACCCGCCACCCACAGATCCAGCCCCCTACGAATCCCGAGACCAGTATTTCTTATCATTGTTTGAGACAGTTGAAGCCAAAGTCGAGCGTCTATCTTCCGCCCTTAATGAGGTCGAGGGCCGGCACTCTGTGATGCTATTCAACGAAACTACCGACATCCGTAGTACACTGGGGGTCCTTGGAATGCACGTCCGTTGGCTGATGAATTTCAGACTGCAGGAGAGAGGAAGAGTTGGAACCAGCTCTCCAACTATCAATGGATCTTTAGCTGGTGCCCAAGATAACAACGACCCCAACCTAATTCGGCGTCTCAGTGATACCGTTCGAGAACACCCACCACGACTATAGAGATGAAGCAATCATTTCGCATATGAGGTGTCCCAAGACCCCCTGTTGGATAATGCTGGCTCTTGGGAAACAATACGGGTTCAACTTATGATTTTGGCTTCTTAATTTTGCCGAGTCACATCCATCAGATGGCGACATCCTCCTTCAAAATCGAGCCATTGATAGCAGCATCTTCTAATAGCCTGATGAGTGGCTTGATGTGATCCGCTCAACCAGGATGTAGTACCACCTGCTACACTATCTACTACGTATGAGTTAAAAACTACCCAGGTTTTTAACATCGTGTTCACTATTTGACGCAAGGCGTCTCTCCTTGATCTCGTTTTACACTAGAGGTAAGCTAGCAACTAAAAGCTATGAGTCCTCTATGGGAAATCCTATCAATACGATGCACTCTTTCCATGTCCAATGTCAATAGCTTCTTAGCTTGCAGCATACTTCCTTACTCCTATCGCCAACCCCCCATCAACAATTAAGTCTAACTTTCATCAGGTCTGGGTGTCATTACAGGATTGTCATGAAGAGTTAGCCACAGTCCGGCTGCGCTAAATTCAGTATATCTCTCTGTTCAGTGCTGATATACTCGAAGTAGCTAGGATTGATAATAACACACACTAAAGTCCTATTGAGTTAGTGTACGGTTTGTGCAACAATTATGCTGGCTGGATGCTTGAGCACACCCAACAAATCGTCTCTATCAGAGGCTGAAATATCCACAAAGGTCATATTTGTAGAGATGCATATCAGTGCTACCATCTGAATGGTAATCTAGATATAGCCGCTGCTATGTCACGAAAACTCTGCAGGATTATGGCAAACTACGCAGCAACGAGTATATTAGGGTCGGCTGACCGTAGTTAGAGAAACAATTTCGAAAAAGGATTTTGCCATTGTCCCATGTTTTGACTATACGCTTAAGGAGACTCGTATCTATGAATGTGAAGCTCTTTCCCAGGATGGTGTATGTGAATCCTTCTGTCGGATAGGCCTTCTGTCACGACACTTATGCTCTGCTGGACTTTTCCCGCCCGAGGTTTAGTTCCGTAATACCTTCTCAATTAACTGCCGAGGCGACCTCTCTTTATATGAGTATAATATTCAATAAAACCACCCCTAGAAGGTTAGATCAGGAGACAGGCAATATTATATACAGGTAGATAATCTTTACAACTACGTCTTACGTTGTAATAAAAAGGCCATCACGCACCGTGGCAGGATAGATTTCTCCCTCTGATTAGATTAATATACTATATGCGCTCCAATCATCGTCTTGCGACGCAATTCAACCCTCTCTAGAATTGTAGCCTACAGGAGTAATGAATCCTAAGTTTTACTCGATGAGGCCTGGTAATCCGAAGCCTCAATAAGTTACGTATCTTTCCTCACAACCACGAAAAACCTCGTTGTGCTCGAATCACTTAGCTAGATATAGCATGGACCAGCTCTTGTGACTTGAATATGAGCTTGGCCGAGATATACACACATCCCGTTGGACTTACACTTGAGAGCAAGATCTCCCGAAAATTAGGTGCTAAGTTTAGACTAGAAATCGCATCACTAGTTAAATTTTATTCAAGTAACTCAACTTGTTAATGACTACGCACGTATCACCTGGCAAAGTAAAGTTTATGCAATTAGTATATAGTAGTTCACTTCATCTATCTATCCTATATCCTCTGTAATAGGTCCACTAGGGCCAGTCCCGCGTCTACTATTTCCTCAATGTCAGGATACCCGGCCGGTACGGCAGCTGGCCGTAGGCGCCGCCGGACCCCGTGGCTCGTCCCTGGTAGAGAAGTTGCAGATTACACGGATCAACAGTCATCGTCTGGTCCGCGGTGCTGCGGATCAGGTCGCCGTGGCTGATATCATCAGACCAGGTGGCGCCACTATTCGCCTTGCCAGCAAACGGCGCGCTCTCCGTCGTCGCCTGCGGCGTCCACGAACCGCCCAGACTCGTAGCCGTGAATGAGCGAAAGTACCGCCCGCTGGCCCCGATCGCCTCCACGATCATGAGGTACTGGCTCTGCCCCGCCACGGTGTAGACCTGCACGGCCTCGAAGAGGTTGTTGGTCGTGTCGCTGAGCACGGTGGTCGCGGCGGTGCCGAAGGTCCCCGGGAAGTTCCCGATGGGCTGGCTCGCGCGGTAGATCTTGCCGTTGTCGCCCGCGAAGAACAGGTACATGGTCGTGTCGTCGCCGATGACCGTCTGGTCGATGGCGCCCGTGCTCGAGCCCGCGACCGTGCCCGAGAAGAGCGGCCGCGCCGCCGACCACCCGTTGGCGTCGGCCGGGTCGCTCGCCGTCTTGTACGAGAAGGCCGTCGGCCCCCACTGGTACGCCAGCACCCAGACGCTCTTGGGCGCGAAGTAGAAGAGCGTCGGCGCCACCGCGTAGGCGCTCATGCCGTTCTGGCTCGTGGAGCTCATGTTGGCCCAGTCGGCGAAGAGCCCGAAGTTCATCGAGCCCCAGGTGGACCCCGGGTCGTGGGTCGTCGCGTACACCAGGTGCTGGCCCTCGTAGGGGACGTGGGTGAAGTCTTTGAGGGCGACCCAGCCCGATTTGGGGTTTGCTAGGGCGCCGGTCGATGTCCAGCTGTACTTCGAGGGGAGCGAACACTGCGCCGCCACGATACTCGCCGCCGACGCGAGGAGCGCTAGTGTGTTGGGCAACATCGGGCTTGTGTCAGTCTCGTGAAGCTCAAGTTGGACGTTTTCCTCTGACGAAAGATTGAGACTGTAAATCATAGGATATAAAGCGAAATGGTAAGAGTAATTACTCTTATATCGCTAAATCTTACGGCTTGGTTCGTTGCCGGATTTTCCAATCGAGGACTAAAAGCCAAGAGAGCTTGCCTCTGTCGGAACTTAGCCTCCGCTATCAATACGGAACTCGAAGATGAAGGCCTCCGCATCATTCGCATCTTATAGTAACTGTACCGATACAGCCGCTCCGGATCGTGGACAACTACCCCGAGACTTGACAACGCGATTACCGGTGTGCTCGGCTTTCCTACGCCCCCGTGAAAGAAAATCATTATAGGAACTATGAGACAGAAAACATCATTGCGCCTCCGTTATCATGTAAATATAATATTTAATTACGCTTTAGAACGATAGTAGTAGTGTGTAATGTGATCTAGCTCACAAGAGTGTCGGGCGTTGATGTCAGTCGTTTCTATCAGAATCATACTGATGGGGGTTTTATACGTGCTAGGCAAGATAATAAAATGTAGTATGAACCATTAAGACTCGCTACATGAACTTAAACTAAGGAGAACTAATTGGTGCGGCTATAACCCTAGTTCTCTGTGGTGGTTAGGCATATGAGGCAGAATGCAGATAGCCGCGCGAATCCAGACCAGCTCTTTCAGCCATTTTTTAAAAAGACTACCTATATCTAATGGCTACCATAGGTACCTGGGCCTATTGCACCTACCTTGTAGTAGCAAACAGCGGGCGACTAGAAATGAGTCTACAAAGGGCAGTATAGTAATCAAAAACAAGCTTTACCTCATAAAGGGGCAGATATTTACCATCTCGGTTTGCTTTTATGTAATCACTCAGTCACGTATGGCTCAAGGGGATATTATAAGGGTTGCTATACTGGGAGTCATTTTGCCTTGATTTTACACATTTACTTCCTTAGCACTTCTTATATATATATATCATATCGTTGCGTTCTATTTTACTTGAAACGATCGTGAAAATCCTGTTGACACCAACCCGCTATGAGTGGGCAATTCACCCCACCCACCTCAGTATACAACTAAACGACAGAAAACAAACTATTATGTGAGATTAATAAAAAACCACATCTCATAAATTTAGATACATAACGATTTAATTTGGTATTTAGTCAAGTTATTCATGCATACAAAGTTAGGCGAGGGAGAGACGTGAACTGAAGTATCTAACATATACTAGTAGTATTTTGGGCTACAGTAGTGAGTCGTGGCGTTGGAGGAAAAGAGACAAAGATCCTTTATCACTTCGAGTACCTTTACAGGCCCAATTCATCTCTCTTGCAGACAGTTTTTAATCGGTCCCTTCTAGGAACCCGACTGCCGCGTAATGTGTTCCCTCATCTTGAATATGTGGTTGAAAAAAATTAGAGTCAGCTAAAGGCCATGAAATGGCAATGAAGAGCAGACAAATAGAAAAGCCAGTCCAGTCGGGACAACGCCAGGTGTCGACTACCAAGATATATCGGCACAACACCGTAAAATACATCCAATATACACAGAGAACAGGGGATGGATGCTAGAACCGACATCCTCTCTCGGGCCCACGACGCCCATCAAGGAAGATCCCCATATTCTTTCCGGAACTCCTTCACCGCAGCGGAAAGTGGATCAAGTCTACCTAGTGCCACCGAAGGCGCTGATACGAGCACCCGAAGCTCGGTGTAGTAGGCTGTGCTTGCTAATAACACTGGTTTCATGGGAAATCGCCTCGCCTTCGCTTCGATCGGCTAGGTCATCCTCGTCATCTTCGACGATTTTGGTCGGGATTTCGGCCGAGGCATGGTATTGCAGACTTGACCGTTCCGGCGTCGTCATTGTCGAAGCATAAGACATCGAAGTGCTGCTCCGGTTCGGAATTAGATCCGGTGTAGGTGGGACACTGGAGAAGCGTCCTGAGGGATGAAGTAGGCTGTCATCCCCAATATCAGAGGCCGCAGTTGAGTTATCATGGCCATCCTCACTATGAGTGGCTGACATGTTGCTCGTGCGGCGTGATGCCCTAGACCGCTCAGTGTCGGCATCGTGAGCGAGCTGAAGACCTTCTACGGCAGCCTGGCATTGCTCAGCAATATTTCTAATAATGTGAGCAATAGCATCAGTCTTGTCCTTAAGATGGCGGTCTGCAACATCCTTGAAGCTGGCAGCGGAGACACGCTTGGCCTGGTTTCGGCTAGGGGTGGTAAGGCCACCTGGAGAGATGTTAGTGTCTCTTCCTCCCGAGCGGAGACGCAGCCACTTACCATTGGAGTCGAGCTCGTCTTCCTCCTCCGCGTCAAAGCCTTCCTCCAGCTCACCCATCAACTCATCTGGAGTTGTGAGGGAGCGAACTAGGTGTTCCATATGGTGAGACTGGCCTCCGATCAAACTGCGCAGATGCAGGACTACGCGTCGAGCTTCGTCGCGCTGGCGGACCATGGTCATGTTTGTCTGTTGCAGTGCTGCCAGCTCCTTCTTGTTGCGCTTACGCTCCCGCTCTAGCTCCTCTGCAATCTCCTGCTGCAGGACAAGTGCTTCAAGAGCATCGTCACGCTGCTTTTCAGTACCAGTCAAGCGAACAGCAAGACGAGCATTATCATCTTTCTGTTGATCTACAAGACCGACCAACCGGCGATTCTCTCGCTTGTGAGTCTCAATCTTAGTCTTAAGATCTTGTGTTTCCTTGGTGAGTTGCTCGGCAAACGCTTGGAATTTGAGGAACTGTTTTAGGTGATTAGTATGTGCAAAGAAATTGTACGGATGTAGGAACTGACCTGCTGCTTCCAGTTTTCAAGCTCTTCGACCAAGTAGTTATTTCTCTTGGTGACCTTTGCAAGTTCCGTATCCATCCGGCCCTTGAGATTAATAAAGTCTTGCCAAGCCTCCAGAGTGTCCCGGGAGTACTGGTTACGCTCCCTGATGACTTCATTCAGATGTCTCATAGATACCTTCGTCATCAGAGGCTTCTTCACAGAACCACCGAAAACTGCCTTTAGACCGGTATTACGTCCCTAAGGAAATATTAGCATATTGTGCAAACAAATGAAGCTGGATAAAAATGCCATACCATCTTCTCGCACACATGATCCATGACAGCCATAATTGAATCTTGGTTCCACCAATCAGGATCTTGGATGGATTCGACTTCACCGCGCATGACAATAATCTGCCCAGCAGGAACAAGCTTTCCGCCTCCATAAGCAGATCGCAAGTGGTGGGGAACCCCTGACGGAGTTACATCGCCATTTAGCGCTTGAGTCAGCCGGGTAACAAATTTGTTGCGCTGCCCAGGGTTTAGAGCAGTGGGTGGGCTCGATGTAAGAACGAAATTACGGTCGAGATCGACGACAAGTGCATCGGTGGGCGCGGTAAAAAGCGTTCGGCACTCGGCTGTTATGCCTAGAATATATGGACCAGGTTCCTGGACAAGATCCTTTGCATGGCGAGCATGGACAACGGGAACATACAGACCACTCCATTCATACACTCGAACACAGAACCGAACAGTTTCAGCCGCAGTGGTCAGCATTGCGGGATAGTGACTGACAAAGATGATGCGACGCGTAGGGGACATCGCCGCTTCGATTACGCCTACAATGTTTGGAATTGACAAACAACTCCAGAGCGGCCACATGGCAAAATTCTGGAAACCCGTGGGCGATGAGGGAAACTGGTAGCACAGAGCATAATCCTTCATATCAATGCGAACCAAGTCGTTCAGTCGAGGCGCAGGAAAGCTGAGGATTCGAGAGACCTCCTCAGCATGGAACAGATTCGTCGCCTTGTTCCAGTGAATCCACATGCCTCGTAGGTAGTCTCCAAGAAGGTTGTATAGAGGGTACCGGGAGAGGAAGGACAAGCAGTAAGGGATCCAGTACGTCTCATCTGGGTTGTCGTAGAAATCGGTCTCGGTCCGCTTTCGCAGGTCTCGAATGGTTTCGGCTCGCTTTTCGTCGGCGCGCGACCACACACGCAGGCAGATTCCGTACAGAGTGTGCGAGGAATCTTGTTGAAGAACGAAGGCATGATGGACACAGTGAGGTTGACTGCGACCGGTACAGATCTCGACATCGTGAGGAAAGCAGGCCTGCAGACAGGGTGTTAGTAGGACGAATAGCTGGTAAGTGAGATGGAGCTTCACATACCCGCATAGCCGCATGTAGAGCTCTCGCGATATCATTGTCCTGCTCCAATCGCGGGCTGCTGCCCAGAATTTCTGGTAGCCAGAACTGGCCAACAGCGCCCTTCATGTGTCCGATCTTGCCCTGAGGCGGTGCAGGCGCCTTGACCCATTGCGAAGGTTCGCGACCGACACCACATACCATGTAGGCATGAGTGAGGGTCTTGGGAGTTCGCTGCTGCGGCTTGCCATTGAGGGTTCCGGGAATGGGCTGAGTGATGCGCGAGTGAAGGGAGGATGTCCGACTGGGTATAACGAGGTTGGTGTCGGTCTGGTCTCGAGTGCCGGGCCGGGTTTCGCGATCGCGAGTGCTCGGCCGCGTAAAGGAAGAATGGGTATTGAGTGACGGCGCCATGGTCACTGCGTTTATGTATATAATCCTGTCTTCTAGGTGAGCTTCACGCAGATGCCGTACAGGCTTGGGCGGCACCAGCCGTAGTATGAAGGGAAGTCGTGTATCGGTGGTAAAGATGTGAAGCGTGAACCAAGAGCTACATTCGAGATGGTGTAGGTAATTCCAACCGGCTGCGTATGGCCGTCTTCTTCTAGCCTAGCCTAACAAGACGAAGAGGCAGTGAACATGGCCAGGTTGACGAGGCGAGCTATTGTCGTTTACCTACAGTACAGGAACCCGCGTCGAAGAAGCTTCAGACTGGCTGCAGCAACTTCAAAAGGCTAGGGAAGAGAAGGGGAGAAATGTAAAGGGGGAGAATGGGGCAAGAAGGGTGATATGATACGCGAGAAGTATGGGTGTGATGTTAGGAATAGGTACAGAGGTAGGTAGGCAGGTGTTGGTTGTGGTGCTAGATAGGTAATGTAGGATTGGGTACCTACCTTAGGTACCTATCTAACCTACCTAGGTGTACTAGGATAAGTACCTAGGTAGGTTACATACTGTATGTAAGGTACCTACATATGATACCTACCCCAAGTAGAACAATCCCAGGAGAGAAGTACTAGGTGGTGTACATAGGACGCCGGAAAAGGCTAACGTACCTTCGTAGCTACCCTACGGGAAGCATGTTCGATATGGACTGTTGCGCCGAAGTTTGGGTGTAGAATTGCGCGGGTGAACAAGCTGTCTGTCCCTCGCATGCAGTAGGTATTGTATATGTAGGTTACTATAGGTAGTCTTCCCGCTGTAGGGGTACCAACCAAATTGCCGTGTAATACGTTATAGGTCTCTGTAATCTCTGTTCTGTAGCCTCTCGTGTGTACGGTGAAACTCAAAACTGACGAGGGTAGTGCCCCCTACAATTATCGTAATGAGGGCATAAATCGAAGGCGATAACACAGTAAGTAGAAAGAGAACACCGTGCAGCAGCACATCTTCGCCCGTGTTTTCTTCTCTTACATTACCTACAGTATGCTAGTGAATACCTAGTCGCATTGATAAGTCTGAGGAGGGTCCGTCGAACAGGGGTTGTACCGGGGGAGAGGTTGCAGCACGCCCCGTGCTCAAGCTAACGTCGCATAGAAATGGAGCCCAAAGCTCAAATAGGAATTACGTATGAAGTATCCGGTAATGTACAGTAGGCATTGCGCTGCAGCCCTGATAAGCAGACAGCGGTATATGTTATCTCAATTGGGCGCCGCAGCAGAAATACCTGCAGGAGCTGCAGGAATCATCACTAATCGCGCAGCATACTATGGAATTCGAACAGGCTCTAATTCAAGTCCCTCCCATACTTTAGAGCACCGAGGCTCAGGCACAGGAGGTACATGCTTACCTATGTACTTACTGACCGGACTGGGCTGGACTAAAATGGAGACCCGGCAGCGCTAATGCAGGGCGTTGCAAATCCTTGCAAGCGAGAAATTTCGGAAAGTCCCACCACATTCCATAGGTTAGCCAATGAACTGGTTTCTTGTTAGATTACATCCACGGTTGGAAAGCTCTCCGCTCTCTGGTTTCCGGGATAGGGAAAGGAAAGGGGGTCAACCCGAATCATATGAGCGACGCTCGGAATTTTCCCTCATTATGTGCAGCACAGTACAGGCAGTACAGGTCTTTAGCCCCCCCGCCGTTGCTTCAGAAAGCGACGAGCTCTACATAACCTACCTTGTTGACATTTTCAGGAATAGGTAGGTACATACATACACATATACAGAGTAGAACAGGGCGATAAAATCATCAGGAGAATCCTACGTACAAGCTATATATGTAGGTAAATATATACCAACAAAGTGGTAAGCTCGTGAATGGCCATCGGCTATCTACAAATAGGGTTTTAACGGGCAGATGGCTCTATCTGTAAGACACACACGTGTGCGTATATACATACTGTACGTACGCATACTGTAGACATACATACCTACTATGTAGAGCAGGTACCAAATCCGTGGTTTCTATTGAGATGAGCAGCTAATCTAGTACTATACATACTTTCCTATTTACACTAAATTTAGCTGTCCTTCAGTGAAATACTAGATCGCGGCTACTGTGCTGTGACACTTATTTTAGCCAATTGATTCATATGTACAGTAGCCATTTGTTCACATAATCATGTCGATATGTTGCGCAATAGGTAGTAGGTATGTACCTTTGTGCGCCGACACGATGTGGCGTTACAATACTTATCCCAGTGCCTGATGGACACTACGTACCTATGTAGAAGGGACCTCGAAAGCAAGCATGCCGGGTAGCAGGAATACTACCATACAACATATTGCTAGGTTAACGTATTTGATTGTTTATAAAACCTGGTTGCTTACTCGGGGCAAACGGACGGAATCCCCGTGGTAATTATCTACTGCGTATGTACGCAAGTGAGGTTGCATCTCTTGTCCTTGTTATGCGTATGTAAGTATACATATATGCATGCATAGGTATGATGTATGCAAGTTCTAGCCATTATTAGTGCCATGCTGTGTCTTGACTTGTCAAACAGCTCAGAGTTGCGGCGAATCGCGTATATCTATTTCTATGGGTATACCAAGACAACTCCCTACAAGCCCCTAGGAATTTAAATCGAAACGAAACTAGCAGGTTGTCAGATGCCCGACGCACCACAGAAGCAGACGGTAGCTAATGCTAATGCAGCAATCACAGTACCTACCTTAGTCTACATATCTCCTACTTAGGTAGTCAATGGTCTTGAGGAGCAGCGCGTCGTACCTTACATGAGCATTGGCAGTCTTACCAGAAAGACGGTAGGTCCATGGTAAAGCGCATGCATGCCCAACTTGCGTATGTATGTGCATACATAGATTTCCGTGTTGGAGATGATCTGCGTCGTATTGTAGAGCTGTAATTATACCAGATATATTCCAATGTTACGACACGACAGATCGCAATTGGTGTAAGTATGAAGTATGTGGCGTCTGCGGGTGTTATCACATTAAGGTTGTTTCACACGCGGGAAACCTCTCGTTTGTTCTTATGATCCGTATAAGTAGGCAACAATGAGGTCGTATCTTGCTTTCTCTCCACGTTATTTGGTATCATCGGTCTTCATTTTGTACACGTCATTGTTGCATCAAGGTAACTATTAAGAATTGTGGTGTCATGCGTGCTTGGTATGTACTGCGTGGATCATATTCGCAAATTCAGTACAGTATGTCTTCTTTTCCTCTCTTTTTCTTTTTCTCTTTTCTTAATACAATCTCCTAGGCCGGGTAGAGTGAGAGAGTTATCGGCTTCAGCCTTATTTCTTCAATAACATACCTACAGTAAGTAGGTACTGTGTTCACTAACAGAATCTTTATCGTATATAGGTAGGGAATGTGAGCTAAGTATCGAGTCTTCCTTGTACTTCTAAATGAGCTCACATGGAAGCATGGGAGATTGTTATAATAAGCCTTTTATTACAACAGTTATGCTAGGTTCGCGGCATAAATAATTACCCCTCTTTCTTAGACCATGTTTCGCTTCACGTCATGTACAGTCTCAGCTCTATATATACATACTTACTGGCCGACGCCTGCAACAGGGCAATTTACTGCATATGTAACCACCTTAACCGCTAGAGGCTTGATTTTCTATTTTTGGTAAGATCTTAGTTCTGAACATATGTTGCAGGAGTCTGTTATAGGAGTCTGCTGCAAGAGTTTACTGCAAGAATCTATTACAGAAGTCTGTTTTACATATAAAAACATTATTTAGCTATAAGATCTTAAAACTAATTATATTTTAATACTTTTATTATTTAAGTTTTTGTTTCTGCTTTATAAAATATATATAGCTAGTTTTAAAATAAAACTATTTTTAGATATATATACTACTATTAATTTAATCAATATTTAATTTTACAATTGTTTTATAATATTTATATTTTTAAAACTTTTTTAAATAAACTTAAATAATAACTTTTTATGTTTAAACTAAGTTTTTTTAACTTTATATTTATAGCAGCTATATTTTATTAGTTTTATTTTTTATTTAATAAATAATACTGATTTAATATTTAATTAAAAATATTTTTTAAATTATTTAAGTTTAAAAACTATACTATAATATTTTAAAAATAAACTTGTTTATATTTATAATATTTAGTTATTATTAAACAATATATACTGCAAATTTTAATACTTTTTATTTTAAAATAAGTAGATTTTTGTTTAAAAATTATCTCTTTAATAACTAAATTATAAAATATATATTATATAAAAAGCTTTTGCTGAAAATTTAATACTACTAAAATATTATATATAAAAAAGCTTAAATAGTTATAAAAATAGTTTTTAAATTTTAATATAAGCTAATTTGTTTAATTTTATCAATTGTTTGTTATTTAGCTTTATTAACTAAAATATATAAATAATAAGCTTATAATAGCTTATTGTTATAAGCTGTATAAGCTGCCAAGCTTAGCCCGTAAATATAGTTTTAAACAATCGCTAGAACTGCGCTAGCTGTACGCACTAAGCTATTTAGCTGTTTTAAAGCATAGCATATACATTAAAAAAACTTTTTTTTTTTTTTTTTTAAGTTAAATTATAAACAGCATATACTTACAGCTGCTAAACTTCAGCTTATTACATATAATTTAGTTTTATTTATTTAAACAGTAAATATGTAGCTATTTAGTTATATAGTACTAAAAATTTATAAAAAAACAACTTTTACTGTAAAAACAAAAAAGCGAAAGCAAAATAAAACAACTAAACATATAAAACATTGCTTTTAAACTGTTTACTGTTATAAAAGAAAAAATAAAAAAACAATTAAACGTTATAAATATATTTTTAAACTTTTTAGTTGTTAATATTTAATACAAACTATATTATTATTTAAATAGCTTATAAACAATAAATAAATAGTTTAAAGCTAAAACTTTGATTTTAATATTGACTTTAATATTAACTTTTAGCTTTTTTTTTTTAATTTTAATAATAAATATATTTAATATATTAATTAAATAAAAAAAAAACAGCTTAAATGTAAATAATTACAAAAATATTAAAAAAAAACTTTTTTTTTAATTAAAAAAGTTCTTAAAAAACTAAACTAAGTTTTTTATATAAAAAGCAGCTATTAAATATAAACTAAACAAAAATACTAAGTTTATTAGCAATAACTAAAATAAGTTTTATATTATTAATAAACTGTTCGATAGTATAGCAAAAACAGCAGTAATACTATTTTTTATTACAAAAAAACATACTAGTAATTATAATTTAACAAAGTTTTTAAATTATTTTTATAATTATTACTTCGATATAAACTATTTAAAAAAAGCAGTATAAAAACTACTAAAACTTTATTAAAAAAAAAAGCAACTTTTTTTAAAGTTTTTTTTTAACTAAAAAAAAACTTTAGCTAATATAAAAAACATATTATAAAACAATTTTACTAAATTAATTATATTAAAAAAAACTATTTACTTTTTTTTAATAAATAAACTAGTATTTATTTTGCTTTTTTTTAATTATACAAATTAAATATACAAAGTTATAACTATTACTAAAAAACTAAAAAGTTATAATTATGTTATATATATATAAAGCTTTAACTAAAAAAGTACAAATTTTTATTTAAATATAAAGTTAAAAAAAGTAAATATAAAAAAAAACATTTTAATAATAGATATAAATAGTACTAGTTTTTAAATTATTAATAAACAACTAAAAACTTAATAAATATTTAAAAAAAAAAAAAACAAATAAAAAAAAAACAAAAATTGCTTGCGTTATAAAAAAAGCGGCTACTTTGTAGCTTAATACTTGCTAGTGCTTTTTGTATGCAATATTAACATAAAAACTACTAGCATACTAAAAAAAATAAAAAAATTCGAAAAAAAAAATTCGAAAAAAAAAAAAGTAGTTTTTAATTATAAACACAGTTAAAAACAAGTTTACAAATTAATTTTTATAAGCTTTAAAACAAAGATTTAATAATATATAAATAATATATTTTTTACAATAAATTTTATTTGCAATAAAACTTTAGTTATTAAAATTTTAATTAATTAAAGTTGTAAATATATATATATTATAAATAGTTTTTTTATTAAACATTTGCAGCTATTATATATTTTTATTACTTTTTATTGTTTAAAAAAAACAGCAATAAAATATATATAAATTAAAAAAATAGTATATATTAAAACAAATATAAATAAGTTTTAACAAAAAATATCAGCTTATATAATTTTATAACTAAAATATAATATTATTTTAAATAAACTATAAATAAAAAAGTTAAAAATAATTTATTTTATTTATAAATATATAATTAATATTAATAAAACAAAAAGTTTTAAAATATAAAAAAATAGCTTTATATTTTAAACTAAAAATACTATATAAATAAAAAAAGTTTAGTAATTAATTAAAATAGCATTTAATATAAAAGTATAACAATTATACTGTTTAAAAACAAATAAGTTTTTAATTTTTGCTATTATATTTATAAACATTATTAAAGCTTTAATATTTTTTACAGTTAATGCAATTAAAAATTAACTTTTTAAAAAATTAATATTGTAAAAAAACTTGTTTAATAAAAAATAAAAAAACAAGCTGCTACTATATTATAAAAAAACAAATTATAAAATATTTTTATTTAAAAATAAAAAAAACAAAAAATTAATAGCTTTATAAAAGCTTTTTTACAAAATATTTAAAAACAAACTAATTATTTTAAAAAAAATATTAATAAAACTATTTAATAAAAGCTATATTTATATTAATAGTTTATTAGCAAAAATTTTTATACTATTTATAAAAAAGCTAAAAAATAATTTGCAATTTTATATTGATTATAAAACATTTAACATTATAACTAAAGCAAATAAATATTTGTTTTTATTAATAAAAAAAACTTTAATAAATTTTTTAAAAGTTAAATAGTTTATTAAATTAAACATACAAGTTATTTTTTATAAACTTAAAATCAAAAAAAAAAACAAATAAAAAATAGTATTTTAAACTAAGTTTAAACTTTTTAAATAATTAGTTATACTATTTAAACTTTTTAAAGTTTTAATAATATTTTAATATTATATTAATACTACTTTATATTAATATTTAAACATTTTTATATTTATATATATAAACAATATATTTATATAATTAAATAATTTAAAAAAAAACTATATAAAAAAAATAAAACAAATATTTAACTTTTTAAAAGCTATAAAATTATATTTCAACATTAACAAATATAAATTTGCTATTATAAAAATTAAATATTTAAGTTTTATTATAAAAGCAAAAAAAAAAATAAAAATAAATTTTAAAAAAATATATATTATTTATAAATAAAAAGTTTTTAAATTATTTAAAAATATATATAGTTTTTTAAAATTTACAAACTTTTATTAATAGTTTATTAAAAATTATTTAAACTTTATTACTTTTTTTTTTATTTTAACAAAAAAAAGTATACTGTTTTAATAAAAAAACAAAAAAAAAAACACTTTTAAAAAACTTAAAAACTTTTTTATATTAAAGCTAATATTAATTTAATATAACTTAAACAAAATAACAGTTTTAAAAATAAATTATTTAAAAATAGTATATAAAAAATACTTGTTTTAATATAACAAATAAAAACTTTTTTATTTAATAGTTTATTATTTATAAAAACTATTAAAAGTTAAAAGCAATTATAAAATTTATAATAAAAAACTGTTAATAATAATATATTATATAAAAATATAAAATAACAAGCTATATAGTTTAAAAAAGCTGTTTTAAATACTGTTTAATTATAAAAACTTTAAATATTTTATAACAACTAAACAATTTATAAAATAACAAGTTAAATAATTAAAGTTTTTAATTAACTTTTAGTTTATATTTATTTATAAAATAAAAGCTAATAATAAATAGCTAAATATTTTATTAAAACAAAAACAAAACTTATTTTTAAAAATAAACAAATAAATTTTAAAAAAAAAACTTATATTTTTATATTATAAATAGCTAGCTTTTAAACTAAAAAAATACTGCAATATTAATATATTAAACAATATAATAAATAATTTATTGCTTAGTTGCTATATTTTTATAAACAGCAATTTACAAATAGTATAAAATACTGTTTTAAAAAAAGCTTTGAGTTATAAATTAATAGTACAAACAGTATAAAAAAACAAAAAAAAATTTCTACAAAAACTCAAAATAAACAGTAAAACTTTAAATATTTTTATTACAAAGTATAAATTAAAACTAAATAAAATTTTTTGCTACAAAAAATACATATAAATATTAAATTAAAAACTATTTTAAACTAGTTTAATATAAAACTATTACAACTTTTTATTAATTAAATATTTAAGCTATAATAATATAATAGTTATATTAAATAAAAGTTATTTTTAATTTAAAATATATTAAATAATATACTATTTTATAACAAACTATAATATATATAATAGAAAAAACATTTAAAAACAACAAAAAAAAAAGCTTTTTAAACTTTTATTTGTTTTAAAATAGTTTTAAAACAAGTTTTTAATAAATTTTATAATAAACTTTTTTACTATAACTTTTAAAAACTTTTTGTTTATTATAATAATTATTAACAAATTTAATAAAGCAGTAATTTTAAAAGCTATAAAATTTATAAGCGTAAAAATATATATAAAATAGTTTATAAATTGTTTTTAACAATTTTATAAGTTTTTAAAAACTATAATTAACAATTAAAACTTAAATTAAATAAAAAGCTTTTAATAACAATTTTATAAATTAATAAATATTAAATAATAACTAAATATTATATATTATTTAAAAATAAATAATGCAACAAAAAAAACAAATTAAAAAATATTAATATATTTTAAAGCTTTTATAACTTATACATAGTTCGATTAAATAGTATTACTATTAGAAATAACTTTAACAATTAATAATAAAAACTCGTTAATTATTAAGTTTAATTTTTTTTTTATTTAATATAAATATTATATAAATTTAATAAAACTAATAAAATATTTAAATATATTTGCTAAAAAACTAAAAATATTAGCAAAAATATTTATACAAAAGTTAAAAAATATTTAAAGTTTTATATAAGCTGCTATAACAATAATACAACAAAAAATAAAAAAAGCTATTAATAAAAAATATAGTTTTACAAAACATTTTTAAAAAAATAACTAAATATAATTTAATTTAAAAAATATAAAAACTAATTAACTTTTTTAAAAATTAATTTAATTATATTTAAAATATAAAGTAACAAAAATAATAAATTTATATATAATAAAATTAAATATATTTAAAAAAATATATAGCTGTTTTTATGTTAATTTTTTATAACAAGCTGTAAAAAACTTTTTATTTTTTTAAATTAATTTAAACTTTAAACTATTAACTATAATTTTAAATAATAATAAATTTTAAATAAAAAGTATTTTTTAAATATATATTAAACAAAATAAAAATAAAAACAGTTTTAAAAAAAAGCAAGTTTTAATTAAATAAATAAACTATTTTTAGCTATTATAAAAACTTATAAAAAAATTTTTAAATATAGCAGTATTAAAACAGTTTAAAAATAAATATAGTAACATTAAAAAATATAATAAACTTAGTATTAAATAATAATAACATAAAAAAAAAAAAAAAAAAAAGCTATATATTTTTTAATAAATTATATATAATAATTTATTATAAATTGTTAATATTAATTAATAACAAAGCAAAAAAAAAAACTATTTTTTTTTTAAAAACAAGTTAGCAAAACTTAAATTAATTATATTAAGTTAATATATATATATTAAAACTTTTTTTATTAGCAATAAAATAATTTTTTTATTTTTTATTTTAATTGATTTTTTTTTATATTGTACTAAAACTGCAAAAAAGTTATAAATTACTTTTTTTATTTTAGTTTTTAACATTTTAGCTATTATATAATAAGTTTGTACTATTAAAATTAATACTAAAAAACTTGTTAACTTTGTTATAATTTTTATTAAAATTTTTAGTATAAAGTAGCATATTTTTAGCTATTAAACTAATTATATACTTTTTAATATTAATTAAATATTTTTTAATTTTAATTATATAATTTAAAAATAACGCAATTAATTATAAATATTTAATTTTATATTTTTTAGTTTTAAATTAATTGTTTAATATAAAAAAACTATACATTATTTAAAAAATAACAAATTAAAAACTTATATCAACTTTATATTATTAAAACAAAAAGTTAATAATATTAATATAAAAAAAAGCAAGTTAAAAACAATAAAAAAACTTATTAAATATAAAATTTAACAACTAATATTGTTATATTTTAATATAATTTTTAATTAAAAAAAATATATATTAATTGTTAACTACTAAAAAAAAAACAGAAATAAAATAAAAAAAAAGCAAAAAACAAATTTATTAAACTAAACTAAATTATAAGTTTTTGTAATAAAAACAAGCTTTTAATATGTTTTAATTATTTGTACTATATATTAAAACTATATAAAAATAGCAAATAAATAAAAAAAAAAAAAAAAAAAAAAAAAAAACAGCTATTTATAAATAAATAAATATAACTAAATTTACTTATAAAACTTGTATATAAAAAACAACATTTGTTAGTTTTTGTATAAAATATAAATAGTATATAAGTATAAAACAAACAAACGTAAAAAAAAAAAAAAAAAAAACTTACTTTTTGTATTTATATAAAAATTACAGGAATTTTTAACTAAACAAAAAATATACTATTATTATTAGCAAAAAAAAAACAAAAAAAAAACTACAAGTTATTTATTTCGAAATATAAAAAAAGCTAAAAGCTAACAAAATTTTATATAATAAAAAAAATTTTGTTTATAGTAGTTTATTTTTGTTTAAAAAAACTAAAAAAAAAAAAAGCGCTAAAGCTAAAAAAAAGCAAAGTAAAAATAAAAAAATTAAATATAATATTATTTAATTTAATAAAAAATAAAAATATAAAAAAAAAAAAAAAAAAAAAAACAGCTATATAAAAACAAAGTAAAAGCTATTTATTACAAAGTTAATATAAATATAACAAAAATAAAAAGAATAATAAATACAGCTTAAAAAAAAAAGTAGTATAAAAGCAAAAAAGAAGCAAAAAAAAAAAAAAAAAAAAAAAAAGAAAAAAAAAAAAAATCAAACTTATAATTAAATATAAAAAAAAAAAAAAAAAAAAAAAAAAAAAGTTGAAAAAAAAAAGAAAGCATTTTTATATAATATTATTAAAACAGTAAAAAGTAGCAGTTAAGTCGGCGCTGTTTATACTTTAAAGCAGTTAAAAAAAGCAGTAACTACAAACAGAACTAAAAAATTAAAAAAAAAAAAGCTTAAAGTTAAAAAGCATATAAAGAATAAATTATATATTAACGAAAAAAACGTTAAAAAAAAACTAAAAAAAAGTAATATAAACATATTAAAAAATAATAAATTATTTAAAAAAAAAAATATTATAAATAAATAGTTTAAAAACAGTAAAAATATAATTAAATAAAGCTGTTTTTTACAAGTTTTATAATATAATTAAGCTTAAATATTATTTATATTACTTTTAAATAAATATAAAAAAAAAATAAAGCTATTTTTATAAAACTTTATATTAAAAATTTAAAAAAAAAAATAATATTATAAGCTATATAAACTATTAAATTTAGCTCATAAATATAGTTTTAAACAATTATTAAAACTGTATTAATTATATATACTAAATTATTTAATTGCTTTAAAATATAGCATATATACTAAAAAAACTTTTTTTTTTTTTTTTTAAGCTAAATTATAAACAGTATATATTTACAGCTACTAAATTTTAATTTATTATATTTACTAAAATTAAGCAAACTTAATTTATTAGTAAAAAAAAAACTAAATATTAAATTTACAAAATTAATTTTAAGCTTTTATTATATTAAAAACAATTGTTTATAAATTAAAAACTTTATATTTAAATTTAGCTTTTTTATATATAACTTTAGTTTTATATTTATATTTAATTTATACTATTTAACTAAATTAATTAGTTATTTTTTTAAATATATAGCTTGTTTATATTGTTTAAAGTTATTTTTTTATATAAAAACAGCTTTATATATATTATAAAAAAATAGTTTCTTTTTAAAATATATAGCTTGTTTATACTGCTTAAAATTACTTTTTTTTATAAAAATAGCTTTATATATATTATAAAAAAACAGTTTTTTTTTAAAATATATAGTTTGTTTATACTATTTAAAATTATTTTTTTTTACAAAAGTAGCTTTATATATATTATAAAAAAATAGTTTTTTTTTAAAATATATAACTTATTTATATTGCTTAAAATTACTTTTTTATACAAAAATAACTTTATATATATTATAAAAAAACAGTTTTTTTTTAAAGTATATAGTTTATTTATACTGTTTAAAATTACTTTTTTATATAAAAATAGCTTTATATATATTACAGAAAAATAGTTTTTTTTTAAAATATATAGCTTATTTATACTGCTTAAAATAAGCTTTTTTTATAAAAGCAGCTTTGCAATTTTTATAAAAATATAAAAATATATTTTAATAATTTTTTATATTGTAGTTATATGTTTTAATATTTTTAAAATATTTATAGTTTTTGTAAAAGCAATAGATTTTATTTGAAAAAAACTTTTTTAAATATAATTTATAGTTGAACATTATATTTAAATAATAATAATTAACTATATAATATATATATAAATTTATTAATAGTTGAAATATATAATAAACTAAATATAAAAAGTTATATATTTTATTATTAATTTATAGTTTAACTAGTAGCAAAATATTATATATAAATTGTTGTAGTAAATATTTAACTTTTTTTAGCTACAATTTAATTTTTTAAATTTTATTATTTATTATATTATAAAAAGCAGCAAATATACTATTTTATAAAATTAACTAAATAGCTACATTTATATTTTATATAATATTAATATTATATTTGCTTTATTTGTAATTAATTATTATAATAATAAATTTTATAATTAAATGTTTTAAATTTTAACTAAAAATATAATCGAAATTTTAATTATTAATAGCACTTTGATATTTTATTTTTATTGCAATATTATATTAAAAATAATTTTTAATAATTACTTTTATTAAATAATTTATAAAAAAAACTAAAAAAAAATATATTTAATTAAAATTAATTTTAAAATATAATTTATTTATATTTAAATTTAAAGTTTTAACTTTTAATTATTACAGCTTAAAATATAGCTAATATATAATTTTATATAAAAATTATTTAAATATTAAATTTTTTTTGTTAATATTTAATACTATTATAGCTTAATTATATTTTTTTAATATTTTAATTTGTACTTTTATTTAACTAAAAATAATATTGCAATCTTAAAATATTAATTAAGCAAAAAAAACGCTTTATTTATAAAATAAATAAAAAACCTTTTTTTTATAGTAATTAATTAATAAAATTATTAAATATATATTAAACTTAGTTTAACTAATATTATAATTTCAAATGATTTAAAATAAAATGTTATATAATTTATTATATAAGCAATAATTAAATTAGCGATATTTTTATATAAAGTATTTATTATAAAACTAAAAAATTCGACTTTAAAATTAATTTAATAATTGCAGCTTTTATTATAATAAAAACTTTTTAATAAAATTTAAGTAAATATTAGTTTGTAATATTTTAAAAAGTTTTTAAAACTATATATTATTATTATTAATAATTTATTATAGTTTATTAAGTCGATTTATATAAGTTAAAATATTTATACTACAAAAAATATAAATTATTATATAGTTTATTAAAGTATAAAAAAGTTATTTTAGCTTAAGTTTTTTAGTTTTAAAATTGTATTAATTATATTAAATATATAACTATTACTTTAATAAAGCAAAAATAACTAAAATTATATATTGCTTTATAAAGTTTATACAATTAAAACTTAAAAATAAGTTATTTTTTATATAATTTGTTATAATATAACTATTGTTATTAAAAATAAAGCTTGCATAGTTATATGCTATATTAAAAAAAAAGCTAAAAAAATTAAAGTTTAATTATAACTAAAGCATTATTTAATTGTAATATTTAATTAACTGATTTTAATATTCAACTTGATTTTAATGTTTAATTTAATTTTAATATTTAATTTAATTTTAATGTTTAACTTAATTTTAATATTTTTAATTTTAGTTTTTAGTTTAATTTTAATATTTTTAATTTTAGTTTTTAACTTAGTTTTAATATTTAATTTAATTTTAGTTTTTAATATAATCAAAAAAAGTTAATAGATATTTTAATAACTTTTTAATATATTGCTTTCATGTTTTTTTTTTAGCATAAAACAATAAGCTAAGTTTTTTAAAATTGTTTTAGCATTTATAAAATATTTCTTTTTAAGTTGTTGCAAATAAACAAACTTTTAAAAGCTTACAAAGCTTTTAAGTTATATAAATTGAGTTTAAGTTGTGTTTTTTTTTTTTTATTTATATATAGCTATAGTTATTTTATATCTAGTTACTTTTTTTTTAAATCAGCTTTTTTATATTTAAATTAGCTAACTTTTTATTAACAGTATTAAGTAATTTTTTATTAACAATATTAAATAGTTTATTTTTAAAGCTTAAGTTTGAAATTTTTAAATTATTATAACTATTATAGTTAATATTATACTTTTTATTTTAAACTTTATACTTTTTATTTTTTAAGTTTTATATTTCAATATTATAATCGCTTTTAGCAGCAAATCTAGTTTATATATTGTAATAATAATTAAATAAATAGTTAAAACAAAAAAAAATAAAAAAACAAAGCTAAAAATAAAAAAAAAAAGCTTTAAATAAAGAAGTTATATTAGTAAAGTTATATCGATATAGCAATAATAGCTAGAAATAAAAACGATATTATAATATAAAAAAGTAAAGTTAAAAATAAAAAAAAAAAGCTTTAAATAAAAAAATTATATCAATGAAAAAGTTATATCAATAAAAAAGTTATATCGATAAAAAAATTATATCGATAAAAAAGTTCTATTAATAAAAAGGTTCTATTAATAAAGAGGTTTTATTAATAAAAAAGTTCTATCGATAAAAAGGTTCTGTCAATAAAAAAGTTCTGTTAATAAAGAAGTTTTGTTGATATAGCAATAATAACTAGTAATAAAAACAATATTATATTATAATTAAAAAAAAAATAAAAAAACTAAAATAAAATTTATTATAAAAAACTATTAAAATTATTAAGTTTTAATTTAACAGTAATTAATAGCAATAACTAGCTAATATTTTTTTTTGCTTTTATATACTTTTATTTACTTTTATTTGCTTTTATTTGCTTTTTTTTATTTTTTTTTATTTTTTTTATTTAATTGTTACAAAAATCTAAAATATTAAAAAATATAGCTTAAATATAGCTGTAACTTCTTTAACTTATAAAAAATAAAAAAAATTTTATATTTTAAATATAAATATTATTTATATATTTTTAATTATTATTTATATAAACTATATATACTTTATATATTTTTATACTATGTTATTTGTATAAAAAGTTTTTAAATTACTTTTTAGTTCTTTATTTTGTATTATTATCTTTTTTTTTAAAACTTTAAAGTTATAAAAATATAAAAACTAGCTAAAACTATATTTTTATATAACAGTTTATTTTGTTATTTTTATAGCATTTATTATATTTAATAAATATTTAGATTATTATTTATAAATTAAAAAAAAGTTAGTAAATATTTTTAAATATTAAAATATAAACGAAAAAAAAAAAGTTTTAAAATATATCAAAAGATTTAGTATATTTAAATATATTAAAATAGCTATAAACTTTATATAATAGTACTTAAAAATAAACAATATATATATTTTTTATAGCTTTTGCTAATAAAATAAAAACAATTTTTTGTTTCAAGATTTATTTATTTGCTTTAAAGCTAGAATAATAGCAATAACAATAACAATTTAAAAAAAAACAATAACGAAAATAAAAACGCTAATAATATTAAATATAAAAATAAAACTAAAAATAACAAAAATAGCAATAAAACAAATAATAATAATAGTATTAGCAGCAGTTATAGCTATATATATATTTTATTTAAATATTTAGCTAATTAAACGCTTAGCTAAAACAAAGCTAAATTTATTATAAAAAAACAAGTTCGATTTATATTATTTAAAACAAATGTAATAAATACTTAATTAAGCAAAACCGATATAAAAACTACAGCTATTATAAAAAGTACTATAAATATATATTTAAAAAAAAAAAGATATATTTTTTAAAAAAAATAAAAACATAAATATAAAAAACTATTAAAGTTGTTATATTTAAAGTTAATAATAGTTATTAATAATAATGTTTATAGTTTATTATAGCTAAAGTATAAAAAAGATTAATTTATATAATATATTATTATATTAATTAAAAAATTAAAGTAAGTTATATATATTTTTAATATATTAAGTTAAAAAATAACTTTATAAATAGTTTAACTAAGCTTTTTAATTATACTAAATATATAAAGTTTATAAAGTTATTAAGTTTTAGTAAAAAATAATTGATTATATTGTTAATAATAACAAAAAGTTAAAACAGAACTAAATCTTTATTATTATTTTAACTAATTCTTTTAATTATACTAAATAAAATAATTAGTTATATTATTAAAAAAAGCAATTGTTAAATTTTAATAAAATAATTAATTATATTGTTAAAAATAGCAAAAAAATAAACTAAAACTAAGTTTTTATTACTATTTTATATATTAAGTAATTAATTATTAAAATATATTTATTAACTAATAGTAATAAAAAAAAAAGTTATTTTTAACTATTTATTTACAACTTTACTTTTTTAAAAATTTATACTTTTTAATATTTTAAAAGTTATTGTTTTTTATAAAGCTTTTAGTTAATTAAAATATAGTTAAAAAAGTTAGTTAGTAAAATTTTTATTTATTTGTTTATATAATTAATTCAATTTTTTTTTTTAGTAAGTCTTAGTAAATTTTTAGTTCTAAGTTTTAAATCTTAATATAGCTATTTCTAGTTTAAAATAAAATCAGCTACTATTAAATCTTATATATTTTTTATAATATTAAAAAGTTAAAATTATTGTTAAAAATATTTTTATTTATATATAAATTATATTAAAAAATAATAGTAATAAAAATATTAGAAACAATAGTTTTTAAAAAAAATAAAGCTATTTTTAAAGTTATTTCAATATATTTAATTAATTAAAATGTAAATATATTAAGCTAATAGTTTAATAATATAATTATATACTTTTTAGTAAAAAAAAGTTAAAAAAATATATTCAATTTTTACAATTGTTTAATTTTACAAGAAATAATAATATTTATAATTTATTATAACTAAAATATAAAAAAAATTAAAACAGTTTATATATTATAATAATAAAATATTTATTAAATAAAAACTAAATCAAGCTTTATATTACTAGTTTTATTTATATATTTGTTTTTAAATATATATATTACTAACAATTTTTTAATATTTAAAAATTACTATTTATATTAAATAATAAAGTTTAATAGTAATAACTAGTTAATATTATTTTTTATTTTTATTTACTTTTATTTATTTTTTTTTACTTTTTATTAACTTTTATATATTTACTTTGTTTTAAACTTTGTTTTAATATTATAAATAAATATATTATAATATATTTAATTTTTTTTAAGTTAACAAATAATAACTATATAAACTAAATTTTAATAACTTTTTATAAAAAGCTGCTTTATAAAATAGCTATTAGCTTAGCTATAATAAAGTTAGATTTATTGCTACAAATTATTTCTAAATATAATTTTTATAATATAGCAGTTTATTGTACTTTTTTTATTTTTTTTTTTTTGCTACAGTTAATATATTTTATTTAAATATAGCTTTATAAACTAGTAACTTTATTAAAACTTTTAATATAGTTATATAGTTAATAAGCAAAAGCTAAACAATAAAAATTGTTTTATTTTTGTATAATTAAGTTAAAAAGTTTTGCTTAAACAACTTTTAGCAACAAAAAAAACTAGTTTTTAAATATTAAATATTAATGCTATAAAAGTTGAGCAAAAAGTACTTAACAAAATTTATATATTTATTTAAAAATAAATATTTAAATAATATATATTTCAAATATAATAAATAAAATATATTATATAGCTATTGTTAATAAAGCAGCAATAAAACATAAAAATACAATAGTTTATTTATATTAAACATAATAAATTATAAAAATAACACTTTAGCAGAATATTTCTGTTATAAATTTATAAAAATAATATATGTTTTTAATATATTTAGTAGTAAATATTATATAAAACTAGCTTATATATAAAATAAAACAAGTTTATATAAAACAAGTTGTAGTATTTATATAAACTATTTTGCTGCTAATATAAGCTAAATTTAAAAGAAATATTAAACTAAGCTTTAGTTTATAGCTAGTTTTTAAACTATATAATTATATAAATTAAAGTAATTATATAGTTGTTATATTTATATATTTACAAGCTATATTAATGTCAACTTTAGCAAAAGTAATATATTTTTTTAGTATTTACTATATAACTAAAATTAACAAAAATATAGTTTTTAAATTTTAATAAGCTAGTAAAAGTTTTTAGTTTAAATATTTGTTAATTTTTAAACTAAACAATATATATATTTAAATAAAACATATTTAGCTTTTATAATATTATTAACTAAAATATATAGCTTTTTAAATAGTTTTTTTTATTTTGAAATAGCTACTAAATATTTTTGATTTAGCTTAAATATTTTTTAAAAACAACTGTGTTATATATTAATATAATATTTTAGAAGCAAATATATTTTAAAAGCTTTTTAACTTTTAAATAGTTTATATTATATAAGTTTTTTTTACAAGTTATTTGCTTTAAGTTTAAAAAAAGCGCTAATAATACTAGCAATATTACTGTATAAATTGCAAATATTTTTAATATTTAAAACATTAGCAAAAGCAAAAATATATTAAAAGAAATATTAATATTAATACTAATATTAACTACTGCTATATTTAACAACTAAGTTTTATTAATATAGTTTTTAAAAATTAAAACTAGTAGATATATTTAAATAATAAATATTGATGCTTTATTGTATTTATTCTGTTTATGTTACTTTTGAATATACTATAGCAAATTAGCTGCTTTTATAAAATTCAAGCTATAAAAAGTACTTCTAACTATTATACTACATATATATTAACAGTTTAGCTTATAGTATTTCTAGATTTATACATTTATTTCAGCAGTTGAAAGCAAAAGAAATAAAATATATAACTAAATAAATAAAAATAATAACACTTTTAAAAAAAAAACTATATTATAAAAAACAGCTAATAATAAAAAAAAAGCAACTAAAAAATAACTAATTCTTTTTATTAAAGCTTGCTATTTTTTTACTATATTTTTTTTTTATTTATTATTATTAAATTACGATATTAAATATTTTTGTTTTAAAAATAAAATATAAAATATATTAAATAATATAAATAATTTTTTTAACTTTTAGTAATAAAGCTAATTTAATACTACTTAGTTATTTTAAAAATAATAACAAGTTAAATATATTTTATTAGCTATTTTAAATAATATAAAAAGTAATAATAACTAAGCTAGCAATAGTTTCTACTTAAAATTTATAATATAAACATTATTTAAAGCTTTTTTATTTCTAGTTTTTTTAACTTATTATTAATATATTTTTATATTTTAAAATAACAGCTTAAGTTATAAAAAAACTATTTAAACTTGTAGTTTATTTACTACAGCTATTTTATATTAAAAAAAAAGCTATAGTTTATAGCTTATTACTATATTATATAAAAAAATAAACTAGGTATAAATATATTATAACATATTATTTATTTAAATTTATATTATTATTATTAATTAAAACTTTAAATAATAAATTATAATATAGTATTTTTTATTTTTTATAAAACTTTAAATAATAAAAACTATTTATATTAATTAAATAAGCAAGTATTATCGCTTTATTATTTGTTTTTTATTTTTTATTACATAAATTTATAAAAAAAAAATAAATGCTAAAACAAGTACAATAAATATAAACTGCTTTTTCTAGTTCAAATATATATAGTTTAATTAACTAATATATTATATAATTTAAAAAGCTTTTAATATGCTGATTTATTTTATTTTACTAGTTTAGCTTTAGTTAAAACTTTATAAGCTATAAATTTAGTAACTATTATTTTTATTAATAATATATACTAATTAATAGTATTTTCTTTTTTTTATAACAAATTTATAAACTTTTAAATATTAGTTTTTACTAGCTTATATATAAAGTTTTATTAACTATTTTAATATTTAATATATTAATATAAAATTAATATATAATTATATATATATTTTAATATAAAATAAAGCAATATTTATAAACCTTTAAATATTAATTTCTATTAGCTTATATATAAAGCTTTATTAGCTATTTCAATATTTAATATATTAATATAAAACCGATATATAACTATATATATATTTTAATATAAAATAATATTTATAAATTTTTAGATATAAGTTTTTATTAACTGTTTTAATATTTGATACGTTAATATAAAACTAATATATAATTATATATATAAAACTACTTTAATTTTTAAAAAATTAAATAAACTAAAAAAAAATTAAACAAAAAGTTTAAAAAAATAACATTTTATAGTTATTATAACATAGTAAAAAAGTTGTAAATAAATTATAAAATATTTTGATTTAGCTAGCTAAAACGCTGTTTTAATATTTGATATGTTAATATAAAACTAGCATATAATTAAAAAATTAAAAAAATTCAAAAAAAATTAAACAAAAAGTTTAAAAAAATAATATCTTATAATATTATAACATAAAAAAAAAGTTATAAATAAATTATAAAATATTTTAGTTTAGTTAATTAAAATAGTTTTATAATTTGTTTATAATATTATAAACTTTTAATTTAGCTAATTAAATATTGTTTAATAAATTATGTTATTATTACAAAAACTATATTATTTTTTAATATTAAGCAATTTTAAATGTTTATATATATAAAAATATAAACTATATTTTATAAAATATTTAAAATATTATTAATTTAAAACATTTATACTATTGTTATTAAATAAAAATAAAGCAATTTATATAAATAAAATAATTTTTTTTTTTTTTTTATAATAATTGTTTAGTTTTTTTTATACTTTATAAATATTTGTTTTAATTACTAAATAACTTGTTTTTTAAGTTTTTACTTAAAGTTTAACTTTATTAAAAAACTTTATTATAAAACTCTGCTACAATAATATATTTTTTTAACTTTTTTGATATAAATAAATTTTAACAACTGTTTTTTATTTTGTTACTATATTAAAACTAATAAATAGTATTATAAATAATATATAAATAGCTTTTTGTTTTAGTTACTACTAAAATTTAGTTTAGTTTAAAATATAAAATTAAAAAATTAGTTTAGCTAATTTTTATTAAAGCTTAAATATAATCTGTTAAAATATAGCTTATAAACTAATTATTGTTTTAAATATATAAGTTAAACTATAGCAACAAATATTGTTATATAGTTATTATTAAAATAAAAAATAATTTTTATTTTAAATTAAACTAATTTATTAAAAAAAAAATAGTTAAAACTAAAATAGTATAAAATAAATATAAAATAATATAGTTTAATTAAACAAAAGTTTAGTTTTAACTATATTAAAATAGCAATAAGTTTAAAAAAATATTTAAAGTAATTATAAAAACAACATATATTTTTTAATTTATTATATTTAATTTTATAAATAATTAATTTATATTTTTACTACTAGTTATATTATAAAATAAAAGTAATTAACCTAGAGCTATTACTTAGAATAAAATATACTTTTTTAAAAAGCTGCAACAGTTAATAAATCAAAAAAGCTAAATCAATAATAATTTAATTAGCTATAAATATAAAACTTATTTATTAAAAGCTAAAGTTTAAAATAAATTAAATAGTTAAAATATTATAGTATTAAATATATATTTAATGTTTATAGCTAATATTATTAGTAGTAATTTATATAAAAAAATGCTAAAAATAAAAAATCAAAAAAACTAGCTTAATACTTAAATGCTATAAACATTAAAAAAGATATAAAACAACAAGTTAACAGCTTTAAAAAATAAAGTAGTTTTTATATATTATATTAAATCAAAAAAACTTTTTAATTTAATTTTGTAATTTTAATAAAAAAGCTTTTAATTTAGTTTTAAAACTATATTATATATTTTTGTTATTAGTTTAATTAAAATATATTTAAAAATATAAACTATTTATATTATTTTTTTTATTATTATTTTAAAATTATAAGCTTTTTTATTATTATTTTAATAAAAGTATTATTTTATTTTTATTTTATTATAATATTATTATTATTATTTTATTAGTTATTACAATATATTTGTTTATTTTTAATTTAATTATTACTTTAATTGTTGTTATTATTGTATTTATTTTAAACTATTTATAATAGTTAATTTTTAATAATAAATATTTGATTTTAATATATCTATTATAGCTTTTGTTAATATAATATATTTTATAATAAAAGTTTATTTTTATTATATTTATAACGATATTATTTTATTAGTTTAAAATTTAAATATAAACTTATACTTTTATTTTAAGTTGTAGTAAAAAGCTTTTATAAAAACAATTTATAAAGTTTATAAAAATATATATTTTTATTTTATAATAAATAAAGCATTAATAGTAAATATAAATCTACTAAGTAGTATAATTATTGTTTTAATATTTTTTTAGTTTAAAAATAAATATAATTAAATATTGTATAAAAAAAAACAAATATTAAACTTTAATTTTAAACAAAAAACTAAATAAAAAAAAAAAATATAATAAGCTATTATATTAGCTATAATAAAAATATATATATTTTATAAAATATATATATTATATTAAATTCTTTAGTAGCTATAAATATAATATTTACTTTTTTTATTAAATTATAACTTTATATTTTTAATAATAAGTTATAAATTAATAACTATAAATATATATTTATAAAAACTTAATATATAATTAATATTAAATTATTTTAGCAATAAATAATGTAATAATTAATAAAGTTTTTTATATTATATATACATTTTTTTTTTATTTTATTTATTTTTTATATTTACATTTTATTTATTATATTTTTTTAAAATATTTACTTATTATTTTTAACAAATTAAAAATATTAGTTAATAAATAAATTTAGCAAAAAAATCTAATAAATAAATTATATAAATATTAATTATAAAACTTTAGATATAATATTAGTTTAATAAAACAAAATATATTGATTTTTAATTATAGTATCGGTTTTTTAGTTATAATATCAAACTTTTTTTACAATATAATTTAGCTAAGTTTTAAAGTTTTTTTTTTTTTTAATACTTGTTTAATTAATTATTATATAATTATATAAATATATTTATTTAATTTAATATATCAAATTATATTGAATTTTATAGTAAATAAAAAATTATATTTAAATATTATATTTTTAAGCTTTTTTTATAATAATAATACATACTAATCGCTAGCATTTTTTTTTTTTTGTAACAATTTAGCTTTTTTTACAAATATTTTATAATTAGCTTATATAATTATTTTAGATTTTATATCTTTTTATATTAAAAATAACTATTAAAAAATAGCAAAAATTATTTGATTTATTTTAAAAATTAATTATATTTACTTTTAGCACTTATTTAATATTTAATATAAAAAAGTCGTTGCTTTAAATATAATTATAAAAAAAATTAGTTAATTATTTAAAATATAATATAATAAAAATATTTGCTATTATATTATTAATTAAATTTAGTTTAAATATAAATATATTAATATATTTATATTAGCAATTACAAACTAAATATTAAAGCTAAAAAATAAGCTAATAAGCTTTATTTTAAACAAGCTGTTTTTATTAACTTTTATAAACTTTAATAATAAAATTGCTACATTTTTATAAAAAATTAACTTTAAACTAAAAACTATAAAATTTATAATTAATTATAGCTTTATTTATATTTTGTTAAATTTAACTTTTAAAAATTATATTTGCTATTTTATTAAGTTTATTATTTTTAATAACTTTTTAATATTTAACTGTTTATTTTAATAACTTAAGCTTTAAAACTAAATTATTAGTACTAACAATATAGCTATTTAATTTTTAGCTTATAATATAATAAGTTATATATTTAATATATACAAAAATATTGCTATAGTATAAATTAAATATAACAAATAAACAAAAGTTTTTATAACAAAAAAAAAAACTTTATTTAAAAACAAGTTAAATTTTTAAAAAATTAATACAAATAGCTAAAAACTAATAAATGTTTTATATAATATATTAAATATAATATAAAAAATCAAGCGTTAGTAAAATATAAAAAAACATATAGCTTAACAATATTTAAATTTTTTATTTAATAACAAAAATACTATTTTTATTTAATATATATAACTATTTAATATATATAGCTGTTTAAAAATAATATATTAAATATAACAAAAAATTTTTAAAATATTATAAAATGTTATAATATTTAAATGTTATATTTAATATATATAGCTATTTTAATATATAAATAAAAATAATATATAAATATTTAAAATATATTTATAAATACAATATATACAATTTATTATAAAAGCTATTTTTTTATTATTTATTTTTTTTTATTTTTTTTTTTTTATTTCGATTAATTATTATATTTTTAATTTAAAATATAATATAATTATTTACTATTTATTAGTACAAACTTTTTATATTTTTTAAATATTTATTAAAATAATAGCTTTATTTAAATTTATTTCTAAAAACTTTTTAAAAAAAAACCAAATATAAATTAAACTAAAAAATATCAAAAAAAGCTTATTAATTAATAGTAAAACAGTTAAAGTTTTTAAAATAAAATATATTATATATAAGTTATAAATTTTATAATATTTTTAAGCCGATATAATAAACAGTTTAACTATTTTTAATATAATAAATAACAATTATTATATTATTACTTTATAAAGTTATTTAAATAATATAAATTAAATAATTAATAATATTTTTAAAATTAGTTTTATTAAAACTATTTTTAAATATTAAATCTAAACTAAAAATTTAAATAATATAAACTTAATTAATAAAAAAATAATAAAACTATTATATTAAGTTATATAATTTAAAACTAATTATTTTAAAAATATTAAAGTATTTTTTTTTGTTTAAGTTTTAAGTTATAAAAAAAAACAGCTTTTGTTATAAAACTAACAACTTTAGTTACTAAATACAATATTTTTAAAAACTTGTTTATTTTAAAGCTTTAAATTATTATATATAACTTTTTTACTGCTAAAAATATATATTTAAATCTTTTATTACTACTGTATAACTAATTTTTAATAAATATTAAAAATTTAATTATTTTAGTTTTAAACTTTGTTTTTATAAAACTTAAAAAGTAAAAAATCTTAAATATTTACTATATAAAATATACTTTAAACTAAAACTTTTATATTTTTATAAATTTATATTTAAACTTTTTATTATTAAGTAAATTTTATTTAAATATAAATAACTTTAATATTTAAGTTTTAATTTTAATATTAAAAAAGCTTAAAAAACAAATATAATTTTTTTAAGCTTAATTAAAATTATATAAAAAAAATGCTTAAGCTAATATTATTTTTTTTATTACTTAAAGTATATATTTTTATATTTTACTATTATAATATAATTAATATTATATAAACAAAAATAATTTAAATATTATATATTTAAACTTAACTTTTAAACAAAATAAAAATATAAAAACTTTAAATACTAGCTTTATATAATATTTTAATTAATTAAACTTTGCTAGTTTTTATAGCTATATAAATTAAACTATTAATAGTATTTATATAAAAAGTAAGCTTTATAATAATATATATATATTTTTAAAACTATAAAATTATAAAAATAAAGCTATATTTATAGTATTTTTTTTAAAGTTATATTAAAAGCTTTTAAAGTTATTACTAATAAAAAAGCTTACTAAAGCTATTTTTTTTTTTTAAAAAAGTATTTTTGTATATAAATATTATTTTCATTTTATTTTTTAAATTTAAATTAAATACTTTTGTAGCAATTTTTTTTCAAATTTAAATTAATTTTTATTTTTTAATTTAAATTCAACTTTTTTTTTAAATTTAAATTAATTTTTACTTTTAAATTTGAATTAATCTCTTTTATTAAAGTTAAAATTTATTTTATATTTAAATTCAAACTAATTTTTATTTTTTAATTTAAATTTAACTCTTTTTTTAAATTTAAACTAATTTTTACTTTCAAATTTGAACTGATTTTTTTTATTAAAAGCAAAACTTACTTTATATTTAAATTTAAATTTAACTTTTCTTTTAAGTTTAAACTAATTTTCGCTTTTAAATTTAAATTAATCTTTTTTATTAAAGTTAAAACTTATTTTATATTTAAATTTAAATTAATCTTTGCTTTTTAATTTAAATTTAACTTTTTTTTTAAATTTGAACTAATTTTTACTTTTAAATTTAAACTGATTTTTTTTATTAAAAATAAAACTTATTTTATATTTAAATTTAAATTTAACTTTTTTTTTAAATTCAAACTAATTTTTGCTTTTAAATTTAAACTGATTTTTTTTATTAAAATTAAAACTTATTTTATATTTAAATTTAAATTAATTTTTGTTTTTTAGTTTAAATTTAACTTTTTTTTTAAATTTAAATTAATTTTTACTTTTAAATTTAAACTAATCTTTTTTATTAAAAACAAAACTTATTTTATATTTAAATTTAAATTTAACTTTTTTTTTAAATTTAAACTAATTTTTGCTTTTAAATTTAAACTGATTTTTTTTATTAAAAATAAAACTTATTTTATATTTAAATTTAAATTTAACTTTTTTTTTAAATTTAAATTAATTTTTACTTTTAAATTTAAATTAATCTTTTTTATTAAAAGTAAAATTTATTTTATATTTAAATTTAAATTTAATCTTTTTTTTAAGTTTAAACTAATTTTTATATTAAAATTTTTATTTATTAACTTTTAAAATTTACTTTTTTTATATATTAAAGTACTTATTTTAAAAAAAAGTTTTTAAATTAAAAATCAATTATATAATTTATTAATAATATTTTTAATACTTTTAAAACAACTACTTTTAAACAGTTTTATATAAATTTTTATTTAATATTAATTAGTTATATTATTAAATTATTTAATTATTTAAACTATTTAAAACAAATATAAATAATATTAGCAAAAAAATATTATTTTATATATAGTTATATTAATTTAAAACTTTATACTTATATTATATAAAAGTTTAAAAAAAAGTAAACTTTTTTTTTAATAAAACAATAAATTATAATTTATAATTATTATTAATAAATTTATATTAAACTAAATATATATATTTTTTAATATTTATAATATTTTGCAAATTTTTTATAACAATTTTTATTATTTTTATAATATATAAATAAAGCAGTTTTAATAAAATATAAAAGTTAAAATATATAACAAATAATTTTTAATATATAAATATATTTTATTTTATTATAATAAAATAATTTTATTAAAACTAAAAAATTTACTAATTTATTTAATATATTTTTAAATTTATTTAATTATATCAAGTTTTAAAGTTTTTACTATTTTTTTAATAGTTTTAACATTTAGTTTTAGTTATAACTTTAAATATTTATTTTTTTAATATTAACTTTAATATAATAACTTATTAAATTTAATATTATTATTATTTTTTTATTTAATATTTATTAAATATATTTTTTATTAATTTTAATATATTGCTATTAATAATATAAAAACTTTTTAGTTATTTATTTATTGTTTTAATAAAAATATATTTGTTTTTTTACTAAAAATAAACTATTAAAATTAAAAATATTCAATATTTTAAACTTATATTTTTTAAACTTAAAATATTTAAACTATAAAAATAATAACTTTTATTTTTTTTAAAATTATAAACTTATTAAAAAATAACAAAATATATTTTTTATTTATTGTAGAAGTTACTAATATATTAAATTAAACAAAAAATTTAATTAAAACAATTATAAAAATATTTTAAAAAATAATATAATATTAAAATAATATTAAAAATTTTTAAATATAAATATTTTATTTATAAAATTTAGTACTAAACAAAAAACTATAAAAAAACAAATATAATATTTTTAAATAATAAATAAGTAAATTTTATAATAAAATATACTATATTATTACAAAAAAAAAATATAAAATTAAAAACAAAAAAACAAAAATAATTAAGTTGTTTATTTTATTTAATATAACTAATTTGCAGTTTTAGCACTTAATTTAATTAAAATTATACAACTTTTTTAATATGCTATAAAATTAAATAGTACACTATAATTTAAACTATTTTTTTGCTATAATATTATTTAATATTTAAATATATTATTAAATTATATTTAAAACTATAAATTAATAAAATATTTAAAAAACTTTTAATATATAAACAATTAATATTACTAGTTTTAATAATATTATTTATTATAAATTAACTAATAAAAAAATAATAGTTGTTTAAATAGTAGTTAATTTATATAATTTTTTAGTAAATAAATTATTAGCTTTAATATTTATTAAAAATATAAAATTTAATAAAACTGTTAAATTATTTAAAATAAATAAACAAATTAACAAATAATTATTTTTATTTATAAAAACTAATTTTTTTAAATTAAAAAATAATAATATAATATTTAATATATATATAAAACTTATATTTATAAAACTTAATATATTTTAATTTATAACTTAATATTTTTATAAAATTTTTATTTTATTTAATTTAAAAATAATTTTTAATAAAATATATTAGTTAATAAAATATAATATTTTAAAATTTTTTATAAATATAATAACAAAAATTAAAAAAACAATATATATATATTATTATTAAATTTAATTAATATATAACTTTAGTATAAATTAATTAAAACATTAATTAAATATTAATTATTTTATTAATAAAATAATAAACTATATATATAAACTAAACATATAAATAAAAAAAAAAACTTAATGTAAAAAAAAACTTTTCCAATATAAAAAAAAGCTTAAGTTTTTTTTAAAACAATTTTAGTTCGATTAAAGTTTCTAAATATAAAACTATATATTAAAAAAATAAAAATATTAAACAATAAATTTAGCTTTAAATATTATTTAAAATTTAAAATAGTTTTATAATAAAATAAACTTTTTATAATAAAACAAATTTTTTATAATAAAACAAACTTTTTATAATAAAATAAACTTTTATAATAAACTTTTATTTAAAACTTTTTATAAAGACAGACTCCTGTAACAAACTCTTAAAACAGGTTTTTAAAGCTGAGATCTTGCTAAAAATGGAAAATCAAGCCTCCAAAGACATAAGGAGGCCAGGAGGCTGTCCGTACTAATAGGCGACTAGTCTACGCATAGTGGGGACAGAGTACCTACCTACCTACATTAAAAAGCAGCAGACTTAGTAAGGGCTTTAAGCTATGCCCGGGTATGTATTCTATATGTAATCGATAATTGGAAGATATGGTACACAGATAGGTATGATAGTATGTAACATATCAATGATACATTACCTAGGTTCTACCTACATCGAAATTGACTTGGCCTTGTCTAAATCGTACGTTTTCCCCTTCATTTTTACCTAGCGGGTTATTAAAGCAAAGCACTTTAGGTTCATCCCTATCTAGATAGGGTATAGGTCATACTGAATACGTGCTGTAGGTACCTACCTAGCGGGGCATCTGCCCCTTCACCCCTCACCACATGACTTTTCGTTTCACTACAGCGACACAAGGCGCGACCATGCAAACAAAACCCATGGTTCATCGATCGCCCTAACCACATCAAATTGGAACTACAGTGGGTGTAGGTGACCAATATCGCAGTTTTAAAGGTCCAGAAAAAAGGCATCGCTCATCTCACTTCTGGCTTATCGAGCTAGTTTCTACGACCTACAAAGACTATTATTTAAAAAAAAAAAAAAATGTTGCGTCCAACTAGTCTCCTATAGCATCGCAATAACCTCACTCCATTTGGCACCATTTCGCATTTAGTAGTATAAGCCCGAACGAAACAGAGGCTATCGGCCATAGCAGTGGCGTGGCGTGGCGTACTGAGCTGAACAAGTCGGCAGGCAACCCATCCTCCCAGTCAGGACTAGATCGAGACCCGACACTCGAAACTAGATAGATAGATCCAGATAGAACCCCGCGGGAGACAGACCCGCATTCCACGGAGTGGGCTCAATCGGGGGCTAAGACAGCTGGCACACGAATCAGATAGCAGAGCTGCATCGCGGTCGCCGATTAAGAACAAATTCGTTGCTGCTGAGCTGAAGAGCTTGGTTGGCCAATTGCCTCCTCAAAATTACCCTATCAAGACAGAGATGGATGAAATCGGAACACTAAACCGCCCTAATTGCTATAGCTATATTTACAAGCTAACTTCACGCGTGGCGCCTGAAACCCGAGAGACAACAAACCCAACTATTCTAAGTCATTGTTGTCCGGGTTTCTTGCAAGTGTTGCACGCCATCCTTGCTAAGGAAGCTATAGTGGCATTTCCCTATCGCTTGTCTTGGGGTATTGTTCAGAATATCATGATAAGATATGGAAGGAATAGGGGATCGTGGCATGCTGGGTTCGATGAGCGGGAGAATAAATCGCTTTTGGATGACTGAGCCTTAGGATGATGATATGAATTGGGCATGAAATTTTCACTTCCGAGCGTAGTGGTGAAATATAAACAGATAGCAGCTCATCGGCATCCATCGAGATCGACATTTAAGAAGTCTACACTCCTTTCACGCTTAGCTACTTTGTAATACTACCTAAAGAGAGATTGTATGTAGTCGCTAGTCAGATGAAGTACTGTTAATCTATTGAAGGGGTGTACTGGTCCTTCTAAATTTGAGCGTACTGGATATAATGAATTATGCTGCGGCGGACAAGCTAGTGATGTCGCTTTCGCAAGCCCCCTGCGAAGTCGAGGGCGCGGGTTCACCGCATATTCTAAACTACTCACTGGGGATATGATACCTCCAGGTTCTAAATTGACAGGGATTGCTTTTATGACCCTGAGACTTCATCAACCGCTATTGTACTGAAGGGCTCGCTTGTAACCCTGAGCAGGTAAGAAATGATTGCTATGTCCATATAGTAGTAAACTGGTTGTATGTGCATGATGCTAGGCTCTAAGAACTATAGTTGTCGATACCTATCCATAAACTCTATCCGGGTATTTATGAAGTAGGTAATTATGCTTCTAATCTGAGACACATCTATTAATGTCAAGCTAAGAAGAGCGACGAACGAGTGAGTGGCCGGCATGGCTTGCGGTAAGGGGGATATCGGGAGCATGCATATATCTAGGAGTGTACTAAAGGACATCGTGACAGTGCAGGCGAGCACGTTCCTAAGGAATAGAGGTATTATGCTAGGTCATTCTGAATTTTTCCTATATATTGCCAGAAATCTCGGGAGGTCCCATTGTCACCTTCGTCAGATCTCCAGGGTGTGGCGTGTGTGCCCAGCACACACTCCAGTACAACACCCAATCGAGAAGTGTAAAGGGAGATCTGTCACAGACAATAAATTAAAGGCCACGAATAGAGACCTAGACACATAGTTTAGATTTGATCAGCCGTTCGATAAGTTGGCTTTATCCACCACGACCTCGGGAAATTCATCCCCCACTTGGTCATCAACTTTTCCAGTTCGTCTTTCTTGCCAGGCACGACATTAATGAATATTCGATCCCCATTACTCATGGAAGGCTCTGAGTGCATGGCACCCTTCTCCTCTCCGATACGAAAGATCGCGCACTCGCCCAATGTAGCCTGTATTGCACCCATGGGTTTTAGGTCTGCGGAAAGCTTCTCTCTAACTGCCTCAGACGTGGCGGCGCATGCACGACATTGGATGGAGATGCAGTTATGGTCCCTAGCCAAAGCCTTCTTCGTAGAGCGCTGCTTCTCTCGAGCCTTGGCCTGGTACTTCGTAGGGATGAACATGGTTGAGGGGCCCAGCAAGGTAGTGCAGAGCTTCCAATCCGTCTGCAAGTCTAAAGTTCTGTCGCCGTTGTTTTCATGTGACATTGCCCTGAGTCCTTCGCCCCCGGCACTGAAAAACATGTTGTCCGTATGCCATCGCGGCTTGTCGAATTCACTTGTCGCTTTCGTAGCGCGGATGGTCAGCCAGTAGTGGCCGAGCTCATGTTCCCTGAGAACCTCATTGACGAATGTCAAGAACGGCATCAACTGCGGGAGGAGAGAAGCCGACAGCGTGGTCAGGGCCCATTCGTGGAAATTTGGCGGCAAGTCTTCACCCTCTGTGATGAGCGGGCCGGAGTAGCTCCAGAAAGCATTGTGCGTAACATGTAGGCCAGTGTCTACCGTAGGCGACGACTTCACCTGGGGTTGATAGCCCAGGATTTCAAAACTGGAACGTGTTGAGATTCGGTTCCCCTTCATAGCTTCCTGATTGACTAAATTAGCTTTCTGTGCCCTTAAGAATGACTAACGTAGTCCGACTGCCGAGCTGGTCAGTTCCGCTAACGCCTTGGGAAGGGAAGCAGTCTGTCGACGTACATTGATTTTCCGGGTTCATGAGAGAAGGGACTGTTGCCTACGTATATGGCTACTGATGAGGTTAAAGTAGTGTTAGTTGATGGTCTATTTATAGTGCGATTTGGTTGCTTGGCGAGTAGATAGTTTGGTATACTCCATAGTGCTATATATAAAAGTATTAGCTGGGGTCGTTGGGCGGATCCTATTTTCATCAACCCCAGCTCAAGTACCGCGACTCGGCATAAATAAATGTAACTTACGCTATACATAAACTAATGGTATTTACCACCCACTTCATTCACCACGATCTTGATGGTACCTTGGGTACCTAAGAGAATTGAGTTTGGGAGTCTCGGGAATATAAAGCGACGCGGGTTTACCAAGCGAGATAATACTGCAATGGCTAGAAGCAAAGCAAAGGCAGGATGAGTCACTACTGTACATGTTAGTAGAAGCAAGAACGTAATAGCAAATAAGGTGATAATAAGTTTTAATTGTTAATCCCATGATATGAGCAAATTAGTTACTGTTTGTACATCACGACAACAATCTAATACTAAGTAGAAAAAGTTGGTCTTGCTTGACTTATATTGCTAAGATGTACACTTATATATGCGAGTGACTGGTGATTATTTTCTAGTTAAATGAAATCTCGAAGCCTGGTGCCTCAAGAGTATCAATAATGAATTGAAGGATGAATGGGACTTGGAAGATGAGCATGGCTAGAAGCCATGATCAGAGGCCATTCACTTATAGCTCTTGCCCAATGCCAGGTAGGATAAGCCAGGTACCTATGTATCTTATTTTTATATTGTGCTTTTCTTATTACCTATGTCTATCTCGATATGGACTTTAGACTTAGGTAGCTTCTCTTAGCTGATCGCATTGGCGACAACCTGCTCTTGTAACTCAACATCCATTTCCATTCCGCCAAACCCTCTACTTCTTACTCTGCTGGCGACAACGTCTTCTAGCTCTGTTATTTTCCTCAACAACCACTCGCAGAGTTTTGTCTTCTCATCGCACTTTACTGCCACAACAAGCACCATCCGTCTTCTATTTACTAGCCACTTCCTTGTCGCTAATAGCGTAACCGTTCACCGAGTTCTGATTATCGACTCAATTAGAACCAAGATGGCGTCTTCTAACATGCAACTAGACGGAAGACTGACCGAGAATCACGCTGCAAATGCCCAGGAACTATCAATTTCCCACGACAATGATAACTCCGCCCGTGCTTCTCATCATCAACAAGAGCAAAGTCCCAAACCAGCCAAAAAGGACGGCAACAAGAAATCAGGACGGGCCAATTTCCTGTTCAAAGCTGTTAAGGGACTAAAAAAGGTCTCCTTCAGCCGCAAGTCACCTGCAAATAACAGAAATGCATTTGCCGCGAACAAGCAACAGAAAGACGAAACCACCCACCTGCTCCATGACAATGACGCTCCTGAGCATGAGTACCGGCAGCTAGATTCCGACGCTGAAAACAACAACAACCAGAATCCACGTCGCTCTAAGGGGAAGGTTATTGCGAAGAAAATTAAGGATTTTTTCCTTGAGATTGCAATTAACTATGAATATACCTACATGGGTGCACGAGGAGCAGACCTCCACGCACGTAGATAAGAATAGGCTTTTAAAGCCTAACTCAACGCTAAAGGCCCAATAACCCATGTAAAATAGCTAAAGCTTATAAGTACCTAACAAAAATTAGGTTAAGTTTTTAAATAAAATTTAAAACTTATAAGTGCTTAATTAAAAAAAATAAATTATTTTTAAAAAGTAAAAGTAACTAAAATTGAAAAATAAAAATGTTAATATTTATTTTAAAATGTTATTTTTATTTTAATTGTAATTTTATATAATATTTTTAAATATATTAATGTTTATAAATTAAAATTAATTAATAAATAAATTTTAATTTAATATATAAACTATTATAGTTATAATATTTAATAAAGTTTTAAAAGTTTAAATAATATAAATATTGCTTAAAAAAAATATTTAAATAAATAATTTGAAATAAAAATTAATACAAAAATTAAAACAGCTTAAATTTTTTGCTATATTATAATTTTTAATATAATTTAATTTTAAGTTGTTTTTTAAAAAAAATTATAATTAATAATTAATATTTGTTATAGTTTAAAATTAATAAATAAAACATTAGTAGTAAAATTTTGTAATTTATTAAAATAAAATTTGTATAATTATTAAAATTTACTTAAAAAAAATATACTAATTAAATATAAATTTATAAAAAATATAACGTTGTTTATAAAAACAATTGGTTTAATAATAAATTCAAATAAAAAGTTTTTAAATAATAAAATATATTAATTAAAGTATTAATTTAAAAAAAATTTAAACTATTTAATAAAAGTAATAAATATATATAAAACAAAGCAAAATATATTAATTAAAGTATTAATTGAAAAATTAATTTTTTTTATTATAAGTTTTTTTATTGCAACTAGTTTTTTTGTTACAAAGTTTTTTAGTAGTACGAGCTTTTTTGATTTTATAAGTTTTTTGTTTTTATAAATGTTTTAAACAAACATTTTTAATATAAAGCTTGTTTTTTTTTAATTTTGCTTTATATACGTTATTAACTATTTATATTTGCTATATTTTCGTAAATATAATAAAAATTAATATTGTTGTAAAAAAAAAAATCAATAAATAAACTAAAAGTAATTTTTATAATATATAAAATTAATTATATGTTTTTAACTATTAAAATAATATAACAACTATAAATTGTATATAAATTTGCAACTATAATTATATTAATACAGTAATTAGTATATAAATTAAAACAAATTTATTAATAAAAATTATATATAAAATAAATTTTAAAACATATATTAAAGTTTTAAAAGCTGCTTTTTGAATTTAAAAGTTATATATATTTATAATATTACTAATAATTTTATAAACAACTTTAGTAAAAAATATAAATAAAATTATTAAATTGTTTATAAATATTTTTTGTTAACAATATATAAAACAAAAAATTTTGCTTAAAATAATAATTAAATTATATTAATTTTTATATTAATTAAAAAAAAATATTAACAATTAAACTTAGTAAAAGTTCAAAATATTTTTGTTTATATAATTTATAAACATTAATATATTTTTTTAATAATAAAAAAAGCATTAAAATTATAATTAATAAATTTAGTAAATTTATTTAAAAAAGTTTTATTAATAGTAAATAGTTTTGTTGTTTTTATAGCTTTAGTAGTTTTAGCTATTTTAGCAGCTTTAGTTAATATATAAAAACAGAGTTTGTTATTACAACTTTAAATATAAACAGTGCTAAAATAGCTACAACTATAACTATAACTACAGCTATAACTATAACTATAAAAAGTAATAGTTTTATATATAAAAAAAAAAAAAATTTTTATAATATTAGTAAAAAAATCAGTAAAAAACAAATTATTGATTTAATATAGTAAATTAATATATAAATTAATATAATAAAAATATATAATAAATTTTAATATTAAAAAAGTTAATAGTAGCAAGTTTTTTAATTATTTAATTAAAAATATTAATATATAAATTAATATAATAAAAATATATAACAAATTTTAATACTAAAAAAATTAATAACAGTAAGTTTTTTAATTATTTAGTTAAAAAAATTAATATATAAATTAATATAAAAAAAATAAATAATTAACTATAATATTAAATGAACTATTAACAAAAAGTTATTTAAACGTTATAATAAAAGTAAAATAAATATTAAAATAGTTAAAAATTAATTAATACAATAATTATAACAAAAATTTTGTAAAAAAAATATATTAAGTATATAAAAAAAAAAACAAAAATAAAACCGAAATTTGAAAATGTAACTAGTTTAAAAAGTAGTTAATAAATTAATATATTAAAAATAAATATAAAATTTAAATAAAATAGATAAAATTAATTATAAAAGTATAAAATAAATAATTTACAAGTTGTTTTTTTTTTTTTAAAAAATTTATAAAATTTTAAAAAAAAAAAGTATAAATATAAAAATAAAACAAAAACTATAAAAAAAAAAAAAAAACTTACTTTTTTTTTTTTAAAAATATAAATTTATATTAAATAATTAAATAATAAAAAAAACTTATTAATAAAGTTAAATATATAAAAATAATAATATATAAATAAAATAAAATAATTAAAAATAAAATTAATAAATTTTTTAAAATTTAAAAATTTTTATATAATTTAATTTAACAATTAATAAAAGTAAAAATTAAAAATTATATTTATTATTTAATAATTATTAAATATTTATTATAATTATAATATATTTAAAATATAATATATATTATTTAATAATTACAAAAATTAGTTATAACTATATTTATAGTTATAACATTTATAAAAATTAAAACTAATAAAATATAATAACTGTTAAATTTAATTTTAAAAATTTACATATATAAAAATATATTAAAAAAAATTATAAATAATAATATATATATTAATAATATTATTAAAACTTTATAAACTTATTAATAATATAAAATTAATACAAAATTAAAAAGTTATAAAATATATATTAATTTAAATAATAAAATTTAATTTAATGTTATTTTTATATAATTATAATTTTATATTTTAATATATTATAAATATATAAAATAGTTCAAATTAAAGTTTTAATATTTTTATACTAATAAAATATATTTATTAGTTTATTTATATTTAAATAATAAATTAAACAATTTTTATTTTTTTTTATATTAAGTTATTATTATAATAACTTTTATTTTATATTATATATTTAATATATATATAATAAATTAAATTAATAAAATAATATATAGTAGTTTTTTATTTAATATAGCTAATATAATAAAAAAAAGTTAAATTATTAATTAAACAATATATAATTAATAAATTTTATTAACAAAATTTTATTTATAATATATTTATTTATATTTTTTGTTTAATATTTTTTAACAATTAAAAATTTAATTGTATTACTATAACTTTTTTAATATATATTGTATAATAGTTGCTGCTTAATTAAAAATTAAAAATATTATTTATTAAAATAATAACAAATTTACAAGCAAATATTTTTACAAAGTACACTTTAGCTACTTTTTGTAATATATTTATAGTAATATTAGCAATTTAAAAAGTTAAATTATTATATAAAATAAGTTTATATATTACTTATTAAAACAATTATTTAAAAATTAATAAGTTGAACTATTTTTAATATTGTTAAATTTTATATAGTATAATAGTTACAACATATTAACAATATATTAATTAATATTTTAATCGAAATTTTTACTGCTAAACTTTTAAATTTGTTTTTTATTAGTTAATAATGCAGCAACTAGTTTTTTAACTAAAAGTATTAACAAAATAAAGCGGAATTTTTTTGCTATTTTTATAGTTAAATTTTTACAAAAAAATAAAAATAACTATTTTTTTATTTTTGTTAAATAAAGTAATAATTTTAAAAAAAAGCTATTATTTGTTATTACAGCTAAAAATATAAAATTTATATATTTATTATAAGTTTTATTAAAAAAGCAATAAAAAGTTTTTTAAATTTTTTAAAATAAATTATTTATATTAATTATAAAATTAAATACATTGTTTTTTTAGTTAAATAACAATTTTAAAAAGTATATTAAATTAAACAAAAAAAAAATAAAAAAAAGTATAATAAAAATAAAATGTTAAATAAAAATAAAAAAAAAAAAAATTTAGTTTAAAACTAAAATATTATATATTTATATTAAAAAAAAACTTTTTAATAAAACTATATTTTTTTTTAGCTAGTATATTTTAAAAAGTATAACAGCAATTAGTACAACTTTTAACTTTTTGCTTTTGAATTAAAGTTTATAACAAAAAAATAAATTTTTTATTAATAATACTAAAAAATAAAGCTTTATTTATTTAATAAAAATTTAAAACTTTTATTATTAATATAAAATTTAATTTATTTTTTACTTTTTTTATAGTTTTTTTTTTGTTTATTATTTATAACTATTTAAATATTTATAGCAATTTTTTAATTAGTATATAAATAGCTAATAATATTAGTTTTGTTCGATTTTTAATATTATATTCAATTTAATTTTTTTTTATTAAATAAATGCTGTTTTTAATACTTTATAAAACTAGCTTGTTTTTTATATTATTAATAATTTTTTATATTTTATAACTACTACTATTTTTAATAAATTAGTTGTTTTAAATAAAAAAGCTATTTTGTTATATATATAATATAAAATATAATAAGTTATTTTAAAAATAACTTATTATTATTAACTAATATAAAAAGTTTATAATATTAAAAACTAGTATTTATAAAATAATAAAAATATAAAATTTATTATAACGTTATAAAAATATTTAAAAATGCTAAAATTAAACAGTAAAAATTGCTATAAAAATTTCAAAAATAATTTGTAAATATTATATAAAACAATTAATTTATTTTGTTTTTTTTAAAAAAATTAAAACAAATATAATAATATAATACAGCAAAAATAAATTATATAAATTATATAAACAAAGCTAAAAAAATAATTTAAAAATATTAAATCAAATAATGTTATATTTTTGTTTTGTTATAATTTATATACTAATTTTTTATAAGCTGTTATAACTATTTTATTTAATTATTAATTATAAATTTATATTTAAATTAAAACTAATTTATTATTTAATTTAATAGTTAGTTTTTATTTCGCTGCTTTTTTTAATTATATTGTTTTTAACTTTAATATTTTTTTTTTTATAACATTTAAAAAACAATATATACAATATACTAATTTTATTATAAAAAACTAACTAAAAATATAGTTGAATAAATTTAAAGTTAATGTTATTATAAATATATAAATATATTTTAATTTAAAATATATTTATTAAAGTATAATTATTTACTATATTAATAAAAACTAAAAATAATAGCATTTTTTAATTAATATATAAAATGTTAAATTTAAAAATATAAAGTTCAACTTTTTTTTATTTTATAAAACTTTTAAAAATATTAATTTTTATATATTAATATAAATAATAATAATTAATAATAAATTAAGTTTTAAGTTTTAATATATTTAATAAACTTTAAAATATAATAGTTAATTTAAAACAATTGTTTATTTATTATATTTTTTTTATATTATATAATTTATTTTTAAAATATTATTTAAATTGTTAAATATTAAATATATTATTAAAAATATAAACATTGTTAAAAAAAAAAAAAATAATATATAAAAAAAAAATATATTATTATATTAACTAAATTTAATTATTTATATAATAAATATAATATAGTTTTATTTTATATTTAAAATATATTAATTAATATATTAATCGATTGTAAATTTATTAATTAGCTATTTATATTAATATAAGCATAAAAAAATAAAAATGTTTCTGTTTTTTTTAACAATGTTTAATTGTTTATAACATTATATCTTTTTTTAATTTTTTTAATTTTGTTTAAAATATAAAAACTAAATAAAATTTAATTTTTATTATATTTATTAAAGCAATTATATTATAATATATAATTAAAACTTATATTAACAAAAATTATTTATTAACAATTAAGTTTATTTTTATTTATAATATTTAGTTATATATTAATTATATAATAAAAATTAAATTAATATTTTTTTAGTTTATAAATAAGTTTAAATTATTTAATAAAAACTAAATTAATTATATTTTTAATAGTTTGTAATTTATTTTTAAACATTTTAATTGTTATAAAAATTAAATTAAGTAAAAACTATTAAATAATATTTAGTTTTTTAATAAAAATAACTTAAAATTGCTGTTAAAAAGCTTTAAAATTAACAAAAAAAAAGTTAATAAATATATAACTAAAACTTTTAAAAACAATTATAATTTTTTAGTTTTTGTTTTATTTTTTTATTTTTTATTTAATAGTTTTTTAATAACTTTTAATACTTTTTTTAAAAAATAACAAAAGTATTTTAAACAAATTAAATTAAATAAATAATATAAAATTAATACTATTGCTTATTTAAAACAAATATATTAAAACTACTAACAAAAATATAACTGTTATATTTATATTATAGTTATATAAACTATTAATATTAATAAGTTTATAATTATAATATAATTAAGCTTTAATAAAGTAATAATATTATTTTTACTATTTTATTTTATACTATATTAATAAAAAAAATAAGAAGTTTTATTTAGTTAATAGTTCAACAAATTTTATAAATGTATTATTAATATATATTTAAAACTATATAATTATTTATAGTTTTTTTGTTTTATATAATAATGCTGATTTATTTTTAAACTATAATAATAACTAAAATATTTTTATGTTTTAAGCTATAATTAAAAATTAATAATTAAAACTAATTATTTTAGTTTAAAATATATTATATATTTAAACAAAAACTATTATTTTAAAAAAAATTTAAAGCTAGTTTTGTTTAATTTATTAGTTTAATCGCTTTTGTATTTTTTTAAAACTATTTTAATTTATATTTATAATTTTTGTTTTTTTACAAATTAATATTATAAAAAATAATAATATATTATATAATAATAAAAAAGTTAATAAATAATTAAAATATTGCTTAAATATTATATAAAAAACATTTTAACTACTTGATTTATTTTTAACTAGTATTTTTTATTAACAAATATTTAACGTTTTAATAAAACTAGTATAAAAAAATAATAAACTAAAATTTATTTTCAAAAATATCGCTGAAAATAATATTAAAGTTAAAAAACTTAAAAAATTAAATATGTTATATATATTAAAACAAACAGAAAAAATAAAATATATAAAAAGTAATACTATTGTAATATAAAAAAATAGTTGTAAAAAAAAACAAAAAAAATAAAACTAAATATAACTAATTAATAATTAATTTTAACAAAAAATAATTTATACTATATTAAAATATTAAATTATTTAATTTTTACAGCTTTGTAATTTTTAATATATTATTAAAAATATTTTTAAACTAATTATATACTAATTATATACTAATTATATATTAATTTTATATTAAAAATATATAAATAAAATTTTAATTTATATTTTAATTATATATAAATTATATTTTAATTATATATTATTAATAATAAATAAAAATATATAATAAAAAAACTAATAAAATAAATTTAATAAATTTAATAAATATAATAATATAATTTATAACTAATTATTTTTAATATAAATTTATTAAAACAATAAATTTTAGTTTATATTTTATTTATAATATATATAAATATTATAAAAATATAATTTTATTTTATATATAATAATTTAAATATAAATAAACATTTTAAAACTACATTTTTTATTTACTATTTTAAATATAATATATTTTAAAACTTTTTAATAATATAAATTAATAGTTTTATTTTATATAATAATTTATATTTATTACTTTAAAGCAATTAACATATTAATATTTATATATTTTATTAAATATTTATATATATAAAATATTATATTTAATTTATTATTTATTTATAAGCTAATATATTTTAATAATAACAACTTAATATTTTTTAATTTTTTATTTTATTATATATAATTATTTTATATTTTAAATAATTAAATTTTTTTTTTAGTTTTTTTAATTAAAAAATTATAAATATTTTTATATTTATTTAATTTATAACTTTTATTTTATTATTTATTTATTTTTTAATTTTTATATATATATATATTAATATTATATTTATTATTTGTAATAAATTATTAAAATTAAAAATTTGTTTTTATTACTTTATTATTAATATTATTTTTATATTAATTTAGTATTAATTTTATATAATAATTATTAAACAATTTAATAAAAAATATATTATATTTATTATTAAAATTAATAATAAATTTTAATTTTAATAGTTTTTTATTATTATAATTTTTATTAATTTTAATTAATAAATGTTTAATATAAAAATATTAATTTATTTAAATTTTTTATTAAAAAAAAAAATTTTTTAATTAAGTAAACAATATATTATATAACTAACAAAAAAAATTTTAACTTTATATTAATTTTTTTTTTATTGTATTTTTTTTTTTTTTTATTTTATTTATTTAATTTTTAATTAATTATAAACTTTTAAAAATTTAGTTGCGCTTTTTTTTTTTTAAAATAATTTTTAATGTTTTATTTAGTTTTAATATATATGTTTATTTATTTATATTAATTTTTATTTTAATTAATTGTTTAAATATTTAACAAATGTTTTATAAATAACTTTAAAAACTTTTAACTTTTTAAATATTACAAAAATAAAATTTAATTATTTATAAATTTTTATATTATAAAAATTTATATATATATTATTAATTTATTTTTTTTGTAATATGTTTATAAAAATGCTATTATTATATTAAAATATTAAATTTATTAAAAACAATTAGTTTAGTTTAAAAATTATTTTAATATATATTATAAAAAAAAAAGTTAAATTTATGTTTTAATTATATTAAAAGTTAATAATAGCTAATATATTTTTTGTTTTAATTTTTATATTAATTTTTGTTTTAATTTTTTAGTTATATTTATAACAAACATTTTAAATAAATTGTTATTGCTTATAATTTTGTTTTTTTTTAAATTTAATATAAAATAGTTATTTTTTTTTTGTTAAAATTAACTTTAACAAAAAAAAAAAAAATTTTTATAATAATTTTAATGTTAAAATTGTTAATTTTAATAAATATGATTTAAATTATTGTTATTATTTTATTAAAAATTTTAAAGTTAAAAATATTTGCTTTTAAAGTTTTTAAAAATATTTATAAAATTTTATATATAATATTATTTTTATTTTAATTTATTTTAAACGTTTGTTTTTATTAATTAAAAAATAAAAATCTGTTTATAATAAAACTTATAAAATATATATAATTTAATTAAAATATAAATTAATATATAATTAATTATTATATAAATTATTTAGTTTAAATAATTTTAGTTTTTTATTTTTAATTTATATTATATTTATTAAAAAAAAATAATAAACAATATATTTTATAGTTTAGTTTTATATATCGAAAAGTTTACTATTAATTTTTAAATTTTTTTATAACATTTATAAAAATATTAAATAGTTTTTATTTGTTATATAAGTTAAAATTAATATATAAATTAATATAAATAATTAATTTAATAAAAATTAATTTATAATTTTTACTTTTTATAAAAATAAGTTTTATTTTTTATATTAAGTAATTTTTTTTATAAAATTAAAACTTTTTGCTTTTGCTTGTACTATTTTTATTTTTTAGTTTATAATATTTTATTAACTTAAAAACTTAATTTAGCTACAAAAAAACTGCTTGTTTGTTTTAGCTTATTTAATTTTAATATTTTTAAGCTTTATATATTTTTTATAATAAAAAAATTAAACTTTTTTTATGTTTTTATTAATAAACAATTTATTAATATTATAAAATAAAAATTTTTATTTTTTAAAACTATTACTATTTATATTTTGTTTTATTAACAATTTATATAAATTATTTGTTTTTAAACTTTATTATTGTATTAATTTTTGTATTAATTTTATTTTACTTTTTTAATTATTAAATATTATAAATTTTTAAATATTACAAACTATATTTTATAATTTTTTTTTAAAACATAAAAATATTTCTAACTTTTTATATTAATGTTTTAATTATTTTTAATATTTTATAAAAAATTTTTAGCTTTAATTATTTTATTAAAAAGTTTAATATTAACAAAAATAAATATTTTTTTGTTTTTAGTAATAATTATTTTTAAAATAATAATATTTAATAGTTTTTTAACAACTTTAATTGTTTTTTTCGTTTTATTTGTAATTTAGCTAGTTTAGTTATTTTTTTGCTTTATTTTTTAAATTTTTTTTTAAAAATTTTTTTTGCTTTTAAAACTAATTATTATAAATTTATAAAATTTAATTATTAAAATTTATTATATTATTTTTATTTATAAATTAAAATATAAATTAATATAAGTTTTAATTTATTATTACTTTTAATTTATTTTAATATTTTTTATTATTAAGTTTTAAATTAACAACAGTATATTATTATATAAACTTTTTTATAAATTTTATATTTATTGTTTTTTTTTTAATTTTATAACTTAAAAATACTATTTATAAAATTTAAATATTAAATAGTTAATATATATAATAAAAACTTAATATAATTTATATTATATTTTTATAATAATTTTAAATAATATAAATAAAATTAAATAATATTAATATATATAATTTTTTTTATATAATTAATATAACTTTTTTTTAATAGTTTTATATATTTTTTACATTTTTACTTTTATTTTAACATTATTTTTTTTTTAAATTTTATATATAATAATATATTTGTTTAATACTTATTACTTAATTAATATAATAATTAAAACATATATTTTTTTTAGTTATTATTTTTAATTTATTATTTTTATTATTTAACTTTGTTTTTAATATATACTATTTTAAGTAAGCACTTAAGTAAGTGTTCAATTTATTGAGCTCATGGGTTTACTTGAGCGCTCGCCAAGAACTCATGGGTACTTGGCGGGCGCCCATGGGTTGGGTTTTGTCAAAGCTTAAATAAGGGGCATATTGAAAATGGCGTATCAAAGAATATGGTTAGTTTTATCTACCTCAACTGCTGCTTTGATGTTCTCTAGGGTAATAATTAGCTGTAGCTAACTTGTACTAACAGTTCTTTAGGACACTGACATGGCTGCGAGAGAAGAGCCAGAGTCTTGCATGCCATGGTCTCACTGATAGAGAGTTCACCTTCACACACACGCTTACACAACTTTCCCCCCTTACATAGAGTGTCTGAAATAGGAATTTCGAGCTCTAACTTGTGTCGGGATTGGTATAATGGCTAGTAGTACCTGCCTGTCCTACCGATCATACATTTGGACGCATCTTGCCACACCGGTACTTGCAGTAGCAACTGCCTTTCTGCTGGGAAAACATTCGTGTAACATAGCAGAGGAGGCTTTGGGTGAATTGGCAGAATGATTGTCTACAACGATCATATCGACCTTTTTGATAACGCAAAAATTTCACAACTTCACAAGTGATGGTTCCTTTCTGTCTTGCTACTGGTGAAACCTATTACTTGAAACTGGTTCTTCCTTTGATTATAAGTGTCAAGTGACTGTAGCTTCTTTTTTTTTCTGCGTGAATAGAACATAGGAAGGAGAAAAATCCAAAGATACATTGATATGGGAAATATCAAGGCGAGTTATCTAAAATTATATTCGGATACCCTTTTGCTTTGAAGATTCAAATCGCGCTGGTTCACAATCACATTAACCAAAGGATTAGGTTTAAGCCAACAGGGTAGATACACCCTACTGAGCAACCAACCTGCATATTGCAGTCCTCTAGTGACACGACTAGCTTGCCGATGGTTTCGAAACTATGGACAACTGCGTTATAGCACTTATATTCAGGTGTGGTAGGCCTGGCGAACACTTTTTATCCCAGAATACAATACTCTCAGTCTCAGAACGGGGTTGGATTTGCGGTTAATAAAGCTGTGCTTTGCAGAAAAGACTATTTGTCTCGGCCTGAAAAGTCATCGGTACGCTTAGATGCGCCTCTTGATAAGATATTGATTAATTATTTTAATATGTTGAGGAAACCCGCATACAGGCCTTGCCTCTCGGAACGCACGTATTTACTTTGCCCCTATGAATTAAGCTTGGGAGATTGTGCTTTCACCTCTCTTGGGAAATGCACCACTTAAGAATTGGGTTGAACATATTTAGATTAGTCTCTCTCAAAACAGAAAGATTACTATTACGAAACTTATCTAGGCAGGTCATCTACTTCCTAAATAAAGATACTTAACTATAATTATATTATTTACGTAGAGTTGTGTGCTTTAGAGCAATTATGCCTGATGGATATTAACCAATGCACTAAAGTTTTGGTTGCCTTGGTAGTTAGCAGATTCACGACTACTTCAAAGTATGCATATCAAATTCCGAGCTACACAGCTAATTATTGGTAAAATATATCTTGCAATAAGGATTTAAACTAGCTTTTATATATTAGCAATATGTATTGCGGTTAAGTAGAAGCTGACTAGGCAAAATCGTTGAAAACACATATAAAAACTAGCCCTGTCATACATGGAGCTGAGGGTGCGAGTACTATATGATCTGAACATCTTCCGAAGCCTTGTAGGATATGTATTTATAGATAGACAAGGTATGAAGTCAGCGGCAGGGTTATAATGGATGCATAGCAATTCCAATGAATCCTTAATAGGCCGATTTAGGGTTTGGGGGATAGGTGAAGCGATCGTTTATTGGGGAGCGGGGAAATGGGCTGAGTGGTGAAGCCGTTTATTATCCGATATCACTTTCTCGGACAGCGAGTTCGTGTCACATCTACCTGTTGGATGTGTAGAAATAGAGGCTTTTCTTATGTACCTGAAGAACCTCAGCTTGGCTCAGCTTGGCACCTTGCATGCAGTGGGTGGTAGTAATCCACCTAAGTTTGACTAATGTCATCATACTCGACGACTTTATACTGTAAGCTCTATCATAGCCGAGCTAACCTGGGTGGAAGCGACTGAACGCAATCCTATCAGAATTCAGATACAATACACTAGATTCTGTCACATGAGTCGTTATGCAGCCGTTTGTTCGGGTAAAATTACTGCTTTGATGTCGAACTGGCATGTTGATGTGTCGAGAGAGTCCCAGTGGTAGACTAGGCGAGGGGTATAAAGACGATGGCTTTCCGACTGGGATATGAAAATTCAGGAATTGGATCTTTGAGATGCCATTGGATTCTGTACTCAGATACGCTAAATCCGAGAGATAACCAAGCAGTGAGCGTCAGCGAAAGCGTCATTTTTCTACCATGAACATTATATCACCTAGCTTCGGTTTGAAGCTGCTGGTAACAGCAGTGTTCCTGATTTTCAGAACGAGCGCTGGCTGTACTAATGAGAAGTAAATCTGCCCTGTCCTACCCATTTCATAGCGGAGATAAGATCTAATATAATCATGACGCCTTGAAAGAGAAAAAGACTGACGCTTCATTTACCACTCAAGCTGCCTCCGTGCTGAAAGGTCTACATTGCCTCCAGCTACTTGCCCTGCGCCGACTGCACCCAACGTCATAGCGAACGGGGATTTCGAGTGCGGATTTGCGCCCTGGACGGTCCAAATTCCCGACCCTGCGGCCAACTACTATATCGGGACGCCCGGGTACCTCGGCAACTTCTCGTTCCAGGTGCATTTTACGCCGCCAGCGATCAGCACAGAGTATGGGGTGTCGGCCCGTATCATCACCGCACCGGCGGCCGTACAGCCCAACGTGCCCTACCAGCTGGTCTTCTGGACTTGGTTCGACAACGGTGACGCTGGCTTCATCGGGGTCATGATCAATGATGTGGCCGTGTATACCATAGACGCGAGGGACCACGGTTACGGCGGCCCTTTCACGAGCAACATTGTCAATTATACGCCTACGAACGACACCGTCACCATCAAGTTCGAGTTCCTTTTTGGCCACGTGGCTAGCTGGGATCGTATTGATAGTGTCACTTTCTCGCCGGCCTAGTGATCGAGCTGTTAGTAGAGCAGATGTTTAGTTGTAAGGCTGGCAATTCCAAAACTTAATGTGTGTGGGATAATCGGAAATACCGGTATTGATAGAAGCCTCCACTCTTAAACATAGTTTATATACTACTCGTCATATTAATAAATTTTGATAGGGGGGTGATTTATTATTGAATGAATAGAGAGACCGTTGTAGCTAGGTAGATGAATAGTAAAAGGCTCAAAAGATCCATTAATCGATTCCTTACCCTCCTCATTACTTTAGGGGACTAGAGACTCATAATTTTAGCCTAGCCAGCTAAAACCCCTATCCTAAACCCAGCATTGATACATCAAGACCCTCACGGAGCCCCTTTATTTTTAGTGTAATCAATGATAGATCAGTTGAATCAAGGCCCCTAGAAACAGGGTTAGAAGCTCTTACTTATGTGAGGTGTCTGAGCTATGTCAAGATCACAATAAGTATTGCAAACCCTCCTGTCTCACGACTATTGTATGGCTAAGCTGCAGTTTTCGGCATCGGATTGACACGTCTAAGCTAATAAAAAGGATGTATATAAGTCTCTTATATTTGATAGAAAGATAATTGTCTCTGAGAGAGAATGAAATTGACGAGATATTAGGCTTAGGTTCTCATCTAGAAAGGTAGCCATACTCAGTCTATAACTTAGATTGCCCCATTAACTATTTCACTACTTACGTGAACAACATCAACAAGACTATTTTCTAACAAATTAATTTATATCATGACAGACCTTTACTCCAGTTACAAAGATAGCTCACTGCGATTATGTTGGTCCCCAAAATTCTCACCCTTATTGCGGTTATAGAAGCCCTCTCTGCTTCTGCTTTGCCTCCCAACGGCACTGTCGACTACGTAGCTTAATCGAACCACTGGGGCATGTTATGTGACGACATTGACTGTTCTTAGAACTGCGGCCGGCCTGCACAGGTCTCCAACGCCAGCTGTTTCAACTAAGCCGGTCGTCGGTCGATTCGGTTCTATGGTAGGTAGACGCGGAGACTGCTTGCTTGTAGAGTCTTCCGATGGCGATTACCCCTGCAAAGAAAAGAGTACTACAGTTCCTAGGGATATTAAGTACTGGGACGCTTTGCTTTGCTGGGATGCTGGGTTGTTTTGCTTTATTGCTGGACGCTGCGACAACGACAGGCATTTATGTTTCTCATAACAGAATGAAGTTGCGATTCTAGCAGCCAAAACAAGCTCAGGATATCTGGGGTTGAAAACAAGGTCGAGTCATTTGGTTTCATTACTCACTTTTCTCTAAAAAAACCTTCTGTGGTAATTTACACGTCAGTAGCATACATTTAGCTGTTAGTTAAAAAGTAGGACTCGGCCTATGTCTACAACCACTACTCAATTATTCGACGAGTATGTATACAATTCTCTTTTAACAATTTGACAACAGCTTTCCTTAGAAAGTAAGGTCATCTCCAAGCTTGTCATTGATTGTGGCTGTAAAACTATCTACGCTTGAATAGGGGTTTACATTAGCCTATTCCTTGTGCAACCGGTATTAATGGGTAAGAAAACTAAGTACTTCTGCTTATAAGTGTTTGTCCTTAATTTATTTGAGAATTATATATTTATTAAGATGATGTTTACTTTAGGAAACTTTACTCGAGAGTAAATATTCGTTTCCATAGCGTGGATGAAACCTGATTAGTATAACTTACGAACTTATTATGTCGACTTGGATAATTTGTTTTAACGTTAGATGCTTTTACGGAATTATGTTCGCTGCCTATTAACACTCGGCCATTTGAAGATAATTAAGTCTAGGATAGATTTAATACCACCTGTGAGGAGTTGAATAACCGCTCAGCTCAACTCCGACCCCTCATCGATAGCTAGAACAAGATGTGGCAAGTTTCGTGCCCCCTTTGACCATGTATGAGTCACACGCAATCTCATCATCCACTTTCTATGCATATAGAGATAAGTCAGGTGAATGCTATAATTTATACCTCAGCTACGGGTTAACTATATATCTCGAGTTCAATAATCGCGGTATTATAATGCAAGAAAACTGCACTGTATCTCAACCTATCGCTACTACTCTAAAATGCCTGGTGAGGAAGACATGATTAAGTTGCAACTTTAGTAACATAGTGCCGCACCATTGTTGCGGTCAATTCATAAACAATAGAAACGAAGGGGGAAGAATAGTGGTATATTTTCGACTTCAAAACCGAGGGAGCCGTCTCACAAGTAAAAGATCACGGGACTGATGAGTCTTGATCAGCAAATAAGCACCACGAATAAGCGACGGCGAAGAAACCGGCGCCACGAAATTGTCCGATCGCCAGTCTTCCCATAGAAGCGAACAATGGCAGGAATCTAAGTGAAACCTCGTGAAACCAACTCGCCTAATGAGCGATTTTCAACACAGCACCGGGACCTCCCCGTCTTTGGGGGCCTTAAAAAAAGGCAGATGACCCAGGAGACACGGGCGAATGGCTGGGAGGCAAATTATATCCGACTGCCTATATATGTGTGTGCATGGTACCATGCATACTGTACGTCCGCTGACACCGAGCCGAGCTCGCCATCAGCAGGCTGTCAGACGCCCACCCCCCTAACGATCGCCCTAAAGCCCGTCTCTACGGGGCATGCCGCATGAGGCTGTGAAAGCCTGCTTGCCTAGTCGCATCCTACATTGATTCAGGCGGCGGTTAGGGAGGTAAGCGCTGCTGCTTGGCTGCAACGCTGACCTACATAGACTCAGACGTAGAATCCCATCGCGAGGAGTATAACCGCCACCAAGCATACGTCGGGAACAAATGGAAAAATTCCTTCCGGAGATGACATGTGAGGCTTGCGAGAACAGCCAAACCTCTGTTGGTCTGCTCGTTGTACTTGTGTGAGTGAGACTGAGGGGTAATACCATGGATATGGAACTCAGGTATAAAGAGGAGGCTGAGTCTTGCCAAGCGGGTGTCAATCCAGGTTCCCTCCTGAGCTCCCATTTGAACTCTCGCCCGACTACCGTGTATCTATGTGTTTGTAAATTTACGTGACTACTCGCATCTCTATTATCACTGTGCAGATATCTCGTGGAATTAGCGAATCATCATGCCACCTCTTAACTCGCAACCTAAGCACAGATCTTCCTCGACGAGAACGTCATTACCGAGTGCGCCGCATATTCAATCAGAGCGGCACACTCGGTTCTCATCACCCGCGTCGCTATCGCCAGAACTGGCACCGAGAGGCAAAACACGGACTGCACCCACGCCCTCTGTTTATAACGCTCGAGGTTCTCCTGAGCGACGCGCGAACAGTGCCGTGGTGCAGTCTAGACGGCCGCAACAGGAGAAGACAGAGCGCATGAGCCAGACACGGCCGGCAGAATCACAGCATCGTTCCCACAGCCCGAGGACCGGATTGAGTGACCAAAGACATCCATTGCCGGCGATGAGAACAAATGATATATTGAAACATCCCCGTCTGCGGGAAGTCACCGGCCTACTCCCGAGGAAGCTCAGCCATTTACGAGATGTTGAAATACCTCCTGACGAATTATATCGGTTGAGGTGGGCCATGAATTTACCTGAGCCATTTCCTTCAAAGCGACCACGGGGTAACTTTTAGATAGCTCTAACAGTTTCGGATGAAGAGGGCATGGGGCTCTTAACTAGGGAAGAAGAGAGTAAATACTCCACTCAACAATGCCGCCTACAACAGGAATTGGAACGAAAGTTTTCAAAGGAATCTACACTCAATTGTTGTTCTATCTCATGACTGGAGGCCGTTTCGTTCGTTAACCTTGTCCCCCATACGCCAAAAACATCATGCTATGCAGTATCCTGTGCCCAACAGAATGGGATGATAAAATGGGAAATTACCGAATGACAACTATATACAAGAGGGAAGGAGTTAAATAAGGACATAGGGTAAATTTTGGTACACCATTACGACAGAGCGAGCGAAGGCGAATTAATGCACCATCGACTTGCCTATCTCGCTCGCCCAGTCTTTCGCTCGCTCGAACCCGTTCGTGTGGAATTGATAGTCGAATAGGGCTTGGCGCACCTCCTCTGGGGAGTTTAGCACGAAAGGACCATACTGCACAACCTTTTGGTCGAGGATCTGTCCGGCGATGAGCACGAACCGTGCATTCGAGGTGGCATTTTCGGGCACCTCGACATTAATCACGTCACCATCGACCTCGAACACGCAGTTGTGGTACTGCTCGACAGTGCGCTTGGCGCTACCCGACCCGAAGATAGCCGAACCCTCGAGCTGGTACGAGAACGCATTCCAGCCGGCGGGCAAAGGCTGGGCCAGCTTTCCACCAGGCTTAACATCAATATCCAAAATCCAGACTGGGGTATAGGCGAGGTCCTTGACGCTGTCGACGCCTCCTGACTGCCCTGAAATAACCTTGACGTGTACCTTTTCGTCGATGTCTACCTGCGGGATCTCCTTCGCCCGCAGATCTCGGTATCGTGGTTCGCAGGTCTTCAGGTTAGCGGGCAAATCGACCCATAACTGCAGGCCCACATTGGCGCTTCCATCAGGGTTCTGGCGCGGCATCTCGGCGTGCATGATGCCTCGGCCAGCCGTCATGAATTGTAGGTCGCCAGCCTCGATCGTTCCCGCGTTTCCGGCAAAGTCTTCGTGGTCGACGCCGCCAGTTAGTAAATAGGTTATACTAAGAATCCAAATGTGTTAGCATATCTTGGTTTAATCAGAACCGTGTTTTATGGCGAGGACTCACGTCTCTTGTCCGCGATGAGGATGGTCGGGGAAGCCGGCACCTGGCTTGATGCTGAAGTGATCGAGCATCAAGAACGGCGAGAAGTTACGCAGCTGTGGTGTCCCTATAGATCGACGGACGCGGGCACCAGCGCCCTCAGACTGCTCGACGGCAAGGAAAACCTTGCGGATAGCACGTGGGACGGACATCTCGGTTGCAATTAGCTGTTCGGGTGGGTTGTAGAACGGGGAGTCGGACGTGGCGGCTGCAGTAGAAGACTCGATGTCACTAGCACTGGTGCTCAACACAGCTGTGTCTCTCAGGATGTGGTTCAGTTGCTTGGTGATGCTGTCGATGCCAGCTGTGGCTAGGTCGATGACTTGATCGCGATATACGAAAATAGACACAACAGCTACGAGGATGGAGATGGAGAGCGAAAGGAAGCGCATTGGAAAACGTGGACGGATGTGACGTGGGGTTTATATACAGAGAAGTGCAGATCTAGATAAGGAAGGCTATGAATGCGAAGAAGAAAAGTAACTATGTATAGGTAATGTAGGTAGATCGAGTACAGATGGTGGAACTTGAATTCAAAGAAGTGGATGCAGGTGTATTGTCATCATCGTGTGTCCAACAGCAACGTAGGTTTCAGAATAGGCGGTGTCTACCTGGGTAGGTAGGGTTGGTAAAGGTATGTACGTAGTATGAGTGAGCAATGGGAAGTGTCGCGAAGTTTCTCGGGGGTGACTGTCGATTTGACATGATTGATGCTACTTACGAGACAGTTAGCTTGTGATGGACGATTTGTGATCGAGGACAAATCAGCCAAAATCAACTAGGAGCAGCTCTACACCCCGCCATCCCACCTCTAGCGTGCCCCATCACCCACTTACTGGGCTGCAGCTAGCGGCGTACGGGCGGCGTACGTACGCACGCATACTCTCCTAGCGCCTTCTGATAGGAGCCTCTTGGCCTTACCAACACCTTACATCAGCATGTTGCCCACTAAAGCGCATTGGGTACTCTGGATAAGCTGCCCCTAATATTATCGCCCCGAATCATTCGTAGTTCTATTATATCAGTATGGTAAGCTACCTAGGGAGGCTAGCGCCGTCAGCCCTCCGAGTTTCTAATTGCTCAAGTCAGTGCTGACTAATTCTGCAGGAGATTTTAGGCGGTTGCAGGTCAGTAACGAATACAAAGAGCCTTGTTATTCCCTCTTCTCAACGGTCCCACCGTGCGTTTCGCTTCGAACCATTCTTCTTGTATATCAAATATCAAATGCCGGGTAGCATACCTGACCAGACGACGAACACTATATATATTGTATATATATACATTCTTATATGAGGCATGTCATAGGCTCCTCTAGACGGACGATCGCCTATTGCTCAATTTACGCGGACTTAGCCGAGCATGTACTAGGGATATAATTTGTCCCGGATCCTAGGTTATACGTCTTGTCCTGCCTAAGACAGGCTAGTTTCGCTTCTCAATCCGTTCTTTTGACTGCCTCTCGTCTAGTTTGATCTCTCTCTACCTACGCGTACATACATACATATGATATTACCTTTATATCTATCGATGACCTTTTTCATACCTTGTTATGGATGGTTTCATCGGTATTACTACTCAGTACCTGCTACGGACGCTGCAACATGCAGGAACACCGAGGTCTAGACTGTTCTTTTAGCGGGACTGCTACCTCATTAAGAACCCGGGATCTTATGTGAATGAGTTCCAAGGTCCAAGTCCTAACATTGGAGAGTTTACAATAAGGTAGTAATCGAGTGAATGCTGGGATCTAGGTATGTCTCTTGAGTAAGTCAGGGTTACATGCAGAGTGCGCACGTTGCCAAAGCTTCTGTCTCCCTTCGCTTCTGATATCAGCTCCAATAACGACACCACCCGCTTTCCAAGCACTTCTCCCAGTATTGTCATGATAGCGACCCCAAAAGATACAGTTCTAGGATACCACACCATCATCGTATTGCAACATCACAGCAGAGTCCCCGAAGCCTAGCATACGGGCTCCTCTCCGAAGCAGGTATAGTCGCATATTACCTCGACCTGGCTTCCACAAATCCATCTCTAGTGAGCGGCCGACTATCACTACCGGCCAACTCCGCCATCAGCTGGAAGTAGTTGAAACCACCCGGCTCGTCTGCCGTTAGGGTCGAGAACGTGTGCGATGCGCGGGACGGCACAACTACGTAGTCGTCCCTCTTGGCGTATATGATTCTCTATGCTTCCCACCGGGCGCGTAGAATCGGAATCATACTCTTAGTCAGAGAAGCGTCTCATCGCGCACAATAAAATATGCGAGTGTCAACAACAACCTGTTTCTTTGCGCAACTTCGGAGGAACCCCGGGGTTATGCGGCATTTGGTCGACTCACGAAACACAAATTCTTCCCTGCTGGAAGCAACCTCGAGCGGTAGAGGCAACACAGGCATCACTTACTCATACCAATGCAGAGGGGTTCCAGGTGTGTCGGCTAGGATTGTGAATTCAGCAACGTGGATGTGATGGCCTACACGAAATGGTGAGCTCATTACATCGCAGCCTTTTCCTTGTCACTTTATCCCTTCATTATATATCTATATGCAGGCGAATTGTCCAAATCGAGGTAGGATTAGAGACAACAGCTAGGTATACTTACAAGTACAGGACGAGGCCCTCTAATCGGGCCTAATAGGAGTATTTCACTGGCTATTACTATGCGCAAGTTGATAGGCCAGCGGGGCATCTTCATCACTCTAAACACTTTACCTTCATAAGACGATTCTATGTTTGATGAGGATGTGTGGAATTCAGCAGCCTACCTAAACCCCTCAGTTATACGCTGCTTCTATTGAGGGCTGCTCGCACCCTCCTTTAAAGGTTGCGTATAGAAATAGGTGCTGCATCTTGTCGCCCCTAAACTTCTGTAATCGCTACTTAAGCTATCCTGCGACATAGCGAAATTCGATGCTTTCTCGCATCTCTTTTACAGTATCAATCTCTTTCCAGGAAAAGGCTGCTTTCACGCAATCTATCAACGTTAGGAGAAACTTCAGCTACTAGCTATTCACTTCGGCTAATGATACAGGATAAGCTGAAAGTAAGCTTTTACAGTCTGCTGTGTCGGGCTGAGAGTCTAGTTGCTTGAGTAGTGCCTCGTGTGGCATCTGGCCACTAACGAAAATTCTCTTATTGTTCTTGTTGAAATATATTACAGCCTTCTCCGATAGTATCGGGATATACCTAATCGACATCAGCGACATCGTCGGCGTTGCTGCTTCTTTAGTCACATACTACCAGTAGCCAATCACGTACAGGACCATTAAGGGGCGTCTAGACCCTAGTAATGCAATGAGTTACACTACTAAATGGTATTGACCTTTTTCACAACCTTACCCAAATACTTGTGTACGACCTTTGTCATGATCGATCCTGGCCCTTGTCAATGAGGCTAGCGTCTACTTTACCCTTCGGTCCTCGAGGAGTCTGGCCACGACACAGACCGCTATTTACTGGACCACCGAGTGTATGAGATTACTTACTAACATGAACCGCTCGATTGGCTGTATATGTTTCTCCGGGACTGAGCTCCAGAAGATGGGGGTTTCTGCGACAAATCTTTCACTGTTGGTGAGCATCTCGTGCTCGTAGTAGCTCAAGGAATAAATAAACTTACCAGCAGATCATGAACTTCGACCAAACCGAAACCCATGTTGTTATTGAGGTATTTCTCAATCTCTTTGATATATATGTTGATGGTTTCTTGGGAGTCATTAAATCCTCGTGCTTCAGCTGCGATCCGAAGCTGATGAGTTCGAATCCGTGGACGTCGAATTTGAACTAATCTTGTTGGTCACAGATGTCTCCAGTAGTGCCATGGCAGATAATAAAAAGTCAGGTTAGTCTACTTCGCTTCGAGGTAGTCGTCAACGGGAAATCGAATACAGAAGGGCTTTTCTTGTTTGGGGGTGGGGTCATACTTGGTAACGCGGACTGCCAGGCGTTTGGATTCGCTTGGATAGAGCCATCTCGAGAGGCGCCGAGGTGTTTTTGCTCCGCCTATGGCTCTAGAGATATCGGCAGTGAACGAAATGAATCGCAGAGTCTACCTTATATATTATTGCAGGTACTAGTTTCCTGCTAGCTCACTGAGGCTCAAGTAAAATGCCCCCCTTCTCTCTCTCGCCTGCCCTTTAAGCGTGGCAAGCAGTCTATTTCATTCACTTGGCAGGTATCCAATCATTCCCTGGTCGTTTAAGCAAACTGTCTCAGTCGGTACTGTAAGCCTACGATACCTTCCGTCATAACTCTCGAAAAGTTGTGCTGAGTGGTGACCGTTCTGACTTGTCACTTGATCCATCCAGCGCGGGGCCTTTTTGCCGTCAGCCTGCTCCGTCCAGACAACACCTTCTCACAATGAGCACCAAAATGTGCAGCCTGCTGTGTTGTCTTTCTCCTCTTATTTCGACATAAAAATTTTGGTCCAAGTGCACTGCATTCTTGGTTGCCCTCCCTCCGTTCTGTCCACTTTTAGTTATACATCTATTCTTAGAAGACACAACTTATTAAGGTCGACCTTGTGCTCTGCTTCATAGTCCATCATGGCTGTTCCAACGGCATCTTTGACAAGCGTCAATGGCCTGCCGTACTATGTGCCTCTGGCCAGGGCACTGATACCGTCTGAGCCTCCGCGTTTGCTATTCGGAAGCAATGCTTCATCATCATCACTTGGTCCTGCTACTCTATTCGTCCTCTCAAGCCCACCCAAGCCTGAAGCTTTGAAGGCCAATGTCGAATCCTGGTTGCAAAACGATGATGTATTCACCTTGGCATTTCTTGCGTCTATCTATTTTCTGAGAGAAGACAACGGCAGCCTGTCAAGCCTCGACGAGGAGGTCGAAGCCCTGCTGAGTGAATGGGGTACTAAAAGCGCACACGTGTTGTGCGAGCAAGATAGCCACCATCATACGACCGTTTGGCGATCAGGACCTTACTTTACATCAGCGGATGGTCTTCGGCCTGCATGGCGGATATTCCCCGACACGAATGGCGCCTTTGTGTTTCCTGTCGTCCCGAGCGAGGAAAACTCGAGAAGGTATGTCATGTTTTGATGCCCATCATCTAATACAACACTGATACTTCACAGATTCGTAATTCCCGGGACAGCTGGCGTCCCAGTGCCAAGCCGATGTTTTTTCGAGCCTGCGTCATCTGAGAAACCTCTTTCCGGCATGAGGGTCGCTATCAAGGACAATATCGATATGCACGGGGTTACGAATGCTGCAGGTAATCGGGCATATGGCGAATTCTATGGAGTAAAGGCCAAGAACGCCGATGTTGTAGAGCGGCTGCTCGACGCTGGAGCTGTTATATTGGGTCGTGTTAAAACATCACAATTCGCTTCAGGTGCCAATGCCAAAGATTGGTTTGATTTCCAGGCACCTTTCAATCCTAGAGGAGATGGATATCAAGACCCCGGCTGCAGTAGTGCCGGAAGCGCAACTGCGGTATCTGCCTACGACTGGGTGGATATTGCATTGGGAACAGATAGTGAGGTCCCAGGATAAGGCCAGCACGAGAGCATTCGCTGATCCTAAATTATCTTTAGCTTTCGGAAGTATCATTAGTCCAGCATCCGAGCATGGTCTCTTCGGCCTACGCCCTACGATTGGAGGTGTGTCTACGACTGGTGTAGTACCTCAGTCACAGTAGGCAAGTATCTACTTCGATTTAATGAGATTTACTAATGGGATATCAGAGAACTGGACACTGTGGGCTTCTTTAGCAGAGCGGCGAAAGCAGCAACTGCAGCTACCAGAGCACTGATGAGCCCGAATCTTACCAAAAGATTTTGTGCTGCGAAGACAGAGCTGCTTTTTCCTGTCGATTTCTTTGATAGCTGGCCTGAAGAGTACCTCGAAGCCGTTGAATCTATTATCTCTAAACTTCAAGCTTTTCTCAAAGGGAAGAGGACGTCAATCAATATCAGAGCTAAGTTTCGCGAATATAAGGCTGCTGGCGGTAAATCGATGGAAGAGTATCTCGATACTGTAAGATTTTCCAAGTACAAATGTGTCAGCGGCTAACCTTTCCTGAAGACTACAGCTCATATTCAGTTGTATGAATGTTATCGCAACTGTCTCCCTTTCTTGAAAGAATACGAAGCTACATACAATAAACCCCCATTCGCGGATCCATACATCAAGTATAAATGGTAATTGAAAAATAGCTGCATGAAGTTATCAAATGACTGATAATGTTGAGCAGGGGGCTGGGCAAAGCCTTGACGGATGAGCAATACGAAGAAGCGATCACTCAGCGAAATGTGTACAGGGACTGGATGCTCAGCACGATTCTCCCACAATCTTCCGACAGCGACTTCTCTAGAATCCTTATCATGCCAAATGGATACATGGATCCATTCTATCGCCATAGATACGACGGGTCAGTTCGCGCGAGCCTGAAAATATTTTGAGGTATTGACGTAGCAGCAGACTGAGTCTCGAAGAAGGTGCTCGTCGCAAACAAGGCTTCGGATTCAAGGATAGCTTTGTGACGGTACTACCTGGTCTCCCCTTCTTCAACGTCCCTAGTATGCCCAGCGCCGTTTCCAACAATGCGGGTGAAGGGCTAACTGTGTATTTAGTTGGCCAATTCCCATATGAGTCCTCAGTTTCTAATCGAACTGAATACTTATCTATGAACATCGCCTTCATGGGCCCCAGGGGTAAGAAGTTCCATACTTCCCATCCTGTTCGTGATAGATGCTGATAGCGTAAGGGTCCGACCATTCCTTGGTTCAACTGATAGAAGAGTTCCTACATTCTTCTCCAGAGCTTCATAATTCGGTCGGCACTGGCAGCACTTTGTTCCCTGACGAAGAGGCACAAACACCATCGCTTTAGTATAGGTGTCTAGCTATGCTACCTTCAGATACTCGGTGTGAGTATAAACATAATCGATCAGATACCGAACAGACTACTTTGTGTGAGTCACATAAAATCATAGAGACGACCGAAGCGTGCTCGCCGAATGATGAAGGAACGCGATACTTATAACAGTGAAACTTATCGTGTAAAGCACAACCCTACGTTGTAGAGGCTTGATCACAACCACATAACCATCCAATTTGTGATTAGATAGGGAATTGTTATTACCATCAATTTGGCAACCTCTGTATAGCCTCTCTTAATAGCATAAAAAGGGGCCTGTAGAATCTGGTGCGGGAGTTTGATTTTCGAGGCCTTGGTGTAACCAAAGCTCTGCCACAGCTTTGTGTTCATTCCAGGTCGCCCCATGCCAGGACACGATCATCTTGTTTGGAAATCCGTCGTGTACTTCTCGAATTATTGGCAAGCAAGTCTTCTATGTAGATTTCCTCTATCCTTGATGTGTGGTATTTGATGTTCTTCCTTCTCAGCTTTCAAATTCCGCTATCTCATTTTTACTTTAATTCTATTTTATACTAGCTTGACATAAGTGACAGTTACTTCTTAACCTGCTTAAAAGAAGAAGGAAGTGTTATAGACCCTTTAAACCCCAAGAGGACCATCAGCTAAATAGATCCTACAATAGGCTTATTTCTAGACTGACTCGAATTCAGTTCCTTTTGTAGTGAGAGTACTACTTCGGGAGTTCTGGGAGTTCTGCAATGGGTCGCATACACACAGGTACTCCGCCAACGATGCCTAAAAGGCAAAAAGTAGCAGGGGTTAGAGCATCCTTCGCGCGGCTTCGCCCCAACTGTAGCGCAATCGCCTACTATCCTCGAACCCTACGCGTCCAATGAACGAAATTGAAGGCCAATATAAGCGAATGGTGTGGTATGCATGCACTCAGCCATACCAAGTAACGCGGCTAAACAGCTAAACTCTTTTGCTCGAGCAGAGACTTTTTGTTGACTATAAAAAGATGTCGACTGCTTCTGAACCACTATCTACAGCCTACCTCGAGAGAGCTTTATCGATAAATCTTGACAAGATACCCGTCTTAAACATCTGGCTCTGAGGTTATCTAGTGACATGGAGGACGCTGGCACGATCGCGGCGTGGGCGGCACTGGCAGCCGCCCTCCTAGCGCTGCTCGTTGCGCTGGCTCAGGCAATCCAGCAGTACGTAGCAACGGCGCAGAGCATGCGAAAGTGTGAAGCGTCGGTATGGGGACCGATGCCTGGCCACCCGGGGCGCCGTGTGTGGGTTTGGCAGCAGCTGCGCTTCCGCGTCGTCTTCGACATGCCCAATATCTTCATCCCCACCGAGTATTGGCACGAGCAGGGCAACCCGCGCGAGTTCGCTGCGGACCGCATCACCGTCTTGCCAGCGCCCTTCGATCGGCCTCCCTCCGCCCCTATCGGCAAGTCGAGCAAGTTGTGGAAGAGGGAGGCGGCCGCGACGGTCGCGGATCCCGAGGGCACTGCGTTGGTGCTGCACTACTCTGAGGCGGGCTGGGTGTCGTTTTCACGACACGTCAGCTGCGTATGTCCGGCGTCTGTCCGGCTCGGGCTAACGCGCGGGGATGTCGATCGCCTCCCGTCGGACCTCACTGTTGTGCCAATGCAGGTCAGCCTTCGAGATGCTATTGCGCTGGGACTGATGATCGGTATGACTATTGTTACTGTATCTAATAGCGCTCTCGAGATGAGCGGCCCGTCAGGGGTTATCAAGAGCAGCGAGCACCCGCTTCTCGGCAGGTTGCTGCACTACACGGCCTACACAGTGGCGCCGAGAAGCATCAAGGGATTATTAACGGGCGAGATTAGTAGGTCTTGGCTCCAAAGACTCGAAGGCATAGCGACGATCGCCATGCAACAATACGAAGAGCCAAAGCGTCGGTACTACGAAGTTATTGGTATGAGATGGCGGACCAATGCCCAACGGCTGCCGCAGTTCAGAGATGCGGAATCAGACGAAAGCGAGGACGAGGTGGTGCCGCAACTGACGTTCACTGATGTCGGCGGGAAGTCTCATACCCTCTCTGCCGACAAGTGCGAGACCTGGGAGGTGAGCACTGGCTTCCTAGGATGCTCTCGTTGGAGATTGGTCACTAACGTTCTGCGAATTCCAGGCCCTGGTGAGTGTGTTAGAGGAGAAAAATATTGCAACTGCGCCGTATATCGTCATTGGGCCGGAAAATAAACCCATCCCGCCAAAGAATTGGAAAGCTTTACACAGAGTTGTCCGACAAGGAGACCTGAATACCAACTTCAAGGTATGTTGCACTAAGCACTCGTGATATTCACTCGTTGTTTAACTGTGTATCAATTTAGATAAAACTAGGAGATTACGTCGCCACGACCCCCTTAGTTTCTCGTAGTCCCAACACGGAGCCCACCAAACCAGAAGAAAGTAACACGTCGGTACTAGAACTCTCGGGAAACGCTGAACGTGCCACAATAAACGATACCACGCCGAGTGTCGATGTAGAAAAGGGGCTTGTAGATTCGGATCCCCTGGGTTCAAAAGAACCTCTTCAACCCCCTTTGACTCCTGCGGTAGCTCCAGGGTCAGCCTCTTTAACCGCACATATACTGAAAGAATTAGACTTGCCACCAGGTGATCCAGTACAAGTAGACGGCACCTCGGCTAGTCAGCAACAACCACGCCCACAACTCAATGTACCGCAGCAACCTGGACAGGTGAGTACTCAGTCTATCTCGCCTAGGAATGCCAATGAAAAGGCAGGTCAACGCGGGAAGCCGAAGAAGCCTGTCCTAGCGTTGACGTGGGGAGCAACCAGGGCCGACACCAAGTCCACTCAAGCGCCGCCTCCGCCCAATCCCCCAAAGACGCGGATTAGTACCACCTCGTCCGACTCTGGCTCGGAATCATCGGACAGCTGGATAGACTCGCCCGAAGTTGCCTCGGAGGATGATTATCATTATACCAGCCATCGCCGAGAATACACAGAACATACCTATTACGGCCGCTCTGGGCCTCCCCGACCGCGGAGGCCAGTCTACGACTCAGAACAGTACTGGAAACAGAAGCAGCAGTCCTCCTACGCGACGCGTATGAGTCCATGGGCGTACCCAGAGCCACCGGTACTCTCATTCTTCTGGGCGTCGCAGATCGATGTCGAGCTCGGACCCTGGGCTAGCCCCTGGTCTGGCGGCCTGTTTGAACAGTGTAGCCGCGCACTAGAGTACATGGTAAACATAGGGCTCGCGGGTTTGGCATACACAGCAGACAACGCGATCCGGAAGCAGAAGCAAGACACGCTTGCCACTAACAGCACCAACCCCGCGGTTCCGATGGCTGCTGATAGTCCCCCAGTCGAAGCAAACGAGATCCGCTACGTCGACTTCCAGGACACTGTCGTCCTCAAGGATCTCTGGGTGCACCTCCGCGAGGGGAAGCACACGTGGCCGCCATATGCGGTCAATGCCCGGGGCGGCTTCATGACGACCTCGCTCTCGCAGTCCTCCGAGGCCATCACATTCGCCGCCTTCGGCAAGCACGAGCCCTTACCACCGATCATACTGCTCGACTCCGTGCGCAGGAGCCATCTCAAGCTGCCCAGCGGCAAGCGAGGGGGCAGCGAAACGAAGAGCGGCGCATCCCCCGCGTCGAGCAGCAGCACCGCCAACCTCGCGCGCGACCGCCTCGTCGAGCTGGCCGCGCTGGACTGCTGGCTGTGGCGCGCGAGCGAGGCGCGGGGCGTCGCCGAGGGCGGGTCCGGCGCCGCCGTGGTCGTCAATGCCCCGGCCATCGTGGAGGAGGTGTGGCTCGAGTTCGGCCAGCGCATCATGACGGACTGGGAGGAGCAGGGGGTGCGGCCGCACGACCGCGGAGACGCCGGCGTCCGGTCCCTCGCGCGCGCCATCAGCAGGTGGCTCGCCGGCTTCCTCGTGTCGCCGGCCGAGCAGTATTTTGTCTGGGTGGCGTTTCTGCGCGCGGCTAAGGCTATGGTATGTGTAGATGGCGGGCCAAGGACAGGTCAGGTTCTGGACATATTCAAGGCTGACAACCTTGTCTTCCTCTTATGATATTGCATATAAATGTTGATGTTAGTATCTCGACTGTGTCATCCGGTCTTGACCTGACGGTTATTCATGCGTCTACCCGATGTGACGACACATCTTGCTCTTCCGTATCTAGGGAAACTTTGGCTGGAGGCGCAACTACCAGTAGCGCAGCCATCATAAGTCGACCGTGACGCTTGTTCTGTATCGCAGGTAGCTGGTGTTGATCATTTCAGAGGATCGATGAAGATCTGGGTTTGATGGTAGGACAGCTCCTCTGCCGGTTGGAGCCGTCGATATGACAATCCATCCCCCTTGTAGGACCCCGACTTGTTCACACCTATGTGCGTCTTCACGCTACAGCGTCGGACATTACTACCCTTTCCAGCTATCAATCGCAATTGGGGCGACCAGCGTGAACACCGAAGAATACAACTGGGATAGTCCTTATCAGCTCTCTAGCTTCGGATTTATACGTCTAGCGTATTGCTAATAGTACCTTTGCGTCATGCATTATCTACTTATAACAGTGAAAGATATGCAGTATTGAACACATGGTACGAAGATGTCTGCTGGCTTATTGTGATGATGAGAGCTCTGACCGCCGCCGCTCTACTACTTGCTTATTACCCTGACCCCTGCCTACTTGCTCATCAAGCTCTTTTGAAGTAGTTCCAGTGGCCTGTAGTTCCCACTTTATATCTGTCTCGTCATATATGATACGACTACCCCTCTCGATCCAGCTGTATTCGAATTGCTCAAATTTCTTTGGGGCTGGCAAGTTCTCGAGGTCACTATATTTGATCGTTTTGGCAGATTGCAACTTTTTTATCAGATTTTGGAAGTAATTGGCGTTTTTTGGAAACCAACGAGTCAATAAATCGAGAAGTGTGATCGGGTCCGCCTGCCCCTTGATCATCTGACAAAGTAGCGATGTATCTTTTATCAAAACAACCACATCAGGACGCTGTAGCCCACAGCCACTGAGTAGGCTAGAGAACGAAATTCTGGCTTGAGAAAAGGGTCGAAAGAGCTGCCAACCCTCGTCTTGGGGCCTCCACGGGATCCAGTACGGCCCATTCGGAGAGATTCTGCCCATGGTCAATGTTGGATCTGCTCCATGGCGAAGAAACCAGTCTATCAATGCACCGGGGCACCAAGTTCTTGGTAATCTCATGTCAAGCAAGTCCCAGAGAAGCCCTTGCCACGGGGTGGAACCAAGGGAGTGTTTATCCAAGTGAAACCTTCCCTCGTCTGCTTTGGAGTTTAAATCGAGGCCGAGAGATACGAGACTATTCGTAACCTCGATAAATCGATCCTGAGTCCAGTCAATCCCCTCGCGATAACATTCGTGAAAGAGTGAAACAAGGTAGCCTTGATAGAGCTGGGGTATAGGGCGCTTTGGGTATCTGCACCTCCTCCATTTCCAGTACTCGAAGTTCCCATAAGAAAGGGATTTAAGTGCCACATAATCGCTTGGATCTAGAAGTTGGGAAGTATCTCGTTCTATTCTCTTTAAATGGTCCGTGAATATTCGTCCCATGAAGTCAAGAAAGAGCATAAAATTTTCGGAATCCGAACAGCGCTGACGTATAGCCATAGTGATATACGTCTTGACTGTCTCAAGTAGCTGTGGAGAGAGGATTCCAATCAATGTGTGTGGTCCCGTGATCTTCATAGCTAAGGAACCACTGAAGACACCCGTGGCCGGATGTAAGTATTTGAAACATGACAAAAGGGTGTGGCAAGCACTTTCAAAGCAATTGAAGTCTGAAATATATGGAAGCATCATCTCGACCATTTCTGGCGTTTCCAAAAACTCTATGAGCGATCGGTGAGTAAATATGACCGCTCCTGAAGCGGCCAATGGATTAGCTGTTTCGCAAGGTTTTATCTCGAGAAACCCTTTACAGCGTCCGTAGACCTTTTTGTATGTGTTCTGAACGCGTTTCCTAAGCTCTTCTGAGACGAGCTCCTGGGTTGTGATTTTCTCGAAAACATCGTATTCCCATCTGAGATCGTCTAGGAATGACAGCTGCAGGAGGTGTATTGTTTGACGGTCGGTGGTAATACTACCAAAGCGCGTTGAAAAGAGGCCTTTTTCTTTGTCGTTGAATTGAAGGAATTGGACTAACTTGAGAGCTCTAAAGGCCCAATTGCGGTCTGATGCGTGGATCGACTGGACTAGGTGGCGATAGAGAGGCCCTAGTTCTGTAGGATAGGCTTCAATCTTGTCTTTCAGTTCTTCTAAGTTGTCACCGGACATAAGGCCATCCTCGATTGTCGCGAGAACGAGGGACACCCAGAGAAACACACCCTCCGCTCTGTTAGTCACTAAATTTATTATCGCCGACGGGTAATAATAGTCTTCAGCCAGTGACGACCCAGAGCTAAAAAGAGCTTTATAATCGTCGTTAGACTGGAGACGAGCGGTCACCATCCTCCTAATATCTACGAAAGTCAATTCGTGCAAGCGAAGTCTAGGGTAAAGTTTAAAGGCTTCCTGGAAAACGATATATTCGCGACTGGAAACGCAGATTTTGAGCAGCGTGGGATATTCTTTTGTCCATGTCTCCATAGTCCTTATAAGGTCCAAATGTCGCCCGTCGAACTCGTCAAGTCCATCGATAAAAAGAGCGAACTTGTCCGACCGGGTCTGAGCGGCATGCACGAGTAAGTTCTCCAGCCCCTGTTGGAAATCGCGGTACTCTAAAGCACTTGATAAGCCTGGTTGAGTAAGCAACAAGTCCCAAACTTCAGGAAACGCCGTGGGAATGAGATCTTGGTTCTCGTAGAGTATAGAGTAGACGAGGCCACACAAAAGCCCCTTGAGGCTTTTCTGTCCGGCGTTTCCAGGTCTCCAGAAGAAAAATTGTCCAAGGCACAGTCGAGATCCTTGGCACCAATCGTTTAGGTGACGTCGGAGTTCGGGGTGTCGGCAGATGTACTTCATCAACGTAGACTTTCCGGCCCCAGGTTTTCCAGACACGTGAAAGAAGCCGCTTCCCATTCGCAGCCAAGTAATGAACGCTTCTCGGGTCTTTTCTTTGGCCGCTCTCTCGTCATCGAAGCGCCAGACCCACGGGAGACGATCTTGCCCGAGCGGAACCGACTCCTCATCACTGTCTGTTGTTTTAGCTAGCAACCACTGGAAAGTTTCTTCGTGGGCATAGGCAACAGTGTCGAAGCGCTCATGAATACCTGTGAAACGGAGCATATCGAGTATGGTTTGTTGCCTCCTCTGTACTAGTGATTTATTGTAGTTCTGAATCAATGTTTGCAGTGTGCTCAAGATATCTTCACCAACATGTTTTGAATCATTTAAGCTCTTCGCCATAGAGTTTAGCACAGCTAACTGACTTTGTACTAGCTGTCCGTCACCGGCTATATCGTCTAATTTCTTGTTGGTTTCATCTCTGGGCAGTGCTTAGTAGTAAATCAAAGAAAAAGGGTTGATTCAGTTCAACTTTTTAAGCCATAAGCTGTTTGCTGCTCCTAACTTACCGAGAGATAAGGATTAGATGAAGACTCAGCTGGCTTCGATAGATCTGCAACCGGCCCTCGAGGTCCTGAAAACGGGATTTTTTAAGCTCGTTTTTTATAAGAGCCTTAAATCCATGCCATTTTGATTTTGGATCACTTGGTTTGAGCTGGGCAAGCTCCGAGATCAGGTCTTCAGACACCCGGACACATTCGCCCGCCAGCTGGCCGATATCTCCTGCATGAAGGGGTAAGCGCTGTGGAATTAGAGTATTCGCGATGTCCCTTAATCGCTGAGCATCAGTGTCCAAGTCTGGATCAATAGCTCCCAATTCACGAAGATTCTTCGCCTTGCCGACGAGCTGGAGGCTGTATTCCAGAAACTGGAAGATGTTGGCTGCGACGCTAAGGGCGGCAAGTCCCTCCATTATGGCATGAGAAAGAGGAACAAAATAAAATTTAGTGGATTTGAATATTCTTGTCAGCGGTAGCATGTAGGAACATGAGGTGAGATACCAAATTACATCCGCGAAGGGGACAGAGGTTCGGGTTCGTGTAGGCTGAGTTGTGGCTGAGCTGTAAGTCTTGCTTGGATTAATCTAGTCTAGTGCAGTGGGTTCGTGTTGACTGTATTCTACAGTACCTATAATTAGCTACATAGGATTTTCTTTTAGCTGGGTAGGTAGGCAGGCTAGTCCTCAGTGACTTCAAGTTCTCAATCGATTGATATCCCATTTATCAAGTGCCTAGGTAGAGGAGAGGGCGTTTCAAGGTAAATACAGTAGGCTATAGTGGTCTAAAGATTTTCATGTTTTGGGAATTGATTAGGGAGTATTTTGTCTCCTATAAATTAAGTCAAGGCCGCCCAACCATGTCTTTTGGTTCTCGTCAAGTATATTTATCAATGCCAATGATTATATACTAACCCACATAGGGGATGTTCTACGATACGCGCCCGGATTGAATTCTTCTTGGTCTCCGACATCCAACTCGCCACGGCCTAGAAACCACGTAACGGTTCCATGCAGCTCCAGGCCGTTATTGATGCTTCTAACGCCGTAGAACCACCCTTCTGGGATCAACAAGCCGTGTCCGGGTATCAATTCCGCAATGAGAATGTCCCCAGATTCGGCCAGTTCGTCTTCGAACTCGCGCGTCCACGTCTTGCCCGGGAGCGCGAGCTTCGTTGCTCCAAACGGAAAACGTTGGGTAATGCGCTCCCCACTGTGTTTGGGCAACCGCGGGTGAAAATCCAGCGGCTTCCCGTCGAGCAATTTCAAACGAGGCGGTATCAATGTTACAATGCTGTATCCGGCCAGTTGTCCGACCACGACAGTGCTCTTTTTGTAGCGGCGCATATCGCTGCGTAACGGTCGTACTCCAGCGCGGATACTGCATGACTTAGCGTGGTAATGCGACAGTCCAATACTTCGGAGAATGCGCGGGAATGGAAACTCTTCCGTCAGCTCTTTTTGGAGGACCACTAGACTGGTTATCCTAGTGATACACGCAGGGTGGTGCTGGGTATCTTCTGGGGGGCCTTGGAACGGGAGCACTGGGTTCATGGCAAGATTCTGGCTTTGGTTGTACTGATGCACTGCACGGATAAAACTTAGCGGTGCCCTGAAGGGTATCCAGACCTGTGGGTTGGCTTGGAATGTTTCTTGTAATTCGATAATGGTTTTTTCGAACGGATAATCTTTAAAACTCGACTGTGATATCCAATCCCTGAAGCTGAGGAGAGGTGGATAGTCTCCCTCAAACGAAGCTCGCTCGATTTTGCACTCGGCTTCGAGATCGTCAAACACGCTCCTCATGTCGGCGGCTTCGGGACTCGGAGTCAAGTTTCTTTGATTGCGGCCTGTAGCAGCGCTTTCAAGGATGGTTCTGAGAAGGTCGAAACCAGGCTTAGAAATACCCTCCGCATGCTTTCGCGGTGTTTTGAAGGAGACTTCCTGGTCGCCTGTGAGGTCAAACCATGACTGGCTGTCTAGAAACCCCGGCAAGTTGGCAATAAGCAGGGGATGCCCATTTTTGAGCTTGTTTGTGTATATCTTCACCAGCTTATAAGGTGTGACCTTATAGGAGTTAACCGGACGTAGCCGCGGGAAAAGACGTTTGCGTCGTCGGATCCTTAGACCTTGGTGCGATCGAGTCCACGACTCTGTTGGTGGTGATGCGGGCGGCTTTGGTGGTTGTGGTGTCTCAACGCCGAACGTCGTAGTTGCAATGCTCCGAGAAGAATGGATGGGCTGTAAGCGCCTGGATCCGAGGCGACGACTTAGAGCTAAGAGCGCGTTGATAGCCGCAGGTATATTCATCTCGCAGCAGAAGCAGATGATTTATTTCAGAGTCCTAAACTCCTAGTGACTAGGTAGGTTAGTCTATATAAAAGTGCAATCTAAGATCTAAATCCTAGAGTGTTACTAGTCCATATGCGGTTAGTTCATGACGGCCTTAAATAGAACGCGCGGTGAATTTCAGGCATCTTGATTGGTCACTTACTAGGTTATCGATACGGTCCGACTATTAATCCTTATCTAGATTAGGAATTGAATAGGAGAGACGGAGAGAGGTCAATAATATCAGAGCGGCTTAAACTACCATAGGCTCAATGAAAAAAAAAAAAAATTTAGAAAAGAATAGAAAGAAAAAAGGTTCCTAGACTAAATAATCCGTTTCGCGTTCAGATGCTCTTTACCCCTCCTTTTCGCCCCGTTATGTGCATAGCGTTAATGTTTCCCCAACTACAGGCTCATAACCACTTCTGAATTCATTGTAAAGAATAATATAAACCGCCACGGGAGCTTACCCTATCCCTTCAAGTCTGATCCTGGTGATTATATAGCTACGTTTTGGGAAGAAACTCATATATAATGGACGCTCGGATTTTAGTACCAGTTGCAAAACCTACCCCTATAACGGCTCTTCTACCATCTGTAATTAACCGAGAAGGGTGATTTTTAGCCAGGAAAGGTACTGTTTATATGTAGGCTAACCTTTACACTACTACAGATATGATGTCGTGAGATGGCTCTACTAACAAGGTAACTCGAAGCTGTATGCAACGGTAGAGTCGGTCAGTAGCCGAGGTGTCATACGAGCGATAATAAACCCATCTGCGATCAAAATGCGCCTATAAGTGATCAGGCTGAGTCGGTGTCCATGCCCAACTGGATTGCCATGGAATTATCCCCTGCTAGGCTTGTTTCTAGCCGAATGTCCTGCACCCCAGATGTATTCCCATCGTCCGGTTGCGAGCCGGTAATCGACTTCAGATACGTATGGAGCCTGACCCGAACTTGGCATCTCCCCATACTTGAAAAAATGCCTAAAGAAGATAGAAAGAGTATAAATATCCAATCTCATTGGTTGGTGTTAATGACAGATGCAACACCTAATCAAGCCCATAGGGTCTTGATGGAGACCAGCCCCGGAAAGACCACGAGGGTTTTAGCCTAAACAACGCGATGATCCGTGATGATTGAATACTCAGGAAATTTCTATACCTTTTGACAATTTATAAGAAGATGGCGCTTCCCCTAGGGAGATAAAGGGGTATAGTTCAGTCATTCGTCAACAACTTGCTCATCATGTTGTCATCTTTCGTCCTCGCAGCTGTTGCCCTGCTTCCAGGCGCTTTGTCCCTCCCCCAGCTTGGCGAGCGCTTCCACGGGGAAGACTCGAACGCCACCCTCGAGACTCGGCAAGGTTACTTCTGGTCGTATTGGTCTGAAGGCACCGGCAACTGGAGGTGCAACAATGGCGCCGGGGGTTCGTATACAGCGACTTGGTCAGGAAACAACGGTGGATTCGTTTGTGGCAAGGGTTGGAACCCCGGTGGCAGTCGGTACGTCGGGCAGCCCAACAAGAATAGCTCCTAAGGCGCTAATACTAACGTGGCATGATAGAGCTGTGAAGTACTCTGGTACTTACGAGCCAAAGGGGCCAGGATACCTTGCGCTTTACGGCTGGACGACGAACCCGCTCATCGAATACTACATCATGGATTCACATGGCGATCTCGCACCCAACGAGCCGTGGACTGCCAAGGGCAACTTCACAATCGACGGCGAGGGCACCTATGCAGTATACACTAGCACTCGAGTTAATAAGCCATCTATTGTCGGCACGGCAACCTTCCAACAATACTGGGTAGGTAACTCCGAAGAGAACAACTTCTTAACTAATTTCTGTATTCATTGATATATAATTTCCTGCGCATCTGCTAAATTTTATGTCCTAGTCTGTCCGTACCGAGGCCAGAGTCGGCGGAACGATCACTACTAGCAAGCACTATGATGCGTGGCGATCATACGGTATGAATCTTGGAGGCCATAACTACAGTAAGTATCCAAACTCTATGATATAATATTGTAGTATATCTAATTCCCGAACTAACTTGTAACGCACAGTGATTCTTGCAACAGAAGGTTACACAAATGGTGCGAATGGGCCCAGCGGATCGTCCTCTATCAACCTTGGTTGAGTTGGAGCACAAGGTCGTCAGAATGTTGAGCGCTCATTGCGACGCAACTTGTTTTGTATGTATCTAGCAGCGCGAACTGCTTAAAGGCAGATTTATAAATAGTAAACACCTAGCCCCTATGGTCCTGTTTATATGGAGTGAGATTAACATGTCTTCGCCTCGTTGGGGTGGCATATTGGTACATTATAACGCCAAACAACATTTCCGGTATAATATGATAGTAAGCACTGCTCACAAGGCGCGTGGCAGTAATAACGATATACGCTTAAGTAATAGGGTCTAGCGACATATATACTCAGCACAATCATAATAAGCACATCTACGATATATTAGTTCAGTAGGATGAATGCACTGACTTGAGTCTTGAGATAGCAAGCCACTCACATCGATTCTTCCGTATTTAAGATACACGGCTCCAGTCTGGGTACTGCAGCGTCTATTAACTACGGACTTTGCTAATTAGATCAGCTTATCTGTAACCTACTGTTTCCATAGTAGCCAGGTTTAGGTATGATAACAAGCCTCTTCGCATACCATAAGTAACTAATTGTCTTAACTAAGTGCCATATAACTTAAATACAATAAAATACCACGGCACTACTAAAATTAGAACATTGGCAAGGTTAAGGTCTTAACCGTTTGCAGTATATGGGGCCGTGACAGTGCTGCTCTAATTATTGTTACTGACGTTCTGAATAGACTACATAGGGAGTGGTTTTGTACAAAATAATTTTTAATTAACTTCGACGGCAGAAAATCTACCACTACATTTGCATTTTTATCGCGGTCGCTGCTATTGTCATCTATGGCCGGGTCTGTGCTGATTACCTTATCCTTGTCGCCAAGCCCGATTGTAGATGATGATAACCACCATTTTATATACGAATCTCTTTAACCAATCTTAAAGTTATATACAACGTTTGAAATAACTATATGTATGTCTATTAGAAGGACTATCGAAAGCAAAATGATCAGTCCCAGAAACAAGAGTTAGGTTACCAACGACGGGATTTAGAGCCATCCTAAGCGAATCTCACCTTTCGGCCTTTCCTAATTGGGAGTTTGTTCCTCGGAGGATTCAGCTGACACGTCACACAAACAGAACAGGACGAGCTCTAGATAGGTATCTGACCTTATCCAATTGGCGCATTTATGACAAGTTAGGTAACAGCTCCTATCACTCACGGCTTTGTATTTACTCGCAAAATCAATCATTATGCGTCTTGTCCACGCTAGTTCTCTGCGTCTCTGTGACTTCACGGGCCGGGCCGTGCCCCCCTACGCTATTCTCTCCCACACGTGGGGCGAGGAGGAAGTCAGCTTCAAAGATATGACAAAAGGTAGAGCGCCGGGTCTAAAGGGGTATGCGAAAATCCTAGCGTGTTGTAAACAAGCCGAACTTGATTACCTCGAATATGTGGCAAGTGTATTGTATCCCCGTCATCGCCTGTGCTAACATATTACTTTGGTGAGCAGTGGATTGACACTTGTTGCATCGACAAGCGGAGCTCCGCTGAACTGTCAGAAGCTATCAATTCTATGTACCGCTGGTATTCAAGAGCCGAAATCTGCTATGCTTATCTCGCGGATGTCACTTGGCCTTGCGGTTCCAAGCTCCATAATAAAACAACAGTAGATGAGGGTCTTCCATCAAATTTTTTATCAAGCAGATGGTTTTCTAGGGGCTGGACTCTGCAAGAATTGATTGCGCCACCGGCTTTAGCCTTCTACTCCAAAGAATGGTCTAGAATCGGTAACCGAAAAACCTTGCGAGATACGATCGCGAAGCTGACTGGCATTACTGCCCGCGCATTAGACGGCAATCTCGACGGAATCAGCGTCGCCCAGAAGATGTCGGTAAGTTATTGGTTTTGGTCTGATATATACATATACCCTGCCTTTTATATCATGTAGCTATATATTTCCCCTTGCATTTAACGCTAATTTGAGACTACCGGTAGTGGGCTTCTAAAAGGCAAACTACTAGGATAGAAGACGAGGCATATTGCCTGCTAGGTCTTTTCCGCGTATCTATGCCTCTAATATACGGGGAGGGGAGAAGGGCGTTCCGTCGACTTCAGGAAGAGATCATTAAACAGTTAGATGACGAGACTATTTTTGCATGGATTAGGTACGAGACATGGCATGGCTTGTTATTGGCATCATCACCAGCCGATTTTGAAGCCTCTGGGCCCTTCGAATGCTCCGACATACGGGGCAAACATTTCGAGGGTCAAACGCCCTGGAATTCGTCCCCTTTCGCGGTCACTAATAAAGGTGTGCAAATTTCATTGCCAATAATCGAACATCAACCTATGGACTCGTTCCCAAAATTGCTATGCTCACCTGAGAAAGACTATGGATATGAGAGGAGTGGTACTAGGCTATGTTCTTTCGCAATATTGAGGTGCCATCAGGTAGCGCGCAAGGACGAATACGTTGCTATCCCTCTCGACCGTGAAAAGGGGACTATTGCTACATATACTCGACGTAGTAACTGGTTAGTTTCAGTACCCACGAGTAGTGTCACCGACATGGCTACTATGAAGCAAATCCTAATTTCTACAAATCCCAAATCAATCGACACAGGCCACTATTCTCGCCTATTTAACCGCCGACTCATCATTATCCAGCCGCTCCCACCCACCCTAGCCCCTGTCACATTCGTAAGAATCCTAGAACCAGAAGGCGGATGTACATATGGAGACCCCCATTTTCACGACAATAACGCTATATCGATAAAGAGCCCATTCCAGCACGTATTTTTTGATGGTTTCCAGTTTTACGGGGGAAATCCACTTGTACTAATGTTCAAGAGCTCTCAGGGAGCTACGGTATTAATATCAATTGCACCCACTCAAGACGACAGAATAGTGGCTACTATCTCGTGTGGTAATGGCGAGGCAGACGGTGATTGGTGTTACGATCAAGCGTCTCGCGACATATTAGGATACGAGACCCGACAGGTTATTGCTAAGATACCTGCAAGCGGTTCAAACACAGTATTTATTGACGTATCAGCCCATGTTGAAGATGCTGACCATGCTTGGGTTGTGGCCATTGAGCCAGTCTAAACAGGGCGAACCATGATAGTCAAAGAATACCTACTAGCTAAATAGGCTATTGATGTATACGTATATAGCTGTTTCACTCAATTTATAAGTTCAAGTTAATTACTTCTTACTCATTCATTACCAGGAATACACGTTCACGAATCTCCAAATATTCCTGTTGCGGGGTTGAGATCACTAAAAGAAGAGGTGACGGGAGTCGTAGAGGGATTAGGGCAGTGGTCGGAAGCTAAAATCAGATCTTACATCTAATAGATATAATTATTGTTTATGTTAGACTGAATTTATGACTTTGTTCAAATAAATACGAGCCTTTGTTCCTGTGCTATGTTAACTCAATTCTCAGTCCTCTCTTTCATTTGTTCCGATTTGGGCTTACTATAACCGAGTTAAAAGTTCTATAACTACATGCCATTAATAGCAATGGCTCTGCTACTATACACCCAACCCTTCCAATATTCCTTTACAGACCCCGGGATGACTAATGGGCTGCCGTATAGCATCAACTAGATATTTCACGCTATAGGTATTAGAAAAGCCTTCTAAGTAAGATGTCAGAGGATTAGGTCACAAAGTGAGTGGGAGACCTATGGCAGCTAGGAATAAGGGTGTCGTATAGGTCTCAATAGATAGATTCATTGACTTCTGACACTCCAGGCCCCTAAAAGGGGACTGGAGGTCCCATATATATAACCAAAGCCATAGATAATATAACCACCTATAAGGCCTAGTCACTTTATGACCTGAAACAAAAGGATTAATAACCTTTAACTAATATTATTGCAATAGCGATTTAAACTAATAATTTTAGCTAGACTTTATAAGTGGGAGCTACAGATAGACCCCAGTTCTGTAGGGCACAAGTTGTATGAGAGACTTTATCTCTGGTTTTTACAAATTATAATCCTAGAGACCTCTTATTGGCCCTTCACTATCTATGCGCATATTTTCAATTCCAGTTTACTGTACAATATTATGTAAAACTATGTTGTTCAATTTATATTACAACTAAATTATTTCTTGATAGCATTAGTTTCGATTATGAATATTCTTTAGCTGCTACACTAGTTCACGTAATTTCAAGTAAAGCTAATATGTGTAAATAGTCTCACAACAATAGCTAGGCGAAAAGTTCCTGAAACAATCAATACATTGTTTACTTTACTAAGTCTATATGATGATTATTCTAAAACGTAAAGGAGTGAGTGCTAAGAAACACAATATTAAGGAATGTATGCCCGTGTGAACTCCGAGCCAATATTTTAGAAATCAGCAAATTCCACCCTCCTAGCCCAAATGTGCCGTGCCCATTAACCTCACAACCCATTACGCTTACCACCAAGAAACACTGATACCGTTAGGCACGTGGACGCCATCATAGGCGAAGTCCTGGGCGACAATGTTAACGTCGAGCTCGCCAACGGCAACAGCCTCCCAGTGGAGGGTCTGTCCAGCGGGGCAGGGGAACGAGTCCACGGTGGGGGTGAAGTCAGCCCGCTTGAAGTCGTAGTTGCCTGTGCTGGGGTTGAAGACGATGCGGGCGATCTGCTGGTCGCGGAGGTTGCCCTGGGCCAGCGAGGCCAGGTCCGTAAAGCCGTTCTTGAAGATATCCAGAGTCGCGGAGCCCTGGATGGTGTCGGAGCTAGAGGCATGGAATACGAGCCCGCAGGTACGCCCTGCGGCGGCGGCTGGAATGGGGATGTCGTATAGTGTTGATGTCTCGCTCGTCCCCTGGCGGACCGTGGAGGTCTTCACACCTTGGGTGTTGGCGTTGGTGTTGATGCTGTGGACCTTAAGGATGCTAGGGACGGCATATCCTGGTGCAGCTGTACTTGTAGTTGTTGGGGCAGCAACGGAGAGAGTTGCAGAGAGAAGAGCGAGGGTAGCAGTGGTGAACTTCATTTTGATTGAGTGTTTCAAGACTGATGATGATGATTATGAGGTAGTATGGCTTGAGGTGAGTTAATCTTTGTAGTTTGTGAGTTCTGGTGTATGCCTCTTGATGCGGTTTGGACAAAATCCCTTCCAGATCGCAAGGAGGCATCGCCTTATATACACGTTCAGATTCAACTCTTGGATTTAATTCTCGTAACCTCTATCCGGCGACCTCCTATCCGACGATAGATCCCGAGTCTATTTTTGCCACAATATAGGCTTCGCCTCGATGACTTGTTAGACGCACTGCAGCCTCAAGCTGCTTACATCGAGTCTTTAATACATAACAGATTTCTTCTATTGGCCGTGTTTGGCAATGAGGGCTGATGTCCGGATGTCTGGTGCTGTGACGGTGTCACCACATATACTGTATGTGTCGCCAGAATTTTATATAGTCTGCTTGATTTTAAGTAAGCAATATGCTGTCACGCGACGTGGGCTGACGTCCAAGCCTTCTTGACTACCACACTTTCAGCGTTACCTCGTATACTAGATCCCGACCTAGTTGGCTAGAGCTAAGCCGGTATGAATACTAGACGTCTTTGCTCTTGATTTAATCGACTGCTTTGATGCATATGCAAGAACTGCCCTTCGGTGAGATAGTAGATAGTAGGTCCGATTGGGTTTAACAATATGTATGCACGACACTGGCTGAAGAATGACACCATACGCAAATGATTCAAGATGATACTGCATATATCGGCGTGTATTACATGCTAGATTGATTGGTTCGATGAAAAACATAGTTGGCCTTAAATTAGAACGGCAATTGTCATCCCATGTATACTCATGGACTTCATTTGTTTTCCTAAATATCGATTGAAAAGTGTTGTCTCTTTCTCCTACTGGCTGTTATATTGATCCTTGCCTACACGGTCCTAGGTTCTTAGATGGAGGTCCTATCCAAGGACCCGGCAATAGTTAATATTCATTTATTTGAGTGTAATCTCGAGGCTAGGAACAAGACACGCATAGTCAGCCGCCAAGCCGCGATGTGCTGACCTCCACCGGCTTTGTCCAGGACGTTGGTAGTTGGAAATCCTAGAATCAGCCCCCATGAGGCTGAGCATAGCCCAACAGCACATTCTAGATTACGCTTTACATCGTCATTGTCCCGGCAAAGGACTTCAACCGTCTTACCCAGCTCGTGTATTTACCGAAACGTTGCATTCGCTAAATCTTGACAGCTTCTACTACCAACCGTCGTACCCATGCATAGCGGATTCCGGGGAAAACCCTGCAACTCGGGATCACTGTTATCTACGTCTATTTTGAGTGGTGGGAGTATAGCAAATTTACCCGCCTAGTAGATCTTATGGCGGTACCATTTGAACGAGAGCATGAACGTGAACGCCTCCACCGAAACTCGTATTATTAGGCATTAACGATCTCCGCACCAATCACCAGGAATCCTTTAGCCCTACGGCTTACGGGCACGCCCTCCAGTTTGGTGTGGTATAGCTGCTTCTATTAGCCTGGGCAATGCAGCTAGCCTCAGCTGATTTATGCCCAGTCCACATCCTAAAGCGTTAGTCATCAGCCAAACGCCGAGGGATTTTACGTTAGATATGGGAGTAAACTTTTGCCTAGTGTAGATAAAAGCCCGTTGCAAGTGAAGAAGTCGTCTATCAAAGACACTATCTTAGAAACCGCGTGGCTATATAAGGGGAAAAGGAAATGGTCGTATATATGTATAGCAAGTTAATCTCCATTACCCGCACTGTCTCGTTAAGCCGAAACATATAGGTAGGACAAGTAAGTATGACACCGAGGGCGAGGTACTGATCCGACTCGGAGTAGCATACCTTAAGACAGCTCCGTGACTCGTCAGCATGTACTGAGCTAGCTCCTCCGAAAGGTCTTCGCTGACACCATTTGTGGTAGGCTGCTACTTTTTCATACTTATTTCTGTACCATTATACCAGTTCACCCAGAGGATGACATTAATACCGTAAAGTACCAAATATCATTGCCCTCTGCCTTCCTTAACTGAGAAACTCCCAACCGCCCATGCCGTTATGTGGAAAATCTTGAATCATAGCCTCCAAACGCCGTTAGTTTATGACCTTTATGTAAGATGTACACTGGCACCAATGCCACTTCCCTGATACCACAGAGCCTCCCTCCAATTTCCAAGACGAGCATTAACAACAGCACGGGCATCTAATTTCAGCTTCCCACCAATTGCTCTTCGAACGGCATCATATCCGACTGAGCCGACTGACCACTCTACGGGTAGTCTAGGGGTCTCAGATTTTCCAGGAGGCGCTGCGAATGGGAGATCGTAAATGATTCGGCCTATCGGCTCAGTGTGATTGTATAAAGCGGTAGCATTTACAAAGTCTAGATATAATGTATTAAACTGTAAAGGAGACACGAGTGTGAAGGTCGCCGTTGATGATAAGAAGTGGAAACTCGCATCTCTAATAAAATGAGAATTTTCGCCAGGTGCATCGCCGGGGAGATCCAGTTTAGGGACAGCAAATGTTGCATTAAACCGAGAAAGGGCTTTGCAGAGAACGGGTTGGCCTGGAATGGTGTTCAAGTGTGGTTTTACAGTAATGCTCGTGTTAAAACCTGATAGGTACTGAGAAATGAAGTCCCTCCCAACTCTCCGGCTATGTGGACCTCCCTTTGCTGGATTCCATGTTGCTGTGACAAGTAGGTCGGTGTTATTACCGGCGCGAATGTCTACATTCTCGATCGTGCCATCTCCCAATATTGAATTGTTGGCGACAAGATGGACATTAATAAACGGAATGGAAGCGGTATATGGGGTAGGATTGGTGACATTGACTAAGGCTTGCAAAGTAATCGAATCTGGAGAACTGTCCATGACCCTTATTGTGCCGACCTTTGGGTTAATATTGCCGATCGCTCCATGAGGAAGAGCTATTGATATGTTAGCATATGCACATTGGACAAAAGTAGTACAAGGGCATAGAATTTCGCTTCCGAGGCTGAGTAGCCTCGTAGACGACCCATCCAAGAGGCGACTGACTAGATCAAAACAGCGAGGACGGACGTTTTACTGGGATCTTTCCCTCCGCAGGGACCTCCTTCAAGATCAGTTCTCCCAATGAGGTCTCTACTTTGACATCAACAAGAGCTTGGACGTCGAGTTGGATAGGCTTGCTTCCAAACAGCAGTGCCTGCACAACATCGGCGAAAACATCGCTATCGGTTATATTGAGGGGAGCTTCGATGATACGAGACTCAATCTTGAGACTAGGTCCGTCGCTGCCTTCACCCTCAACCCTCGTTGAATTGGCCTGTTGCCACTTTCGCAGATTGAGCTCCCCCATCTTCTTCTTCTTGTATATGACATCGGCAGTAGCTCTCACATTCGTTACATTGATGCTAAAGTTTATGTCGGAGGGGATACTAGCGGTGACCAAGATGTTCCCTGAAACTTTAGGGCTAGCGTCTGGATCATCAGGATCAGCGAAAGGGTCAGGTAAAGTAAAATGAACATCATTCAGAGAGAAATCCCGGATAAGACCATCCAGTGTCCTTCCGGGGAACGGAACTGGAACGGTAACACTAGCTAGAATGTCTGCGATCCATTTGGGAGTATCACCATCCGGGCGACTACTACCACGGACGAATAATGTGGCAGGCTCGCCATGCATATACTGCCTCAAGATCATGTCTAATGGCGACGAAGATGATCCTGGACAGGCTCGAGTCAAGGAATCAGGAAGCTCGTGGACGACTCCGTAAACATTCGCGGAAATATCCGATAGTGGTTCCACGTGAATTTCGCCAGTAGAGGCTTCTGCAATGATGATGAATGGATCCGTATCTGCACATCCAGAAACCATAATATCAAAAGCGAGCTCAGGAATATCAAGCTGGACTGGGTACTCGTTGAACGCTGACAGAGATATATCAACCAGCATAGACCCGGTTACGGGGCCGTCTTTAACGTTGAAACGTGTAATGTTGTACTTTGGTATAGCAGGAATATTATTTGCTGTTCAAAAAAAAATCAGTCTATGCTCGATACAGGCATGCTACGACTTAAATAGCCCTTGACGGGCTATAGAAACACCTTCTCTCCAAAATAAAGGGCAGCAAAGGAACGGTAGAGAGATTGACCTTCAAAAACCAGTGTTTCGGAGACTGCATGCATTCCGAGGGGTAAGAACCCGGACTTGAGACTTAAGTTGGTCTTTCCTTTAAGACGCAATCTTTCGAGCCTCCCGTCCAGCCAGTCATTCGCAATCATGCGCATTCCCTCGACGTTGCCGGGTCGTATATCGGCGAGGAAATCGAAGTGTGTGGTTGTCCCGTCCCTAAGACTAACGACTAACGGCGGGATATTGGCAGACCCTAGCAGCATGTTGCTATAGTCAGGCACGTAGACATCAATATTGGCCTTTTCGCTGCTCAGTTGATTGGCAACCCATGTAGAGGCTCTGCCAATCCTTCGCACATGGCCGTTTTTCACCCTCGAGCCGTCGAGTTGGAAGTTGGCCTGTATACGAGCGCGAACCCCATCGGGCGTGATGGAGTCGATCGATAAGCTCGTGGGTTCGATAACGGCAGCTTGTTGGGCGTACTCTTGCACGGCATCGGGCACGATGAAAGCGAGTATGATTATTGCAATAGCGACGCATCCTAACACTCCCATAGCTATAACAGACGGCCATCTTCTTCCCTTCTTGGCGGTACTGCGTGTTGAATGTTCACAGCTGTAGTGGGATTGTAATGAAGTGTTGTCTTCGTCTCTCGCAGGCTCGTGGTCATCGCCATCGTTTCCTGGTGTTGCCGAAGTGCTGGAGAGGAGTGGTGTCGACTCGATCGGCTCGTGTGCATCTCGGTCATTTGATTTACCCTTTGCTGCTGGAGACAGCAAGGGAGAAGTTTCGTCTTCTGGCATGGTTGTTGATGATGGGGAATTGCAAGACTAGCAAGCTATAGTCACGCAAGCATGATTCGGTGAGAGGGATCTCGTCTTCTATTTCATAGGATCGTAAGTCGTCACTATTCTACTATCGAAAAAAGATTGTAAGAAGCACGATGGGTCAGAACTACAGTCCTTTTGATTGAGTTCCGGTAGCAACTGCAGTGTTAGGGCTACCAGATGATACACAACTATAAATGAAATGGGTAAGTTGGCGATGAGTTGGTTGCGACATGAAATGGATTGCCAACAGTGTGATGCACGTAGCGTAGCTCGGATGGAATGGCGGCCATGCACGTCGTCATCGGCTCAATCCAATAAATATGGGTCTATTATCTAAGACAACTTGGAAGCTGAGAGTTAAGTCCACCCCTGTCAGACGAGAAGCTCGTGTGCATATAGGATGTACCTACACATAGAAAGGGTCCACAGAGTTAGGTACTAAATAATAATAGCTATACTGCTGCAGCCGGGTTTATTTGATACGTAAATGGAAAAAAGGAGAAAAAAATATCGAAGGAAACCCGCCATACCAGTATACATGCCAGCGACGTGTTGCAAAATCGTATGTTTGCTAGAAAACGAAGAGTATACGAAGTATTAAACCTTGGGATAAAGAGCAGTTTTATTTCGCTGGACCCGGGTAGACTTATCTGTACTTATCTAATATCAGCTTTACCGCCTCAACATTAGCGTTATCTGGGGAAAAGACCTAGGCCCACAAGTACCTAGGTAGGTACCTAAGGCACCGACCACCTACATAAATATGGAAGTGATTATTCACAGCTAATAGCGACTAAGCCTGCTGTCTCCGATCTTCGCAACCAATGAGACTCATCCATGGTGTGTAGGTAGATTCACAGCATGGTACAATGAATTATGGTCAACTATCTACTTAAATCTATAAGGTAATGAAGATTTCTTCGTAGCTCGTGAGTCACTACTTGCTCTCTGTAAGCAGTCTCATCTTCTACGAAGAGCCATAATAGTGATTTTTCTGTGATATAAACCCAATTCATATCACTTTTCATATTCCCACGACATCAATATGCGGCCATCGGTCCATCGAATAACGCGGAATGCGTTACAGCATGCTTCGGCTAGGGGGTATTCTACAGAAGCAGCAAACGTTCGTCACCTTATGACCATCGGCGACCTGAGCCCAGCTGAATTCTCAAAACTGGTTCTCAATGCCGCTGCTCACAAAAAGGCCGTTAAGTCTGGCCAGGTCCCCGAGACTATCAAAAACAAACTGCTCGGCCAGACTGTTGCTATGATGTTCAACAAACGAAGTACCCGCACCCGTGTATCGACCGAGGCGGCCGTGGCACTCATGGGAGGACACCCCATGTTTTTAGGGAAAGACGATATCCAACTAGGTGTAAGCGGTACAACTCTATCTGTCTTGCATCTATGCTAATTTGAACCTTAGGTGAACGAATCCCTCTACGATACCTCTAAGATCATCTCGTCAATGACGTCGTGCATGGTAGCCCGAGTCGGCCCGCACGACGATGTTGCCAACTTAGCAAAGCACTCCAGTGTTCCAGTTATCAATGCACTTTCAAACGACTTCCACCCTCTTCAAACTATTGCCGACTTCCTAACCATCCACGAAGCATTCTCCCAGCAGGGAACGAACTCATCTGGTGTAGTTCCCGACCGGCTGAAGGTAGCCTGGGTTGGCGATGCCAATAATGTCCTATTTGATCTGGCCATCGGCTGTGTTAAGCTCGGCGTAGATATTTCCGTGGCGACGCCTCCGGACTACCGCATCCCCGAAACTATGATGGCTTTCATCAAAGAGCAAGCTAAGACGGCCGCGTCGCCAGGCACTGTTAGCGAGTATTTCGTTCCCGAGGAGGCTGTCAAGGATGCGAATGTTATTGTAACCGACACTTGGGTGTCCATGGGCCAGGAAGAAGAGACCCAGAAGCGATTAAAGGCTTTTGCTGGATTCCAAGTCACAGATGAGCTAGCCAAGAGGGGTGGAGCTAAGGCCGACTGGAAGTTTCTGCACTGCCTCCCTCGTCACCCCGAGGAGGTAAGCGACGAGGTTATCTATGGCCCACGGTCGCTAGTTTTCCAAGAAGGAGAGAATCGCCTATGGGCAGCCATTGGTACAAATCCACCCTTAATCCATGCCTGGTTATGTTACTAACATGCAAACAGCTGCTCTAGAAGGATTTGTCGCTAACAAAGGGAATCTTGTTTGAGAAGAGCCTACCTGTATCCGCACGGATACTTTCTATATATGCTACGCACCTAGCCCACTTACAAAGGCTTAGGATCTACCCTTTGTAATCTGGGTATACCACTTTACTTTTGTTGGGCTAGCCTTTTCTCTGAAGGAGCGAAATCTGTGATGTAAAAAGCTTGATTTATTTAAGTTTAAGGCCAAGTCAGCAAATCAGCTAAATAAAGTAATTAGATGACTAAGGCAGATGGCTAACTATGGTATATGCTATCACCTTTATGACCTAAAATCATTACAAGGAGTAGCCTAGATATTCCAACACTAATGCCTTCGTTTCGGCCGCCTCTGGGCGTTCACGGATAGCGTGGTACACTCGAAACCAATTTAGAGCCTCATCATGATGAAACTCCGTCGGGAGATAATCACTTAATAGCTCACAGCTATTAACATACTCCCACCATACTGGATAGAAACCTGCTAACTCCCAGTCGATCAGTCCGGTGAGCTGACCGTCCTTAACTATGATGTTCCCTTCATGTAAATCTGAATGCGAAAAGGTAAACGGTAGTGCACTCGGCATCTTTCTCATCAACTTAGAGATTACTTTACGTTGTACTTTGCCGGCAATACGACTTGCTAGCTCGTCGCGTACATGTCGATTAGTAGTGGTTTCTCCCTGAGGAGGGTCATTTCGGAGCGGCTTGAATAAACGCCTGTCAACGACCTTTCGCCCGTCAAGCATTCTCATTCGTTCGTCCGTGGTCCCTCTGAGTTTCAGTAGATATTGTCCAAGCTGCTTCCCAATTCGTACGAGATCGTCCTTCGTTAGGGTTGCCTTAACACTCTCAAGCTCGTTACCGTCAATTCTATCTTGGATTGTTATGAAACGGTCGTTGTCTGTCCACGAAGTCAGAATTGCGGGGATAGGAATGTCGCAGATAGATTGCGCATATCGTGTGTTCTCAACATCAATTTCGCAGCCTGGATACCATTTTTTGCTCTTCAGAACTTTCCTTGACCCTAGTGCCCATACTTCACAAGCGGGTTTAGTCACGAGAACCTGACAAGTGTTAGCTTCTGTCTTTGCAGCGTCGGCAGCGCCTGAAGCTGCAAAAGTCCTATCAGGAAATCGAGCTGGCATGGTGTTTCTGGTGTTGAGTATTTTTGATTCTTTATTTTCTGGCAACTTTCAGCTTTGATGACCTATATTTATATCGTTGGGTCTAAGAACTAGTTTAACACAAAACAGCGAGTCAAGATGTGTCACACAAACTAAGTGAGTGTATTAGGGGTAGGTTAAAGAGCCTGTCAGAAGAGAGCCAAGGACTTTACATACACAAACCTTGTAACAGCCGATGTGTAAAGGTGGACAAAGAACTTGTTGTGGTATAAAGAATACATCTATTTTTCTTAGTAGGCATGTAACTCGACGGCATAAGTTGTACGGCAAAACTATCGAGGCTTAAACAGCTGTTTGAGAAGATATGGCTTTATAATCGCGTATTTTAGACTTAGGTTCCTCTAGACGTTTAGAAGAGACAGAGACAGGTGTCCGTGTCGATGCGCTACAGCGCCTCCGGAGATATATACCAATCAACACCATTTGCTTATTGGAGATAATAATGCCTGAATCAAGCGAATTGACGATTATTATCCTAGAGGATAAGTATGCCTAGTTATCCTAGAGGATAAGTATGCCTAGTTATCCTAGGGCCCATGAAGTCTAATTTTCGCCCCTATCAAAGGTCAACGGTGGACCATACTCGGAAGTTCGCACTAGTAACTTGTCTACACTTTTGTGATAAAATCCATGACCAAATCCAAGCCATCGATGAACGCCAGTTGCCCGTACCCGTACCCGTAGTCAGATGTGAATTAGCCCGGAGGGAGCTGGCTGGCATCAACAACGTCATCTGCCTCCTTGATAACAGTCTCCTCATCAGGTCCATACAAAGGCGAACGGGGTAGCGCCATGAGACCCGTACGTGTAGATTCGAGGATGCCGAATGGCGCGATCAACTTCATGAAAGAATCGATCCTATCGGGTTTCGCAGACCTGAAATCATGTCAGCCTTAAGAAAATAGTCTAAAATATAAAGCCGAAATGGTACTTACACTTCAACAATGCAACTGTTGGTGCTAATATCCAGCACTTTGCCGCCAAATTGATGCGCGAAGTACGTGATCGATCTCACGTGCTCATGCTTATGGCGCAGAGCTTCACTAGCAACCATCTTACTCGGGTGGAAATCTTGCGACACTTCTCCCAAGGCCTTCTCATTAGTTCCGGCATCTACCTCGGCGGTCATGTCGCGGTGATGCGCTAGAAGCTCCTCGAAGTATTCTGGTCCCAGAATGTTGATCTTGGCAAGAAGTAGTTCGCGTTGTACGAGAGCAGCATTTGTGTAATCCAGAACAGCCCAGACAGGAACCAAGTCTTCCAGCTGGCGGCGGGCCTGCTCGACTACAGCATCTTGACCAGTCAGGACGATGGTCATGCGGGACAGATCTTCCACTTCGGTATTGCAGACAACCAAAGAATCGATATTGAAGCCACGGGCGGCCAAGATACCGGAGACCCGAGACAGAACACCGGGCTCGTTCTGAACCAAGCAGTTGAGGACATGGCGCTTCGGAGGGGTTGTTGAGGGGGTCGGAGTCTCGTAGAGGATGTTGGACACAGCTGCCTGTGCTGACCATGACGATGGCGTATCGCTGATAGGAAGGGGGGCCTGGCGCCGGCGAAGGGCTTTGTACGCAATGGCTGATGTCGAGCTGCTCGAGCTCCATCGAGTAGCGGTTTGCGGACCGGCACGCAGAGCGGCTGCGGCAGCTCGAAAGCAATTGGATCGGACGAGGGCACGAGACGCCATCTTCCCGATCATTAATTGGGACTGGAATGCCCTCTGATGGGAAGTTGACAATTCTCGGAAACCGTGGTAGGTGTGGTATGTGTGGTGGTGTTCAATGGATAATTTGGCTCTGAACATTCGGTGAAAAAGTGACACAGCGTCTAGCTAGATCTCTTAGTTCTTGATGAAGCTTGACTAGACTGCTCCGAGTATCGGAGACCCGTCTAAGTTTTCAGTAAGAACCTGAGCCTGTATTTATACTTGAACAAATTGAGGGTAGGCCACCCCTGCTCAACTGAATTAACAATGCCTATAGAGGAGTAGGTAGTGAATGAGAAGTCCTACCGTGAGAATAGGTATATTTAATAGCATTTTTCATTAAATACAATTTAGCAATACTTGGTTGTACCGGTATTGTTAAAACACTTGTACAGTGCGTACGTCACGATACTAGGGGATTGCACTTTTGTGGCCTGTGCAGCCTGTCTTGTAGAAAGCAACCGACGGTCAACTACAATGATGTGAAGCATGGTTGGTTAAGCCAATACAATTATTGTAAGTGAAAACAATCATTGTTGCCCCACCTAATTTCACGCTATGGTACACAGGATAGCTATTATACTGACAATGCAGGGCAGAGCTGGCCTCCAATCCACATGTGCAAATGCCTGTATTATGTTCATCTCGGTAATGTCAGGTTTAGTTGGCTTAGATGTACCTATGTAGGTACCTAGAACGAAGTTTCATTCTATTGTCGTGTAGCCCGCAACTCGATCCTTTTAAAACTTATCTAAACCCTCTTCAGCATGCTTGACATACATGTAGTTTTCTAGAAATTGCGAAACATGTATTAGCATGTCATTAACACAAGCGAGATCTTTGCATTTTCTCGTCCTATCTAGGTTCGAATAGAGCAATCCTTTTTTGTGAGCCTTTTATACGTAAAGCATTGTCTTGGAGTTGGCTAGCATTTGGCTAACCAACGTCCTATAGGTATATTGCACAGAAGTCCGCAGAAGGAATTGCCTTTGCTGAATACTGAAAGATCATCAGTTCTATTGCAATTGTTATTTCCACCCGTATACTTCATAATCTTGTTCACATGTGATAGCTGGCAGGTTAGGTACCTTAGGTACTAACTATCAGGTACATATAGGTAACAATTCTCCCCTACCTATATACTATGTATGTAGGTATGCTGTGAGGTAGGTACCCACCTGTTATGTTAAGCTCGACGACTTGCGCTAGCCCTAGTTCGGCTCTTTTGAATGTAGAGGTCCGTACATGCCAAGAGTCCATTTTTCTAAACCCGTTACAAGGGGATTTCTGCATCTTCAATTGCTCCCGCCTTCGATCTTCCTCGCAAGCAGGATCTTCTCCAACACCAACCACATTCTCTCCTCCCGCAGAGCAAGAGCTGTTTTGCTTTCCTCTAGTGCATCGGAAATTCCTTAAAGTCAACGCCACCTGTTCCTTTTATTTTAACTTCCACTTCACAGCCATGGATGATACCGAACGCCGAACCGCGAAGAGATCGCGTTTTGACCAGACGGAGCCCGAGCCTCGTCGCTCGAGATTCGACCGCCGATCCCGTTCCCCGGTCGCTCGGAAACCAGACAGCGCGCGCGACCGCAGTCCTCTAAATAGAGGGACTGATAGCGCCACACCAGAGACCAAGAAGAGTCCTGTAGATGCCGCAGCTGCTGCAGGTTTGTCTGGTTTACGTACGGTAGAGCTTGGATTATAGATGCTAACCTTACATGATAGCTGCTGCCGCCGCCAAAATCAACGCGCAATTGCAGGCGAGAAAGGGCATTCAGCACGTCGATGTCCCACCTATTAAGTCCTCCTCCAGCTCGACCGGTGCAGGCGATGCGAATACCAGCAAAGCAGGGAATTTTAACGGTCAGGTCTATGTCTCCGACGGCGATTACATGAAAGATGTCGAAGTGAATGATTTGCGAAACCGATACCTGTTGACAAAGGGGTCTACGCAAAAGATGGTAAATAATGCCCTTGGTCAATTTCTACTGATCCATATCAGAGTGCCGACCCTTTGACTGGACCCTTTTCTGCAGTCTCACTCCTAGTAGTCGTGTACGGACAATGTAGCTTACGTTGAAGCATACTAGCTCGCACACGACTCCCCTCTTTGGCATCTGCTGACCTCCGCTGCGTGATCTAGATTAAGGAAGAGACCGGTGCTGGTACGAGAAACCTCCCAGATTTTCTGTTGATTGATTGATAGAACAATGGTTGACTTTAAAAGATGTCACGACCCGCGGCGAATACTACCCAGACAAAAGCATGGCCACACCCACGGTAAACCTCACGTCCTTCCATTTTGCAGACCAAAGCTCACATATCCCCAGGCCCCACCTCTGTATCTCCATATTACCAGTACCTCGAAGGCTGGTCTAGATGCGGCAGTCAAGAAGATCGAAGAAATGATGAAACAGGAACTGCCAAATTTGGTTGACGAGCGACGTTTCCGCCGCCGTGATCAAGAACAAGTCGAACGTGATGAGTTTGGACGGGTGAGTCTTGGCATTAACCAAGCCAAAGCCTATTACGAGTCGGGCAACAAGATATTAACATAAACTCAGCGCAAATGGCCTGAAGCCAAGATACCTATCAGCCTCGAGCCAGTTCAAGGCTTTAACCTACGTGCACAGATTGTTGGTCATGGAGGTGCGTATGTTAAGCATATCCAGCAAGAAACCGGATGCCGTGTGCAGATCAAAGGTCGAGGTTCAGGTTACCTTGAAGCATCAACAAACCACGAGAGTGACGAAGACATGTATCTCCACGTAGCGTAAGTCCATCTGGTCTAACCCGCGTCTATATCTATTTACTAGTCCTCTATGACATGGGTGTATATCTAATAACAACACAGAGGCCCAGATATCAAGATGGTCGAGAAGGCCAAAGAGCTATGCGAGGATCTTGTGGGCAAGGTCAAGGAGGAATACGAGGAATTCAAAACACGCCCACCAAGACAGCACTACGGTGGCCATGGAGGCAATGGAGGCTACGGCGACCGATATGGCGACCGGCACAACGATCGCTATGGTGACAGATATGAGAGATCTGGAAATCGCTCTGGCCAGTATGGTGGGCATGGCGGGTACAATAACTCGCCTGCTCCTACTGCTAACGCAGCTTCCCCTGTCCCTGGTAGTGCCGGCAGTCCCCCTGGAGCAAATAATGACTATTCCGCTCAATATGCCCAGTACTATGGCACACAAGACCCTTATGCTGCGTATGGAGGTTATGCAGGGTAAGTTGTATGTCCTTTGGGGCTCTACTGCATGCTAACGTATATTGGCTTAGCTATATGCAATATTACCAGCAATACTACGCGGCTGCTCAAGCAGCGCAGCAGAGCTCACCCGCACCTGGGGCTTCCGCTTCACCTCCCCCTCCACCGCCGACAGAGGCCCCCCCTCCGCCTCCTCCGGGAGGAGCTGCTCCGCCACCACCGCCACCCCCGTCTGGATCTCCTCCTGCCTATGGCGCTGTACGTTTGTCAAAATTGAGAGAATATTAACCCGTTGACTAATCTCATGCTAGGTTCCACCTCCTCCTGGACTTTAGGTTGGCTTTCATTCGGCGATTGATATATGAGGAAGATTACTATCAGCTGGGCAGATGCTCATCCTGTATAGCATGGTACAAAAGAGCCACAATAGCTCCAGAACTAGGTGTAGGGAAAAGGTCGCTCATGGTTTTCATGACCAGATGTACCCTTGCTTTAATTCTGGGGGTTCTTTGCTTTTACTAGCTGCAGGTGCAAGCTCCAGGCGCTTTTGTAGAGCCCGCAAAGCCATAGGCGCCATTGCTAATGCTAGGGGGAAATGGCCAGAAATTATGGGAATCGTGAGAGAATTATAGTCTTACCCTCGGGGGTAATTTTGGTACCTGGCGATGGGTAGCAAAGGAAAGTGAGTTCCAGCTGGAGCCGCATCTTTCCTTCCTACATAGGTACCTATCGATAAGATAAGGAAGGCCCCATGAACCCGAGCAACTACGTAAAGGATATAGCACTCCACGCCCAACTTTAAGCTTCGTACTCCCATCCTCGTATAAAGAACGTGATCGCCATGCGACAATTCGCCCGTGACCCGGTAAAAAAAGCTATTTTCTACAGATAGTGCCTATTGCCTAGTACGTTACCCTTTTTTGCGCCATGAGTCATCAGCGATACCCTTCCATTGATCCCAAAGAACCTCATTCCGTCTCGCTTAAAGTCTTACGGTAATAGAAGCCTCTATTATATCCAATCCTCCTCGGTTTGGTGTTAATTCGTCGAAACATAGGCTTTCTCGACCGTCACTTGTTGTGCAGCAACCTCTCCCAACGCCGTTATCACGCCCACCCGACGATGCCATTCCGATACCAGCCTCTCTCGCCTACAGCGCGAACAGCGGCACGAATCCAGAGCCCTTTCTCCTTACTCCGATCTTAAACCTCCCTCCTTCCTTTGGCACTGCCTATGTTGGCGAGACATTCAGCTGTACATTATCCGCCAACCATGATATTCCATCAAGCACGATCGACACAGAGTCAGCCGCAGCCGCGACTTTGTCTGCGCAGCAGCCCAAGAAAAAATTCCTCCGTGATGTACACATCGAGGCAGAAATGAAGAGTACGCGTTCTTCAATTTTTGAATCTCCCTTCTACTAGAACATTTGCTCCCACTTGCTCTTGCATGCTCCCCGTAATTAGTCAAAGACGAGCCATCTATTTGCTATAAGCGGCCAATCCTAACAACTGAATCCACATAGCACCAAGCGCGACCACCCCGCAGAAAGTAATCTTGCAGCCTACCGACCCCTCAGCCGTCGACAAGGGAGCCGATGACGCAAAGCAAGCCAGTGGCACGGACCTCGAGCCCGGCCAGTCGCTACAAAAGATTGTCAATTACCATCTTCACGAGGAGGGCAATCACGTGCTGGTCGTCACGGTCAGCTACTATGAGGCCACAGAGACAAGCGGGCGCGTCCGCACATTCCGCAAGTTATACCAGTTTATCTGCAAAGGCTCGTTGATCGTACGGACGAAAGTTGGCTCGCTTTCCCCTTCAACGGCTCATGGTGCTTCCGAAGGTGTTGGCCGACGCTGGGTCATGGAGGCCCAGCTTGAGAATTGTAGTGAGGATCTTATGCAACTGCACGGTGTGCGATTGCAGCTCGAGTCCGGATTCCGGTATCAAGACTGTAACTGGGAGGTCAGCGGTGGGGCTAAACCACTGCTTCACCCCGGCGAAGTCGAACAATGTTGTTTTGTCGTTGAAGAGGAACGACGGGATGCCGCTGCTGAAGATCGCGATGGCCGGATTATCTTTGGCGTGCTGGATATCAGTTGGCGGACTGAGATGGGCAGCAAGGGCTTCCTATCCACGGGCAAGCTTGGGACACGCGTTTCTATGAGATAGGATCCATGGACGCAAGTACCAGTGTCAGGATCCGGGCTGGGTTATGAATGGTAAGATGAGTGAAAAACACGATGAATGCTCGAGAATTGATACCCTCGTAGTGATGCATCTTTTGCGAGGTGTTTATATGGATCTTTTCAATCAATAGTTTAGATTCCGAACACCACACCTAGCATATTTAACAAATATAAGAAATAATTACAACTACGCTAGAAGATATCCGTTTCGATAGTCATATGGTTCCTTATTAAGTGCTTGTTCCCCTTGCTTCGGGTATCTAGATGGAATTGAGAATGTCGCGGCTGATACTTGAAGGATCTTGAATATAAGTAGAGTAAGATGCGAGAGACATCGCTCGCCTTCCCGCTTCTCCGGCTTCCCCGGCTTCCCTTTAGCAGCATTGACCGGAGCAAGCTGCCCTAAGACTTAGTTATTCTTAACAGCAATAATTAAATTCTTAATCTAGCAGCAGGAGTGAGCATCAAACTTAGACCCTTATTATCAACAACGATATTGCCGGTGTCAAGTTACTAATTGAACGTATTATTTGATTACTTCCTTGTCCTAGATTGCTCGACTATAACTACTCTACCACTCTATAGAACATATAAGCATATCGTTGTTGTCGCGTACAATGTATAGCATTAATACTGTAGTAGTATTGACGGCGTCGTTTTTCTCCGTCTCAGTTGTTAGACGATGTTTAGATAGATTTAATGGTATACGACGACCCCTCACCAAGGCACTCACGATCATTATCTGCCTACCCCTTTTCTTACAATACAGCTAGGCTAGCGTATTTTTATGGGATACGTCATCAAGAGCGAAACCCCGCTGACTTGAACAGCATTTTTCTCGTCAACGAAGGGGTCGCGTCTCCACAGAATGGGTGGCTGTGCAGTAATACCTACTTAGTGTGTAGCTAGAGATGGAAATAAAAACCCCTGGGACTAGTATTTGGTTCCTGGTGACGATCTTAGAGAGTCTAGACTAGCTCGAGCTTGCATGTCTTTACTAGGACTGTTATCTGACGATGAAAGCCAGCACATACAGTGTGACAACTACACATATGTAGATAATAGCTATATACCTAAATAGCTACGTGCTATGTACAAGTCCACGTCAGTCACGCGGAAGAGCTCTATCACGGCTACACGCGTGAAAGCAAACGGCCTTGCCGAGTCGCAAAAGGACGATGCCGGCGGGAGAAGACTCCCGACGGGCAGGCGGACTTCGACGAGGAGGAGGAGGAGGAGGAATATGCAGCCAAATCCCGGGACCGTTCGCCTAAGGCACAACAATACCAAGCACGAGGGATCGATCGCTAGCGAGCTTGCTGCTGCTGCTGCTGCTGCTGTCGAGAGAAAGGGCTGTATGCAGGCCCAATCCTACGTCATCCGCGTCCACGCCGCGCGCGCGCGCGCACGCACGCAGTCAGCCGGATGTGACGCAGTCAAGCGACTTGGCCGGGGCGTCGACCGTTGGGCTTGGCGGTGGACGGCGGTACCGCCGCACATGGAATATCCATGACTCGGCGTCTGCTATGCCAGGTCTTACCGTGGGTAGTCTGCTGCGAGGCGTGCTTTCAACACGAGGCAGGTAATTTACCAGACAGGCACTTATGCTAACACAAGGTTTAAGACACACAGACGCATAAGCCGCCTTGTTTGAATACGGGGTCCAAGGGTCCTAGAATGCAGGGTTCAAACTTTTTTTTTCTTTGAAGTCGCGATGGGATTTTACGGACGTACGTAGTAGCGTGTCGATTGTTCCCCCCTGTAACTATTGTACTCAACAGATGAATACGATAACGAGGGAGCTGAAGAGGGTGTGATCTATTATAGGTAGATAGATACATGGGGGTCAAAGAATTGGATAGTATTTAGTTGGGGTTTCTATAATATTGGTTTCGTCGCTGCCTCCTAGCAAGGAGACGTCGACGGGTACTTACATAGCCTAGGTACACTACCTGGTTTCTGTTAGACAAGGCGGAAGAAAAAAATTATTAAGTCTACCGACCTTGTAACACGCGCGTGTTTTGAGGTGCCTAGCGCGAATCGGATCAGACGGTTAACTGTCTGCCGCCAGCATGCATTTTTGGGGGGTACCTAGATAGAGATACCTAGTATGATCTACAATCTATATTAGCTGTGACCCGGAATGCTGGGCCGCTTGACGTACAGCAATATTTCGCGTGCTTTCCGAGCCAGGCAAATATCCAAGTCTAGACCTAGAGGGCTTAGCAATATATAGGTATGATGTAGGTATAATAGACGGAGGCTATTTTTACTCATAAATACTATATCCATATCCAATCGGAACGTTGACGTCAGTGTATACCTGGACTTTTTTCTTTTTCTTTTTTTCTGTCATGTTTCACAGTCTCTATCAGTCTAGACGACGACGCGTCGCGTCGAGTATCCGAGAACTGTAGCACATATGGTACCGTTAAAATGGAGAGCTAGCCTGTGACGCTAACGTATGGACAACTGGCTGGTGAGCGAGGACACGTGTGTCATGGTGCGAACTGTCAGACCGTTTTCGATCCACCTATCTTGTTCTTGGTAATGTGAGTTGTCACAATAGGAGGCGTCGGGTTGCGGCAATATGATTAGAGGAGACCCCAAAATATAAAATGACCGTTTGTCGATTGCGCCGGCAGGTAGCACTGACACTACGTGAGGTCATTATGAACATTTGCTGGGTAATTAAACTACCCATCACATAGGGTAGCAAGAAACCGGAAAGCAGGTTGTTAATGGTTGATAACTTCGGCGACGTGTATCATCACTTCGGTAGATGCTGGATAGTGCTTGAACGGACCAAAATAGCACTATGTAGATCTGGGTACTTGGTATCAGCTGATCAATATGCAATGTTCAATGGACACATCCTTTATTGGGTGGCGCGTTGAACGTTGGTTACTTGAACCGATACGGTAATACTTGATCGAAAAAGGCCTCGGCTACCAACACGGTCTTCAAGTCGATGGTATGACCCCAACTTTTTTCAATTTGTCTTGGTGGCTTTATAGCTAATGAGCTGCAAAAGGTAGAACGTTTGTACCAAAATAACCTAGCAGTTGAAAGAGTGAGCTACTGTAGCAGGTAGGTTTGTCATGATAATACTGTAGGTAGTAGGATCTGATGATCTGCAGTAGTCGGATTCCGCAACGAAGACGTTACCGAAAGGAGCTGGCTAGTTGAGCTCTGTCCGGCACCAAATCCTTCTAGTATCACAAACGGCGCGGAACGCGGCATACGGGCAAAGGTCCCTGAATGTCCAGTGATGTAAGTAGTAGGAAACTAATGCCTGGAACTAATGAGTACTTTTGACCGATAACTGAGAGCCGACAAGATAGAGACTATACTGCTGTCTACCTATTTGGGGCTGGGAGAGTAACATCTATCTTTGCGTAAACCAGTGGTATTCAGCCTTTATGTAGGTGTGAATAAATACTATCCATTGGCCGCTCTTTTTGAAGTTTGGGGTAGAGTAGTATTAGTCCCGTGAAGAAAAAGGGGTAACAGGGAGTATCCTTATAGATACAGCATCACGGTCTGCTGTACATGATGCTATGTATTTCCTACTATATGCGTACTTATGGTGCGCGACTATCCACTTGTGAAACATGACGATTGCTGGTTCTAGTCTAGTTGGGTATCCGCAGTGGTGTGGTCTGTGGTCGTTTGCCTCGTGTGAATGACGGCCAATGTGATGTAGATAAATACCAAAGCTGTCTCTGTTGGGTGGAATCGGCGGTATTCGGGTCAGGTACGGCGCATACTATCGCGTACCTACATCCACATGCTGTATAGCCGTGCATCCTGTGTAGAATCTGTATTAGGTATCGACACGTCGCTACCTGCTACGACCCTGCTCCATACATGCGGTATGCAGCTTTGGGAGAGATGATTTGGCAGCGCCAGAGAAAGCTATACACCATCTCTGTTGACAGCAAGCTTCGGGTGAAAAGAGGAGCCAATCTAGATAGGGAGCTGCAGGCGGTGGTTCGGTGACCTAAGCTGCCCGCTGTTGCGGTGTGCGCCATGTACATACAATACAGAGTGCAGCACTCTGTACAGTACTAGTCTAGCTATGCGTAAGTATGCGTATTGTCTGTGGAGTCTTGGAACCTGTGGATGAAAATGCGACCGCCCCAGTGCTTTTTTGGAAAGCTGTTCGTAACTACAGAGTATACTTAGAGTATCTGCTTGGATGCTTTCCTTCGCACTGCGAGTCGGTATTCGTAAGGTGACCTGTGATCCGGGCTAGACTTACTAACAGACCTGTCAAGATTTCAATCCTATTTCAAGACTCCTTCTGCCTCACCGCCAGCGCCAAAGAGCCCATTTGACTAATACAAGTGCCCAGAAAGTTGCTCTGTGTGTCTGCACAATGCTACCTGGCGTTCCCGGTGGCTCCAATACGAACTGCCATTCCCACCGGGATGAGGGGGATGGGTTGACGGCCCATGAATAGGTGGGCTGCCCCTGGTTTGGATCAGAAATCACACATTCATACCTGCGCACATACCTACATACTTTACATACACACTGAGTACGTGGGATAATGGTCAGCCGTGGAAGAGCCCCGTGCATCCTCTTCCTCTGCTATGTACCAATCCAAGTGCAAGTTAAGCCAATCGTAAGCATAGGTGTAGGTTGGGCACCATTCGCTTTTCATCATGTGCGATCGTTTTCTCTCCCATTAATTGTGAAATATCTGCCGAGCTGACAAGAAACCAGACAAAACGGTCAGGCGAGACTAGTCGTTAAGCTCGAACTCAAGCGCCCTCGACGGTGGCGGGCACTTTTTGCTATCTATGTAGGTTAGGTAGTCTTGACATGGATGGTGATGCTGATAATGAATGCTAGCCCTGTCGAATCCGTACGTGGGGTGGAGTGTGAAGGTGATGTTTGTTTGCATCCTTGCGTTTCATGCAGCGACCCGTATTCAGCAGCGACGCCGTGAGGATGAATAGTATACCTTATACCTACCTATAAGTACGCAGTACGCAGTATGTATCCTATGAATGGCACCCCGTGTCGAGCTAGATAGGGATGAGATGTTCCGCTCTAGATGGCAATAACGAGCCGAATAATCTGTAAGGTCGGGTATCTCGCTTTTATCGAACAGGTGCCTGAATGACATGCAGCTAGGTAGCTGATCGCTTGTGGAAAACGTTGTCGACATGAGAAGGGATGAAACACATACTGCGTTAGGTAGGCTACTTAAGGTACCTTAGGTAGGTAGGTACTATTTAAGTAAGAGGTAGGGACCCAAAAGGGCTTCTCCCGAAGCAGGTACCTGAACCTAGATATATACCCTTGTAGGAAGGGATGGTGGGGGTGTGCAACTTGGAAGCCTTAAGCGGCTTAAGATCTACAGAGGCACACTACGTATACGCATAGGCGACCTACATAACCCTCCTAGACCTAGTAAGGTAGCAAGGTAGTGAGAGGCAGTCATATGCGTAGAGCACACACCTGCAGTCTACAATATCAAGATATATAGAATATTTATTCGAGTTAGACTACCTGCTTAGGTACAGGTTACCTACACTACAGTGCCTGTCATGGCAATAGGGTGCCCCGAGTGCCAATTGCTAAGGGTCAATCTAGGAATTTTCGTGTTACCTTATGTAGTCTAGGTACCTACCTCTTGGTAATGGTAAATACTCTGTACTACTCTGTACGTCTGTAACATGACTGGTGCTGCCTGCCTCTTAGCACAATCGTTGTTATGAGCTAAAATATGTTAAAACTGGACGCGCCCTGATCTACTCTGTACCTCTAACCTACCCGACAATTCGCGCCATGCATCACAACAACAATTGAAGCGGTAGTATACCATCCTGCGCCTACGCATACTTACAGAGTGCACCAACCACGCCAACCACACAACCACACTAACCATACGATTGCCTACCTACCTAGGTCTAGGGGCGTGCTCTTATTATGCATGAACCCCTCCCCCCCAGTCTAGCCATCCAACAAACAGCCAACCATTGACAGATCAAATCCTCTATCTTCGATCTCTACCCCATGGTCTTTGCATTGGTCTTGTTCTTGGTCTTGGGTCGACCCCTTCTCTCTCTCTCTCTCTTTTTCTTCTCTTGCGTGGCCAGCCAGCAATCTGCTTTTTTCCTCCTATTTCTTTTGCCTGTTTTGAGGAGGTGTACGTGACGCACGACTAGTTGATGACAACAGGCGAATTGGGTGTGAACTGGTCTGAGATTTATTTGTCCGAAGTCGCCTATCCACCCTCCCACCCCCCATCTATCGTCCATATTCCTCTAGCCCCCTCGTCCCATCTCGAGCGACATTGGTGGTGGTGGTATAGCAGTGTCAGTAGCAGTGGTCACGATAAGTGTACCAGTCCCGCTGTCGTCCTCGTTCCGTACCCCCATCCGATCGAATAAACGGCCTTAGAGGTGCCTGCAGGTGCAACCGGCGCACTGCATGTTCTGTCTAAGTCGCAGCAGACCACCCTACAGTACAGTGTCTTGCAGCCATTGCACATCGAAACACGAATACGCCCATAATATCTATGTGCACGCAGGCCAGGAATTGGGAACAAGAGAATCTTAAATAATTCGAACGCCTTGACTACACATCAAGAGTATATTGCATTGGCTTGCCTCTTCGCGTTTTGCTGCGTCGCCGACATTTGCCCTTCTTTTATTAGGGTGGCGAGTAGACGATACAAGCCATTTGCGCCCTCATTCCCAGCTGTCTTTGCCCCGAAAAGAAAAGAAACCCGAGTGCCGATAATTCGGAAATTCTGTGCGGCGGTCAATCACTTGTACGCCTTGCACAGCTGTTCCTTTGTGCACCACAAAACTCTCACTTCATAGTGCCCTCGACTTACGTCTAGTCACGGATCGACTTGCTGCTAGATTAGGTGCACGATATATCGTCTAAGTTCTTGATATTTCCCTACTATAGACAACACTGTTCAGGCCAGTTTTGCAGGAGCATCGGCCAAAGAAGCAGTGTGTTCAGGCTTACCGCTAGTGCCAATATCTTATACACGAAATTGGCTAGACCCTTAGGTCGATAGCATCAATCTAAACAGGTACAACAAGTTTACACGGTTGTCCCCTCTAATGCACGCCCCTAACTAGTAAAAGGGGTGTCTCAGGAAGCTCCTGAATCAGCAGGAGCACTGCTCCGTTAACGATCATTCTTCAACTTATTCGTCTTGCCTCTTATTTCGTCGACTGCTCATACAACTCACGGTCAACGCTTGCCACGAGGCTGCAATGCCATGGAGAGCTCTTCGACACCGCTCGCGGATTATTTTTGGATCGCGGGAATCGAGTCCATCTCTTACAATGACTTCCCCGTCCCCGCGGCTCCCAATCAAGTGAATACCACTATTACTGAAGATGGGGAACCCGACGAGGAACCTGATTCTCAGGCGCCGCCGCTTGGCCACAAGCGTTCTGCTCGCCACTCTCGCCAAAACTCAAATAACAGAATATCTAGAGCCTCTATCTCAAACTCGATCTATACTTTAGAAGAACTCGACGGTAACACTAGAAGCAACAGGAGCAGTGCTACTATTAGACCTAACCCACCTCCTGGAGGACCTGACCGACCGGATGGAATGCTGATGGACTTCGATTTCGATAAAGCCCTCGTCAAATTTGCTGCTGAGCGAGAAAACTTTTTGGAAGACCTTAGTTTCTCCGCAGGTGCAAAAACGCAGACTAGGCCACCAATGGTAAACCCACGAGCGGAGCGGATCAAAGCGGACGAGGCGGCCAGTGGTAGATTGAGTCCCCTAAAAGGAATCGGAGGCAGTATTAGAGGGAGCATACGACGAAAGATCAGCTTTAGGGATATGAACAGCTCGAGGAAGCAGCCAACTACCCCCAGACCTGGTATGGACCCATTTAAGGATCACGGAGCAGGGCTCTCTGCGGAACTCTTCAATCACGACTGCAAGAAACACCCTGAGTTCTGTACTAACATCTGCAAATTAGCTTCAGTTCGGACGGCGAAACGACTCAGTAACTATAACGCGGTTATTCCTCCCCCTCAGCCTCTTAACCTCGATCCCGATATGCATCCCCTCAAACGGCGCTTCGAACCCGAATTACTCGATAGGTATCCACCTCGCGACACCAAGGAAGATCCAGGAAGGAGAGGGAGATTTCCAGATTATGTGCCGATGTTTGCGTTTCCGAATGACATCCAGATAGTGTCATCCGATGACCGGCCAAGGTCGACATGGCATGGGTTTACGATGACATCGGACGACAATTCTAAGATATACGGCGTAACCGTCATTGTGTGGATGGCGCTCACAACGGATGTCGCAGAGGAGATCGAGAAACGATGTGAACAGTGGAGACAGAGCCATATGAGTGAGGAAGAACGGGAGCTTGCTGGCAGCCTAGGGGCAAGACTGGCTGCTGAACGGGCACATTTATCGCAACTTCTCGCCAAATTACCAACTGTACCCTCTGGATCATCAGCTCGCGAGGTACTTGATGAACAAATCAGTGCTGTGGAAGAGAAGATCAGCCTGATGGCGGAGATGCTTCGGCCCCTTAGGCATGGGGCCGCGTCAAAGATCGATGGGCTAACCGCGGGGGAAAGTGGGCTTTGGACCCCTCGCGCGTTTGGCATTCTTGGACGCGATGGGACCAGAGTAGGGTTTTGGAAAGACTGGCTCCGAGCTGTTGTCGTTCCCATGACTGATGGCAGTATCCTACGGGTTCCCGCGAGCTCTCCAAGAGTAGGGCGATGGCAGCCATTAGAACGCTACGTGGTCAACTTATGTACCGAAGCGTTTAGCCCTCTCAGCTCCAAAACTCAGGTCGAGATTGGCGTGCGAGAGCTCCGGCTCTACGCTCGGGCTGAAGCAGCTAATGAGGTCCCTGGCTCTCGTAATACAGATCTGTACGCGCTCTTCAGGTCTTTGTCCCTCGAAAACATTGTTACTCTTTTCGAGTACGCGATGTCTGAGTCCCGAATAATCCTCCTCTCTTCCCACACGTCTATGCTCCATCTAGCATCGCATGCTTTAGCGAGTCTTCTGTACCCCCTCACATGGGCTAGTATTTTCATCCCAATATTGCCTGCTCGGTTATTGTCAGCTCTGGACGCCCCTTGCCCATATATCGTAGGCATTGAGCGACGTTACGAAGGCATAGAACTTCCAGAAGATGACTATGTTCTTGTTGATCTCGATAAAGACACTATCGATTCGACCTCTCAACCAGCTCGTCTTCCCAAGCAAATTCGACGTAAACTTGTCTCGTTACTACAGCTTGCGGCGCCGCATGCTATTCGGTATGGTGTCACTTCCGGTCCGCCACCATACGCCATTGAATCCTTCCCTTATGACGCTTTCTCGGCTGAAAATGGCTCATTGTTCCACGAGAGAGCGCAACCAAGTACTTTTGCGAAATGGGTTGCTCAGAGCTCATCGTCTTTCGGTGAGCCTGAGCCAAAAGATGCGTTAAAGGTGCCTGTTTTCAATGCTTTTGCCAGCGCAAAGCCTGGGGCTGCCGATCGCCCAACTACTAGCAAGTCGACCAGTCCCCCATCTTCTGTCTCTCCCGTCTCGGTCAACTTTCCGCCCATGCCTTCAACGCCGATATCAAAAAGCGATTCTGGCTTTGCTCTCTCGGCAACACTACGTGAGAAGAGGTCTGGTCATTTCGACGAGAAGGGCCGCCGTAGTTCCTCGTTTGGACAAGCTCCATATCATCGTCCTCATGGCCCTTTTCTAAATGGACACCAGGCCAATTTATCAATATCTGCCATCTCTATCGATTCTCAATCGTCTTACGGAGGATTTGGTGGCTACGCTCCGTCAACTTATGCACAATCCACTCTCGCTGCATCTACAGTGATGCCAAACATGCTTATACAGCCAGTGCATAACACCGAAACCACGGTATGGGTTGAGGGGCATTGCTTCAATTTGAGTGGAAATGACGTTGGCGCTACCTGTACCATATGTGACGAACGCTCTGAAGGGGACGGGTGCTACAAATGCACAGGATGCGGCGCCACTTCACACGGCCGCTGTCTTGGCTGCGTGAGCTTAGTGTGTCCGGCCGCTTTTAATACTGACAAGATACGAGCGGCTTTCGCTCGTTGTCATGCAAGCCTACTCTACACGTACCGAAAACATCTGGGTCGACCATCTAAAGAACAAAAGACTCATGGTCAACTGTACGCTTTCGATATGAATGGATTCATTAAGAGCTTGCCCTACGACCAGCAAGAGTATGCGGGGATGATGAAAGATACTCAAGGTATGAGATTAGCCATTGCTCTTTATCATTCTCAGTACTAACAAGCCTTTAGCTTTCAATGAATTCATTCATTTGCGAGAGACACAGCCTACAACAAACCCAGAAATTCGTCTATTTGACGAGATCATCTTAGCTAAGAAGGCGCGTGGGAAACCTGGTCTCACCTCTGGGCTGTCTCGCCTTTCTACGATCCGCGCATCTCATGGCGTTTCGAGAAATTTACCTGCCAAGTCTTCAAAGTTACCATCTTACCTTACCGACACCTCGGATCACCTTTGGCGCACAGCTTCTGTGCCCATGCCAAATGCCAAATTTCCAGGTGAATACCGTGCTGTGATCACAAGAATCCCAGCCAGGCTAGATCCTACCTTGATGAAGGAACCACGTGCCATACAAGGGGTCCCGCGCCCTGAACAGCGGAAGAAAGGGGTATTGAGAAAGCAAGTCCCCAGTATGATGGGGATACCAACGCTTTCTTTCCCCGTTTCTGCTCAAGAATCGTCACATTGAACCTAAAATGGAGGAAACAATATTAGTCTAGAGCCAACCAGGGTAGTATAGGGGGTACTACGATGTACGAGAACAGCGTCGGCTGTGTATTATTTAATCGAGCTTAAAGGGTTGCTTGGAGAAAAACTACACGGCAGCCGATGGACTAGCTGATTTTACCTCGTCCTGGCATGGCAGTTGATGTTCTATAAGTGTTGAAATCGTCCGTCGCTATCTCACAATATCACGACACTGAATCTGTTGCACAGACAAGGGAAAAGTTAAAGCCGAAGGTTTTATCTCCCACTAAGCCGTGTCGTGATAGAGCGCGGGCTTGATAGGGTGACTCAAGATAGTGCCTTTTAGAAGAGGAATTTTCCCACCTCTTCTTGAGAGAGCGAGAGAGAGAGACAAAAAGACAGACGAGGTTAGGTAGTTTGAATATGTAGAAGAACAAAATGTGTAGTAGATCTTGGCATGGCATGGCACGGCACGGCACGGCGCGATAAAAGGTACAGCATGGTACGACGAGGCATTTGCATGGCATGGCATTACCGGCATAGTTAGCATGGTCTCTGCGCAGCATACGGGCGCATCTGTCGGGGAAATTTTGACCTAATTTTGATACTACCTTGCCTCTCTTTTCAGTAGATGAATCGTGAGAGAAGGGAACTTTCCCATTTGATTCGAGAACATAGACCTAGGTAAGGTGAGTAGGGGTAGGTGAGCGAGGGGTAGTCCTCACTTAGTATCTCACGTCGTTACGTCTACGGTCTACGAGGTAACGCTTGATTTAAATGCTAGATAGAGATACTAGACATAGAGCGCCGCACGAAACGGGATCAGAGAGCACGACATCATCCAGACCGCGACATGCACCGGGGGCAGAGTCTTCAAGTGAGCGCTGGTTTGAACGAAAGCAGGATAATATGTATACTTGTGTGTATGTACGTAAGTTTCCACCCTATATATCCCGAAGCCAGAGTCAACTCCAACGTTCTTATCGTCAGTTGTATGGTAATATGAAGGCAACCATTTAGATGGATAAGGAATATTCTGTCTACGGTCTAGGCAATTCGTTCCTAGAAAGAATATACCTGCTTAGTTACAAGGTCCACCTTCTATCTAATAGTCACTTGGCGCGCGTAGCAGGATAGGCTAGGAGACGGATATATAGGGGCAAGCCACGGCGTCTTCCACATCATTTTCAGGGCTGGTAGAATAGAAGGGGAGGCGGTATTCACGCTACCGGGACTACGCTGCTGGATTCCACCCTGGCCCTACCCTGCACTCGCTTTCGTTTCGGGTGTCCTTTTCTCTGTTAGTAACTACGCGTCTGTTTGTTATTATCACGGGCGAGAATATCCATCGATTATGGAATACTTCAGGGGCGCTGATCTGATCTAATCTGATCTGATATACATGATTGCGTCTTCTATAAGTGCCGCTAGAGCCAAACTAGCTCGCGAGTATCCTCTTCTCTCCAACCTTGCGGTACTCCAACAAGTAGCATAAGCAATGTTCCGTAATGCAGCGTTAGGTAGCATCACATAGTGGGTTTTGAGATGTTGGATCGGAAAAGCCGTGTTGGGTGTGGGCGTATTCTAGTGTCCTAATCTCGCCCTTCCTCCCCAGCTCCTCGCACAATAAATGGACGGGCCATTGCCCGTCAGGCGGTGATCCAACAAAATACAATGTGCCGCTGCGAGGACGGGTATGAGGCCTGGCCCCCTTGACAGCCGACACGGGTTAATTAAACTCCTCCCGGAATTTTGCTCAAACTTGCCGCCTCGCATGATGCAGACGCAAGAGAAGGCACAGCTTGACCTATCCATGCTTCTCTTGGGGTCTTCCTGCATGAGTGGCGGGACCCCTGTCCTGGTTATAACGGCAGGACCAGCGTCTCCGTTTGGGAGGGGAATCCCAACACTCTACGCACTGATCCTGGAACCCGGACCCGAGCTCGGGCCTGGGCCTGGGCCTGGGTTGGACGGGCCTCCGCCCCCACCGTCGCCACGCGGCTTCGGGCGCGGCTGCTTCTCGTATGCATTGGGACTCGGCCGACGCGTAGGTTTCCGCCTGCCGTCCCGCGCGCCGCCTCCCTGCTGTGCCGAGCCCTCCTTCTCCTCCCGTCCGTGCGCGCAATTGGGTCCGTGGCGGTGCTGCTGGTCTCTGGCCCTGCGCTGCGCAAGCGCCCTCTCGCGCGCATCGTACGCGGCATTGTCGTCCGTGTTGGAATCCGCGTCGGAGTCGGACGACGACGAAGACGAATCAGACGATGATTCGTCCGAGGACTCGCCTACGGCCTTGGGCGCGTGGTATATGCAGCAGACTAGGATTGGGGGGGGTGATCTTAGCAAGCGCGGTTTACAGAAATAGGGATAGGGAGACGGGGGGCGGGGGCGGGGAAGCTGAATAATACGATCGACGCACCTTTGGAGCTCTTGCGTCCGAGCCCCTCGTTGTCGACGACGTTCTCGGCCCACTGGACGTGTTGCGTGGAGGCGGCGTGGGCGCCCCTCAGACGCAGGATGGCGGGCGCGGGTGTTGTGGCGGCTGTCTGCGTCGCGGATCCCGAAGACGGGGGCGCGGCGTGTGTTTGTACCTCGGTGTGCGAGCCGGGGCCTGGCGCTCCCTGGCGCTGGGGCCGTGGATTCCCCGACATATCGTAGTAGTTCCTCGCTGGTGCGCGCGCGCGTGTGTGCGTGTGTGCGTGCGCAATGTGCGTATAATGCGTATCCGTATAGGTGTGGTGGGTGTACGTGTGGGCTTGGTTCGCACTCGATTCTGGAGAGATAGAGAGAGAGGGGGAGAGAGAGGGAAAGAGAGAAAGTTGCAACTTTGTTTCAATGGCACTCGGGGAACCCAAAATGCTAATGTCAAGTCCAACCCTGGTAATTCGGAAGTTGCCTGGTGGATGGTTTGCGTATCGGCGTCCCTCTCGTGATATATCCTCAAACACCGTTGCGTGATATGATGTATGATGTAACTCGAGACGGCCGGCGTGGGACAGGTTACGGGCAGAGAGACAGGTCGCTGCTGTTGCTTGTTTGTGTTATTATTGTTCACTTTTACCGCCTCTTGGATCTTAGATCAGCATAGGATGCTCTGCAACCATCCAACATCTCTCCATGTTCTTCTAGGTAGCGTGTTCTGGTAAACAGCGGTATGCGCAGTAGTAGTAGCAGTAGCAGTAGCAGTAGCAGTGAAGCACGGCGACGCCGAAGTTAACCGTATTGGCCGTGCTGCGACAAACGAGCAATGAGCAACGAGCAACGAGCAATGGGCAACGAGCAGCGAGCAATAAAAGAGCGGAAAAGACCTGCACCCAGCGAGAAAAGACCAGCGAATGAGGGGCAACGTTGTTTGCTATTTTAGTTGTCTCGGAATTGCCCCTCCTTGGAGGGATTGATTTCCAGGCTCGAAAAGACGCATGTAACGGGGATGGTTAGGTACTGTAGGTAGGTAGGTATTCTGTGTCGGTGTATCTAGTCTAAATGCGGCTAATTTTAACCTGCCCTTCCAGATGACGTAATGTTTTGATGCGAAGCGTCAATAAACAATAATAGATTTGTTTAAAACCTAGACTAGTCGCAACCCACCTTCTTATATACGTATATATACTCCGTCAATCCAGCCAAAGGGCATTCAGTTAGTTTTTTTTTTATAGTTTCTTTTTTTGCTTTTGGCTTGCCCCTCGCTTTATCGCATCTTATCAGCTGATGTCTTGTTCGGATCTAGCCGGCTCCCTCTACTTACTAGAGCTTACTTATGCCGTAGTAAATGGTTAGCTCCTGACTTGAATGTACTCCGTACTCATCCAATTACTCATTTGTACACGGGCACTCGAACGGAATTCCCAAGTAGTCGCCATTCTAGATCTAAGTAGGTTCTTTGATAGTACATATACATATGCCTTTTATAACATCAGGGGTACAGAAATTGCACCTCTAAGCATCATCCCCTCGTTACCTATGTAGTTAGAATGTCGCTGTGGCGCCTGCAACTCCTCTCTCACGCTTGAGTTTCTTCTCGAGCTTTTTCGCACCTTTCATGCTCTTCCTCGGCCTTGACCTGTGTGATGCCGCCGTCAGTCTCGGCTTGTTCAACAGCCAGCCATTCATTGGCCGCCGGCAAGAGATGAATTTTCCCTCTGGGCTGTACACATCCACGATCGGCCAGTTTGCCTCATCGAGTTCCTTGGCTATAGCTGGGGGCGGGATTGGCTGCCTCTCCCTCTTTTTGCTTGTGCCAAAAGACAAAGCCTCAAGTCGCTCCATGCCTGATAACTCTTCATGAACCTCAGTGTCCACCTCTGCCTCTTCTATAGTTTCTTCTCTATTTGCCTCAGGGCTGGGCGCAAATAAGTCCTTCGTTCGAACCTGCGCAACTATCTCCACCCATCCGACTCCCTCGATGAGAATGTCGGCCGAGAGAACGCGATACGGTAGACGCTCCACATCCAGGTTAACAGCACTCTTCCTCGTCAGCGGTCCTGTTCGCTGTTTTGTCACATCCCACTTGAGCTGGAAGGAACCTGCGTGCTTCGTCTTTTCTCCGGTACCTGGCAAAGCGATATTCTCGACCTTGACTTCGCCTGTCTGATTTTGTATACCGATGGCTTTATCAGTCCTACACACGTGGGGCTTGATAGGTGTAAAGGCGTATGTCAGTATGATTGGGCATGGCTCACGGGGGGTAATACGAATGAAACCTCCCAGAAGTAATGATTGGCCTCGCCTCAGTGTCATCTGCTCCGGCACAATACGGGATTGCATTAGTAGAGACAGACGATGCTCTTCTTTGACATGCTTCTCTAGACTACATCGATCTAGGCCGGGTAAATCAATCAGCTCACCTCGACCGTTACCGAATGGGACTCGGATAGGTGATGCTGTTGTCCCGGGTAGGTCTGAGACTAGAGGCATCTCGGGGTACTGGGTTTCCTGCGGTTTAGGGGGCAACAGCGAGTATTCGTCCAGAACGTCATCCTGGAGTTCTGGACGCTCCTCTTCGGCCGGCAAAGCCGATTCTTCCATAGCCCGTGCTTCCATGTCGACCGTAATCTGATGCTTGGAAGGATCCCAGTCCATCCTCCCCTTGGGAAACACAGCCTCGAAGAGTTGACTTTTCCCCACATTAGCTTTCCCTAGCATCCAGCCTCCTCCGCCCCTTTTCCAAATGTCTTCTTTCAACTCTTTAGTCCACCAACTCCTCTTTGCACTGACTGCTCTTAGGTTCCCTAATCTGATCCCCGGTCCAATGCGCCCCAGCGCCTCTCGCAATACCTCTCGTAGATATGGGAAAAGAGTGTCCACCTGGGGCTTTGTGGGTGCTAGTAGGTCCGATCGAGTGATGACGAAGCTAATCTCAGTCTTTTGGCCGCGATAGAACCGCCCTAATCTTGAACGGCGGTTCTTCGAACGCAAGGGCATGGTGTCGAGGAGGAGTGAGAGTTTAGGTACCAAGGACAGGGGGAAATCGGCTGCGTCGATGACATGGTAGACGTGGTTATACTTGTAGGGCGATTCGAACAGCGTGTCGCGGATGGAGTCGACACTCGGGTGGTAGATGGACTCTCCCGTGTGATTATGCAGCAGGAAATGACATCGATCGCATAGTGGTTTCTTCGGCGGAGCTTGTGGTTGGGTTTCGGTGGGAGGAAGACCGAGGCCTAGTGCTTGCACGTCCACACCTTGCTTCTCCAGCTCGTTCGAGTCCAGTTGCCTCAGGGCATCCGCGTAGATTTTGTCTTCAGCTCGTGAGCGGTGGGATGGCCTAGCAGGGCTAAGATATTTCTGTACTGCTTTGCGACTTGAGTCGAAGTAGCCGGGTTGGTTGGGGTGGGAAGTTTGCGACAGTGCGCCGCATCCTCTGCATTGGCGCGGAAGATTCCTCGTAGGGATGGATATACTATCAGGGGGGTCTGATACTGGAGTGAGAGTAGTTGACGGGTCGGCTTGCATGTGCAAGCACCGTCTTGATGTTGGTGTCCATGGCGCACCGCCAAATTGTGATAAGATTGGGACAGTTGATCTCGGGATATAAGAACTCGGTTGGAGGACCGAAGGACACAGAAAGACAGGGAGTTCTTGTCTTATAGGTGCCCTATTCAGCCATGTCAAGGATAAGGCGCGGCGCATTGTCCTTTGCATAAAAAGAAAGTGGAGGAAAGGACATGAAATCCTTGCTTGTGAAGCAATTCATATCCCCCAGGGAAAAAAAATAAATACTTAGGCTAGGCTAAGCAACGCCCGCAACACTGTGACGTTTTTTCACCGAAGACCCCTGTAAGTGCAGGTAGACTTGGCGCAATAAAGACCCCTGCTTTCTATTATTGTACCTAGAACATTGCGGGGCGCCACGGCTAGGCTACCTAAGTCTAGCCTAGCCTAGCCCTCCCACATCATCACTGAATGCTGTGTTGTAACTCAAGGTTGTCACACGTGGGCCTTGAAGCATCTGCTGACCCCAATTACTTACATACCTCACACTTGACACCTAGACACCTAGATCGATAGCCAACAAACGAGCGATAACCATTTATTTTATTTTTATGTTTTTATTTTAAACCCTACCTCACCTTGATACAATTCACAACCTGTTGCTACAACCTCTCCCTCATCCGTCATCCATTATCTGCCCCTAAGCAATCGACTATGGCTGAAGGCGTATCCTCGTCCGAAGATGCGGTTGCATCTCGCGCTGCTGAGCAGGTTCGTCTGCGGAAACAACGCCGGGAAGCCAAGATTAAAGCCGGAGGAGCGTCAAGGCTCGACAGGATCACAGGATTAGGTGGAGGCTTTTCAAAAGGTCTGCATATATCTGTCTGTCCTTGCTATTTAATTGATTCCATTCGAGCCTAACTATCGATGCCATCTGTAGAGCCTTCTACGCAATCTACGCAATCTACCGCAACCACAGAATCCGCACCCTCAGAGCCTGCCGCCACCTCGACTGCCGCCGCTTCTTCAGACAGCCATGCCGATCCCGAGGAGGTCGACATATCTCAGCACTACTATTCTCCAAAAACCACAGCTCGTCCACCACCACAGAATGACCCCTCCAACATATCCGAAGCGCAGTTCCGCCAGATGATGCTTGGCTTCGACCGCCCCTCCTCTGCCGGCTCCGACACCCCACCATCTCTCGCCGGCAATCCCTTTCTTAATCGGCCCCCGCCGAACCCCGGCATGGAAGGAATGCCGAGCATGGAGGGCATGGATCAAGACCCCATGATGCAGATGATGCAGAAGATGATGGCAGGGGGCATGCCCGGCGCCGCCGATGGCAGCAACCCGTTCGCCGGGATGGGGCTAGAAGGGCTCCTCAGCGGGGCCGGCGGGCCCAATCCCACGCAGCAGGGCCTCGCCGAGCAGAACAAGACGGCCAACCTCTGGCGCGTCCTCCACGCCATCTTCGCCCTGGGCCTGGGCATCTACGTGGCGCTGTCGACGACGTTCACGGGGACCAAGGTGGAGCGGGACGCGGACGGCCTGCAGAGCACGGGCGTGCTGGGCGCGCAGAGCCTCGACCAGGCGCGCGCGTGGTTCTTCTACGTGTTCACGAGCGTCGAGGCGGTGCTGCTGACGTCGCGGTACATGGTCGAGCGCGGCGCCGGCTTCACGCCGTCGGGCTGGACGTGGAGCATCACGGGCGTGCTGCCGGACCCCGTCAGGGGCGTCGCGCGCCACGCGCTGCGGTACGGGCAGATCTTCACCACCGTGCGGAACGACGCGCTCTTTTGCGTCTTTGTCATGGGCGTATGCACCTTACTGCGGTCATGATTCCTAGTGTAAAACACTTTTGTTATAGCTAAGTCAAAGAATGTAGTATTTACGATGAACTCTTGTACTACTAGTTCACTAAGCCTACGTGAGTTGATAGTTGATTGTTGTAGCTTATTTAGTATATATCTAATTCTACTGACTAGGTTGCCCTCTGCTATTTTGGTGTTAACGTTCTTGTTCTATACTCCCAATATGTGCCTGAAAATCCCATAACCCTAGATTGTAATTATTTCGTAGTCCGACTGGCGACATCCAGTGTCTAAGCCTCCCCCTTTTTGCCCATCACAGAATACACACAACCAACCGGTCAGCTCATCGCATCTGCATGACCAAGCCCTCCTTAAGGGCATCGATATCCCTCTTCTTCAGCGGGTCCTTGTTATCAAACGCGGCCGCCTTCCGCTCACTAGACTCCCACGTCGTGATATCGTACGCATCGCCCCCTATCTTCCGCGGCCCGTTCGGCTTCCACATCGTGGCGGCCGCGTGCTTCGCCCTGTACGCCGTCAGCGCCGCCCGCCAGCCCCAGGGGTCCCGGGCGCCCGAGGCCGGCAGGGCCACCTCGGCGACGGCGTCGGCGACGACCTCCTCGACGTCCGCGGGCCCGCGCAGCGTCACGCCGCGCGCGTTGGCGTAGGCCAGCACGGCGTCGTCGAAGTAGTCGGGCTGGAAGGCCCGGCGGGCCCCGTAGGCGCGCCGCGGGGCGGAGCCGAGGGCGTTGAGAGAGCGCATGGAGGAGGCGAGGGCCATGTACTGGGCCATGGTGCAGCCCAGGCTCTGCACGGCCGTCGCGTCGCCGACGAGGGCGAGGGCGTCGAGCTGCGCGAGCATGGAGAGGAACATGCGGCCCACTAGGCGCATGGTGTCTTGCACGGCCACGGGATCATCGATTCTGCAATGGAGCGTTAGCGTAATTTAGACCTGCGGTGTCCACGAAGACAGGACGGAGGAGAGATGGCACGTACTGCGTGAACATGGAGCCAGATTGCCGCATGAGCCAGTGCGCCGCGGCCTCGCACACGGCCCACTGCTCGCGCCACTCGCCGCGGCGCTCGGCGGCGGCGTCGGCGAAGTCGAGCAGCAGGTTCTGCAGGACCTCGAGCGCGCCGTAGCCCGCGTGGTCGTTGAAGGTGTACATGGAGAAGTTGTCCGGGTCCCGCAGGCCCGCGTGCACGAACTGCGTCTCGAACTTGCGGAGGCCCGCCACGCTGATGGCCCAGGGGTGCTCCGGGTTCGCGGCCGCGGGCTTGAAGCACATGCACCGCTTCTTGCCGCAGCGGAGGCCTTGCCGTTCTTCGTTGTCTTCTTCGTCCTCCTCGTCGTTGGAGTTCTCAGAGTCATCGTCATCTTCCTCGTCGTCAGACTCTGCTTCAGCGAGTGAGCAGATCGTGATGTACGAGTACGCCTTCTCCTCGTCCTTCCAGACCATGCGGTAGAAGGCCTCGGCGTTCGCGGACCCGGACACGGCTGCCCAGCGCTCGCTGCGAGGCGGCTTGTATGTTTCTGCAGGCTTGGCTGGTGCTGCGGGTGCTGCCGTTTTGGCCTTCTTCCCGGCTGGACCGCTAGAGCCGGCGGATTTACGTTTTGGCGGCATACCTTTTTTATGACGAGGGTACACTGAAAATAGATTCGTTCAAACAAGCGGAGCGTATGTTGTTGAGACCTTTGTCTCACTCTTCCAAGAATATTCTCTAGCACAGTTGAGACATATCGTGTTAATCGATTGATTAAATCATACGACGGGCGGTCTAGACTAAAAGAGTATAGTCATGGAATACCGTCGTCGCAACTTGACGCGTCTACATAGTACAAAGGGTATCTAAGGGTCCACTGACGTCATGTGTTATATTTCTATTCGCGATTAAGCATTTATTTGTTGATCCAGCCAGTATTGTTTTGATCTTTCTTGAGATAAAGCATCACAATTGGCCGATAGCATTTGACAATCCGCAAGCCACACAAAGGGCCACATCCATCTCGGCTATCAACTTCGGGATAGGTAAACAGTGTATGAAAAGGGTAAGGTACTGTCTAAGACCTAAATAATCGAGCATATAAAGCGGTATTATTCCTAGTATAAAGTCTGAATAACGTTATAATTTATACAGACTAAGATTTTTACTTACAGGTCTGCAGGATCATAAATGTTAGCGCGGCGCTAGTAGATCATTTAAACCGAAAAGATCGGTGTAAAGAGGCATGTACTTTGGTACTTAGGTTAGATTTTGCCCCCACATTTGGATCTAAGCCCACACTTAATATCCCAAAACAGCTTAAAGTATCAGCTTTTATAGATAAAACAACTATTTAGGTACTGATTTACTACATATTTTTCTTTATTGCGTTAACCGATCTACTAGCGCCGCGCTAACATTTATGATCCTGCAGACCTGTAGAAGACGTGAATAAACTAAATATGCACCGGATGTTCAGCAACCGGATAATACTAGTATAACCACACCACATGCCAACAGACGATGATATTTGCATTGAGCAATAGAATTTATACAAGTCGTGGTTCTAGGCCTGTAAAATCCCAAATGTCGTCCAACACCCAGTCAATTGGAGTAGCGAACGTGACGTCGGTTTCTTTGCGTCGTTCTCTCCGAGGGTAATTTTCCGCTTCGTCTGACAATTCATCGTCAGGAACGTCTTTTCGTAACCGGGTCTTAGGCTCGTCATCGGTACCACCAACAACCAGCGCAATGATCGACCCATTATAGCTGAAGACAATAGAACCCGAATCTCCCCCATCCGAAAACTTAAGATTATCTTTGTGTGGGACGATTACTAGTTCCTGGGTATTCGCGGTCTTTCCGTCCGAACAAGGGCGTCGAATAACAGCTCGGATACCGCTCACCATTCCTGTCGTGAGACCGGTTTTCATCCCCGATTTCGCAACTTGGTGCAACTCCCAACCTAAGCCTGGAGGTGGTATCCTTTCCATTTCCTCCTCAGCGGGACCGCGACGGAACAATTCGATAGTTGGGGAATATCTTGTGCAAATTGCTGCATAATTACCATCCTTATATACGCTGTTCTTTGGACCGTTGATAAACTTGCTCTCATCGAGCTTGACAAGTGCCCAATCTTTAAGGTATCCAGGCTGCCGAGAAGAAACCTCAAACTTCGGGTGATAGGCTAAGTGGCCAATTATTCTTTCTTTCTTCTCCCCTATTGCCTTTAAGTGCTCAATCAATTTCTTGGTGTAATTCTCTATTTCTTGTGCTTCTGAGAGTTGCTCGCTATCCTGTTTCGAAGCGCATTTGCGTTTGAAGTTCCCGTCGTGCGAGTACCATTGATCCCATCGATCCTTTGCTGTCTGTAACGTGTGCACATCGCTTCTATTGTCGGGCTGAAAACGCTCTAGTCGTTCGAGGCAACGAGTGAATGACTCGTTGCTGCCTTGTACATGAAATTGGCGATGATTTCCCGAGTCTCTGTAATCTTCTTCAGGGGTACGGTTGTTATGGACCACATGACGACATGTTAGACCATAGACTGACATCTCGTCTCCTAGTCTGAGGTGCAAGCCCACGGTCCCCTCCGGTGCTGGACCTTGGTTGTTAAGATGTGTGATAGGATACCCTGGATATGAAAGCATTGTCATTACATCCGCATTAATTCTTGGATAAGCATTATCGATTGCTGCTTCGAGTTCTGTAGAAGCGCCCTGGTCCTTATACATTGCTTCGCAAATTTCGACCTCGACATCGAAGATCTGGAAGATTTGGAGAATATCGCGGCATTCCAGGGCGACAGTAATTCCCTCTTCCCACTCAAGGCTACCTGGCTCTACCGCAATGAGTAGGACCGTAGGAACCTCGGGTGACCCGCGGCTGAATATTATGTTCTGGAGCCCAATCCGGATCGGGAAGAAATAGCTCCATGAGCACAGATTCAGTGCCTCGATAATTGCTAGAGACACATCTTCTGTCCAATTCGATATGATTTCTTCTTGATATACTGGTGCATATCGCTTCGGAATCTGGCAAAGGTGGTCCCAGCCAGTTATATGTTGTTGCTTAGTCCAGCGGTGGTGACTAGTTCTAGCCACCAGTCTTGGTAGTCCGGCCAAGCCATAGTAATAATAAGTCCTCTCATCCTCATCTGGCTTGTAAGGGACAGGCTCTGACGACATTTTATTGAATTCGTTTTGATCTTAAAGGTACTAACGTTTGATATCGGTATAAATCATCAAATAAATGCTCGCACCAGTGTTTAATGATCAATTAATACTGGTTGATTTTCGATAGCTGTTTTTATAATCAAGTATTAATGATTTAATCTAGAGATCTGAGCGGGAGTGTACGGTTATTAATAGGTGTGTGAGAGATGAGTCGTTCCATATTAGAATTCATTACTACCGGAGAGGAAAACTTAGTTAGAATATCTCATGAACTTTTGCTCGGACACATCATATGGCTAGTCGCATTTGAACATTTACCGCAAACCTAGAAAGGGCTTGCCTCATGCATCGAGATTACCCTTAGCAGCTTCTATCTTCCCGCTCCTACTCTTAGCACCTACTACAGATATAAACATTTATTATGTCCCTGACAGAAGGTGTTATCGCTAGGGGAATAGTTGCTCTGGCCTTAGCACCGTTATCAACAGGCAGCGATGCTAATGCAGGAGTAGGAGCATGCTTGACGCTTGCTTCGTGCGTGCTAATACAGCAAGTACCGAACCCGAACTAACAACAGCAAATGAACTGAGATTAGCTAGCAATTGTCTCGATACAGGTGTGCGATGGGCAATATATATACGGAGGGTTGAATCTATTATTATGTTGCACAAGGCATAGTAGGCTTCGAAGAGGTGAACATAGGGTTCTGAAACTGTCCGTGTTTACGTTGTAAAATAGCGCTTACAGATAAAAGAGGCGTGATATTCAGGTCCTATACCCTTCGGAAAGCCGGCTTCCTCTATATAGTTTGGTAGCCCGATTATCTAAGTTTTTCGTACGTATTTTTAAACTTCGTTGTATATTATACCAAGCACTTTCAGTTGATAGTGCTGTATATTATACCAAGCACTTTCAGTTGATAGTGCATCGTGAGTCAACAACTCTAAATGATGCTTTAATACCCCTCGGTCTCCTCGTTAAGCCTATCAAGCAAATGGGAAACTATCACTAACTTTTCAAGTGCATATACTTACTTTATATTCTGGTATATCTTCATGTGTAAGTGTAACGTCGCATAAAGAAGACAGAGAGACCGAAGAGACATCCCGATGCACATCTAGCAGTGCCATTACAGCTGCAACCTGTAAACTGGTTTATGCAGCTAAGTCTAGCTTACACTAGATTGTTTTTCGATAGTGAGGAGGAATGGCCTTCTTAATTAATGTGTTATTAGCGTATATCCTTATCTTTAATCTACTTTATTTATGAGACCGGAGATGAATTCGTCTACCGCAGAGATTCCGGTAAACCATGCTTGCTGCGGAGAGAAGTAGAGAGCGCGCGGTTCGCAACCTTCAGCTGAGCTTCTTATGAGCTTGAGTGAGGCAAATGAGACGAGGGCTAGTAGGGGGCTATGGAGCGGGGGGTTCGGGGTCGTGAGGCTCGGGTTGATGATATAAAGATATAGGTAGTTCCTGAGATAACGTTTTGTAAATGGTCGTTAAGCTTCCTATCCTGACGACTCGCGCTGTATTGATCGACAGACCCATGGAGCAAACCGAGGAATCGCCAATCTTCATAGGCCATATGGAAGTATACACATGAGCGCGTGCATATGGTTTTGCGCCATATATAGTCGAATTGGTTGTTTGTTCTGATTGCACATCAACAACCTAGGTTTTAGCTGAGACGAAGTTCCAATTTTTTTAGTCTTCATGAAGTGCTGTTGTTCTTTTATCCAAGGCCTCTCAATGCCCTGATGTATCCCGTCCAGCTTTATTTCGATGAGCGGTGCTCGAGTTGTGTATATCGATATGTCATGGGTGTCAGGGTACGACTTTAGACGTCTTCTCGCGTAATGATCCTCCGCGACCCCGGATCTTGTCCATCACAACTTTCGCGTCAACCTGGGACGGCTCGCCATCGCGTGACGTGAGGTAAAATGTCAAGGCCAATACCAATAGAAGCATAAATATCCATAATAGCGTGAGTCGCGCGGACCGTCGTGGTCTTGGACCGTAGGGCGAGAATCTCGGCATTCGTGGCATCGCGTCGGGGCTAATAGATTGGTGTTTTCAATTGATCGGGTTTATTCCCAGTCTGTGGAGGTTGGTTGAAAGAACAATTCCAAGGACTAGGATCTCTCTTGAATAATGTCAGGTTTGCGATCGCGCTGGTATCCCACGTTGTTTGTAGTACTGTCTATCTAGATTAGGTAGGTACATAGGTATCTACTGCAGGGAACTGAAATGCCTTTGACGACGTCATTTTGGCTTAGTCATCGGTGACCACGAAGCTCATTTATACCTGAGCCATGCTGTTTTAGGTATTAAATTGAAAGTGACTGCTTGTTTGCAAAAGAGACAGTAGCATCTCACTGCAATTGATTGCACACTTTGTTCGCGACAGCTGTGATGATTCTCATGATATTCTTGGACTCTTCAAGGTCAGATCTGCCTATAACTGCGAGAGATCCGGCGATTGTGCTGTTGATTGTGGAGCCTTTGCCAATAAACAGGCAGGCGAGCACCTGTGCTCTCTCTAGCTAACTACCTAGGTACTCAGTATAAGCCATGTTTAATAATATATAAGTATTATATATAATATAGGAATAATCAATAATAAAGAGATGTATAAGTACTAGATAACTTAAGAATAAAAAAGAGAGAAATAAGTATTACTTGAAAATATGTTCTGCATTTGCGAAAAAACACAGTGTTGTATTAGCTATAGAGCTACAGTGTTGCCACTAGTAGGTGTGAAACTAGGTTAATTTACCTAGGTACCTCCTACATATCCTCTATATTATGTGCTGAGATCTATCTACCTGTGGCCCTGGAGTGCGCCCTCGTCCGTCTGCGCTCGACCTTCGAGCGAAGAAAGCCTGCACAGCGAATGTACGTGTCGCTCTACTTCTAAGCAGAGGATGATGGAAAAGAGATATCCTATCTGTCTACGTTGCGTGCAAAGAGTTACCATGGGAGCGGTGATGACTTGCGACTCTTCGTTTGACCCCCTGTCCAGACTCCATTCCAGTGACTCGGGATTTTATGACCTGTCGGCGACGAGTTGGCTGGCGCCTTGTACCTCGGCATTACCTGTTCATCCTATAATCCCCCGCTCCCTCTCTTTAATCTCAAAGCACGACGAATGAGAAAACCAATCAGTATGTCGGGTTGGGTTTGTAACGCGACGACGGGCCCGCGGTTGATGTACAAGGCTGCAAAGCATCTTAACTCGAGAGCTTTAAAACTACAGAGTGGCACTCGAAACTTAGCTACTACTGGAAGAACTCCGAAGCTTGCCATCATTGATGACTACCTAAATACGTCGGCGGCGCACTTCTCCCACATATCACCTGCCAAGTTGGAGGTTACCACCTTCAGAGACACCATCGTGCCCCTGAATGAAGTCGAGACTAGTCGTCTAGTTGAGCGTCTGCGGCCCTTTGACTTGATATCAACCGTGCGTGAGCGCACCCCATTTCCAGGCTCGCTCCTCGCTCAACTACCAAACCTCAAGTTACTGCTTACGACGGGCACGCAATTCGAGCAATTCGATCTCGTGAGGGCAAAGCAGCTCGGCATACCCGTCGTAGCAGCTCCTGGATTAGGTCGCACAGATAGTGCCGTACCCCGCATGCCCAATATCAAAAAGGGCGGTGCACATCCGACTACCCAGCATACCTGGGCGCTACTGCTGGCTCTCGCACGCAATGTCGCCATAGACGATGCTGCTCTCAAGGCGAGCAGGGCTGCAGGGAATGCTGTCTCATGGCAGACCGGCCTTGCTACCGGCTTGACTGGGTTGACTTTGGGTGTCGTTGGGTTAGGCCGTCTGGGTGCGGCTGTGGCACGAATCGCCCATCTTGCATTTGGCATGCGAGTGATTACCTGGAGCAACAGCCTCACTCAGGACAAGGCCGATCAGATGGCAGTCCAGTGCGGCCTATCCCCTGACGAGGGCTTGGATGGCTCTAAGGCTTTTCGCGTCGTTGACAAAGCCGAACTTTTTGCTAGTGCAGACGTTGTGAGCCTGCACTATGTCCTCAGCCCCCGCTCGCGCGGTCTTGTCGGTCCCGAGGAACTAGACCGTATGAAACCATCAGCTTTGTTGGTCAATACATCTCGGGGACCCTTGATCGACCAGGCTGCGCTCGTGAATGCGTTGGAGAAGGGCTCTATCCGTGGCGTGGCCTTGGACGTTTTCGACGTTGAGCCGCTACCCCAGGACAGTCCGTGGAGGAAGCCTAATTACTGGGGCACTAACGGGCGTTCCCAAGTCTTAGTCACACCACATATGGGCTATGTAGATTCAGGCCTCATGAACACTTGGTATGCAGAAACGGCAGAAAATGTAGAGCGCTGGCTTGATGGGAAAGAGCTTCTACACCGACTGGCCTAAATTATAAGATTGAAGCAGCCCTACCTATCATCGTCTATGTCTGAATTGACGCTGCGTGGTAGGTGTTTTCTGCACGGAGGTACCATTGGAGCACATAGACAAGGGGAGGAGGGTAGATCACCCCTATCGAGGCGAGAACCCTATGCACGGGGAGTCAGGAATAATAGTAAAGACTTCCAAACGAACTTGATTTTACGCGGCGACAGTTACTTTATACGCGTATTATTCTAATAAGTCACGCCTCAATCGTGAACTGGCCGCCGAGAAGGAGGACAAAGAGTCCACCGTCGTCGTGGCTACTGAGCCTTGCTCTCAGTCCCTTACTAAAATGCATTTAGATCTCCGAATCCATTGCTTGTGTTTGGCGAACTCCGCCGAGGGGACCAAGTGTATTCCCTGCTCCCGTGGTCACACCGCCTGCCTGGCCATGAGCAGCCACGACTACATTGATTGTTTTTTTTAGTGAAATATTCGTTTTTTTAGTCACCCGTGTAAGTAGGTACTCTGCGGGCACATCTACCTCTCCGTGCACGAGCTTCGCGCCTCGGCAGGAGTGCTTACTCTCAACTTACAGTTCATACAGTTACACTTTATACTCATATGTCACATAACAGCGTCCCATGACAATCTTTCATTTCCTCTTGGGTTACTACTATAAAAAGTAATATAATTAAACAGGAAGTGCTTCGATATCCGGAATATTAGCCCCAACCTTATGCCCTTTCATGGCTTTCTGGGGGTAGGTGCCCTGCGACCGACACAGCTGGTTGAATAGATCCTTTCCGAAACGTTCAAAAGCAATTTCAATCCCGCCGATCTGGATGAGCTGCTTCTCCATTGCGCTGAGCTCAAAATGAAACTCACTGCCACCACACCGGATGACCGAGGCGTCCATGTCGACCTCAATCTCCGATCCCATTTGTGCAACCTCGTACAGTTTTGCCCTGTCGCCTTCACGGGGTACTTGGATTCCCAAGAGCCCAAGATTTGGCTGGTTCCTAGCATAGATGAAAGCGAATGACTCGGCGATGACGCATTTAATACCGCAACCTTTCAGGGCGTTGACTGCTACTTCTCGGGAAGATCCAACTCCGAAGCCCTTCCCGGCAACGACGATGCTGTGCCCTTGTTTCCCAGCAAGGTCCCTGAACTCGGGCATAAAGTATTCCATGCAGTGCGACCCCCATTCTTCGTCCGTTTCACAAAGATGTAGAAAGCTAGTAGGGATAATCTGATAACATCATTTAGTCTTATCCATTTTTAAACGTTGATTATGAGGGCTCTATCATCTTGAAAGCGTTCTCAAGGAAAATGGCGGGCGAGGTGTAGCCCCTATCATACCAAGATAAACTAAAAAAATGTTTAGTAACAATACTTACAGCATCGGTGTCAATAAAATCTCCTAATCTCATGACTTTCCCCTTAATTATTCCGGTCGTATTAGCATTGGACTCCGTCGGCAATGCTACAGAGCTTGCTTGAGCGAGCTGCTGCCCCACGGTTTCCGTAAACGTCCCCTTTTCAGAGTCTATGCCGTAAGGTTCATGATACTCGATAGCGACGGCTTGTCTTGGCTCTACCACCACCTCTGGTTCCGTTTGGAGATGAAACTTCTTTAACGAAGCCGGAGAATCTTTGAGCGGGTTATACCGTAGATATCTTGTTAGCTCATCAAAGTTGAGTTGGTCGAGTAACGACTGAGGATCCGTGATTCGCATGGCAAAAGACGAAGCCGCTACAGTCGCCGCTGCTGCGATATTGCCAATAGACCCTGTGGAAGACGATAGCTTTAGCGAACTCATTACGCCAAATTATATGCAGCATAAAAGAAAAAAAATACGAGACACTACAATCCATAGAGAAGCAATGAAAGATCAGCATACCTGGCCCCATTCGGTTCTTGAAGTTGCGATTCTGTGAACTGAGCCAGTGTTCTCCTGGCCGGGCTTGATCGGTTCCTTGGCCAATGCACATCGAACATCCCGGAACGCCAACGCTGAACTTGGCACGGCGGTAGACGTCGAGAAGTCCGAGGTCTTCTAGCTTACGGCGAATTGGCCGCGACCCTGGCACGACTACTCGCCGGCCCTTATCAACTGGCTCAAGTCCTTGGTTAAGTCCTGCCTGAAGCACTAGCGCCCCGATAATCACTTCACCACGTGAGTTAGTAGTCGCTCTTGAACACCTTTAAATCTTCGAGGCATAAAATTGATTGAGGGATTATGGTTTTTTAATTGGTAGAAGGTACAACAAAAGGAATATTACAATATTTACTTACAGTCTTCCTCGGCAGTTGTGCAAGCACCGATAAAACAGCCGTCGAGCTCATAATCTTTAAGCTCGGTAACGGGAACAACATTGTCTGGGGAAGGATGGATGGCGACGAAGGAGGTAACCTGAGATAAATCGATGACGCACTTTTCAGCGTATTCGGCGTCAGGGTCGGGTCGGAAGTAGACAGCATTGGCGCGATGCTTGCGTCTTACACGTCTTGAGATGAATTCGAGCGTTCGTTCATCAGACTCAAAGATTCCCGTCACAGCGCCGAACTCCTATAAGCATGTCATTAATAAACACTAAAGATTAGTAACACATTTCCCCATGCTTTCCTGTTCTGGATCTCAGCATGGTTTACTAACGAAATGGACACTGACAGTACACATGTTTGCTATTGCAAATCGAGCGTCGCCCGACAGATACTGAAGTCCAGGTCCGTTGAACTCAACAATTCTTTCCGCGGCGACTGTGTTTCTTTTAAGCTCTTTCAAAATATATAGGATCGTGTCCTTTCCGCCTATGCCTTTGGGAGGGCGCCCAATGAAGCGAATAGAGACTGTCTCGGGCACCGCAAACCACGTCTGGCCTGTTATAAGGGGCATGACTACATCGGCACCACCCATTCCGATCGAGAGACACTGCAATAGTTAGAGTCAGTTGTGTCAATTTCAGGAGTGATATATGAGTGCTTTGAAACCATGCAAGGGTTCTTGTATATGCTTTTAGACCGAAAGCGGGCTATTGCACTCGGTAAAATTCATGAAAACAAGAAAACCGCTACAAAATTACTCACAGATACTGCCCCTGCAGAACACGAATGCGAATCAGCGCCAAGTATGAGTTGACCGGGTAAAGCACGTTCACGGACGAATTCGGTGTGCATGATGGTGTACTGCATTGAAAGTTCCGCGTTAAACCGGTTCCCAGCTAGTGTAGGAGGGTTGAGAATACATTGAAGCCTTGGAACTCTGTCATCTTGAATTCTTTATGAGCTTGTCGACTCGCGCCCATGAGCTTTTTGACGTCGGGTAGATCATACAGAGCTGGCTCAACACGATGGTCACCTGCGAGCCAGAATCGATCATTGCGGAAAATACCAGGTCGCCCAACAGAATCGTACACCTTGCTCATGCCCTTTGCATCGAAAGAGGAGATATATTAGCATAGAAAGCTATCGAAAATATCAGGGCGATACTCACGGCCCACGAAAGCTCAGAAGCCAAGATCCAATCTACGTCAACCTGAATGACCTCACCTGCTTTGACCCAACCTTTCCGCGAAGCATCATGCGCAGCGAAAATCTTCTCAGTCATCGTCATTGGTCTTCTCCCCGGGGGCCTTTCTCTCAGAGGTTCCGGTGCATGACGGGATCTCTCAGCAGACTTGAGTGCCTCTAAATACGCAGACAAAAGAAACAGGATCTGGGCTTCAATCTCTGTAGAAAGGGGTATCGATGGAGTGAGGTCCATGCCACCGAAATCGCTGGGGAGTAGACATGACTGAATTACACTGCGGACGGCAGCGCACAGTTCTTCGAGGTCTTTGTGCGGAGTAATGCTGGACTCGATAAGCTCTAAGAACCCGACTAGATTTGAATCAAAATTTGAGCTCTTCTCCCCATCAGGAGCTTCGAACTTGAACGCGATGCGTTTGACAGCACTTAGTGCGGATAAACAGTCTTGCTCGGCGGGAGTTAAACTCCTAGCTTGGTGAGGAATTTCAACGGCTATGTTACTTCCCTCCATTTCGGTCAATTGATAATTCTATCTTCAGTAAAAATAAAAAAAAGTGTTCGAATTAACTAACTGGATATTAGACTGACAATGTGTATCAAGCTCTAAAAGGGAGGAGCTACGAGGGGCAGGTTTCCTTGTGATGACATTGGCCGGAGCCGAAGCGGCATTTCTGGATCCGAAATGGCTATGACATTTTACGAATACATTTTAACTGCTGAATGCGCCATTAGTTACGGATCGGCTCGGAGAGCGGGATATCTTAACTAATGAAATATTTGTCAACCTCGGATATGCGATTACTAGCCGATTCCAAACATTAAAAAACTCTAGTTAAGGGATGGGGGACTTCCTCAAAGACCGTAAGATTCGTGCTACTAATGTATATAATACTTGCATAACGGTATTGTTATTTGTGTACATAATGGTCTGTAGTGGAATCATACCTACCTGTACATCTGGGATCGGATCGTTACTCTGTAATCGATATGATGTCGGTCCGCGCCCGGCTTTACTACACTAGATACCTAGGTAGTATGTATGGGCTTCTATTGTCCACGAGAGCTTGCCTATATTTTCCTTTTCTCAATGCCCCTCTTTTTATACTCACACTATTCATTATTTATCACCGATCTGAATAACACGGTAATAACGCAACATATAAGTTCCTAAGCATGTCTCAACAAGAGAAGCTGACGCCCGGCGGGAGACTCCGCCGGCTTCTTGCTACTGGCAAGACACTCATTTGCCCCGGGGTGTATGATGGGTTCTCAGCTCGCATGGCCCTCGCAGCAGGGTTCGATTGTCTGTACATGACAGGCGCCGGCATATCGATGTCCCGCATCGGAATGGCAGACCTCGGACTCACCACGCAAACAGAAATGGTCGACGCCGCTAGCATGATTGCCAATATTGACCCGAAGACGCCCTTGATTGCAGACGCAGAGTGCGTGTTGAAAAGCTCACTTCCCCTCCTGCGTTTGTTCAGGGGCTGCTACCCCTCCCTCCCCTGAAAGCTTCAATAAGGTTAACAGCAATTACTAACCCTACATCGTGCACAGCACGGGATACGGCACCGCGGCTAACGTCGCTCGAACTGTCGAGCGATACATAGCTGCGGGAGTGGCCGGGTTTCATTTAGAAGACCAGGTTGTCACTAAAAAGTGTGGTCATCTGAAGGGGAAAGAATGTGTTAGCTTGAGCGAGTATCTTACTCGAATCAAGGCAGCAGTGGAAGTCCGCAACAGGAGGGAAAGCGATATTGTGATCATTGCCCGCACAGACTCGCTAGCGACTCACGGATTTGATGAGGCGCTCCGGCGACTGAAGGCTGCCGTGAAGTGTGGTGCCGATGCAGTCTTTTTGGAGGCTATCACGACGAAAGAGCAGCTTTCGACGTACTGCGATGCGTTCCGCGGTACTGGAGTAGCGACTCTCCATAATCTAGTACAGGGCTCATTTGGCTACAAGGTTACGCCGAAGGAGGCAGAACAGTACGGCCTCGGAATTATGATATACCCTGCTCTCTGCCTACTGCCAGCTTACATTGGGATAACAAAAGCTTTACGGGCGCTGAAGGAGGGAAAAGAAGAGGAGTACCCTGAGGTAGTCACGCCATCGCGGATTTTTGAGGTCTGTGGAATGAACGAAATACAAGGGTTTGACCGGGAAGTGAGCGATTGGGTACAAGCATCCGAACAGGGTGATGCATAAAGAATCAAAGGGCTACGACTTGTTCTGCTAAATACGTTCACTACAGTGGTGTTTATATTATTACTAGTCATAAATATGTTTACGGCAGTGATAAGTGGAGGGTATTATTCATAGCTTTTGGTACTCAAACCTCATTAAAATAGGGGTTACGTCTTCATTGTGGGAACAGCTTTTGTTCCTCTATCGTACAAAAAGGGGCGATCAACGCTTCCAGACTTCGGCGAACAAGGCGGTTCTTAGAGATCAACAATGGGGTTACAAGGCGAGAACGACTGATTGTTTAGCTAACAACAGCAATATCTTATACGGCGGGCGTCTACCATTGTGCATGCCCTTAAATATAAATGAGGGCCTCTACTAGATAATGGCTCTCAATTCAATTTCATCATCAACCACACACCGCTGCTTCAGACTTCAGACCTGGCAAGCCCACCTGAAGTTTCTAGTTACCTATCCAGTTCTCCTAGCATTAACCCATCAACCCCATCGTCATGTCTTCCACTCCAACGCAGAGTACCGGGGACTACCGAGTCCGCCCGTCAACCCCAAGTTTCACCGAACGAAGCAGCGACACCACGCCAATGAGCGAGGAAGACCCCGCACCTATCTCCAAGCCCACGGTGTTTACAGGTGAGTCTCGCCTGTCCTTCCGCGAGCGCATCCGGCGCCTGCGCGCCAGCGCGAGCGGTCCCACCACCCCTCCGCCGAGCAAGCGCACCACTACACCCACCCACGAGCCAGCGGAGGTCCCCGGGGCTCCGCGCAAGGCACGGGCTTTCGGGCTTCGCCGGCTGAGCCGGGACGAGGACCGCACGGACGAGGACATCCTGCTCGACAGCAAGGCGAAGCGAGCGCCCGCGATCATCGACGTGGGCCGACTCCGCGGCTATGACACGCCTGTGCGCGACAGATGCTCCTCGCCGCTGCGGCAGAGCTGGGGGCCTGAGGAATTCGCTGAGATTGACGCCAAGTTGCGAGCACTCGCTGGCGGGCGCGCTGATAAGTTACCCGCTGATGTCCTTTGTCAGGATCTATCTAAGCACTAGGATCTACTAGAGTACTAATAATATACTATTATTCCCGCCTATAAATCAAAAGAGATTCTTTTTTTTCTTCACGTTTTAATTTTATATAATATTTATACTACCAACTATATTATTTTGTACGTTATACGGGATTTGTAGTTTTGTTTAAAAAAACTAAGTTGAAAATTAATAACATTAAACTTTTATTTTGACACTGATATTTAGTTTTTACTTAACTGCTTAATATATCTACGTGATTTATTTTTAGTTTAGACTTTAGCCCTTAACATCTCCTGAGCTTTTTGCCGAGCTCAACTCTTACGAAGAACACGGGTGTCCTAGGGCTTTATTACATCGGCGAAAATGACCCTGGGAAGAAGTTGGAGCATACCGACGGCCGCAAAGATATACTAGAGCCATTCAAAGAGCAACATCGTGGCAAAAACAAAACAGAAACTGGATGGGCAGTGACCGAAGGAGCTCCTGGCATATTGACCTGCACGGTCAACTATGATACCCGACTTACCCGTAGCAGTTCTATACACAAGAGTATGATCACTTCTATGCTACGATTCTTTTAGTTTTTCTCGACCTTACATCATTTTATGGCTTTTTATCACCCTCTCGCCTTCTCCTCCTTCTCTACAATGCCTTTTTATGCTAATATTTCGGCGGGATGGGACTTCTGCTTTCACTGCGCCCGGACCCAGGTGAAAGCACACCGGGACGCAGGTCGTGTCGGTTAGGAGGCGACCGGCCTGCGGATCCGGTGTGTCTTCTCTTGAGGGAAGACGACGCGCTATGACCAATGCGTCAAGCGTAAGGACATTTTCGACCCGGTCAGTCACCTTCTTTTCGCTCTATTTCGTAGGGGTTGCAACAGCTTCTGACGTCTGGCGTCTACTAGACGACCCCGGCCATGCTTGGGGACGCCGCCTACTTGATGGCGATCCTTACCTGGACCGCGCCCTTCTATTATTTCGAAATGGAGGAGAACAGCGACGACGATGAGGACGTAGAGCCCCGACGCATCTACGAGTACTCGGCCAACATTCGAGCTACAGTCGGCGAACTGGTCATCGATTAACAATAGGCCATTTTTGGCGCAGCATAGCTTTATAATGGATTCTGAGGATCGGTCAAAATATGTCAATCTAGTCAGGCGGCAGTTGATGCTAACATGGTTGAACAATATGAGAGACGCTTAGGTATAAAGAACTACAGGGACGACTCAATTGTAGCAACCTTTACTACAGGGTTCGAGAGCCACTACATAGTGACATTGAATTACCACTCATTCTTTATGGAAAATCTAATCTGCGCATGGACTGCCTGTTCCTAATTAGATAAATTAGTTTGCAGCCATTTTTGAATCGGTGTTCTCTCTACCCCAACCCTTCGTGTTCGTGTACGACATTTTCTTTGCTTCATTCTATCTTGATAGCCTCAACCATTATATGTAGCTCATCCAGACTCGGGCGCTGTTCTGGCACCACTTCCATGCAGGCTTCAACGATAGCATTTAGGGGCGGTGGCACAGGCCATTCGATCAGAGTATTAATGGGAACATTAGAATACACCCACCCCTTAATGAGAGGGCCAATATCGTAGATGTCAGATCGTACAGACCAACCCGCATCATCCAACTTATTCTCGTCCATAGTAACGGTGAGCTCAGGAGCAAAAAAGGTTCCCCACCTACTCTCCAGGTCAACCAGTACCAAATTCTGTCTGTCCTCTGAGAACATGATATTTTTCAATGAGAGATCGCGATGAGTGATACCGAACGAGTGAAGACATCTCAGTGCTTCAATGAGCTGCAAGAGCCAGCGCTTGTAATCTGCGAGAGAGTAGGATCGACTGATGCCATGTTGCCAGGGGAATAGTTTTTTAAAAACGAGTTTCCCATCTGCTGATTTACCAAGGAGATGGGTGAGGTGCGGGGATATCGGAGTTCCGGGACAAGAACCACCCTGGCATTTTAGGAGATTGAGAATCTCTCTTCGGTATTTGCAAATCTTAACAAAATGCTTCGACTCGTCAACATCGATCAAGGGCAGCAGCTCAAGATCAGCATCAGTGTGATCAAAATCCTCCGCGAAGTGCTCTTCTGGTGGTATAGGCACATTCTCGATCTTGGTAGCCTTATCACCATCAATGTCCCAGTTATCTGTGAGATTTGGTAGGTTGCGATGAAGTCGAAGAATATCGCCGGACAGAGTGCCAGGAATATTTGATAGACGAATGTACCTCCCATGAGCTGTGATGCCGTTTGCCATCCAATAGCTCCATTTTTCGACACTTCCTTCCGTTTTCGTTTCCTGTGCGAGAATTTCGCAACCAGGATAGAGATTCGAAGTTTCAAACCGTAACTTGTTGTATTCAGAACGAAGGTGTCGTACTTGGGATGTGAAGTGCATGTCTGGATATGTCTGCAGGACCATGGTTCAGGTATTCTTTAGACCGTCGTCGAATGTGCTGGCGTTATGCGTTGACAGAGAAGGGGAGTCGTACTTATAAGAAATAATAAACTGTGCCTCATAATTACTAACAGGATCAAAAAAATCCATTATTAAATCTAAAAAAGAAAAAGATTAAACAGGTGTACATTATTTAAGGATATGTAATTAAACATTATAATAAAAAATGAATATTAAATAAAGAAAGAAAAAAATCAAACTTGTCACATCTAGGTAGGACATGTCCTCTGTCGCAAAAGGGTACAAGATACCAAGATGTCGTATCTTGGTACTCGGCAGGCTTATATTAGTAGGTCTTGTGTACGCAAGCATCACAAAACTTAGTAAAAACACTATATATATATATATTTAAAGTATTAAGTTTTTATAAACAATAAATCAAAAGCGTAATATAAACTTGAATTATTTTACTTTTATGATTATTATTTTTGCTTAATTTATATTATATAAAATTAAACGTTAGTAATTAAAAAAACCTATGCATTTTACAAGTGTTAACTAAATCTTAATTCATAAGTAATAAGTGACTCAAAAAACGAATGACTAATTATTCAACGCTAAACATCCTGAATATGAATTGCTATTGTTAAACGAAAGTTCATTCCATTGAGTACTGCGACCAGTTAGTCAATCTGTGACCCCAAGTTCTCACGAAGCCGAGCAATATATCAGTTCAGTAGAGCCTGCTTCAATGCTATTCCTTCGGCTTAGCTAAAATACCCCAACAATAATAATAGCCGGGATGATGGGCTGCCGTCTATAGAACAGCATGTGCTATTCTAGCATGGAGCCCCGGTGGTGAGGATCGACTTTGCTTGCTGAGCATATGTGCAACCATCTATGACATTAGAGTCCGAAAATCCAGCAGACCACATCATAATCCCACTAAACCTTTCATGGCTCTCGTACTCGCTGACGATGTCAGCTAGTTGTTGCGGCGTCGCATAGTAAGTCTCGCCAGCCGGGCCACCGTTCGCGGCTAACGGGGCCGCCGGCACTCCGATATAGAGTTCTATAAGAATCCAGGTGTTAGAAGTTATCGTCCAACGCAAAGCTTCAATTCATCTCTCATTCGTTTTGAGAGTTTACAAAGACATATCAGAGTGTTGAGACAGCAGATGAAAGACATAGGAAAACGTACTCGCGTTAGCCGAAGGTGTGCCTGCGGTATAAGTCACCCAGTCGTCATAGTTGAAGGGTGCATTTCCGTTGATCGGCAGGGCACACGGGTAAGTATAGTTGTTGTTATTATAGAATTGGGGCCAGAGGTAGTCAAATTCAGCGTTGTCGATCACCACCCCCATGTTAGGTTCTGGTATAGGGCATTGCGGTGCGCCGGTAATATAGTAGGTGTTCGCTGGGTCGGATTCAAAGTGAGAGCGGAGAGCAGAGATCATGGCTGGATAATATTCATTTCCATTGTTCAGCTCTAGATCAAAGTCAAACCCATTGACAAAAGCGTCACCAAAGGGTCTCTGGACATCAGTAGCGCCAGAGTTACCATACGCCTGCCACAAGTTGTTGCCGATGGTTGTAGCTTCATCGTCAGACGCCAGCGAGTAAGAGCCAACAGCACCACCAAGTGATAAGATAATCTTAATACCGTTCGATTGGCATGTCGTAATTGCCGAAGCTAAGGCGTCACAGTTTTGGCCTTCACCTGCGTTGGTAATGAAACATGATTGGCCAATGGTTCCGGATGGGATATCGTTTCCATTTCCGAACGAGTACAAGAAGGCCAATACAATGATATCGATGCCCGACTCTGATGTGCAGTAAGTCGAGAGATCGTTGTTTTCAACTAATAACTTATAATTAGGATTCTCTTCCTTCGAGAATAGACAAATAAGCCTCGAACAAATACTTACTAGTGCCACCACCGTTTTGGCCCCAGTAGACAACAGTCTCAGCACTGCTTTGACGAGGCAAGAGGGGGTGAGGGAGAGCAGCCGCCAGCGCAGCCAAAAGTCCAAGGAAGGTCAATACTGAAGCGGAAACCATTTTGAAGGAGAGTGAGTGTTGAAAATGTATGTGCAAATGTGTGAAATATCTACAAGGAATGAAACGTCCGTCAAGGACCTGCGATCTAGATCAAGCTTGATGCTAATGGTTAACAACGACAGTCCCTAGAGGAACTTCGTCACATATTTGTAGTCTCGAGCAAGCCATAGCATCTCGTTATGTTTTCAGTCACCAGCCCATATCACACGCACCTACAACGTCTTGCTTCTGAGGGACGTTACATTACACCATGAAGACAGGATTCCCAGATTGGAAATGATCAGAGGCAATCTGAGAAATAGTATACCTCTTAAGGTTGCAGTAGTATAGGAGATGATGTTTGTTACTTGACACGATAGATGCGGGACTATAGGAGATGGTGTTTGTTACTTGACATGATAGATGGAGTAGTACAGGAGATGATGTTTGTTACTTGACATGATCAGGAGTACAGGAGATGATGTTTGTTGCTTGACATGATAGATTAGTACAGGAGATGATGTTTGTTACTCGACCTAGAATTCTCACAAGAATACATAATACCGACTTTGTGAGGAATCGGCGCGAGAGTGGAGAAAACGCCTTATTTCGTGCAGCGCCTACCGTTAATCCCGAGGTGAAGGGACTCGGGAATCGATAGAAGCCCTTTATTTCGGGGAAGTTCTCGACGATCACAGTAACGTCGTGCTGTGAGGTGTCATCCTAATGGCCATCATGTTACAACTAGAGGGCGATTGTGATATACATAAAGGACAGCATAGGCCAGTAGTTGCGGCCTTGTGGACGACTGACCGTACGCCTCATCACACGCATGCGTAATACAATCGTAGATTGTTGGACTAAATAGGGAGCTGGAAGCATATGGGGGCTACAATGTAGTATCGACCCGCTTTATCAGGAACAGGAATGCCGAACTAAGCTCACCCAACCTGCCTAATCGCTTCCCACTGGGGAAGCTAAGATGAGATGATGGTGTGCAAAAAAGGCAGGTCATCTGCAACCTATCTAATATCAAAAATTGGCAACGTGCCGTTAGAGCGCTGTAGCGTAAAAATGAAGACAGGAGCTTTCTCATATCGCTGTTATTCCCGCCGATAGATCGTCAGAATAGGAGTGTGAAACGGAGGTGTAGGTATCTGAGATCTGGAGCTATTCGTAGGCTTTTTTTTGCGAATGTTTGGAATAGGACTACTGTAGTTAGATGAATAGGCTTTATTTAGAACAAAGACAAGATTAGTAGCAGGTTCTCAACATAAGACGAGCGAAGGATTCGATTCGTCTTGATTACTATCAGTTTAGCTTAGAATCAAGGGGACGCAAGCAGAGAAGGCAAGGCATCACCTAACATAGACGAGAGTTGGCCTTCAATGTCAGCATCTATTGATAAGAGATTGCATTGATACAAGAAAAGTGGGTAGGTAAAGCACCTTTGTGGTTCATTGAGTCTTGTTACGCCAATCTGACACCCGCCTCCCTTCGTGTACGAGTTTGGTGGGCGGCGGCTGAGCTCATGCCGACATTCTGACTAGCATCCAGTACACTTTGGGCCTCGTGGCGTTTCTCATCTTCAATTTTCTTGAGTCGTTTATCCGTCTTGCCCTTCCCTGACCCTTTGCCATGAAATGCGTGGCTTAAGTGCTTGAAAGCGTCTTTCTGGCCGAGTACACGACCGTCTTCATCGACATATTTGAGGTCAACACTGGGTTTGTAGTCCTTATTGAATAGCTCAGCTAGTTGCCGAGACGCTTGCTGGTCCCGCATGTTATTTTGCTGGCGGGCCCATTGTTCGCGTTCTTGCATCGACATTCGATCGAGTCTGCCACCTTGGCGGTCCCGTTCACGTTGATTCCGTGTGGTCTGCTCAAGGTCTTCCATACGCCTCCGCTTCTCAGCAAGAAAAGCTTGCTGGTGGCGGAAGCTCTCGTTTAGTTCGCTCGACCCTGCATCGTCGACGAGGCGACGTTCTCTGAGAAGCTGTAGCGCCGCGCCAATGCCAGTGCCTATGGTTTTTTCTTCATCAACCCCGATAGAAGCTGCCTCTGCTGGTATGGACGACTCCCGTTTGATTCGTGCTTCATCGAGGTCATCCCCGTCCTTCATTTGTTGATCTTCATCTGAATCATCCTCCATAGCTGTGACAATCTTTCGTTGAGGCGATTTAGCCCTTTGCGCCTTGCGCTCTTCGATGTCCTCTTTTGTCAAATTTGACACGAACTCGGAAATTTCATCAATGACCAGCCCGCCGTCCTGGCCTCCTTTGGCATCGCTCTCTAGGTCCTCGTTTTGGGCCTCATCCCGTAGCTGGCGCGCCAGATCCTCTGGACGCATTTTCTTCCGCCTCTTGAGAGCATCTCGTCTCTGGGCAGCTAAGGTCGCTTGCAGATCGTCATCGTCGACAAACCCGGAATCTTCGGTTTTGCGCTTTCGACTCACAAATCCAGCACCTGAATCTATATCCATAGATTGCTCCTCAAGTGGTTCTACGGGGAAAATGTCATCTTCATCTGCAGGCCGTTTCCTAGTCGATTTTGATTTCTTCTTTTTAGGCTTCTTAATTTTGATTTCTGAGACGTCTAAATAGTCCGAAGTTGGAAGCACCTCGTCTAAGAAGTCGAGACTGATCTTCTGAAGTTGTGGGGCCTGGTGCGAGCCTAACGACAAGGTAGGCTGTAGGCTATTACCTTGTGCGTCTAATGTGAATCGTTTGACTGTCTTCCCATTGATCTCTTCGTCGTATTGAGCGAGAATATTTTGTTCACCGGTTTCGTTGATCTCATTAGGGTCATATACGGGCTTCTTCTTCTTTAAGTTGAGCTTCTCGCTCAACTTCTCTCGTTCCCGTAGTTGAATATTTTCCAACTCGTCGCCCTCGTCGTCGTCTGCTAGAACATCTCTATCGGCGAGTGTAAGGATTTGTTCATCTCCGTCTTCGAATGACTCCATCTCATGGCGTACTTTGACACCTGCAAGATCTTTCGATGTGTATCCAACCGCAGCTGCGGCTGCGGCCTTAGCAGCATCAGCTTCCTCATCCTCCTTCCGGGATTTATTGATCTTCTTTTGTCGCTTCTTCTGGTTTATTAGCCATGATTTAGCGTCTAATTCGTCATCGTCGTCTGCCTCCCCAAGCCCCTTCCCTTGTAGGGTCTCGAATCGTTTCGCCGCGTCGCGTGCCCTTTTAATGGCTGCAGCCTTTTCTTCACGACGCTTCTTCGCATTTTCAGCGTCTTGCACCTTTTTATAGTTATCGTACGCGGCGGCTTCTCGTGTCTCTAGGGTACTCGCAGGTTCTTCGCCTTCGGGGATAACAGGCTTCTCTTGAAATTGTGGACCGCTCGCTCCAGGAACAGGCAGGGGCTTCATGCCTAGTGAGACACGGAGACGGTTTGTCTCCTCAATCGAAGCGGCGTCCATCTCGGATGCAGGGTCTAGTGAAAATGAAAATGTGTATTGCAGATGGGACAGTCGTGTAGCGGTTAGGTTCTTTTGGTTGCTGTATCAGGAGGCGATGATTATGTTTCGCTGGGTGAAAAAGTTGAAGATGTCGCATTGTTTGGCCTACCTCCGCAGCACAGTAGGTAATAGGTATTGAAGCACTACACAGCCACAGTTGAGTGTACTGTGGGTCGGATGGGCTGATGCAACCGCGCATTAGCCACACCCCACCCCACCCCATCTTAAAATTCCTAGGTACCTATTTAAACCGCCAGAAAATTTTATCCTGGCTTGCTTTCCTTTCCTCTTCTTCAACCACCGACCTGTGCCCGACCGTCCTCTGTTCGCATTGCGAATTCAGAGTTGATGGTCGAGGCAGCTCGATTTCTTATGGAATCATCCTTCTTGTCATGATGTCAGTCCAAATCACAGGTCGCAGACCAACCATTTCATTGAACCTGAGCTCGCCATTAGGCTGAGCTCGGTACTTTGCATTTGGAGACCGTATATTCCAAAACCACAACCGAGATCTTTGATTCATGAGGTGGGGGATAACCATACGATGTCTACATATATTTTTCGATAACTCTGATTTTACAATGTGGTTAGTGTAGGTACTAGTTCCGCCTCCAAGTCGAGTTCTTCATATGGATGAGAATAATATCTGCAGCCTTGCTGCGATGTTTACCTACCGTTCTACTTGCGATTGTAACTTTCTGCGTTTGCTTTACACTATCAACAAACTGTCAAGCTGAGCACGTTTTCGCATGTACAATTGACCGATAATTAGAGGCATGTACCTACCTAGAAATATATCACTGTGGTCTACATGTTCTGGCACGTGGAACTCTGGTGGACGGTACTGCAACGTCATATGAGATTCTATTTTATCCAAGGGACGTTTTACTATTTTGCTACGAAAATACCAACCCGGCAGCTGATTCATTTGCATTTGAATTTTAGCTGCTTTGCCTGCAAGGTTTAGCTCGTCTAGATTAGGTTCCTTGACAGCACACGAATTTCTTTTTAAATTGTTGATCAGCTAGTTGCTAAGCAGCCTACTGGCTGGGTACTCATTGTGCGGAAGTTGGTGCACGCTATAAAGAAATAGTCGCTCCATACTTACAACAATGTGCTTATGCGTATGTAATCGCGTCTCTAGAAAGGCTTAGCAGAATGCCTCTGGCTCTGCGTCGTTCAATTATTAGTCTGCAAATGACCACGTGAATCCGAGAAGTTTAGTCTAGTTGCATCAATGCGCTGCTTAGATAGTACCAGCAAGGCAACCTAGGCCAGATATGGTTACCCATTTTGCTCTCTTTAATTTGATTCATTTGCTACACACTTTAGTTTAAAAATGGCGGGTTCCTAGAAGAATTGGGACAGGCTGCCTTAGATAGTATATTTTGCATGACCTAAGATGACCTCGTCATACAGAGTTTAATGAGTTATTGTTTCAGCTGAGAGCAAGTTACAACTATTCGGAAATGTATTAAAATTTTGCAACTCAATCAGTCAATTTGCTCAGAGTCGCAGATAAGCTGATTTGTTCGCAGTAAGTTGCCCAGGTATTTCTCACCTACCTACCTAGTATATACATTACGCCTGTGACGACAGTGGAACTGTTGCGGGCCTTCGGCATAGACGTGCATGCATACAAGGTAGTATATATGTAGGGACCTAGCAAACAGCGCGAGCAGGAAACGGCCCTCTATGCGTATAGGTAGGTTAGGTACTCTTGAAATTTTACCTGGTAAGCAGGCTTGAACCTTAATTCTGTTACGGCTAAGTGCCTATGCATGCACCTCTTATCTAGTTAGACATATACGTAGAGTACCTAGGTAGTTGCGACTTGATCCGCTTGGGAATCATAAGCCAGTAGGAGGCTCTCCGTAAGTGCGCCTATGCGTACCTATGTAGCCGTACCGAGGCGTACTCGTTCAATCTGTCACCTGTCAACCAGGTTCCAGAACTTGACCAGGATCATACTGGACCTTTTCGACCGCGCATCATGCAATATAGTCAGTGCCAAGATCCATCGTGGCCAAGATGGAGGGGGTCAACAGCGTCAGTAGCACCGAGCCCATCTTCTTAGAGCTCGGTTCTATGCCACGTGAGGAAGTCTGCACCGGCGACCTGGTCGCTCGTTAAGGTCGACTACCCCGTGATGCGGCTACCTGTAGACGGCCCGAAAAGCTGGGGCTGGGTGCCGACCTGAGGCCCTGTATGTCAATCATCCATTTTGGCAGCTTCATGAAACTATTATTTCTCCTTCTCGCCTACCGCGTCATGGTCCACATCGAAACATACCTACTACAGATCAGGACTGGCCAGCTGCTTTGCTGTGAAGCAGTGAAGCAAGCAGAGGGTGATGACGAAGTTTGGGCACCATCCACACATTCGCCGCCGACGTGCAGGCCGACATAGAGGCCAGGGTTAATAGGGCCGAAAAAGAAAGAAGGGCCTTCATCCCTCTCCCTACGCCAACTACACTAGGTCCCCAGCTCTAGCTAGCTACCTATCTTAGACTCAAGAGGCTGATGGTGATAGGAGCAGCTATTATAAGGCACAGCCACAGCGTTTGATCATTCAAATTGCTGGACAAATTCCTACTGTTGTCAGAGCCACTTAGACCTGGCAGCTATAGTAATCAGAGGGCGATCGAAATTCGAAGATAGAGAAGAATGCCACGTGAGTTGCTATAATTAAAAACTCATATTTAGCTTCAAGGTGGAATATTAAGCAGTGAGAGGCTGCTCTCCATGGAGGCCCAAGACAAGCCTCAAATTCAGATAGGTAGCTAGTAAACTATGATGACGAGTTTCACGTGAATCCATCTGATGCTATACGCAGGCCACCTTCACATGCTAGACTAGCTTCTTCAAGGCGTCAATAATATAACTACGAGGCTATATCAGAGAAGCTCGTGCTGTTTCGTATCGGACACTAAAATGTAGTCAGATTTTGTGTAATAGCACCACAATAGCATACCTATTTCACATACCTATCCTTTACGATGAGGGAATTCAAGAATACGGCCGGGCGCCAGCAAAGCGCTACTGTATTTGAAATCGCTACTTGTTATGTCTATAGGGTATGATCCACGATGCGCAGACTGGAGCCACTGAGTCCAAGTCTCTGCGAAGTAAGCCCGACCCAAGGTAAGTAAATCCGAACTTTTTTTTATTCCTTGCTTGAGAAAGTGGAGGCCATGAAAAAAAAAAAAGGTATGAGCTCATCTGAAGTTCGTCTCATATTTCGTCCTGATCGACTGAGGCTTATCTCATTAAACTGCCAAGGCACGGGTTTTTCAAGCTAAAGCACCTAGCTTGAGGCTCCTCTTGCGGAAATTGACAGTCAATGCAACAGTGTATTCCTTGGCAGTCTGAATGATCATTCAATTATTCCTAATAGAATTGGAGTGAAGTTTATTATGTTCATTTTTGCCACCGCCAAACCCGGGTTGAAAGCAGTAAAATGCCATGCATTATCCAAGTAGTTTGAGCGGAGTATCCGACTAGATACTCCTCTCCATTCCTAATTCTTTTTTTTTTCTTTCAAAAAGGAGAATCTAAATGTGTGTAATATCAGTCTCAAAGAAGCATCGGCTTTGAAGAATGTAGCTTAGTGTTCATTCTGTGACCACTACAGAATAAGTACAGCATAGTAGGTAGTAGCACAGAGTACAGGTGCATCTAACGGCCTGGGGTAACGTGGAGACCCCACGATACACGTCCTAAGCACTCCAGGAATTAAGCATTAAGCTTAAACCAGTTGGTCCTTTATCGGCCAGCAAGATTAGGTACTGCGATAAAAATTGGGGTAAGCAAGGTACCGCGCTGTAGATACCTATCTACAGTGGGTGTAGGACCACTGTAGGTAGATCGCAGATAGCTAAAATTCGGAGAAAAAAACAGCTGGGTTCTCCCTATTGAGGGGTACCTATCAGAACCCCCAACCCCAGACAGCCTGTGAGCCACTACCATCTTACCCCAGGCTAGCTCCCCACACTAACACCACCGCTCACCGAGTCCAACCCAATGCCCATACTGCCCATAGACAACTTCCTACACTATCCCCGGACTCTACTTCCTAATCAACGTCTGCCGCCTGCATGGGCCCTGAGCACGATTCTAGCGCACTCTGCAGCGGGCCGATTGAGAGATCTTTATGCCAGGTTGTAGCGGTAAATACCGACAGCACGCCATCAGGGCGCTGGCTACCCGAGCGCGCTCACTGCATCGGCGCCGGCTGACCAGCGTCGTCGGGTGAAATTGGGGTTGGGAACGACATCGTGGAGAATCGTGGCAGAGGTACTCTGGAGTCCACGCCCGGTCCCTAGCCGCCAGAATCGGCCCTTTGGCCAGCTTCCAGCGACGCACGACTGCGGAGGCCCCAGAACGGGTTTAGTTAGGCTGCCAAGGGGCTATTCGCGATGCGCTCGCGAGGCCTCGTGAAGAATATATAAGTCGCCATGGAAGTCGTCCAAAATAGCCTCTCAGCACTACTCACAGTCAACGGCAGTCAACTCATACCGCCCATCATGCACGGCTTCACCTCTCTTCTGCTCCTGGGCAGCTGCGCCCTTCAGTCCGTCCTCGGCCGCCCCGACGCCTCTCGGGTTCGGCGAGATGGCCACTTGGTCTCGCGCGCCGTGTCCGACTGGGTTGTTACTGAGGAGACATACGCCTTGTCACAGCTACTGTGCAACATCGGTTCCACTGGTTGCCACTCAGGAGGAGTCGCCTCCGGCCTGGTGATTGCCTCGCCTTCGCAGGACAGCCCCGACTGTAAGTGATTCATACATACGACTCCCTCGTGGCACTGAGGCGTCGTCAGAGAGATGCTTATACTTTAATAGACTGGTACACTTGGACCCGTGACTCCGCGCTCGTCTTCAAGGCTATCGTCGAGCGATTCACCCACTCGTACGATGCGAACCTTCAGACGGAGATCACCAACTACATCATTGCTCAGTCCAAGCTCTCGACTGTCTCCAACCCCTCGGGCTCTCTGTCGGGTGGCGCAGGTCTTGGAGAGCCCAAGTTCAACGTCGATGGATCCGCTTTCACCGGTGCTTGGGGTCGTCCCCAGCGTGATGGCCCGGCCCTCCGAGCCATCGCCATGATCGGATACGGAAAGTGGTTGGTCGCAAACGGCTACACCTCAACGGCCAGCAGCCTGGTCTGGCCTCTTGTCCGCAACGATCTTGCCTATGTTGCCCAGTACTGGAACCAGACTGGCTTCGATCTCTGGGAGGAAGTTAGCGGAAGCTCATTCTTCACTATCGCCTCTCAGCATCGTGCTCTGGTTGAGGGTAGCGTTCTCGCTGCTCAGCTCGGAGCTACCTGCACTGCCTGCGATGCCATCGCTCCCCAAGTCCTTTGCTTCCTGCAGAGCTTCTGGTCCTCTTCTAGCGGATATACGATTGCCAACATTAACGTCAACAACGGCCGATCTGGTAAGGACGCCAATGTGGTCCTGGGCTCCATCCACAACTTCGACCCCTCGCTCGGTTGCGACGCCAACACCTTCCAGCCCTGCAGTGACCGAGCTCTAGCCAGCCACAAGATCCTTGTTGACTCGTTCCGCTCCATCTACACCATCAACTCCGGCATCGCTGCTGGCGCTGCTGCTGCCGTCGGCCGATACCCTGAGGATAGCTACTACAACGGCAACCCGTAAGTCCTTACAAAATCTCAAGTTGATCCATTTTACTAACCTTCATACAGTTGGTACCTCAACACACTCGCCGCAGCCGAGCAGCTTTACGATGCCCTCTACGTGTGGCAAGCCCAGGGCTCCATCACCGTGACTTCTACCTCCCTGTCGTTCTTCCAGGCTCTTGTCCCTGGTGTGGCTGCTGGCTCGTACGCTTCTAGCTCTGCCACCTACACGTCCATCTACAATGCCGTATTCACGTACGCTGATGGCTTTGTCGCCAAGGTTCAGCAATACGCCTACACCAACGGCTCGCTCTCCGAGCAGTACGACAGAAACTCTGGCATTCCCATCTCCGCTCGTGACTTGACCTGGTCTTACGCCTCCCTGTTGACTGCCGTCGCTCGCCGCGCTGGAGTCGTCCCCGTAGGATGGACTCCAACTAACAAGGCTGCCGCCACATCCGTCCCCGGTAGCTGCGTTGCCACATCCCAGAGCGGATCCTACTCGACCGTTTCTCTCTCGGCTTTCCCTACTGGCCAGACCGCCAACGGCAGCCCGACCACGACCGGCACCTTCACTGTCCCCACTGCCACCACCACCACCGGTGGCGTTACCACCACGACCACTCCGGCTTGCACACAAGCTACCGCCGTTGCCATCTCCTTCACTGTTAAGAAGGTTACCATCTACGGCCAGACTGTCAAGATCGTCGGTGATGCCAGCACCCTCGGCGCCTGGGACACAAGCAAGGCCATTGCCCTAAGCGCCTCTTCCTACACCTCAAGCAACCCCGTCTGGACCGGCACCATCACCCTGACCCCTGGCCAGGCCATCCAGTACAAGTACATCGTCGTCAACACTGACGGCTCCGTCACCTGGGAGGCTGATCCTAACCGCCAGTACACCATCCCCACCGGATGCTCTACTACTGCCTCCAAGTCGGACACTTGGCAGACATAAGCGCAGGCCACTCGGGGCCCTGTGCTAGACATGACAATGAGACATAATGAGGAAAAGGATTCGTTGGAATTGGTGTAATGGATGATGAAATGCACACAAAAGGACAGAACACGATTTGCCGGGCCACTACACGGGCGGCAAATGTAATCTTCTAAGCACATCCCCTCCCATATAGATGATGAGTACATGTAAAATATAGCTTCATCTTGTTTATAATAAAAATTGGGTTTTCCTACCTACCTTGCTTTCGTGATCTCCTCCAACTTGCGCATGAGCGTCTCAACCGCCCATTCAAACGTGACCTGCATATCCACATCAAGATCCAACCCCTCGTCGCCCCCCTCTCCGCCACCCACCACGTTGGGCAGTGCCAAGATGTCCTTCTCCCTCAGGACGTCGGCCCTCAGCCGCTTCTCGACGTCGCCGTCCTCGAAGAGCCAGGCGTGAGAGGCCGCGTAGTTGGGCCACACGATCTTGTCGACGTAGCCGGGGGGGTCGGCCCAGAAGCCCTCGAGCGTGACGTAGCCGTCGCGGGCCTCGCGGCGCGCCGTGGCGCGCCGGCGGCTCACGGTCAGGAAGAAGCGCACGTCGAGCAGGTCGTCGGTGATGCGGCGCAGCGGGGGGTCGGGGCCGAAGAGGAGGAAGCCGTCGAGGAGGCAGAGCCGGAGGTCCGGTGAGGAAGAAGATGACGAGAGGAGGGCGTGGCCGGCCTGTCCTGGTGCTAGCCATGCCGCTACGCGGGCCTTGGCCGCGCTGATGGCGGAGGCTGGCACGGTGCATTTCCCGATCGTGTTCTGGTCCTCCTTGGAGTCGACGAAGGGCTGCGCTGAGGTTAGTCTCGCGCGGCGGCTCAGCTTGTGGCCCGTAGGCGGCTAGGGGGGTTTGTCCTGTCATTACCACCCTCTCTTGATATAGAAAAGCGGCATTGTGGATAATTTGCAATGTACATGTTCGCCCTCATGAAGACAGGTCCTCCCATGTGAATGATAGAGAAACCTTGCTCATTTTGGCAGCAAATGCAGTGCGGTGATGATGGAGGAGACGCTAATCCAATGCGCGCCGACTTACAGGAAAAGTGCCCTCGCTGCGTATATGCTCCAGCGCCCGCGACATGTCGTCGAAATTCAGGGCTTCCTCACAGTCCCAATCCAGAAGGCCGTGCTTGGAGGGTAGTCTGATATTTTAATAACTCAGCCAGTCAGCCTACTGCAGAATACGCATGAAGTGTTTCGATATTGCGAGTGAAGCTCAAGATTTCATTCATTCATATAGGTATTATGAGCTATAAGGTACTCACTCCTCTTCTGCCCGGTAGAAATCATCCTCGTGTAAGATGAATGTATTCGGGAAGACGTCGCGCAAGAGCCGGGCGAGCGTTGTCTTGCCGCTCGACGAGGGCCCGCTGATCCCCACGATTATCGCCTTGCGGCTCGTCTCCGTCATTAGGGATAATCCTAAGGCAAGAAACTATACCAGACTTGTTCGGAAGAGAGCAGAGTAGTATATCCAATATATGGAACAAAATCCCGTCAGCCTAGCACGTTTGTTGCGATAAGTGAGAAGGAGAGTGGGCATTTCGCATTCATAGCATCTAGTCTAGAATTAGATAAAGTCGGGGTACAAAAATAGGAAAAGCGGGCCTAGCTGATAGAGTCCTCTCACTTAGGTACCTCCTAGTAGGACTACAAATATACCAGCGGCGAGCTGCTCTTCAATGGAATACCGTGACTTATTTTATATTTTGCTCCTCGTGGTATTCCGAGATACATTCTTTTTACCAATTTTTTGTCTGTCGAGCTTGTTGAGATGTGACGCTTCTTATTCGTCTCAAATTATCGTCTCATATTTGCTCATAATGAGGTTTCTGCTTAATAGACCGCCGCTGACACTGACCATAGCCCAGACCATTAAAGGCACTATGATTTGAAAATAGATCGTAGACTTTGAAACGGACTGTTATCCATACTTCGAATGAAGCTTCTTCATAATTGACATCGCCCCGGTCCTATAACCCCCACCGAACAGCGCCCAGTGATTCAAGTGATGATATCTAGAAAGTAGAGGTCAGCAAAGCCGTCAAAATTCCTAAAGAATCGATTAAGGATCACGTACAACTCATACAGGGCAATGCGATCATTCCATTCTTCCTTAGGCTCGGCTTTTGGAACCAGGCTTTCGTACTCCTTCCAGAAGTTAGACCCAAAGCCACCGAACATCCGCATGATACCGAGCTCATATTCGGAATGCCCATAGACACACGAGGGGTCAAAGACGACCTCTTCCGCACCACCTTTACCCGCGATCCGTCCGCGCCCCTGGTTCCCGCTCCATAAATCCCCATGAACCACGACAGGCTGCACGCCCTTCAAGTGATCGTCTCCAAGCAACCGGGGCACGATCACGTCGGCCGTCTTCTCGACCGCTTTAGAAAGCTCTGCATCGGCGCCATTGTTCTTGATACCTTCGGCCATGATAACACGTAGGCGGTTGTTCGCGTAGAAGTCGGCCCACGACGCCTTCCAGGTGTTATTCTGAGGCGATGATCCGCAGCATGTGGTTACGGGGAACCCGTACATAGGTCTGTCGAAGCCTTCGGGGATAGGCGCGGGCGTCGTGTGCAGGCGAGCCAGTTTCCGGGCTAGCGTTTCGCCTGAGCCTCCTGGTGCTGATGAGTTGAGGTCTAAGAAGTCGGTAGCCATGAAGTGCTTGTTCTGGCTGTTCCTAAGGGGGCCATGGGCATACGCCCTAGGACAGAAGCTCGGTATGATGTTGTGTATAGCATTGAGGGACTCGTGCTCTCCTATGGCACGGGTAAGTACCTAGGGATAGAATGGCAGGACGCTAAAGAATATCGATTGAATATTTATGTAAATCTCACCTTGGAACATTAACTCAGCTTCTGGTCCAGTCCCAGTCTTCACAAAATAGTTTATGTCTTTGCCATTAACCGTTGAGCTCAGTTTAAATGTCGACGCGAAGCCGGATCCTCCATGCGAAGTAAGTTTAGTTGTGTGAGGATTGAGGCTCAAGGCCTCGATGATTGCAGGATCTACATTAGAAGCCATTATTTAAAGATGGCATCAAGTATGTGGCTTCACCCAGAAAGCCCTCATTACCGATCAGCTTTAGCTCGAGAACGACGGTGTTGTGACAAGACTGAGCGGTTTGGCATCTGACGTCACCAGTGTAATATAAAATGGGACGTCCCTCTCAATCCAGCGATTTAAGTGCTACTGAGCTTGCTTAGGAATTTAGGGCAAACAGTGACGCATTAAACCTCTCAAAAACTCCAACCAGCACGATTTCTAGAAGCTGACAAAATCGAAAGGTTGCACAATACCCTATGTAGGTAGGTAAGGTATTGATACATGTAACCTAGAATTGCAACCCCACCAAAACGCTTATCAATGACCTGAGAGAGGCCCTGGCGGCATGGCACGGTCAGCGGCGGTTCGGGGCGGAGAATCCCTGTAATTTAAGGTGTCACAGTTGGGAATAGCGCCGTCCCACATTTTCCAGGCACTGCATTCCAACATGTTCAGCGCAGTAAAATCAACCAGCACGAATCCCCATCCAAACTCCTTTCTATACCAGGCATATATATCTAGATATGAGATCTAGTGATCTAAACCCTCGTTCATATGTTCCCAATGGCGCCTTTTCATATACATTGACAGCTTCATAATCCGATTTCTACTTCGGTTTCTGAGTTTGAGAATGACTCTCAAAGCTCAGACGGCTTATTGAGGCAGCATCCGAGCACAGTGGTACCAAGTCCGAAGCCACGCTCTCCCGACTTCCAAATACTTGAGTCTTCTTCGAAGCCATCTGGTATTTAGGATACCCCTTCTCATCCTGCCAAGCTGGTCAGTATATAGCTCTCTACTTGGCAGTTTGGAAAATAACTCACAGTGGAACCGTGACCTGTCCCGTTGAAGCACGCGGCGCATGGACAAATGGAAGGACCAGATGTGGTGTTCCTGGGCGCGTCGAGCTGGGCACGCCACCAATCTTGGAACCCAGATCTTGGCATCTTGAGAATAGTATCAGCAACGATGAGTTGCCCTTTCGCCCACAGATGATCAAGCTCCTTTGCTGTGTGTTACTGGATGTTGCTAGATGCGGCGGATGTACTCGATGCCGAAATAACTGCAGGTTTCTCTTGTCGTCTTTCAAATGGTAGGTGATCTTCTGGCCCAATGACTCGAGGTTATATCGTAAGGTTCGATCAATCACGACGGTCAAGACGAAGAATAATACGACCAAGCTAGAAAATTACTAGCCAACGCATCCATGAGGGAAGCAACTCGGTCTTATACTCATGATCTCGTTTAGCTACCAAGAGATAGGCTGACTGTCTGAATTTCTCCGTCAGACCGAAGCCTATCGAAATGCATATATGTAATAGTGAAGCCGCAGGAGAGTCTTTTTTCTTGGTTCCCGGTTCCCCTTCTGGGTTGGCAAGGCTTGAGTTACTGCGCAGCCAGCTCGCCATATATATACGTGCATCCTCGAGCAGCTAGGCCTGGTATGGCAACATTGCCACTTCCGATAATTTCCTACACTTCGATCGCGAAAGTGGTCTACGTTAGTCTTAGGGGGGCCGAGGGGGGCAAAATTATCACGCCCGACTTACGGCCTCTCGATAATAATACCAACGAAGTCTCAGCCCCGAAAAAGCGAGGCATTTACTTGCGATAAAGGAGCTTTTTCGTGAAACCCACAGATGCAAAATCGCACATTAGTGCAGAAGCTACACATCATCCTGGCCTAATTGGTTAGACATCAACACACATGGGCACACGCCACGCTACAGAGTACATACATCATGCATACGCCTTTTTGGTTGTCACCGTCGATCTGCCGGGGCTACGGATGGTCCCGGCCCCCACACCGTCCACCGGCACCGTATTTAAATAGGCAGTCCAATCTACTGCCCAGACCTAAAGTGCGATGCGGCGCTGTAGTGCCCATTTCGATTTTACAATAAGGCCGCCCCCTAACTCGTATGATATTGAGCTGTTGTTCGTGCCATTCTATAGCGAATGTCGTGACGTAAGAGTACGAAACTGTAGGTAGGTAGGTTAGCGCTTAAGCCCAAGCGCTAGCCTACACAAAGTTCTCCCGTTTCTTACTCGCGAGTCGCCATTCGGGCCTTGGACATAAAGTATTACTGATTAGACTTCGGCTTTCGGCGTTCGGCCTTCATCATCGTAATTTTCATTTCGGATTGTTTATTCCTAACCCTCACGCCAAACTAATGTATTTTCACTGGGGCTAATAGTTTGACCGATAAATAAGAGTTACAGTTTTCCTAGAAGGATTCATTGCTTGTCTAATAACCTCGTCCAATCTAGGTAAATATGCGATCATAGGATGTACTCAAACTAGTAGACTTATACGTGGTTATGTCATGATTGATGACTTCTCATAGTTCATCTTTGTAATCCCTTCAAACACAACAGAATCGCTGTCATATATACATATATATATCTTTATATACTTTTGCAGTGTGAGAGTATCACCCCCACGCCCCTTTTGACGCTCTCAGCTCAACCATAATCTTCCCGTTCGGTTCGCCTAGGGGCATACGACAAGGTTAAGTTTAATTCCTAGATCCCCTAGTTCAGTAGGTGATGCTGCAACGTTGTTCCGCTTCAAACTCAGTCACATTGGACCACGCTACATGCAACATTTTATGCCCCCATAGGCCGGTCACAAAGACGCCCAGGTGAGCTGGGGCCGAGAGTATTTAACTAAGTTTTCAGCCCCAAATACAAATACGGGCTTCATACACAGGCAGTCCAATGCCGTTACTCAAAAGCCCCCATCCTATCTTTAACGATTCCGGCATTCGATCCCAAAGGTCAGGGATCTCCGTGGACTACTTAATCACTATGATACATCAGGGTCCAAAACTTAACCTCAATGCCCTTGTACCTTGCCATTTTAACTTTCCCCAGACCATGCGCGAGCTATAAAAGACGTCGATTTGTGATATTCAGCCCGACAAGGGTAGGGTGCCCTAGGTTTCCGGAGTAGAAGGTCATACCTTCACATACGGAGGTAGGTTTTATCCGTAACCTTTACCTTTAAGATGAGAAGGAATCGTGCAATCGAATAGAACGCAGTGGATGTCAAGCGATATATGGTGTCTACCTAGGTGTATATGCTATATTAATCCTAAGCAGAAACTTAATAGATAGCAGGCACTGAGCACCTGCATCCCGTAACCATGTAAAGTATGTGGCTTAAGCTATATAACCTCCGGTGGCCTTAACTTTATATATGTGCAAAGTTCTTCTTGCCGCCAACATGGGTAGGAGACCAGCACCGGTATAAGCCCAAGACACATTCGGTAAAGTGTGAACCTTTCGTACCTTCTCTATACATCTAGTTCTCAAAACTTCAAGATTTTATTAAAGTCAGCTACTCTTTTAAGGGTATAACTAGTCATATACTCAGTGCACCTATATATATGAACCGCCAAAAGTTCCCCTAACATTCTAATTCCTTCTCAGTTTATGGGATTGAGACATAGTTGTATAATATGTAAGAAATAGTCTATATCATCATATAGTAGATTGAAACGAATAACAGTATAGCCGAACATCGACATCTAAGTCCAAACACTGTTTGTAACTGCTTTAAGCTACCCGAAGCACTAAGTTCATCCCGAAAATAACTAAGTTAACACGTCTCGAGTTAGAAACGGCAGTAAAGGTAAAGGCTTGTACATACCTTAGCACTATCATCATAAACTGGATGTAGTGGCAGGATGTTGTACAAAATACAGACACGGCAGATGTGGGGTGAAAGAGAAAGAGCCGAGGGATATTATTTGTGCGTGTGTTTAGCAGTAAGGGATAGAAAAGCGAGTTGATTAATTAACTTCCGGCCTTGTCGCGGATACCAGGGCTTCTACGTACCCTAAACTATCAACGTTAACAGTCTGAAGCATAGTTGGTAAGTGCTATCCTAGAAAACGCGTATGCTCTCATGGGCTCTTACTAAAATTACCTTTCTTCTTCTAACTTGAAGGTTTGAACCAGAAAGACAATACTATGAGTATTCGTATATAAACAACTCTCACTTCGACTAGATACATTTGACATCTAATATTTCTTAAGACCAACGTTCCCCTACTTCGCCCAAGACAACATCTCACTCGCCATAACTCAACCCACCAACATCACATCAACACTTCCCCCTTCCTTGCCAACCTATACCCAAATTCCTTGCGTCCACAGTCACCAAGCAACTAAGAAAACATTCATACAAACCCCAAACCCCACCGTCACCAATATTACACCTCACAACACCATGATGTACGGCAACATAAGATCCGACCCCAAGCGCGACGGCCCCAGATACGCCAACCTCTCCATGAGCCCCCGCCCCAGGCGGACGAACCCTCCCCCCATCTCCGTCTCTAGGTCTCAAGCAGCAGCGCTAGCGGCCCGGGCCTGCGACGACGGCAGCCCCGACGGCCTCGTGGCGAGCGTGGCGCGGGGCCTGCGGAGCTCCTGGGCCGCCTTCGACGGCGACCGCGCGAGCCTGCGCGCCTGGTACGCCCGCGTGGACTACGAGGTGCACTTGTGGTGGCAGCCCGTCGCCTTCCAGCTGAGGCTGGTCCTGGCGTTGCTGCAACGCCTCCTCTTCTACGCCATCAAAGCCTACGCCGCGTGGTTTGTTTTGCTGTGGACGTGCAGGGGCCTGGTATACTGGAGCCTGGGTGACGGGTATGCGTAGCCGAGTGCTTGGTCTGTTGCCACTTGGTAGGCTCGTGGCGGCTCTATGATGCTGGATGGAAAGCTTGGGGAAATTGTGTTAGCGGTTCTCTTACCCTGGCTTTTCCTTTGCGAATGAGCAAAGGGGATTGGATGGTGGTCATACCTGCGTGTAAGGTCATGGCGTTTTTGTGATTTCGGATACCTAGCTGAGGATATATGGGACCTCATGGGGCGTTTAGGGTATGGGCACATATGTTGAGCCTTTTTTTTTTCTAGTAGGGGTGGGCGGACGGGGTGTCTTTCTCATGAGACATGGTTAGAGATTTTTTGGTCATGAGGTAAATGTTAGCTATGAATCTTGTTTATCATCGGACAAAATCACATGTATTGAAGCTCTACACGCAGATTAGAAGAGGTCTTTCAATATCATGGTGACTCAGTCTTCTGTTAGACTCGCCATCATTTCATGAAGGCGGTTGAAATCACAGAAAAGATAGCGAGATTACAGAAAGTTTGATATTAGGAAATGTAATTCATTGAAACAGCGTCAGAAGGGGATATGAGTATGATGCATGCCATGAGAAAATAGTTTCATGCCCGCCCCGTCTGTCTATTCCATTATGCTACCCCCCGAACTTAATGCACATGCTAGGCATTTGCCCCTGATGAAGTTAGTACAATGAAGCTGACTAGTGTCTATACCGTCCTTAGATACCCAAACTGAATTCAACGCCGACATCAATGTCCCGAGCTATAAAATGAGAGCGTTAGTTGTTGCTCACCCCTCTGCGACAACTTTGGAGATCAGATGACTTACCCATCTTCACGACCTTGGAGAGCTGTACCGACTTCTCGGCAGCGCTTTGCAGGTCATCGATCGAGAAGATCTTCATTCCGGAGTCGTTGATTAGCTGGTGCGCCTGCTCCATGTTCGTTCCCTGGAGTCTGGCAATGATGGGAACCTTGAGGTTCAAAGTCTTGGCGGTGTTGATGAGACCGTGGGCAATGGCGTCGCATCGCACGATACCGCCAAAGATGTTGACGAAGATGGCGGTGACCTTGGGATCGCTGGTAATGAGCTCGAAAGCCTCCTTAATAGCGGCAGGGGTAGCACCGCCACCGACGTCAAGGAAGTTAGCAGGCTGACCGCCGTTCAACTTGATGATGTCCATGGTGGCCATGGCAAGACCGGCACCGTTGACCAGGCAGCCAATATCACCATCTAGCTTGATGAAGTTGAGACCTGACTCGGCGGCGCGTACCTCCTCGGCGTCCTCCTGTGTGGTGTCACGCCATTGGAAGACCTCCTTCTGTCGGTAGTCGGCGTTGTCATCGAAACCAAACTTGGCATCCATGCACAGAACCTGGTGGTCAGAGGTCTCAGAAAGAGGGTTGATCTCGATCTGGGTAGCGTCCTTTTCGAGGAAGATCTGGTAGAGCTTCTGGATGGTGTCCTTGGCATCTTCGATGCACTGCTCACTGAAGCCAAGCTTGGTGGCAATATCCCGAGCAATCTCGTCGGTGACACCAGTATTGATGTTGATATACGTGGTGTTAATGGCGGCGGGGTTCTCCTTGGCGACGCCCTCGATGTCCATGCCGCCCTGGGAAGAGGAGACGATGACGGGGCCTTGCGAGGCGCGGTCCATGAGAATGGCGAGGTAGAATTCGCGGCGGGCAAACTTGCGCTCGCAGATGTAGACGGAGTTGCAGAGGCGGCCAGCCGCACCAGTCTGCTTGGTAATGAGCTTGTGGCCGATCATCTGCTCGGCGAACATCTTGGCCTCGGTAGGCGAGTAGATGACACGAACACCGCCCTTCAGGCCGTTGTCGAAGCTACCCTTTCCACGGCCACCGGCTAGGACCTGGGCCTTGATGACCATGTCCTCACCCCCTATTTCCTTTGCGATCTTCTCGGCCTCGGCGGCGTTGGAAGCGTTAGACCCCTTGGGGACTCCGATGCCATACTGCAGGAACCTGTGTCAGGGTATATGTATCTTGCGACCGGGGAGGGTATGGGTGTTTTGGGATGAGGGTGTCTACCTGTCGCAGGAGGTCGGCTGAGCGATATTCGTGAATGCTCAAGTTCCGCTGTTGCTGGGCAAGGCCGGGTATTCTGGAGGCGCGAGCGAATGCTTTCTACAGGCGGTGGTTGACCATGTTAGACGGTATCCTACAATTGCCGCGTTGTCGATCTGATAAAGAAGCGCAAGTGGGATTGGCTCACCTGGGATGAGCGCAGGGCAGAAGCCGCCGCTCGACCACGCGCAAGGTTGAACATTGCGACGGTGACTGAAAAGGAAGGGAAGGGAAGGGAAAAGGGAAGAGAGGCAATGGAGAGACGACAAGATGTCCTGATCGTTATTCTGCTGCGGCGAAATGCCTAGGTATACTGTATACTGCAGATAGCGAGCTGTTCTTATCAAAAAAGGATTGTTCACCACCCGCCGCCTGCATATGCCTCCTTCCGGCCCCACACTCCCTGTCTAGATACCTACGTCGTTTAAATAGGTAGGTAGATAAAAGAACCGCCATTTATGCATCTATCTATATATATCACCGGTACCTAAGTAGAGGTATCCATTATTTAACCACCGGTGCACCACTATTTCTAATGCTAGGTACCTCTTGTATTATATTTCTTACTCGATTTAGTTGAAAGACGTCGTTTTTAGTATATTAAAAAAAGAGTCGCTAGAAAACGCAGGGCCCTCTAGGTAGAAGCTCTCGGTGTTGCACAGGTGACGGTAGAAGCTTAGGTACCTAGATGGCCTATATACATCTAGTATCGATAGTACAGTGTACCTACATCTCTTTGATTATCAACACTAACAAGCAGCCGACCATCTTTAGAACCATGATCAACCCAGACCTCAAATGTATGATTTTCTTCTCGGGCTCTACCCCTAATTGCCTTTACAGAACTCATTACTGTCGCGGCCCTGATCCTTTCAAGAGGTATCTACTACACAAGCAGATGGCCACATGACAAAACAAACATTGGATGTAACATGCAAATAATATATGGAGCTCGGCGGCGCAGCTGGTGTTATTCTCCTGCCTACAACACCACCAATACACCCATGCGCACAAGCCGTCCTCGTCACATAGCCTAACCTCTTTCTTTGTTTGAACCTCATCCTAACATCTTCAATAATGTCGGTCGGCACGCTTCATACAAAGGTTGTCCTCGACGAGCCGGGCAAGATGCACTGTGGGAATCTCGATCCAGTCCTGGGACATATCAGCATAAGGTACTCTCCCGGACAGAAGAATGCCAGTGCCGAGCTTTTTGGGCCTCTCAAGGTCTTCGTCATTCTTCATGGACGTGCCAAGACGAAAGTCTGGAAATCTAATGGACAATCCACTGCCATCTATCGCGGACGGGCCCAACTATTCTCCCAAAGGGTACTCGTACACGATGGCACCTTCAGAGCCCTGCCAGGAGATACCTTCACATTCCCCTTCAGCCTTTTCTTCCCCGAGGTCACCAATGCTACGGATGTAGATAGATTCGGCGAAGATTCCCGATTTATATGTCGTCGAAACCAGCCACTACCGCCGAGTTTTCAAAACTCCTCCCGTACCCTTTTGCATAGATACGAAGCATTTGTCGAGTACCGTGTCGGGGTTGACGTTCTCATGCCTCAGTTACAGGTAGATGTGAACAAGCCGACTAAGTATCTAGAACCCGTAGTTTACTACGAGCGGCCAAGAGCCCCCCAACCCGCGAACGGAAGACCCTACGAATGGCGTGGCGTCGTGTCAGTGAGAAATGAGCTGCTCTTGCCAGAGGCAGATCGACCATCCGGTTTCAAAGAGAAGACCAAAGCTCTGTTCGGCGCAGCGAATTTTCCTACGTATGCCTTTGACTGGGTCTGCTTGGCACCTAAGGATGTTCACCTTGGACAGCCCTCTTGCTTTGAAGTTAGGATCAAGCCTCGCGAACATGAGTGTACTGCGATTCTAATCCCCGAAGTTCGCCTAAAGAACTTCAGCATAGAAATCGTAGCCCACACACAAGTCCGAGCACACCAACTGGTGTTCAGCTCTCCAGGATCTCAGGCAAATTACACGATATGTCAGATGAAGGCCTTCATGGATACTGATGAGCCTTTTTCCAAAGCCAATGACAATACTAAGATTATCAACACGAAGCCTCTTGGTAGTGGAAGTATAGGCGCATTTAGCTCATCTTTTGCGACACACAACATCTCACAGGCTTATACCATCAAGATCAGCCTTGCGTTTGAGATCACAGACAAAGTCAAGCATATTGACAAAGAATACGGTGTCACGGTCCACCCACCCCTTGAAATCGCCAGTCTACCAGAAGCCGCTGTAGCGGGCCCTTCTTCACAGGCCCTCGATACGGAAGACCAGGCATCTAACCTGCCACCGTACGAGCCTCTACCTCCGTACGACGAATCGCCAACGAGCCAGAAGTAGTATTGTTATAGATGCTATGATACATATAGTACTTCTACTTTTGATGCTTTGGGGGGGCTACCGGGTCTCAGATGTATTTTTAATAAAAATAAATCTATAACTCGTCTTAGGGTGAGTGTGAAAGAGCCCTTTGGGTACTTATGTCTCTAACCGTTTCGTTTCCTGACTACAGTGCGTTAGGGGATGGGTTAGCAGCGGTTATTGTATCGAGTGCTTAATTTTTCAAGTTCGAGAGATAATCCCCTAAACTCTCCGGACGGGCAGCTGATATCATACAAACATATGTTTCATCCATTGCCTTTACAGTCTACTGGCAGATTCAGAAGACCTTCGCCGTGTCCGAGGCTGGTACCTCATCTTTTGTATAGACGGTATCAACAGCAGAGTCCTGCAGAGGTCATGGTGGCTGCTCAGGCTTTATCTCGGTCATCACCCTACTTGCGGTACACTTTATCGCCGTGACAATTATAACTGCCACGTACGTCACTCAAACCCGATTTTCTAGACATTCGAATGTCTGACACGTGGTGACCCAGCTAGTATCTGAAAATTTAAGCGACGTCTTGGATATATCTGGCAACCCAAGCGATAGAGAGATTTCGAAGGCGACATGTAAAGAAGGCAGTAACTATATGGTGCATATTAGAAGAATAAAAGGATCTGGACGTGTTGGCTTTCTCTGACGTCGATAGAGTTATAGATGGACCTGCTAGCCGAGCAGTGCGTCCTTACATTTTAGGCTTGTATCTGTTCCGGCTGACTCACGTTTTTTCTTTGGCGACTGGCCTCAATATGCAAAATACTCTACCCTAAATAGTATTGCGAATTTACAATCCCATAGTTCCTTTCACCAATATTACAGCTGCAACTAACCTCTCACAAATCGTCAGATCAATGATGTTGTATAACGCCCCGAATCTTCATCCAATCAACTCCTGATGGCACAGTTGGTAGCGCGTTGGACTGTAATTGAAAATTTGCTATGAGATCCACAGGTCGTGTGTTCGAATCACACTCAGGAGAATGATTTAATTTTTTGTTCGCTAATATTAAACAATAAATAGCAATAAGGTGTGTCTCTTATGGAATTTGATGCGTAATGCTACAACCTAAAGTCCAAGTCTACTACAGCTATAGGAATTTATGTCATCCTTTGGCGCTCTAAGGTTGATTCTAGCCGGTTGCCCAGATGCGATACCGTGAATCATACATATCTTCATCATCATAATTATTGTTTTTCTTATAATACTTCAAAGTGAGGGCATGCTGCGGTATATCTTGCTTGGACTTGGAAATAGCGTTGGCGAAAAGGATGCGATTAGTTGTCGGACTCTGCGGGAGAGGCAACCGCAATGCGCAAGTATTAGCGGACATGGGTGATTCGTTAGGCATCGCTCTGGTTATAGCACATTGCAGCATGTGTGTGACTGACTACCTATATCGAATTGACAAGCGATGATAGATATACCGGGTCTTGAAAGGGAGCTATCAAGAACAATATGAAAGGTTTCCGAAGTGACAGATGGTCTAGGGCCTAGGTACCGTTTGGGGATGAATCGGTATATAAGTATGATTGTAAATTGAGTTTGTTAAACAAGCATAATCTGGATATGTCGATATCTTGATCCTTGAATCAATATTGCAATCAATACCGCACTACAGAGCATCCTTGTAGCTTGAGAATACACTAAATACATATTTGGTTGGCTGCCTCCTTGGATCTCCTTGCGAATCCATGAATTTCAGGCAGCTACATTAATCTATAGAATAAAAGGCGACCTTGGACGTTTCTGAAACTGTCGAGGCTTGTTTGCGATTCGGCGTCTGTTGTCATCCATATATTTACTAAACTAGGACATCTTATTGAAGTCATGATCTCCAGTCTCACCCTTGGCAGTGGCATAGGGCCGCTGTTAGCCTACGGATTCTTGACCCTATCATTCTACATCATCTATCAATTTGCTCTATCCGTGAAGAGAAATGCTGCGATGCGCAAATTGGGTGGGCAAAGAGCCTACATAATATGTAGTAATCCTGTGACCGGTATGATCAACGCGTATTTTCTCTAGCCTAGTCACTTCAGCCCTAACAGGACATGACCTAGCAACCTATAAGATCCTATGGACTATTAAGAAAGCTTCCCAAAACAAGATGAAGGAAGCATATAAAGAACTGTTCGATTCGTTGCCACCAGAGAGCCGCCATGTGTACGAACATCAATTCTGGCCTAGGTCTAGAACCATTGAAACAAATGACCCCGCACATATCAAGGCCGTTTTGGCCGGGGATTTCCATTCCTTTGGAAAAGGGCCAACCTTCCATAGGATATGGTCTCCATTTCTGGGCGACAGCATCTTTACTACGGATGGAAAACTTTGGCATAACAGCCGTAGCCTCATCCGACCTATGTTTATGACTGATCGGATAAGCGATTTGGTTATTTTCGATCGCCAAATAGAGAAGATGATTAGCTACATTCCTCTGTCGGGTCAAACAGTCGACATCATGGACCTCTTCTTTCGCATGACATTAGATGCAACAACCGATTTTCTCCTCGGCGAGAGTGCTAATAGCTTGGATAAGTCAGTCATCTAAGACCTCTCTCTCAATACTGAAGACAACATGAAGCTGATGAATGCTAGCCCGAATTCCGATTTCACTTATGCCTTTAATGACGTCCTCACTCATCAAATACGTCTGTTTGTGTTTCGAAAGTTTAGGTGAGGACGCGCCGTGTTATACTAGATTACGGGCTGGAGCCCATGGGCCCCAACTAATTAGCATAATATAGCCCATTCGATAGGTTGGCGCCCCATGCGGAGTACTACCGCGATATCAAGAAGATCGAAGAATTTATCATGCCGTATATCAAGCAGACACTGGCAATCCCACCAGAAGAACTGGCGAATCTCACGAAGTCGGACACAGAGTCCACGTTCCTGCATAATCTCGCACGCTTTACGCAAGACCCCAAAGTCATCCGCGATCAACTAGTTGCTGTGCTCTTGGCGGGCAGAGACACCACGGCCGCAACACTGTCATGGACTTTGTACGAGCTTGCGGCGTATCCCGAAAAGGTAGAGAGGCTCCGAGCTGAAATCTTAGAAATCGTAGGGGAGCATGGCGCACCCACGTACGAGACATTGAAGAGCATGAAGTATCTCAAATACACTCTTCAGGAGACGCTCCGTCTACACCCAGCGGTTCCTATAAATGGTAAGCTAAACACACATCGAACCTCACCTGGCTACACGCAGCATAATACTAAGTCTCTCTAGTATGTAAAATGTCGCTCCGGACTTGATATCTGATATCCATATTTTGCTAGATTGTCCCGTCAAGGTGCCCGATAGTTCAGATGACACTGCTAACATATATCAGACGAGAGCGGCATTGGCTGACACGGTCTTGCCGGGTGGGCCTGGAGCTCCTAGCATAAGCATATTGAAAGGCGACACTATATGCTACAACCCGATGACACTTCATGCACGACGTGATCTTTATCCGCCTGTGTCTGAGAAGTTTGCCGACCCGTCAATCTTTAGCCCTGAGCGATGGTATTCCTGGCAGCCCAGGCCCTGGGAATACATCCCGTTCAACGGCGGACCTCGGATTGTACGTGTTCCTCGAAGTAGCATAGATAGCCCAACGCTTGCGGAAAGAAATATAGGCTAACTAGTTATGCCTACAGTGTCCTGGCCAGAACTTTGCCATGACGGAGATGGCCTACTGTAGTAAGTCGCGAGCGTCTTCACTAATACCGATAAATAGAGAACACGAATAACTAATGGGAAATGTAAATAGTTGTCCGGATGCTTCAGAAATACGACAGGATAGAATATCGCGGCGACTGGCACGCACAAGAAGACAAGACGGACGTCATCTCTCGACCGGCTTTCGGAGTGCCAGTAGCATTTTACGAAGCGCCGAAGTAGTATAATTGAGGAGGCATGAGGTGAGGTACACTGTGGCATTAAATTGATAATATATAATTGGGTGATATAATTTGTTTTCTAACATGAAATTGATGTTTGGGTGAGAGTTTTACCATAGAGACAACCTCTCGGAGGTACATGTAAGTATAAAATACACGTATGTAGTTAGAAGATATCAAGTGGATTCCGTACATGCAATTATGGAAGGTTTAAATAGTCTTGGCGATTTCTATGCAAGATGAGCGACAAGCATGTGATTACCATAAATAACCATAAATCTCATCGCAGCTACTTAATTTTCCAAGTCACTGAGCTCAGCAAGCTTCCAGCCAGTCGCGCGCTGATACCAGCAGACACATCACGTACAGCTTCCCCTATTCTATCTATGTATAAACATGATGGGCTACTAGTAGGAGCAATTGATTCTCTCACCTTGTCTCCAACCCTATAATTCGCCCAATCCCACGAGCGGAGCCCTGCGCGGGCGGCGCAGAGCAGCACAAACACCATGGCGCCACCGTCGAAGGGGACGAACCCCGCGCCCAACTACACAGTAGCGATGAACCAGGTGCAAACCCAACTAGAAGCCCAACTCCGCGTCGTGCGCTCCTTCATGCCATCCCGGCCTCCAGGCCAAACACCCTCGCACCCCGCATCCACGAAGCCCACGTCGTCCTTCTCAGCGCTCTTATCGACATCCACAAGCCATTCCCCTCTCTCCTCTACCTCTACCTCCACCTCCAAACCGTCCCAGACGCGCCAGCAGACCCAGAAGCAGGATCAAGAGAGCCTGTTCGCCGAGACGCGCGCGCAAGACCCCAACGCGGGGCTCGGGTTCGGCGGGCCGAAACGGACCAGCGAGAGGGAGAAGGAGCGCGAGAACCAGATCCTGCGCTCGCGGCTGCTGGGCCGGAAGAGGGGTGCCGCAGACGCGTCGGGGAGGCCGCTGCGCCGCGCCGGGGGGGAGGAGAGTAGTGATGAGGAGCCCGGTCGGAGCGGCCTGGGGAGAGCGAAGAAGAGGGCCCGGCGGGAGGAGTCGCGGGATGACACGCCTCGGCCTATTATCGAGTCGGAGGTGATAGGGCATGAACGTGAAGGGCATGGCGCTGCACAGTTGAAGGACGACGGTCTAGAAAAGAGCAAGTGGAAGGCAGAAGATGAGGATATAGAGATGAAGGCTGATCAGGGTACCGTCCCTCTTCCTGATGATTTGATACCCAATAGCTCGGTAGAGGCTTCAGAACAAAAGAAGAGGAAGAAGAAACGGAAAAAGAAGAAGAAAAAGGACAAACTGAACGAGGCAGGAGTAGAATGATATCTTCGATCCTTTGCGGCATCATCTAGAATGTAATCTTGTGTCCCGGTCATTAATGAAGAAGATAAACTCTGCAGAGCGAACCCTCTCATGTTTTCAGCCTATCTAAGCTTACAGTCTTCACGTAATCATTCATGGTTATCATCATGATCATCATCGTCATCAAATATCTGCTCTGATCTCGCATCTCCGGCGTAAGAATACAATATTAAACAGCCTGGCGAGCGGGATAGCCATATCCCAAGTTCCGCGCAAGCGTTAGCTAGCACTGCCCCAACCATGAGCATTTCCAAGCGGAGATGGGAAACCTCAATACTGTTACAATCCACCTCGAGAATTCGCCGGACGGAGAAATAGGGATCGGAAGGACAGGTTGGTAAGACGGGATCTATCGTGTTCGGTAGCAAATGGATATGACCATGCCGCGTCATCCCTCATCCCGTATCTAGAAAGTGGTATCTCAACACTGAAAAATCTTGCCGGCGACTCTGATGCGACTCAAGGCCGGGTCATCGACCTAGATTCCATAACAACCAATAGAACTTGCGAATTAGAAACATAACCGTAACATGCGCGCTAAGTCAAATAATGGATAATCAAGTACGCGGCATTGCTTGGTAGCACCGGACATTGCGCGCCACTTTGAAGATTTGTAAATCCAATCCCACACCGTTTTATGCAAAGAATTTAGCCTCCCAATCATGTATCCGTACGTAGGTAATATACCCAACCACATAAGACTCGATATTCGAATCGACCATCCGCTTTGAAACCAATTATTGCATTCGCTTGCGTTTACGATCCTCGTCTCCTCTTGGATCATCCTCATTCTCTCGCTCAACAGTATCCGTCGGGTTCAGTATATGCGCCATACTTCCTCGTCGAGTAGGCGGGGTAGAAATATCCCGAACAGAAAGATTTTTGTTTTCCCGATTAGCCGAGTTCCAAGACCAATTATTCAAACTCTCTAGGCTGCTACCAATGTTACCATTAGAGAATGGGGGCGCAGGAGGAGTAGTAGGCCGTGAGAGAGAGTACCCAGACGGGGCCTCACGAATCCGATGATCTTCCACAGGTGCTCTGCTCGGAGAGGAGGGCCAATGTGACGAAGGAGGTCCGGAACCAAGATACGGTGGTGGGTTAGGCTGCCAGCCATGCGCGCGGATATCTGCTGATGTATGTCGCCTGGCCAAGCTATTCGGTGGCGGTTCGATTGATGTCGGCGGGTGAGGCCCGGGGGGAGGTGGTGGTGCCTGGGATCGAAGAGGTGAGGGCGACGATTGAGACGGAGCGCCGCTTATCGATCCATAGTGGCGGCGCGAGCCGATCGAGAGGTTAGACGGCACCGGTGGGCGATAGAAGTTCGCACCTCTGGATTGATGTGCCGGTGGGCGCGAATCTTGCGCTAGCTGGCGAGGAGATACAGGCGGATTATCAATGTTGGCAAAATATTGGCGGCTACTGGAGACAGGTGGCTCAAGTGGTTCGTCCGCAGCTAAGAAATTCTCGGCTTGGCGATGAATTTCGCCTTGTAGATTAACGACTAGAAGGTGTTAGAAAGGGAGATGGAACACCCTCCATATAGGAGAACTTACCCTCTCTGTGGATTGGGCTTTCATGGGGGACTAGCGAAAGGACTGTCTTGGATAACTCCTGGTTGAAGTGGAGGAGCCTGTTGATAGCGTCTACCATTGCTTGTTGCTTAATATGCATATACTGAGCGGTTTCCTCACTACGCTGTAGCTTGGCAGTTACCTCATATAAGGAATGCTCAATGTTAGCAAGCCGAGGGTCCGATCCATCGTGAATGATTGGCATTGGCTCAGCCGGGGTACCAGGCTGTGACGGCGTAGGCTTTTGATTGCCGTACTCCCGGTGAACAAGGGCATGTCGAGAGGCACGTCTCTTAATTTCGCGCAACCCCACAAGATCACCCCTCTTGAAGTTGCCATTGCCGTGCTTGAACTCCCAAAGCGCCGTCTCAGGGCTTCCAGTGTGAAAAACGTCGCTGACTACAAGCAGTTGTCAACTAGTTGGCTCGCATTGAAACTACGAGCGATGGCGATACCAACCTTTATGGAAACCGTACATGTTCAGTTGGCGCACGAACGAAGAAATATTTGTGTGCTTAAAGTATTGCCTATACGACCATCAATCTTGTGCTCGCTCGCGGCTATGGTCGAGATAATACGTACGCTAGGACTTTTGAGAAGTCATGAGAAGGGGACATTACGAAGCTTTCCGCGGAGCTTGACCAGCTTATAAGGTGCTGTATGTTGGGATCTTCCAGCATGCTGTGGCATGGTTAATCGCTGTATACTTTGCATAGCAGTCGCACGGGCATACTTGTAGAGTTTATGAATGAATGCAGTCTGGACAATCTTGGGCTGGTGAATCGCAGCCGCAGCCGCAGCCGGAGTAGATGTCGACAGCGGTACAGTCGAAGGAGCGGGCATCGTGTTATTAGAGGCACCATTCGAACCCTGCTCGCTCAAAGGGGCCGTGTTCCCGCGCCCAGCTGTTTCGCTCACGTCGCCATCGGAGCCCCTGCCGATGCTCTGCGCGGCGGAGGAACTGGTTGGGGTCGTGATGTCCATGGGATCTCCGGCGGCCGGGGATGGCGCCGACGTCTTGATAATCGGGGTCGGCGTTGGTGGGGTGGTGATGATGGGTATTGTGCGTGCGCCTAGGCCGTCTTCTGGCTCGCGGCCGGGGAGGCTTCTCGGCACATGCTCAGTCGCAGCAGCCATCGGGTCTACCATGGTACAGGTCATCAGCATGATTGGAAACAGAGGGTCTAGACACGAGACAAAGGGGCGGGCGAAGAAGGGCGAGTCAGAGATGACATGCAAGAATAGACATAGGCATGGGCACAGAAGTGCGAGGCCAAGGCACGGCAAGGCGGGCAGGCAGGTCAAGACAAGACTTCTAGAAAGTGGAGGTTTGAGGAAGAGACGAACCGCATAGCTTCTACCTCTTTTCTACCTGGCGTCCGTCTTGGGGGAGGGGATCGGTTGGGGTATTATTATACCAATTCGCGCTTCTTCAAGGAACGCGCAGCAAGGTGCGGATGACGCCACACTTCCGCAGGAGATGGTCTCGCCTAGTGCCTGTTCCTGTTTCTGGTCCTGTTCCTGGTGATGCTGCCGGCTGCCGCAGACAAGACATGGGGGGATCCCTCTAGCGATGGGATTGGCGATGGCGGCAGCAAGTCAGCCTCGCGCAACCACGGCGGATCGGTGGCTGCAGACGCAGATGGGAGGACGGGTTTCGTAATACGAAGCGTAACGTCTGCTGGCAACGGTGGGTTGCTGTGTATTTTTGGGACGAAGCGATGCGCACGCAGTGTTACGCTCGTAGATCTGCACAGCAGTTTGGTAGGTGAGAAAGGAGATAAATGATGGGGTTGAAGCCGAACAAGCGCGGGTGCGGGCGACCTCAAGCGACCACCCCTGTAGAGTGCTGTACCTATCTGGGGACGCTGCTGTACACAAGGTGCCCGATTGGGTATTTTGTGGGCATGGCCTGGTACTAGTGGTGTCGTGGTACTAAATTCGGAGTTGCAGTACAGTTTTCCCTTGCACCAAGGAACACTGAGCCTCCTGGTCCATGCTCCGCGATTGGGGCTGTACAGGTACATGACTTTGGACTTTGCGCTTGGGCTTGGGGGTACAGTGGACACTTCACAAGTAAACACCGTGTGTAACGTGCATACCGAGGTACATGCTCTCCTGCAAAGATACATCATAGCACGTTTGCACATAATATGAACCTACGTATGAATACTTGGAAATCAACTTATTTATCCCCTGTCCTACAGGTTTCTTTATTTGAACTGAAAGGCATCAACTTTACGATTGCAACTTGGTAAAATGATCTCAATTTGCAAGCTAGATGAGGTTGTATTATTGTATGCCTACTTGTACAGAGAACGTCAGCCAATGCAGCTCTGCAGTCTCTTGGTAGTGCACGTATAGAGTGAGGTATGTAGTAAGGTTATTTTTGCCAGTCGCTTAAGATCTCTATACGTACAGGTATTGGATGTAGGTAAGTACGCAGTAGGCACGCTTAAATATGCCAAAACATGACATGTGCTTCTTGTTTCTCATGGGAGCCCCTTGCTAGCTCTAAACTTATCTTCTAACTTGAGCTGTCAGGTATACAATTAGCAACGTTTTGTTAAAGCACACAATGATTGAGTTACCTATTCTGTTTCATTTTCAACTCTCCATTTCTACAACTGCGTATGCATAAGCTCTTATAAAATGGGCATAGACTGTCTCTTCCTAAGGGCAATTGATGGAAATGCTTAATACATACCTCTACAAAGTACTACAATTCACTATCAACAAGATGTACCTTGTCTATTAGATAGGGTTACTCTTACTTGTTGCCCGACGTTGAAAATATGCAGTTTTGCAATTCCTTATATCACTAGCATTGCCAAATTCTACATGAGGGTTGACAACTGATGTGTATATCTTCAGAGCTAGGTATCGTAAATGTCTCCAATAGAAGAAAATATTACATTCGAGATGATAGGCCGCCAGTTCGCTCTCAAGATAATGATAGCGCTTAGTGTGAAGCTAAGATTCATTAGGGCCAAATAGATCGAGTCGCGCAAAGCCGAGGCTAGAGCCAGAACTGCCCGGTCCACTATTGAGTCTCACCCGCATTTTTCTCCATCTACTTCTAGAAGTGTGCTAAGTGTGCTAGGCCAGGTGAAATAAGAGGTCGGTACACACACAAAGTGTGGGAGCATTTCGAGGTATCCTACTCGATACACACTCACACACTCACGTACCACAGACTTACAGTACGGGAGAGATAGTGAGCGGTTTGTCAGAGTCGATACTAAATCGGGGGTAGGCGGAACGCCAAGCAGAATGTAGAGCCGACCAGTGACCTCTCAAATCCCGGAATGTAGTCAGTATCCCTGCCCGTATCTTATGCCTACACCACAATAGGATTGAGTCCGTGTTTACATACATATGCGTACATATGCGTACGTACGTACATATTCTGTACATTACACAGTTAGATCCAATTGATTCGATAGGTATAAGTTAGGTAGTGCCGTGTAGATATCCCAATTAACATAGACACCGTAGTCTGCAGGAAGGGGAGGGTAGATAATCGATAGATCGATGTTGATTCTTGGAATGTTGGTAACAATCAACGGGCTATATACCTACCTACTTATATGCGTACGCATAGAACTCGGACAGTCGCCACAATCAAGCACTAGCGAGCCCCGTAGCCTACCTACCTACTTATGCCTACAGTAGGCATTTAGTGTATACAATATCTAGTCGAGGTACTAGAGGATCCACCCGTGGTGGACCCTCTTCACTGCGTTCAGAGGGCATCGAAAATCATAGACATGCCAATAATCATAGACAGAATTTACACCAAAAACGAGGTGCAAACACCAACTTTAAAGCTGAATACTAGCCGCAACAAATAAACAGCGAAAATTCTAGTAAGAGCGCTATATTCGCGTAGTTCAGCGCTATCTGCTAATATATATAATATATATATGTGCTATATAAATTTGATTTTTGAGATAATTTTCAAACTACGTTATCTCATATGTTATATATATCGGCAGATAGCGCTGAACTGCGCAAATATAACGCCCGTACTAGAATCTACGCTGTTTGTTTGTTGCAGCTAGTATTCGGCTTTGAAGTTAGTGTTTTTACCTCGTTTTTGCTGGCTAAGACTTGTTTATAATTATTGGCATGTCTATGATTTTCGACGCCCTCTGAACGCAGTGAAGAGGGTCCACCACGGGTGGATCCTCTAGTACCATTCAGACACTGTCTGTGGGAACCCCATCGCAGACCCCGCCAGCATGCAGAAGGATTCGTTGACGGTGTGTTCGACCACAAGTCATGGCCAAATGGCTTACTAGGCAGGTACGAGGAGGTATGGTTGGTGTTTTGCAGGAGGGGCTTTTATTTCTAGGTAGGCATTCGAGTGAGGATGTAGGGATAGGTAGGAGGGGAGTAGGGAGTAGGAAATAGGTACCTGTCTAGGTTTAAAGCGTATACAACAATATTATCCACTATCTAATAGGGTACTCTGGTAGGTCGGCATCGAACTAACAATCCCAAGCCTTGATTTCCTTTCTTCACCTTCACATGGCTTATATCCGACGCTATTAAGTGCGTGTCTCCCAAATCAATCATATCACATCTTAGTACCATACTACCTAACCTTACATCGACATGCCGTGATTTCCATCTCCCCATCTCCCCATCTCCGGTGATTGTCTATACCTACCTGTGCTACTACATTTACGACCAGTGCTTGTGGAGGTAGTGTAACTTGCAGATAAGAGATATGCAGTTCGCTTGTCGGCGAATAGGGATAGTTCCTCCTCGCTCACATGCGCGTTATCAATATGGTATCTAGTCGGTAGGTGACCTACCAAGCGTAAGTATTCTGTATCGTCACACCTGCCCGGACACTTACCCCTGGTTGCGACATGGCCACCAGAGATGCACGGTACTTACGTCGTTGATATCTCTATAAATCTCTTTAAGTATGTAGGTATACTCACCACTAGAAGATTAAACACTAGACTACACTGCTAACTGGTGTTCTTAGGCTCGGGCCTCCACGCCATGTCGTGCATAGATAATTCGCAAGGACATAAGTCCTGCATACCTACGTACAGCAGGAAACTAACAAGACCTTTTTTCCTTCACAGATCTCGCTGGATGTTCCCATGAGCTCGAATCCACACCACCCCTTTCAGTTTCCAGCAACATGCATACTCGTTCACCTCGCCACCCCTAAAGACAGAATGTCAGCTTCATTGCTTGCAGACGCTATGGCATCAGCCTGTGCAGTCTAGCCGGGGTATCAAGGCAATTCGTCAAGCTGGTTGGGCATTGCTGTGACGCCCCTGTCAACGGGATGCCTCCCTCTAAAGGAAACAAGGAAATACTTACTTAGTAGGTAGGTGTGCATGTTCGTCTCCTGGGAAAAAAATGCTCTGCGGGCTGACGTCGGAAAAAGATAGTGCCTGCCAACCAACTCATGTTTCAAGATTCCTGGTAGTAATCTAGATTCTGGGAATCCTCCGTCACCCCGGTGAAGAATGCGACGCTGCCGGTTCGAGCTGCATGGTAGTGCTCCGCCAGGTTTTTATTCGGCCCCTATTCCAGAATCTGTCGATCCATTGGCTCCCGGTGTCAAACGACTCTACCAGCGTAGCGGTTTACCACGCCCAGGCACAGGTATCTACACTATTTATGCGTCAAGTTCCCCGGCCCGCTCGCAAGCCCGTCTCCACAGCTTACCCAGTCCCTCTCTACATCATGCCTGCTAAAGGATATATTCCTCGAAGGTTGGTTACAGCCCACACCACACAATATTTCCTATTCGCAGGCGCCCCCAAATAAGACTATATCGAAGGATAGAAAACCACAATACTCGTAGAATTGTTGCATTATTCCTACACTACTATAGCAATTTGGGTGCTCGTCGGGGTCGCCTGCTCTGCATTGGCGAGGCCTCTCAGTCCTTAGTAAAGTATTAGCACGCAAACTATTGCTGGTTTTCATGGGGACTCAGTTTCAAGGAGGTCCCGCTCTGGCAAGATGAGTGATCAGCTTTCAATACTGACACTTGTGTTAGATTGATCTATTATGGGTTCTTTCTCAAAGCTGACCAACACGGCACAGAATCCGCGGCACGAAGCCTTATGCCTACAGATACTTGTGGGTCTGCGCAGGTTCATATGTTATTAGGGCCTAGTAGTAAAGAGTTAGGGCAATGGAAAGATTACCTTTTCTCTACAGGTAGGTAGTCTTCATTGCGCAGTTTTCTCGTTTTCTTCATGATCATTCAGCTGGGGCAGTAGACACGCACCATTATCACACTATCTCATACTGCAGTTACCTCGCATCCAAATCCGGTAATAAAGCGCGCCTGTAAGTACTCTTATCTTGGCTGCAGAGAGCTCTGCTATTTTAACTACATCACTGCCCCAGCTACAATACCCGGCTTGCAGCAATAATCCCAGCATAAGGTGACACAGAGGAAGACGGTGGTGGCGGCACCCGCTTAGCGCTTCCGAATTAACGTTCTGCAGCATTCCTATTGGCGATGCTGACGAGCGTGGCCGTGATCATTCAGCAGGAATGACATCAGGCAATGCGCCGAAGCACCTGTGGGCTGAATCCATGTGCCGCATTTGGTTCAATATCCGCTTGTGGTCGCCTATGCGTAGGTGCCCTCACTCTATTACTACCATCAAGCCTTCACGGCCTCAACACTCGTGAACACAGTCCTGGTAATCTATGAAGCTGCTAGCAGTTAAGACGCCATGTGGGTGTGACAATCGGATTAGTTTAAACAGCGACTTATGATGTAAATACGGTCGGGTGTATATCTGGCTAGCTGCGAAATGGCCTAAATGAGGAGAAAGTATTTAGATCTCTACTAGGGATCTAAAGGAATGTTACCAACCCTCAGGTAGCGGCGGGCGCTATTCTAGCCTACAACGTTATTTCTTTTGGGTCGTTGGCAAAATCGGTGAGAGATGGCGAACCTCTGAAAAGTAGTCATATGTGCTAATTGTTGTAAAAATTACAAATAGCTCAACAAGTTTCGGACCTTGGTACTATGGTCCTATTTTATCCTTTCATTTGCCTCTCGAGCCACGAAGCAAGAAGCCCCCAGCCCCGATTACTCAACTTGTCGACCAGGTACGGAGTGCTCTTGGCAGCCGGTTAAAGAACGCATCGTTACGCAACAAAAATTAAGCGCGTTTATATTTTCCCAGCTACAGGCTGTGATCAGAGTCCGTCTTCGAACAGCTCCAACTGTAGCCACCATTCCATCCCTTGCACGTGAGAGAGCACCGTCGAATTTCGTGGCTCTAGCCCATGGCGCAGCGGTGTAATCAAGTTTTTGGACCCGAGCCACCGTGGGGGCTTGATGTTTATTGATGTAGGTATCCTCCATGCAGTTGGTGCATATCCCCTCACGCTGAGCTCTCACCACCCAGAGCCAAATCCTTCCGGTATGCAGAGTTCATCCCGATCCCGACCTTCGATTTCAAATTTAGAGAATTAGACTTGTATCGAAGACAGCAGCACATCCGCCACCCCTCCACCATATGAAGCTTTCAGCTACGTTAACACTGAGCTATCATTTCCATAGCCGCTTTCAAACGGACTTTCGGAGATAATATGATCAAATGTCGAAGGGTGTATGATCCTCAGGCCGTCATACTCATATGTAATACCAACTTGGCACCCCCTTAACGGCCTCACTCTTTTGCGTCGCTAGGGTGACACCACTCATGCGAGGTTGGTCTGTCTGTCTCGATTCGTTCCGCATACGATCGTCATCTCAAGACCATTCGTCCAAGTCCATAGATGCGAGCCTCACTTGACTGGTCGACGCAGAAAACACGGTCCTTATAAGATTTACTAGTGGTTAATACTACTGTGGTACCAATCTCGTTACGCCTAGGGAGTCTGAAAACACGGGTTTGGGTTTCTCGATGGGTCATATCCTAAACTCTCCCTAATTTTGATGCACACAACTTCGGCCCCAGTGGCGCAGCATAGGCGAGTTCAATAATGGAGAAATGGCACACTCGCAAGTTCTAGTCTCTTCCCAGAAGAAGACTAGCTAGTTCCTTATGCACGAGGAGTATGTTCTATAATTCGGAAGGATCGCACTTGGCTGTAAGTGATTGAATTAAAGTTAACGTTAGGATATATTCCCATGCCGCATGTACATTGGCAAGTTGTATTCAAGCTACGTTGCCAAATACGCAGTAGTGGTGACGCGGCGGATGGAGGTAGAATAAGCATAGGAATCCATCATCCGAAGACCGTCCAAAAGGACTGTGGCTCTGGCTAGCCCTGCCTGATTATGGCTTTCGCCACCTCATCATCAACACTTAATTGCCTGAAACTGCCACCTCTTCATCTCATACGAAGTATGGAACCTTGCCATCGCTAGAGATTATGAGACACTTTCACTGCTTGATACCGCACCGACTGGGCTCCAACCTAGTTCTGTAATCAAAGCCAACGTTCCAATCGGAAGGCAAGGCGTGCAGATGGACGAGATGGGCTAGATGAATAAAGAAGGTGCCGATGCGGATGACAGGAACGAGGCTGGCTGATAGGGTTACTAGATACAGGCGGGCTCCGACACCCACCATTCTAATATACTCTCGCCCTCTCAACTAGAATGACTCGCGATCCTGAATTTAAAGGTGTGCTTTGTATATACGTAGGCCTCGCAGATCGGTCGTGGAGGAAGGCATCCGATATCCATACGTATTGAACTAAGTACTCGAGTCTAGTAGGCAGGAGTACATACACGATCCAACCCTATGGTTGCACAATCTTGTTCTCGCCCCCCGCTCATCCTTTGAAGCCAAGAACGCCTTGCTATAGCCAATGCCTTAGGGCAGATCTAGCATAGTATTAGATTGGGCGGGCGCCATCATATTGTGCAGTCCTCTTAGGTCGTACGATTTCCGCATAAATCCTATTAACACTCTAGTCAACATGCCACCTCACTACATATTACTATTCTGATAGGCGGTCATAATAGCGGCCTTTAGGGTTGAATCGTAAGCAACGGGCGCCGCCAGCGAGCCTCTTGTAACACCATAAGCGAAATCCCTCGCGAGTTGGTTACGGACTTTTGGTAACAACTAGCGGCCGATACTCAAGGCCGAGTATGCGTAGAGCACCAAGTAGGCTGATAATGCTCCAACTCTCACGTAGAGTGAAAGCCCACGTCAGAGCATACCATCAGTTTCTCAGTTCTGTGCCCGGTCTTACTCCGAAGAAAGCTAAGAAACATGGGCACTTGCCTAGCACTATTGTACTGCGGACTAGATCGTTTGTTTAACATCGTTGACATTTCTAAGCACTAGATAAATGCTGTGATTCGTGACTCACTATAAAACGCGCGAGGTTCCGAACAACGCAAAACTATATATACACATGAAAATAGAAGTAGCTCGCTTCGCCTTGCGGTCGCTACAACACTGCGTATCCATACACCGTAAACATAACATCCCAATTCATAACCAGATAGCGCCAAACTGTAGCCACCACGACTTGTCTTGTGGGCTCGCTGATATCGGTTCAGCTGTAAACAAGCGGGAAAAATAGCTCTGTGGGACTGAAAATGAAGGATAACAAGCCTCGCGCCCTTCTAACATTGAATTATCAGAATTCTCCACCCTGAAATGACACAAATTCGCCGAACATCGGAACGACTAAGCAGGTGAGCTACAGGAAAAGGCACCTCGAACTGAACCATCCCCGTAGCCGTTAATCTGAAACTTGTTGTTAGTCTGTATGTCCTTGGTAGAACCAGAGGCTGCGTCTGCCAGAGACGACAAAGAAAGTAAGCACTTACGATATCCTTAACGCTCGAGTATGTTCCGCCCACGAGAATGATGATTCCGATCACGAAGCACAGCCCATTCAAGCCTGTCCACACCAGGTTTTCCTTGGAGAAGGGGGAGCCCTGGCGAATCAACATGAACCACATCATGGCAGGGAAGTAGAAGGTGAAGCCGGAGATGAAGAGGGACGAAGAGATGGCCAGCAAGTCCGAGAAGAACGGGATCGCCTCGGCAATCACCCACGCAATGACCGTGATCAGCGAGATCAGCGCGATCCACGAGATCCAGCCCTTGGGCGTGTTGATGAATCGAGTCACTGAGTCCCGGTACACGCGACCGTGGATATATCGCCCGACGACGGTGCCGTTGATCGAGCCCGAGATGAAGATGACGGGTAGAGCGACACCGAAAGCGATCTTCGAGACGAGGGTCCCGGCTGACAGCAGAGCGGGGGATTGGACACCCTGGCCGACGAAAGAGTAGATCAGCGCGCCCGTGAGCGTGTAGATGATGATCTCGACAATGCCGAGCACCCAGATCGACTTGACGAAGTCCTTCGGCGTGTGCATCTCGTCCATGAAGGAGAACTGGCAGATGGCGAAGCTGTACGCGAAGACGATGTTCGTGACGGCGATGAAGGCGTCGACGAAGGTCGCGTCCTTGGCGGGCCACGCGGACCAGTCCGATGCCATGGCGATCTCGGAGCGCTGCACGCCCGTCGCGATGATCGTGATGCCGATCGCGAGAATGATCGAGGCGAAGTCGATGTAGCCTAGAATGGCCGCCTCGGTGAACGACGGGGGCAGAGCGAGAAGTAGGAGTATGATGGCCGACACGACACCGAAGACGATCGAGCACGTCCCGCTATCGGCGATCGTCAAGAACGCGATGGTGCCCGTGAGCGTATGCGAGCCGACGAGGAAGACTAGTTGTAAGACGAACATGCCACCGATTAACTCGTACCCGAACTTGCCCATCATCAACCGTCCAGCGTCAGCGCTATAGGGACAAACGAGATTAGCTTCCGCGTTCCTTATACTGCTCGAGAAAGCCGGGGGCTTCTCATAAGTGCAGCAAGGCTTTTCGACTTACTAATGCTGAACGTTCGGATATTTCAGCTTGACCTGTCCAACAACATAACTGCTGTAAATAGCCAGCATGCCGAGTCCGACACAGAGGATCGTTCCGGCAACCATTCCGAGTGTCGCAAAAGCCTTAGGCATGCCCAAACTACCCAGCGCGATAGCCTCAACAATGAGGACGACTGTCAAGCGCTTCCATCCGAGGCGATTGAAATGCGCCGCACCATCTTGTATCCGCGCCTTTTCGATATCTGTAAGGTCGCGCACCTGTCCGACAGTTTCCTCCTCGTTGGAAATTTGGTCCGAGAAGACCGGGGATGGCTCGATGGCCTGGCTATTCTCCTTCTTGGTATCCGCCATCATGGTTGCTCGCTTCCTTGGCCGGCTGAGCTGCGTCCGTTTTCGGTCTTTGGGTGTGTCCGAGAGTTTGTCGGAACAAAAGAACCTAAGAATTGTGGTAGGGGGTTATGAGATTATAGGGAGCGCAGCGCTATTTAACATCGACTATCAGAGGCGAACAAAGGGCGTAAAAGGTGACTCCCCTGCTCAACGCCGAAATTGTAGATATGCTTATCACAAGCCAGGGCGAAGCTGACCACTCTGCAGTCACACCAGATCTCGACTCTACTCAGGTCGGTGAAAGTTAAAAAGTCGATCGGAAAGATAACAGAGACTCTAGAGACTCAGATAGGCAAGGGGTAGGGGAGGGCTGCGAAAGTTAAATTCTCCCACGCGCCTCCACCGACAACCTCGCCCGGTCTTAGCGCGGATTATCACCTTCATTTCGCCGCATCTTCGTTTTCTAGGGCCGTTCCTAGTTTCTCTCTTCCTTGCGGGCTTCATTACGTCGTGTAGACTCTCCTCCGCACTCATTACGTACAGGAAAGTACCAGGTTCCGCGCCGGCCGCGTGGTGTGCAGCAATTAGGGCCATGACTATCCAAAACAGCCTCGACCGTGGTACGAGTCTGGTACGAGGTCGGGTCTGATTCGTAGGAGAAGGTGTCTGAGACTCCACCGCCGGTCATATTTTTTCTGTGCTTACATGTTGAGATCAACGTACCGCGTTTTTATGTGTAATAGTGACTGCATTTTGGTCTAACGCCTCCATCTTCCCCCCAAACTAAGTGGCACCCCCTGGCTTACCCATAACGCCAGTGTCGGGCGGGAGTAGATATACTAGGTAGCCCCCTACGTATGTGCATATTCTCCTCTGAGTATGATTAGAGATCTCGTGCCATCTTTGTGGTGCGCTGATCACTCGACTGCCGGTACTACTGCTTGCTAACTTGACAGGATCTTGTCCCTGGCGATTGCTGTGCGGCTCTTCCGTGCAAGGACCAAACAAGCTTTACGGGAGCTATGACTCGTTGACAATTGCCGAAGCCTAACTCGGAAACCATGAGGTCACTTTTGCCTCCATGAGAAGATGATAGGTTAGCTCAGATGTGTCCGTGGGGCGTCTGACCTTCTAGAAAAAAATCAGTGCCGATCGAGTCGCGTTCTCCGTAACAAAGGGCGCTAGCCTACGCTTGCAAGGTCCAGCCTTCGAACTAATCAATTCCGCTTGGCCTATTTCGAACCTACGAATAAGGACTAAATACTAAGCCTAAACCCTCAATATCTCGACTATCATACTTCCTACTCATAAAGTTAGACTCAATATATACTATAGAAACAGCCAAACCTTTAATTAGCGCGTAGCATGATTAAATTTGAGAGCCTTTTTAGGTCCAAGTTAGAGGGTATAAGTGCTGCTCATGTCCTGGTGTTAAGGCCGGGGAACCCCGGGATGTTAGCTCTATCATGCCATCGAACACCACACAGTGCCTTTTTATCTTTATTTTTGCGGTTCATTTTCGCTATTATGAAGACTATGTAATTTTCATGACAAATGGGAGCTCTACCAATGGCGCAATCGTTTAAACATTGCGCAAGAACAAAAGTTGACACATAAGTCCCTGTCACACGTCCCCCGGACTGACCGGATATGGGGAGATCTTAAGATTCTGATAGGTATGTCGGCGAAAGAGGAGGTCGGCGTCGAACTTGGCGATCGGCATCGGTTAAGAGCTGACCTGTATCTACTTCTCCTGTGTTCGGGCTCAATACCTACTTATGCAGGCGTTTAATATGTAGCTCTGGCATTGAGCCCTAACCCTATTATCTTTATATCAATATCATCGTGTCATAAGTTCATAAGAGAAACAGCAATTTACGATGAGCTTGCGGATAATGTAGATATGCCCGATCATTAAGAGACCAGTCTTCACATTTCCCGCCCTTCAAATACCAACATTGCATGGCGATTAATCTAGAAATGGCTTGTGCTGTTGTTTAAGAATGCCTCTCGATTGTGATCACCTTTCTTGTGATTTTCCGTGATCTAACAGTCGAGTATCCAATTGCGGCAGAGCAAGCAAGGTGGACGTGCAGGATATCCGATAACCTGGTTCATGCTCTCTGGCAATCTAAAACGTTGCTGGGTTAAATAACGCAGTGTCTACTCTGTAAGTACCATTTGCTGTATGTAGATGGCACTTTACTTGAGGAACCCAGCGAATTGGGATAATGATTTAGCCGGGATGTCAAGGGTTGCATAGGTAGAACGAACTGCTCTCGGTTCTCTAATGCTTGACGTCAAGCTGTGACCGTTCGGGAAATTGTTTTCATACCTTGATGTGACCCCTCACCTGCACAATGGTGTTGGTATAAACAATCAAATCAGCCTCAAGAGACTACGCGGGGGGTTCGGCCAACTGCTCCAACTTTGGTGCAAGTTGTTAGGGTCTCGACCTTTCCTTCTAACTACCCGTTTAGCCAGAATTTCCGTCCTAACCTACTTCAAAGGACCATATCCTTTTGCGATATTGCTGGTCCGCGTGCAATATGGCTTGCTTATTACCCTATCTGGGTACTGATGAGAATGGGCTGGTCTTATTTCCGACGGCTAGATATGCCATAATCGCCAATATAAAGAGGCATCAGCTATCTTCTGTCGCATTATGATCTCGCTCGGTCTTCATGCCTGTTTGGGTCGCTCTAATTGGGTCTAAGATGCTTCGTCAATTCGTTGCCGCTGGGCTTTTCATAATCGCTGGGGCATTAGCTGAAGCAGTAGCAGAAAGCTATGATTACATCGTAGTAGGATCAGGACCCGGTGGTGCCCCATTGGCAGCGAACCTAGCTCGCGCAGGATATAGTGTGGCGCTCCTGGAAGCGGGACTCGACTTAGGCAACAACAAGAACTACTCGGAGATAGCCAACTTCATCGAAGCGGGCAACGACGAGAAGTCACGATGGGACTTCTTCGTCAAGCACTCTGACGACGAAGCACGTGAAGCCAAGTACGAAAAGACCACATGGCGGACTGCTGACGGTTCCTTCTACGTTGGGCTCGATCCACCAGAGGGCTCAACGCGCCTCGGCATCTATTACCCTCGAGCGGCGAGCCTCGGCGGCTGCAGCATGCACAATGGTGGCATATGTACAATCCCAAACGATGCGGACTGGGACTACATCGCGGATCTCACAGGGGATAACGGTTGGCGCGCAAAAAATATGCGCAAGTACTTCGAAAAGAGTCAGTGAACCTACCCTATGTCCTTCCCTCCTCTTCCCCTTTTTCCAATTAGAGTAATTACTTATTCTCGATATCGTAGTGGAGGCTAATGAATACTTGCCACCTGATATGCCCGGCCACGGATATGATGGCTACGTCAACACGACGATTAGTGATCCAGCTTTTATGAAACAAGATTCTGATGTGCAAAAGCTCACCAGTCAGCTTATCTCGCACACTGGGGGTGATGCTGGGCGAGATGTCAATGCTGCAGATCCCGATCGTGACCAGACCACCGGAGTCTTTGGGATGGCCAGCCACGCAGACAGAAACGGCAAGCGAGCCGGAGCAAACACGCTCCTCAAGAGAACTTTGGCTGATCCCGCCAAATATAAATTGACGATCCAGCTTGAGACCCTTGTGACTAGAGTGATTATCAACTGGGAAGACGGAAAACCTAGCGCAACTGGGGTGGAAGTTTTGAGAGGTTCGCATCAGTACGAGGTTAGCAACCAAGAACCCCCCCCCCCCCCCCCCCCCCCCCTCGCCTTCCACTTGGCGTGTTTTAGGGGAGAGATTCGCTTTCTATTACTGTTGTTATTGCTTTAACCTCTTGAGGGCCTTAAGACTCCTTGCTAGACGACAATTGCTGACTCTTGTTCGTGCAGGCCGATCCTCTTTATAACGGTACAAGAGGCCGATTTGGTCGAGTTTTCGCCAAGAAAGAAGTTATTATCGCTGGTGGGACGTTCAACTCACCTCAGATTTTGAAGCTCAGCGGTATTGGGCCCAAAGAAGAGTTGGAGAAATTCCATATCCCAGTGGTCAAGGACCTTCCAGGTGTGGGCGAGAATCTTGGTGACAATTATGAAGCAGGTCTCCAATCCTTAGCTAGTAAACCTCTAAACGGCACTGCCGGAGCTACAGTCACCGTATTCTTAAAGACGCCTACGGCGCGCAAGACTCGTAACATTCAAGCATGGTGTGGTAGCTTTTCGTTCGAAGGATTTTGGCCTGGCTTTCCGACCGACTATGGACAATCGCAGTATGAGGTAAGTTGCCCTACCCTCAGACAATGTATTCATATCCATATCATAGTCCATATTACTGATCCGGCTTGCGCATAGTGCGCTATGGTGCATATTAATCCACGTTCACAAGCCGGATATGTGAGGCTTCGATCGAGCGATCCTCAGCAAATGCCCGAGATCAACCTCAATTTCTTTGCCGAAGGCGGAGATGAGGACTTGACAGAGCTCCTCGACGCCGCAAAGACATTCCGTAAAGCGATACACTCTGTCGGCGCACCCATTACGCCCTTTAACGAGAGACATCCGTGTCCCGGCGTAAATCAAGAGTGCACCGACGAGGCACAGAAGGAGTTTATAAAGCTCCAATCGTACTCTCATCACGCAACGAGCACTTGCGCTATCGGCAAGGCCAACGACCCGATGGCGGTTTTGGATTCTAAATTCCGAGTCCGCGGTGTTGGAAATCTGCGTGTTGTAGACGCATCAGCCTTTCCCAAAGTACCTGGCGCATTTCCTGTTTGCCCAACTTTCATGATCGCTGAAAAGGCTTCAGCAGACATTCTAGCCGACTTAAAGAATGAAGACTGAACGGATGAGATAAATACCTCCGCCTTGAGGTGACTTAGACAGTGGAATATCGGTGTGGCAATATATGGTGATGATCATCCTTGTATTGTAGATAGTTGTAGCTAGTATGTAGAGTAGTGGAGGAGCATACTAGCTAATACATGTGTGTGTGGATCACCTGATGTGTGCCCTGGTAATGTGGGTACACTGGTGTCACAAACGGGGCCGCTCGCACAGTTATAAACCTAATAAAACAATTTTCCAAGTCTACGTACATTATTTTATGCTTAAATACATGTAAATTGGCTTAATCCGCCTATATACATAGTCCCGCCTTCCCAGTAGGTACCTAGGTACCTACTCTAGAAAGCGACATGCTTCCGGTCCACATAATATGTATCGATAAGATAAGATAAATATTTTCTAGGGACTTTGCGACTGAATCAACATGAAGACAGTACCTAGGAGCTCACCGTGCCCCCACCATCACCACCGTGTTTCGCTTCAACGACTGGATTAGCAATTGTTTGGCATTTTCTGACCGACTGCGGCCGACTACTTGGTGATACTTTTCTGTGGTTTCCGAATCTACTCAGGTGATAAATCATCGAATCCTCCAAAATGCCAAAGCGAAAGGTCACGGCGGCGGAGAAAGTCGAGGGTCTCCCAATTCTTCAGTGGAAAATGCGAAAAGACCCTCTAGCATACCAAACGTGGGTTGATTAACACTCTTTTCTCCTCCTCTCTTTTACAGTTCTCGAGATTGAAGTAGATTGAGCATATTGATACTCTCTGCGTTGAGCAACATTTACTGATATGGAATCTACAGAGAATTTATAGGTTCGTTCAATGTTGGCCGCACGAGACACGCTAGTCAAGCTAACATTGCTGCAAAGAACTATGGCAACACTTCGATTCAGCGCGCGAAAGAGTCCTTGCGGATCCTTTGGGGGTAGATGCCGAATCGCTTTCCACGGTTAGCCTGCCCTCCTACGTCTGATCCACGAACTCGATCCTAACACCACCCAGTTTAGAGAGCATATGGACTTAATTGCACATTGCGCCGAAAAATACCCTGATATAACAGCCACCTTTCCCGATAGTCTCAGAGACATCCTTGCGACACACCATGCAACACTCGATCCAACGCTGCGAGAAAAGGTCGTTACTAGTCTCTCACTCTTGAGAAGAAAAGAAGTAATAGATAGTGCCTACCTATTGCCTATATTTTGGTCTCTTCTCATCTCCACACCAAGCAAAACATTGAGGGCTCAACTCTACCAGAAAATCATCAGTGACGTACGGGAGACCAACACGAGGGCGAAAAACCACAAGGTTAACCGAACACTGCAACAAGCTCTTTACAATCTTGTAATGGACAGGTCGACGCCGAAAGCGCTATGGGCGGTAAAGGTGATACGAGACCTCTGGAGGCGCCGTATTTGGGACGACGCGAAGGCAGTTGATATAATGAGACAGGCCGCTATGAGCGACGATCACAAGACTGTAGGGAGTGCTGTCAAGTTCTTTCTTGGCAGTGATAAGGAGCGAGAAGAATACGAGGACGACAGCAGTGACGAGGAGGCGGTTGATGTGCGCAAAGTCAAGCACCAAGTCGGCATTAACAAAAAGACAAAAAAGGCGAAGAAGGTCCTCGAAAAGGCTACAGAAAAAGTGAAGAGGCAAGAAAGGAAAAAAAATGCAAATCAGCAACTCAATTTCTCAGCGTGAGTCCTCATGAGATGCGTGCTCTCACTCTCCTACCATTTTCGCGCTGCAAGCATACTGATCTACGTGATAGTCTACATCTACTTCTAGACCCCCAGGGATTTTGCGAATCACTATTCGAGAAGCACCTACAAAATAAAAAGTCTAAGCTCCCATTAGAGACCAAGCTTGATATCTTACAACTCGTTACTCGATTAGTTGGCCTTCACAAGCTTGTAAGACTGCAGTGACTAACTAAGCGCCTTGAACTCATAATAGCTAACACCTTTTATAGACAATTTTACCCCTCTATTCGTATTTCGCTTCGCGTCTCACTCCTCGACAACAGTCTGTTACTTCATTCATGGCTTCGCTTGCAGTACGTATTTTAGACATTAATGGAGAACTTGTCTGCTTGAAGGCAGCCCGCCGAATACTTTGCTAACTCTGCTCCGGCAGCAAGCAACACATTCTCTTGTGCCCCCTGAGACGATCGAAGTGTTACTACAAAAAATTGCAAATGAATTTGTCTCCGAGGCATCCAATGTGGAAGTTGTGAGTTTTGATTTTCTTTAAGGGCTATAGTTTTCCTACGAGATCCTCGCGTTCTTAGGAAACATTCTAATCTTGTCTTTGGCTGACCTACGTAGTGCGCTGCCGGAATTAATGCTATTCGTGAAATTTGTGAGTCTCTAGCCCTCTAAGAAGTTTGACTTGAGAAGCTGACTTGATAAGGCGCACGTCAGCCTTTAGCGATGAATGAGACACTACTGCAAGATTTAGTAGAGGTATACTATTCCCCAAATATTTTTTTGCCTTTTTTAATCACTAAATCCACATGTATATCTGGCTCGTAACCACACTACAATTATCGAAGAGCAAATAATATCTGACAGCTTGTCGTAGTACCGCAAAAGTAAGGACAAAGGAGTATCAATGGCAGCGAGAGGCCTACTTTCGCTGTATCGAGAAAAGGGTGCTGAACTACTAAAAAAGAGGGATCGTGGTAAGGATGCCACGATCGGGCTTAAGGCTGGCGAATTGAAGCAACAAATGTTTGGCGAGGAACAAGTCGGCGAGATTGAAGGCCTTGAACTACTAGCGAGGTGGAAAGAAGAACAGAAGAAGAGGAAACAGGCCGAGAAAGGACTACCAGAGGATCTCGATGCTACCAAAAATGAAGAGGAGGACGATGATGGGTTCAATTCCAGTGATTGGGAAGTTGCGTCAACTGACAGTGACGAATCCGGGGACTGGATCCGGGTAGCTGAATCTGATGATGAGGCCGAGCCTGAACCGAAGAAGAGGAAGATCGATGGCAATGAGGCAGACGAGGAGAAGGAAGACAAGGAAGCAGAGGAGCCTATTAACTTCATGAAACTTGCGGCCACTCAGTTGCTGACACCAGCGGATCTGGCCAAGCTCAAAGAACTGAGACTAGAGGCAAGCATAAATAAAGCTATGGGAGGCGACAAACGGAAGCAAATGGAAGCACGCCACATGGACGAAGGATTGACCGCAGAGCAGATCGAAGCGCCAGCAAAGTTACGGAAGAGCACCAAAGAAGAGCGGGTAGCGCTGGCAAAAGAAGGCAAGCCGAACAGGGAAGAGCACAAGTCTACGAGTGCCATCAGGAAGTCCAAGAAGGAAGCAGAGGGCAAGTCGACGACGAACAGGGAGAAGGCCCGCAAGAAGAACTTCCTCATGACGCTCGGCAAGGCCAAGTCCAAGCAAAAGCGCAGCCTTGTAACAACGAGGAAGGTCCTCATGGCTCACATCGAGCGCAGCAAATCAGGTGGAAGACGGCGGAATGGTCAAGCGAAATAAACTTGCCATGCCCTCTAGCCATTATTGATATATTTATTTCAAACCTGCGAGCCTACTTGTTAGTCAGACATGCTTGTTCGCGATATATACAATATCGTGTCATTTACCAAGATCTGTTTCCTCCACTATAGGCACTAGTTTAAATTTCTGTATAGGGTGGTATTAAAACCTCGCTGATGAATAGAGGCTATCATCTTAACTGCAGACTTACACAGCTAATCTACGTAGGCCCGTTGAGCATACAATATGTATTAGATTAGTCGAGATAGGTACGGGCCATTTGAAAATAGTTCGATTACAGAGGATATACTAATAACTCAGTATATATAGCTATAGTAGAATAGCTCGTCTTTTATTTATGCAATAGTCGAGGGTATTTCTCAATGCTCTAGAGTCTAATCGAAGGGCGTACCTGTCAAGGTGACGGATCGGTACACATTTGGCGGTCTGTTCTCTATCGAGATCCAAATGGCTACGCCATGATAGTCTAAAGCAGAAAATACATATCATCCTCTCAATCAAATCATGTCAATCCTCATCTGAAACAAGAACTATCCAATGGCGCGATCCGACGAGGCAGCGTCCTTCTTCATTGCCGTGTACCGCGCCGTACAAGAGATCCCAGAGGGCAAGGTGACGAGCTACGGGCACATCGCGAAGCTCATCGGAACCCGTACGTTTTTCTGTCTGGTCTGATCTGATCTGATCTGATATTGATTTTTTTTCTCTTTTCTTTTCCCCCATTCCACAACCTACCTCGTCGCATCGCATGCATCACATTGCTGCAATCGCGGCCTACCGCCCCAGAAACGGAAACTCACACAATGGAGGTACCTAACCCGCCTATAGCGCAACGGCCCCGCCAGGTCGGCATCTGCCTCAAGCACCTCCCGCACGACCCTGAGGCACGCCATCATTCTGATAATGTCCCTTGGCAGCGCGTGATCAACGCCAAAGGCATGATATCTCCTCGGTACGCGCAGGGTTCAATCCGGGAATCTCAGGGGATACTGATTCCAAATGAATGGACCGCGATTTACAAAAGGACGGTATGCTAATAGTGGTCACGCTACAGGTCACAGCCATCTGGGGCCCGTAATCAGGCGGCAGCATTGCGAGCTGAAGGTGTCATAGTTTCTACGGATGCACTTGGGGGATTGAGTGTGGACTTTGCAGAGTACGGGTGGTTCCCTGATTCACTGCCATCCGAAGAAGCGGACGAAGAGGAAGACTGGGCCTCGGGGAGCGAAGATGAATGACGGTCCATTGTGATTGACTATATATCTATATAACGTAGGGGAATCCTTGATTCATACAATCTGGAAGAACTCAGAGCGTTGCCCAGATTCCCACCAGAGGAAGAATTCACGGCCAGGTCACTATCGCTTAGCACTATGTTGTATTATCGTATGAGACTTCTAATATATCTGATACGAAGGAGACAAGATTAGTCGGGGTTTTATCAAGTCGTCCATAAAATAGCGTGGGAGAGTAATTATCAGATAGCGGTTGGACATAAGTGACTCCACATTATAAGTTCAGAACAGGTCTGTGAGATATGTGCTTTCATCATATAATAGGGGGAGGGTAGGGGGCGTTAAGGAACAGAAAGAACATACCATATTTGCATAATGGTTAAAGCTCGTCGTTGAGGGCTTGCATTTCAGGCTTCGGGTGGCAGATCCAGGAGGGCGGACAGGCAAGTTGCAGATTTCATCATTCTTTCTCGTCGTCAAATTTCCTCTTTTTGGAGGCCGAAGCAAAGAATGAGTCCATCGTGCGTTGCCGAGAGTCAAACTTGGCACTCCCGATGCCACCACGGGTCTTCTTCAAGCCCTGCAGGTGATCAAGATTATTGGTATGTTCCACTACCATACGAATCATCTTAGTACCATCTAGTTGCGGTGAAGCGTTACTTCCTAGCGGCTCTAAACTCGCTTGTAACACGCCCGTATTGCTCCACGGGGCTAGATACTCTAAGTTGGGCCGTTGTCCAATTATCAGGGAGGATGTAGGGTTAGGCGAATACCGTGAGAGTAAGGCTTTCAGCAAGACATTGAGAACGATGCCATGAGAAACGACGACAACCGTATGACTTTCAACGGCAAATTGGTCAAGAATTGGGCTGAGATGCTGATCGATAAATCGCCCAATGCGAAGGCGCATGGATTCGGGAGACTCTGAGTCATCTTCTTTCTCTTTGGCACCGAACTTTTTACCCTCTGACGAACCAAAGTCCTTCTCACGCAGCTCTTCAACACGGATCACATTCAGAGTCACGAGCGATGTGGTATTCCCATCCTGGGTCTGACAAGCATCGGCAATGGCCTCAGCGGTCAGGTATGCTCGCTCAAGATTCGAGGAAAATATGTGCTGGACAGGCCCTATCATAGCACGTCGGCTTGCGATATGCACACCAAGCCGCTTGACCTGGAGGACGCCGTGGTTGGTCAGGGACGAATCACGGGAACCTGCACTTCGGGCGGGGTGTTAGCAGAGTAGCAGCAACAGTAACAGTAATCAAGGAAGAAAATTGGGAATTACTCACTATAGTCCTGCTACGTTATCAACCGACTCGCCATGGCGGACGAGCAGTAAGCGCATTGCAGCGTAGCATCTTCAGCGAATTCGTGGGAAAAAGCTGGATGAGGAGAGAAGGTGAGAAAGCAGACGAAAAATCGGGAGGAGCAAGGGTTTTGTGTGCTACCGAGATGAAGCGCGCCTCGGCGGTGGTCCGTGCGAGAGTCGTCGCTCGTCAATCCAGCAGGTGCCATGGCCATCTGGAATTGGCACTGTACGTGTCCAGACACACCTAATCGCGCCTATCCCCCAAGATTCGCATTCTGAATTGCCCTGGAGCAACAACCCCACGTCCCCGACTCCCCTTAACTTTTATCTATATACCTAACTCATGAATTTAAATCGACTGCTTTTCTCTACAATTATAAATCTATCTACTCCATAAGCTCTGTTTTATCTATCTGAAACGTGTGAGGTGGTAAATGAGATGAGATACGAAATCTAAGGGAAAAGGAAGAATGAAACGCAAAGCTCAGAGATGGCGATATGAAATTGAAATCAAAACCCAACTTGCCCAGCGTTGAAGCCTTGAGCAGAGAGGCTCGCGTTGAAGATCAAAGAGCAAAGAGCCCAAAGCAGTCCCACAGCCCATTCTCGACTAACCTAGTTCTTCCTAACGAAAAGGCATTGCCATTTACTCCAGATGCAACCCGGATTATTGCGCTGGTCCTCGGACTTGGGCTTCGGGATGTGATGATGAAGGTCGTACATATTCGCCAGCTTCTTGTGTTCAAACTCTTCTCCGATGTTCATGGCCATCTCGTAATTATCGAACATCCGCCCCGTCGACGCCGTGTAGAACGGTTCAAAGTTCCTCTTCGGGGGACCCAGGACGATGGTGTATTCGTCTTCGCCTCCGTTTCTACGTCTTGCTTTGCTCCATACCGGGCTGATGGCTGGTCGCGGACGCGTGCTGTCGATCTGGTACTCGTACGCATTGCAGAATAAAACCGCGGGCTGCACGTATTCGCTGATGATCGGCATTATGGATTGGAACGGCGGGATCCCGCAGGAACAGACCATTGTCCTCCGATCGATCATCCGAAAATGTTCGTGTTTATGGCGGGCTGGGTCGAAGACCGTAAATCCGAATGACTCGAGTGCTGACTTATGTGCTTCATCGTAGAAGAAATCGGCCGCATACAGCTCAATCTTGTGAGATACGCGATCTCGAAGGTAGTCCACCATTGTGAGTATGGCAAGGTGCTGAGCAAGACACGGTCCGGCCACGATAGGGTCGGTTTGCGCCGGTTCCTTTCTATACGCCATACGTCCGAGGCCAACGCAAACAACTTTGTCGATGCGTTCTGGGTGCTCAATCTTATCAGTGATACTCCTGAGACTTTTGTCCTTTCCATCCTTCCTCCATCTCTTCATCCCCGACTCTAGAACATCTTTAATTTCCTCTGCAGTTACATGAAAGTCTAATATCATGCGGCCCGGCTTAGCACGCTCATCTAATGATACTTTCTTCAATATGCTTCGGCACTTATTAGTCAATGAGTATAACCTGGTGGAATAGGGGGAGGCATACTAATCTGCTTTTATAAGATCGATACTTCTGTCTGGCAGCTGGAAGCGACTGGCAGTGAGCTCAATCTTCTCTTCGTATTCTTCATGATCCTCTACCCACGGCCATGGAAAGTATTCGCTTCTCTTAGCGGTGCGGAAGGTGAAATCGTCAGCTAGCCTCACAACAAGGTCATCTCTGATCTTTTTCTGTTTCTGCTCAGGATCTCTGAGTATGGCTTTCTCCTCAGCCGTAAATCTATTCCCCAGGCTATCTAGAAACCACGGGTCGCTCAGCATCTTGCTACTGGTTATAACAAAAAAAAGAACGAAGGGATGAAAAGAAAAAAAATTCCGTCGAATAATATTGGCATTTTAACTTAGCGCTAGAGAGTTTGAGACAATGCAATCCTAACTTAGGTCTGGAAAAGGGCGCGGTATATAAAGGCTCGGACGGAAATTTGCATTGTTTCATGTAAGCCGATAAGCATGCCATCAAGGTACTCACAATTGTATCTATATCCATTGATATCGCCGACAAAGACGTGACAAAAACTACCATATATGTTTAATATTGTAACAATCGATTATCCAAGTAGTCAGCCCGTTCAATTACCCTTAGTATTTGTTACCTACATTGTCACTTCTATGAAATATGGATTCTTTCCTGCCTCCTTAATTATAGTTCTTAGCTTATAAAATTCGGGTTATATTTCTTTATAGCAAAAGAAAAGGTCTACCAGATATTCAGGTATCACGGAACCAAATCCCGCAGAGGGCTCGAGCCCACCGCACGGGCCTCGGCCCGGCCTTATATGGATATGGATGGTTACATAGCAAGGCAGACTCGGCTAAGTAGGTAGTGCAGATAAAAGTTCCCTCCGCTGCGATAAGAATAGTGATATCTGGCCTCATCAGCAGTTAGTCCTGTTGCATTTTAATCAATGTACTTAGACTAAATATTCAAGGAAGTTAAGATATAAATATTATGATGCAAACTTATATATCATATGCTTAAATAGGTGGAACCTTTCCCTCCTCTTATAGATATTACCTACTCAAAGTGTGGGACTCATAACTAGGTATATTACTGCAGATGTGACATCCCTATATGAGTTTATGGTAATTGTGGTGTGTTGTTTCATATTCCTAAGGGGAAAATGTATAAAGCATCATCTTTTTATATATGTAGCTTAGATAATTCTAATAGTTTCGTCACATGCTGCAAATTGCGACATAAAACTGAATATTATATCTAGTTCGTAACAGTAGAACGGGTAGACTTCAGTGTAAAATTTAGCGCATTCAATGACCTCATCACAGGTACGGCCTTCTGCCCCTAGACAGCCCCTAGATAATGAACAAAAGGGTTCCTGTCTTTACCTTTTTAGTACAGGCTGATACTGACAGTTAGGGCAAGTTAGAAATACAATCATCCTTATTCCATATAGCCGACTAATAGAAGTTATTATCTTGAGAAACCCAGAACCATATTGGTTGACTTAGAAGGGTTGGTGCTGTCCAATTTTAGTTCGTAGATGCCCATGTTAGACCGAACACTAAGTTTGACATACAAATATGAAAAGTTTTGTTTAGAGTAAGGATAGGTCAAGAGTAAAGTATCTTCTACGTCGCTGGGTAGCAGCATAGGGGTCAAGGGCTCAATTAAGTTAATTCATGAATCCTTTCCCAATGTTGCCGATGCCTCTTCTCCTTACGTAATGATATTCAATGGACATACTCTTAGGGTCTGCTAACATCCTACTGGTTACTCTATTGCCTGATAACAAAGTCTGAAGTAAAATAGGGTCGGGGAATCAGTGTTAGGGGCCTATAGAGATTCGAGAGTAACATGTTTTGGCCCATGGGCTATCTCTTAGGGGATCAGTCTTGTAAGAAACTTGAATGGGTTTATAGTTGATGGTAACCCCTTTCATGAACAAGTAGCCTGGATTGTGATAAATATATAGAGTTCATACACCTCATCCCACATTCCTCCCATGGTGCCACCAATTTGATAGTGGCTTTCTCCTTACGCGCTGACATCTCTTGCTGGCGAAGATACCATGTTGTACGAGGTAATAACAGACTAATTATATGTAACTCTAGGAATACCATCCGCGAGGCCTCTGTGAACCCTGACCTTCATAATTATATAACGTGGACTAGTTTCTGACCTTTAAATATAATTACAATTATTTCATCTCAAACCGAGGCGGCATTGATGCATATGGGTGTCCAGCTAGGATGTACTGCTCCTTATGTATTTCTGCCTTAAACCTTGTTCTCTTGTGAGTAGTGCAAAGGATCTAGCCGCCGCAGGGCCTACAGCGAGAGAGCCTAAAGCAAGCCATACGAATTCCTCCATACAGTAAGGCCTGGCACCGGAGCTCTTCCCCAGTCAATACTTCGTGAAAGTATTTTTTGATAGGGCGACAGCCAACATGGCAATCTAGACAAACAGGCAGCAACCTTCTAGCAAGACTTCGTATGACCTAAGTAGTAGAAGACTTTTGGAGGTAGTAGGATAAAAATACGGCTTAGGCTTAAATTTATAAGCTAAATTGACTGTAAAAATATCGCTGCTAGTACTCGTCGCGGGTTTCCATTGAACTTACTGATGTAGAGAGAAGTTACGCATAGCTCGACGACAACTTTCCATCAAAAACCCACGATTGGCCGCGGCAAGGTTACCCAATACATGGAAGAAAATGTATTACGGCTGCTCGCTCCCCACTGCCTTGTCGAAGGATGCTATGGGTGGAAGCAGGTTCTTGTCTATGATATCATTTTTGATGTACCGACCACGCAGGTTCCTCCCGTTAGGAAACGTCTCTGTAAGGGGGAATACTTAGAAAAGAGGTTAAGTTTGGCTACTAAACTCAGTAGATACGTAGAGGCGAAACTATCACATGTCATTAATTAATTAGATCTGGAGACATGCTACGCAAAGCTATCGTTTATAACTTCAAAGCTAAGTTTCAAGTAATCACTAGACTGGAAAAACAGTAATATCAATCGGAGGTGCCCAATGCGATGTCGGCTTGAAGCCACTCAACTTGCCAACGAATCTAGGCCCCCCACTAATTCGAACAATAGAATGACAAAGCTGTCCGAAAATAGCTATTAGTTTCTCTTGTACGGGGTCTCCTTCTTATGAACAGTGTAATATTTCTAAGCTAGGGCTTCAGACAAAGCGATTGGATGAAGAAGGCCAGAGGGTCTTAGGAGATACTAGCCGAGTCACAAAGGGCCATATTAGGAGTAGGCGGGATTACTAGTTTCGCTGAAGTAATAGAGGTTAAGGTGCCTTGTCGACTAGCGCCTAGGTGGGAAAGCGATATACGCGCGATGTGTTTAGGCCTTGAAAATGTGCTGTAAAGGCGAGGGTTGTGCGATAGGGCACTCTACCACCCTACAACTACTTATTAATAAGGATTGTTTTACATTCATTATCCAGTAGCCAACTTACTGCCCACGGTATGCCCTAGTAGACATTGTGATGGTCTTAAAGCCTTAAGGTTGGCGGGTAATGTTCTTGGAATGAGCGCTATTAGCTATGGAGCAAAATAATTCAGGGATGTCAAATTTCAAGTATTGAGAAAGGTTTACTAGAATGTAAGAACTTATCTAAGGTATTAACTGAATCATTTATAGAACAAGCGCCGACTCTGGTCTCATCGGTGGGCACCCACACCTAGCAAGTTATAATACCATCTCAAACGCCACACAATAAGTAGAAATCGTACGACTTCAAAGTCGGAAGAAGGAGATGTGAGATGGCTATCTGCAGGATGTGTAACTTCCAGTAACCAATAATTGACCGATTAGGCAATGCGGTGTATCTGACATGTAGCATGCAGGCCGCCGGATGCAGACCATAGAGACCGACATGACGCAAACACTTTCAGGGGCTTCTCTCAACCCCCTTGTTATCACTGGCTGCGACCCGAGTTCTTCATGTGACCATTACCCCACGAAACTTGGACAAGATCGTGACTTGAAGCTATTTACGTAAAGCTAATATTAGCGGTAGATTCAGTATAATGAAAATAACTGTCTTATAGCAGAGAGAAACGAGCATAGCACAATACAACAAGTGTTAAACGGCGACCTAATAATCTGACAGAGCTTGAGAGTAAAGCGATAGGAGTGTTTAATGGTGTCTAATTATTGTATGAGAGAGAAATCTAGCCTAACCCGAGACGAAAATAGAAGGACGTGATAGGGGTCTGCGTTAGAAGCAGTCAGTAGTAGGAGGTAGGCGAAGGCGGCTCGGCCCCACTCGGCAGTAGTGGCTGATCACGTGGCACCACTACTTCCTTCAGCGGGATATATGGTGGCTTCGTAGGAGCGTCCTTGCTGGAGCCGGAATGAGGGCAACGACTCTTCAAATACCCCGGCATCTTCTTGAACCATATGCAGACCACCATGACAAGAACTACCACCGTCAGCCCCCCGGCAAAGGCCGCTGGTATCCACCATCCATTTGCTACTTCGAGATCTCTGGTTCTTGGATTCACAAGGAATATATTGGCACCAAACACCGTCTTGGAAGAAAAAGGATTTGAAGTTAGGACAAGTTATTGTGAAAGAGTGAGGTGATGATCAGGGAATAGCCTAAAAGACTCACAGCTATGAATGAAGGGGGTATAAATATCGACGCTAGTATCGTGAGACTCCTAGCTTGCGAACTTGTTTTCCGGGAGTTCTCGGCCATTTCCAGGCTGTATTTCAGGTCGCACTGGGAATTGGCTGTGCGAAGCTATGTTGGCAGTTAGGATTGATTTGTATAGTGACACGCTGCTGTATACCATAGAGCATCTGATGGGTACTAGCGTAGACGACTTACTAGAGAAACCATGTGCTCAGCCCGCTGCTGTGCTGATGCGCGATTGGCCTGTCGCAGCTGCGTCGTGGCCTGGAGAGACGCTATCTCATTGTCGAAGGTCTGCAGCTCTTCGTCCGACATCCTAGGTAACTGGTTTGAAGCCGTGCATAGTTTTGTATACCGGGCCATAACACTCTTAGCAAAGCCCAATGCAGACAACTCAAAGTCGTTATTGCAGCCCAAAGTCATTAACTCCCTGTTAACAACATTGAGTTTGAATATTGACTCTCTGTGTTTGTCGTACATCTTGGTCTTAGCATCGAGCGCTCGGGCCACACGACAAAATATATCCATTTGTCTCTCCTGTGCCTCAAACTCAGTAAATACTTCTGAGCTGAGAATCTCGTTGTTATAGTCGAGCCTCTCGACTATTATGTTGAACAGATAGACGGGGCAAGTCATGATTTTGTGCTGGTGATGAGACATCCTTGTTCTCAGCCATTCTCTGTCGCGCTCCCTCGGGACGGTGATGATGCACATTGTCGAGTTAGTACGTGGCGAGATGCTCATAGTTAAAAAGTGACATTCATTGTGTAGGCGAGTTGATCGTGCAGCAAAGACTAAACAGATGATCGATGAGACTAAGACTAAGCCTATAGGGCAGTATGACAAAAGTAAAATTCGTTACGTACCAAGTGGTGATTCGTCATGAATACTCGGATTGTCCTTGATGTAATGGTGGTATCCAGTGTTATGTAAATTCCATCTTTTGAATGAGGACGGAAGGCCGAAAGTGGTGATTAGGTCATTAAAGTGACGTCTGGTAATAGAAAACCCAACGTCTGTCGTCCTCCTTTCAGATGGCAGGGCAGGTTCCTCTGTTAAAATGCTGTAGTGACGAGTACTAATTAGAGAAAGCGTGATGGTAAATATAATAGGGAGGAGAAATCTACACAACATCGATGGAGGAGTTGGAACCGGGGGTTTTCCCTCTTTGGTCCCTTTTCTAAGTGATCTGTTAGTGCGGATGATAAATAGAGGCTTGTGAAATAACCGTCACATACAAACCGATCGAGGCGTTCATCGAATCTTGGACCTTGTACTTTTTCACCAGCTGATGCAGTACTGTCCCACCATAAGACGTCGGTGGACTCGCGAAATCGAAGCTGTGATGAATAGTCGTGATTCATCGTCGAATTTAGAATTAAGAACAATGTGATAAACTGGTGAAAGAGGCACTCGGGTAGCACAGAGGCGGAATCTTGTGTGTCAATGCACACGTATTTGTACCCCCTAGGTTTATTTGTCGCCCTACGTATTTCGTATTGAGGTCTTCACCCATGGATTGCTTGACTGGTAAAGGTATGGCGGAGCAACGGGCGCGACCAAACGTGTACAGAAAACAGGGATACATTTTGGTTTTGACAGCCCCCTTGATGCCTCGGATTCAGCAATAGAAACACTTAGCCTAGTAACCAAACCTCCTTAAAAAGTTACTGTAGTATTTTATGCTACTTGTTAATACTTCCAATGCTGTTCTAGAACCATAATGCTTACCTACTTTCCGAACAAAACGAGTGGGGAGCCATGCACAAGCAATTTTAGGACAGGTGAGAGTGGCCAAGTGATGCCTCTTTCAGAAACCCCTGCCTTATAGAATATCCCTGCTATCGTTCGGTAGTATCCACCACACGGCATCGTCGAGGTAGACAGAGGACAAGACTCTAAAATGCAACATTATCTTTAATTACGTTACAGAATATGATAATCAATAGCGCTATGCTAGCGCTTGTACTGGCAAGGGGGGCTTAGAGAGGAGTTTAGAGATCGATTTCTAAATCGACAAGGACCATTGAGTAGCAAAAACCTTTCAATACTGATCAGCAGCTAATTTTCCATGTAAATTATATGCCAGCCTTGCAGATCGACAGTACCTACTCTTAGTCTCCTAATATCCAGCGCGACTCTATTAATATCACCCTAGAGACGTCTACTTAAAAATTAGCCTATCATCTAAAGCCTCAACAAGGAGGTCAACATCTATTATTATCACCAGAGCTATCAATAATTCTATCTTATATGGATAGAGTGGCCTAATCATGGAGAATCATTTTCAAGTTAGTCTAGGAATGCATACATATACAGTTCTTCATACAATTCGACTTCGGTATCGATGAATGCAGTAATACATACCGAGCTTATATGCAGGCTTACGCGAGATGACACTCAGGGCGGCCAATAAATTAAACTCGCTAACGAAGACGGGCCATAGAACCGGAACGTTTGACTACAGATCAGCCGCATGAGAGTGTCACATCAAGAGCCTCAAGTCGGGTCTACGCGACTGACGCCACGTATATGGTAGTGCAGTGGACCTAAGCCTCTTCGGACGAGCTGCCTAAATCAGTCATCAGATTAGCCACTCAAACTTCAAAGTCAGCCTGACTACCGGGTTCCCCGTATGTGGACTATGTATTACATCCCCTGCAACAAATGCTACTCCGCCTTTCTCCTTCGGGGGTACTTACCAAAAGGATATAGTATCTAGGCCGTATTCATAGATATATGGATCAAAAATAGTTCGTCCAAGGAGGGTAGGTAGCAGAAACACAAAGATATAGCCGCTTAACATCGAGGCTGCATAGACGCTGCGTGGCATGCATGAAACATGTACAGTAAATACGTACACCAGTCAAATCCCGACAGCGCCACTAATACGGCGTATGATGTAACAGCTACGATACTACATCATCAAGCTAGCTTATGTTTAGCCTCTCTGGTAAACTACGTAGTAGAGGTTACTCTCTCAAGTCTGCGCCACGGCATCCGATGTTGGTTACGTATCAATCTACATATGTTTCTTACCTCAGCTCAATGATACATTAGTATTATTTACAGACGCACTACCGCCACAGTTTTCTACTATACCTGGATGTAGATGATGACTAAGTTTCGGTCGCTCATCTTCTCGATTTCGACTCTATTTACATTCTATACCATACTCTCTTGTCGTAGACTTTGTATTTTGCTTGCCTCCCCCATTGCCCACACGGCGACATGTGTACGTTGTTGTAACCAGAAGATGACGCCAGATGGTGACGACATCGTTACGACAACAGGCGCATGCAACGCAGACATTCTTTGCCGGCATTTGAGTACATACCCAAACGGCTCCTTTGTTTTACATGATTGCGGCTTACTATGCGACCGTAGTCTACCTACCCCATTTACCTGTTTTGCCTGCGGCCTCCAAGGCGCTTCAGCACTGGTTCCCGCATAGGATTGGTTAGCTTAGATCCTGGGTTTGGTTCTTCGATGGGGAAGAAAGTGGCTACGCCGAGCTCCGATTTTAAAATCGACTTTCATGAAAACAGGAGCTGGGGTACATTGATATAGGTTTGAATTGTTACACTGTATATGTGGGTATTAGTCTAGTATACATACACTTACTTAGATATCGACGCGTTTGCGAGGAAGATACGGATTGCAAGAAATCTATCAGGGGTTTTGCCCTTATTTTAACGAATGGTATCTACTTAGTAATTGGATGTGAACAATGAAGTAGCGCGAGTGTAACTAACCAGTTATTAGGGGTCAAATGAATAATTATGTATATGATGGAATTAAAGGGGGTCTATACACACTATGGCCTACCATTTGCTTCATCATTCTCGATTTCACCTTTACTTCAATTTCTAGCTATGCAATGGATTCTAATTTTACTCTAATATCAGGGGATTAGGCTATAGAGTGAATAGAAGTCCTGCAGCAGGTAGGAAGAAGGGGTGTAGTGTAGGGCTCAATAAAACGATTCATTGATTCCCGGCCTTCTAAATCTATGAGGGGGGCCGAAGGTCCACTATATATAGTCAAATCCATAGATATAACTACCCTATAGGGTCTGGCCACTTCATCACCTGACATCTAGGTATTAGGAGACATGCGATCAAGGGACCCCTAATCCTTTAAATGACTATCATACTATGTGTTGTCGCTTATCTAACAGTAATCTACATAGACCCTGCAGGATTGATATAAACCATGCGAAGGCAGGCCCCGGGTTAGGGGTCTATATTCAGCTCTCATTGATAATCTATTTCGTAGGTCTATCGGAGCCAAGGTACGTCCCACAGACACTGGAATACATACGGCTCCAACTAGATTTAGCTTTGCTTCCACATTTGAAAAAAAGCGCGGCTTTGTGGCATTCTACTCGCATACAGTCAAAGACTCGAGAAGCCAGATTATACAATTATTGACGATTGGTTCTATATAATGACCCTGCTCCCACTAAACAGCGATCTAGCAATTCCATAGCACACTCACACGGGGTTACTCGTCTAAGCCAATAGCGCCTCTGGCCTAAGAATTATCAGTGGTGACCCTGAGAACATGTGTTCAGCATGCAATATAGACAGCTTTGGTGCTCGAGAAATGGGCAGAGTTGTATTCCGATAAAAGAAATGTTATTCGAGTACAATAGGCTAGCTATTAATAACGTAGCAAGAATGTAGGGATATTTTATACCACCAGAGACTAATAAATGTATAATGTATTGAGGGCTAATCGACGAAAATGGTGATGCTCAGAAAATGGTATGGTAGTCTACGGCCCTTGTCAACGTGCGCATGCCCACCAACACTACATTTATTATGTAAATAAGGTATATGTACAATATATTTATGAGCTAGTATAATCTTCAATACTTCCTTGCTAGTTAAGAGGAGAAACAACAAAATTTAGGACTCTGAGATGAAGTGTCCTTGGTACAGGTTCCAATATTCCCTCGCTCGTCGTGACCTTTATCCTCACACTCCTGCCGCCATACCTGTGAACTTCTACAGAATTACTAAGTGAATCAAAATTCGGTATTAACTTATATAAATCTGACAATGGAATTAGATTTTCTGGATACTTCTCAAAATGTGGGGTGATTTTGTCTGGGAAAAACGTCCTCTGAAAGAGTTTTAGCTCGCAATGTCGAGACAACGGAAAAAACTGAGTAACAACAAAAAATCCGGGGCTCCCTAAAATTATGTTCTCAAACCCCATAATAGTGGCCGCTCCCTCATCACACTGCATGAGGTCCGGCGGGCTTATCAATATACGATCTGTTGCATCCCACAAATGACGTGGGGCCACATCAAAAAGTTTAATTCGTTTTGGCACGTAGATACTACGCCAGCGGTACCTATCTATCAAAGTTTCGAGGTTCGGTACAGGGTCTGGCATGATATAGAAACGACTTGGGCCCGACAGGCTACGGTTTATCTGGTTATCATTTAGGCGCTGTAATGGAAAACGCCCGCTGCGACAGAATACTCCAGGCCCAATCTTACGGAGTGGAATGGCTCTAATATCGATACCATTCTCGTGCAAGAAACCATATAGTATGTAGTGGTCCTCACCAGCGATTCTTATTTCTGTCAACTCGCGTACGCCAGAGAACAAAACTCCCTTGTTGGTTGCGATGAACTCTGGAAACCTGAGCCAAGCAAGCCCAGAATTTACAGCACTGCGAAAAGCATGTGGCGACTCGGCGAAAAGGCTCGAGAATTCTGGTTGGTCTTCCTTGATTGCTGGTGTATCCCAGAAGAAGATGGTAGGGTCTGCACTACGTTTGATGATTTCCTCCTGCAGTCGACGGAATGCCATACGTCCTTCGCCATAGATTAGGGGTATATGGATACCGAATATTCCAAGTAGACAATATGCCTCATCTTCAATGCGTGTTGTTTGTCGGGATGCGGCCCATGACATCCTTTGAGATATGGAACACCTGGAAAGATGACTCTTATCCAAAATAACGCCAGCAATGATATGGGTAATATCGGACACTTGCTCGACAAGAGCCGCTTTCGTGCCTACAGCGTTCCAAGCGGAATCGTAAAACACAAGTCTTTTTGGAGCGAGTAATTCTTGCAATGTCCAGCCTCGAGTCCACCAGCGACACGTCTCCAAACCCACGTCTCCGGGAACGTAGTCGAAGAGGAAAGCGTAGCAGCCGGCCGAGCTCGCATACCATTCGAACATGGAATTGATCGCCTCGGAGAGTTCGGCGCTGCTTGACTTGTCAATGCAGCAAGTATCTATCCACACATATTCCAAATTCTCTTCCCGGGCTAGTCGACAGGTTTGCGTGATCTTGTCATATCCTTTCTTTTCCCGAGTTGCAGCTCCAGTGGGATCTAAGGACATATCGTGGAAGGTGACCTCTTCATCACCCCATGTGTGCGATAGAATTGCGTACGGTGGGACGTCGGAACTCGGTTGCTCGAACTCGTGGAATCGCAGGGTTGTGGTGTGGATAAGTCGCATGGCGTATATGAGGACTGATATGTAATACGTCACGAAAGGGGTAATCTGTGAGGTACCTATCACAAACAGGGGTCGCACATTTGGGAATTATGGGCTTCTTGTGTAACGGCACTGATCCATAGCATGCCGCTATCTTGATGAAGAGAGCACGGTAAGAGCAGAAATGATAGCTGTGTAGGTATTGTAACTGAAGTCTAGGTACCTATTAGATGATATGATGAAGAGGGGGTGAGACACCTCTGGCTTGCGCGCCCCGCAAATCCTTCACCTACAGTACGTACCTATGGGCGCAGCACGGGTATCGTAATCATTCTGGTGACAAACCTGGAGGCAGCAACATCCTTTTTGGGAAGAATATCATTAAAATAAGTAATAGCTAGGTTTCTATCACATGTGAAGTTAGCCTTTCAACTAACCTTACAATAGGTAGTGATGATAGCTGGCAACCAAGCATGCAAAGTATGAAGCTAAAGCGTTACTAGACTAAGTCCTAGATAAATACACACCAATCAAAGTAAAGCAAGGCTAAAGGTCAATTTTGCTAATAAGAAATGAAAAGTACTAGAAATAATGCTACTTTCAAGTTATTAATTATGGTGAATAGAGGCCGTGTTATACCTTGCTATATAGGTACATAGCCTAGACAGAATATGGCGGGGCATTTATAGAGGGTACCTACCTCCTACCTAGATAAGCTTTGCTCAAGTTAAACTGAGCAGCATTTCTATATAGTATATACTATGTTAAAACTTCGTTTTAGATCCAATAGGTACGTAGAAACCAATTACATCATTTATATAGCTTATACATAACCATATAGATTTTTTGATGCGTGTCATCTCTACTTATATCAACTTTGGTTATGTTTTCACTCGTTTATGGTGGACTTAGTGTACTGAGATACTTGGCAGCTCACGTGACCCTCTACACGTGCCTACCCACATGGTTGGAGTCTCAGGGGATACATAAGAGTGGGTATTATCGTGATACTAGGTAGTGACTATACAATTATTCACATTCAGTATTGTCACCTTTTCTATCCTTTCATAACTTCTAGTAATCTCCCTTCAAACCACATTGGCAGTTAGTCACACACAAAGTGTCACGGAACAGACCTGCAACGCTAAACCACAACGCAACTGATGCAGAATGCAAAAGTAGAACGTTGTCAAGGTGGGAACCTTGACAGTTTGTAGGTCTTATATATGGGACTGTAGGTAACACAAAGTCGGACTTATCTCTGTTACCACCTGCCAATCCTTACTTCACATTAGTATCTATATTGGTCTTGCCGGAAGATATAAATGTGGACAATAGCCTCTTTCGGTAAATGATTCACCGTTTTAGCTAGAATTCGAAGTGTACAAGTGCCATGATGCCAAGGTCAGAAGGTACTGTCCGTTTTCTCGCAATGCAACTGCTCCTCTCTACCAGGTCCTCCCTATCCCCTACCAGCCCCTTCACCATCACTTCTTCAGTATCCCGTCCCATCGGGTTCAAAGCCCATAGCTGCTGCGTGGTCGATGGCCATCTAGCAGACACCATTGTTGGGGTCGACCCTTTTGAAAGGGGGGGTTAGCTGTTGGACAAGGAATAGGTTTGAATGAGGCAGGCTTACTTGAATCGCCAACCCGAGACGTCGGACTGGCCGCCGCGATCGCAGCCATTGATCTCGTTCTGGAGGCGCAGGGTGCAATCCGCGTCCGCAAGGTCGAAGCCCGCGCCAGTGTTTAGGTTCTGAACGAGCATGTCGAGCCTCTGCGTGCCGGTGGCCTGGACGCAGACAGTCTTGGCCTGGCCGGGGTTAAAGTAACCCTGGAATGCTCCAGCGATACCGTCGTAGCCAGCACAAGCCCTCTGCGCGTGGTAATTGGCAAGGTTCTTGTCTTGGAAGATATCACCGCCGGTGAAGCAACCGGCGGAAACGGTGGCCACAAGGGCAGAGAGAACAGTGGCGACCTTCATATTGGTGTTTGGTAGTTGAAAGAGTTGATGAAAACTTGGGTGAGGGTAGGTGTATAGTGAAGTTGTGTTTGCTTGAGAAGATGTGAAGATGATGATGAGGATGGTTCTCATATCATCCAGGCGCGGCGAAGAGCTCCCTTTTATAGACGACAGATGAGTAGCAGGACTGTTTTCACGCTGGCCAAGTCGCTGTCGCCTTGGCGAGGAAGGAAGGCCCAAAGTCCTACGATAGAGACGATCGTGAGATCGTCCTTTGAGATGCGTAGTCTGATGAAGGGGCAAGGTCCTAATGGCTAGCCTCTACCTCCACTTCCAACCGAGACGATATCTAAGTAGCGTGGCGGGCGGCGGTCATTTCTCTGCCTTTTTTCAAAGCAGTGGAGCCATTTCCGCCCCCAATTACTTGAGACGTTTCGATGAAACTCAATACTGTTAGTCAGACTAACAAATCTCCATAAGATGCTGCCCTCGACGACAGAATTAGTAAAAGTCCTGAGGAAGCTAGATTTGTAAGTTGCGGATGGTTTTTTTGGACCCCAAGAGGTGAGTGACCTGTCCACCAGACCATAAATTTGACTAATAAAATACGTAGGTAGTTGGATTCCCATGCTCGCCCTGTGGCGGTTATTGTAAGTAAACCAATAACCATGAGGCCGTCGTAGCCAATTCGTATATTGCCCGAGTGTATGTACTGTACGTATATACATACTATGTGTAGAAAAAGGAGTTATGGCTCCGCGCTAATGAGATTCAGAGTCCCAAGTAGAAGCCGCCAAGGCTTAGAGTGCGAGCAGGCCAATCATAGATTACCGAAGGATAGGAATGGTAGTCTTGACAAAATTAGAAGCCTAGGCGAAATCTACAGTTGCCTTACCAAAAAAAAAAACAAGCAGGGGGATTGCTCCGCGTAACTCCGCTATATCCTGCTTTCATGCAGGTCCGGTCCTTGCTGATAGCGTTACAAAAAAGATATTACCTGATCTACGACATTTCTCCGCTGTGTACATAATAGGTACAACGGTGGTCCTGGATTCGTTGCGCTAGTAAACCTAACAAGAAATCTAGCAATATCTCTATGTCGAGGAGTTTATGGGTCTTTACATTAGGTACTCTATACCTGGCTCTTTACACACCTACCTACCTAGGTACTTTATATACAACCTGCGTTGCGCACTTGACACTTTACGAACGTTCATACCACTGCCAGCCCTATGAGTACTCCGGACACTATCGCATTCGCATAAACTAGTCTGCCTTTCTCTGTGGCACGGCCTTTCCAAATCGTATAGTATAAGTCTAGCTCGTCTGACTAAGATTTTGGTCTTTCTTATTTTTTATCTACCTATCTGAGTATCGATGTGTACTAGACCAATTCTACTGCGTAAAACCGTGTCATCGCCTGATCGATCTAGCCAAGATCTAAGGTCATCGTACTTTGATGTCGATGTCCACGAGAAATAGTCTGGATGTTTTAGTATATCTTTGTAGCAATAATTCTACTTCGCCGCCATTCAAGCAATCGACACTACAGGATTATACGTGCCATTTGCGGACTTTGTCTAGCGCCTCCGTAAAGTACATAAACATAATCTATGATCGCCATGCTTTAAGGACTCTACAAGCGCAAATTACCACTGGCATGTCCCCTTTAGGTAGTTTCTTTAGACCCGGCTTCCGATCCGTGCGGCATACTCCGCACAGCACACCCCGCCCCCGCGTATCGGGTGCCCTAATGAGCTAGTCTAGGACTCTAGGGCATCTTGACAAGTTGAAGGAAGTCCAGCAACTCGGAACAACCAGGCCATCAATAAATTTCGCGATACAGATCGACTGCGGGGAAGTTTCATACTAGAGATTCAATTACATGAGCCGTTAGAAGGAGAGAAAAAGAAGGAAAACACTACATAGGCACCTAGTCCTACAAAAGACCAATATAGGTACCTAGATCATCTTTAAGGGTCAGCCCCCTTTTGTCGACCGTCAAAACCCGACTGTTTCGAGGATTATTTCCTTTTACCTTACCTGTACCTACGTAGATAACTAGACTTCCCTAGCGGACCAACTAATTAAGCATAGGTAGCCTAGATTAAGCGAATAGAAGCTTGAATTATGTAATGCCAGCGGTTGCGCTAAGCTTAGTTTTGCCTAAAGCTAAGATCCTTATAATGTCACCAATTTAATCTGTAAGCTCTCCCACCTCTCCCAACTGACTATATCACCTATGTGGGTTGAAAGTTATAGTTAACTATACAATACACTTTTATACCAGTAATAATCTAGATAACTTTCATTTTTCCTGTTCTATATGTATATCCGTTCCTTCCCTATTAAAGGACTGTGGGTGTAAACATCTCTTAACAGGGGGATATTTCAGATCGACATCCTTCATGTATTAGGGCAAAGTGCAAACCTGGCTTTCATCAGGTCCTAGAGGATACTACTCCAGATTCGCCAGAAATTATGAGTTAGCAGCAGCTAGCTCATCTTCATTCTTTAGGACTTTTGGTTATCTTCTCCAATGAGATACGTACTACTTAGTTATTGGAAGATTTGTTAGACTATGCCGTAGTGGGATCAACATGCCATTTGAAGTGATCCAAAACGCCAACATAGAATCCTTCAAAAACCTCAATGTGCTTAGACATGTATGTGTCGCTGGAGGTCTTCGATATGTTGTCGTAATCTGGCATTGCATCTAAAAGAATGGCGATATCGCGAGAGAGCACCGAGCGCTCGGGCTAGTAGCGCTGAACCCAGATGAGATTAGACAAATTCCATCCTAGGATACTTGACCAAGGATTAGTTACAACGCTTAAGGGTTAATCCCCGTCACCGGTACTAGTATCGATCTATTCGTGTCTGTTCCGGTCGAGATAGGGGCGAACGCAACGTCCACGCTAACGCAAGAGCCCAAGGGAGATGTACCGACACCGACGTCAGAATAACTAACAATGAATTAGAACCATGAGAGATTACACATACTATTGGCCACCGTAGCCGCCATCCCATCGTTTCCCACACATGATACACGGTAACTGAGTAAGCCCACCTATCGCAGACCACCCATTTCGCACATGTAAGTCCCTAATTAAGCAACTGTGAGCTGGGCAGACTCGCTAAGATCACAGGCTTGATTTGCCTAAAATTACTTAAGTCTGGCTTCTCATCTAGTCTAAGCTTGCACACTGCCCATCGTGTTATATGCTAACATCCATTGGTATTTTTCCTGTCGATGATGATGATGATGGCTCCCGCTTCTACAATACTAGTTACGTATTCTCTTGCCATGGGTTAACTTACCTCGTACCTTCCGCCCTTTCTCTCTCGAGCTCTGCTATTAGTTTCTTGACTTTCTCAAGCCGTGGATCAGCGGCCATTTGACCCCACCAGTTTTCCGTCCACTCCCCGAGTCCCTTCTCTGGCGCCTTCTCGTCAAGCAAAGAGAGCACGGCTTCAATCATACCTAGAACTTCACTCCTCGAAAGCCCCGAAGCAAGTCCAAAGTGGAATCGCCTAGCAAGCTCACCTCCACTAGCAAACCCCGCCAGGTCCTCCCTCCCCTTCCGCTTCAGGCTCTGTGCTATATAACTATCATCCGCGCTCATTCCGGCTAAGGGACTGTACAGCTTGCTTAGGTCGGCGGTGAGTAGAGAAGGACCGAAGGCCTCGCACGCGGGGACGAAACGCGCAAACTGCCAATCGATGATGGCGGTGATGTTGTAGTCTTCGTCTACGAGCAGGTGGTCCCCCTTGTCGTCGACGTGCTTGAGAAAAAAGAACCCGCTGGTGGGCGACTCAGCCGTTATAGATGTGGCGGCTAGGACCGGGGCAACCCGGTCTCGAAGTAGCCCGTAGAAGAGAAAAGCCTCCTCGGGGTACTCTGGGTAGAGTTGTCCGTCGGCGATTAGGTCTAGGTGGAGGTCTGCAATCGAGGTAAAGTACTCAAGTGGGTCGGTAAAGGGACCGTATTTTCCGAGTGACAGAAACCTGTTACTCGCTATAGCGGCCGCTCTCGTATCTTCGCCCTCTAAGAGAAGGGAGCAGGCTTGTCTCCTGGGGACGCGACTAATTTCCGCGAGCATGTCGGCGTACTGGTCATAGACGTGTGACTTCTGGGCATCCGTCGCCTCCTGAGCGTAGAAGGGTCGCCCCGGCATGGCATCCTCGAGTATGTAGCCGACCCCGACCAAGTTGCCCGGGTCAGAAAAAAGCCCAAATCCGTGAGCCTTGGGCGCAGGCACGCTGAGGTGCCGCTCCAGGAACTTCAGGGTCGCGTACTCACTCTTGATTAGGTAGTCAACGAGATCCCGGGGAATGTCGCTAAATGCTGTAGTTCGCGGTATTCGGACCAGCCACTTAACTCCGTCGTCGAAAACGATCCATGCGTGATAATTCGCGCAGCCCATGTTAGCCCCACTCCCCAGATGCTGCCCGGGATGGAACTTGCAGGGCTTTCCGCTGTGTAGTGAACTAGCCACGCGAGTAAGTTCGTGGAGGTTTACTTGGGCGAGAAGTGCCTCGACTTCATTATTAATGCATCTTTCCCACGTAGCATCATCAACCTAAATCCTCATTAGTACATGCAACTTAACTTACAAGGAATAAGGATCACCTCTGGTACATACTTGGGCAGTGGAGGAACATTTGTGGTGCTGAGGGAGAATATGAACAGCACATAGGTGTTTTGTACAGCTTTGGCAGCTTCGGCCGCGGATGCTTGGGCGACCACATTTCGAGAACGAGCAAGTTGTGAAACGATCAACTTTTGGTGTAGGCGCTGAGTGAATCATTAGATTGAGTTGCATGCCCCCTCGCGATGCCTAGCAAATGGCGACCAATCGAGCATCATCCACGCACTCACTTAGTTTAGCTCGCCGCCATTCTTGCCAGTCAGGCGTGGTGCCGTCGAAAGTAGCCACAAGACCTCGGAAGACGTTAATGGCCTCATCCTGGGTGAGGCCCAATCCCATCCCGAGACCGAAGAGGAATCGCCGCATCTCATCTGAGTGAAAGTAGCAATGTGGTGCCCCACGATGCTGCAGCTCCCGTCCCAAGATCTTATCTTCTTCGCTCAGACCTAGTTTTCCGGAGAAAAGACTGTGGTTATTCGCAGACACGAGTGAAGGACCAAAAGCCTCGTATGCGGGGACTACCCGTGCGAAACTCCAGTCGATAATGCCGGTGATTCGAAAGTCATCATCTACTAAGATGTGGTCTCCCTTGTCGTCCGTATGTGCTAAGAAGAAAGGACCTGAGTTGGAGCCCTGCCATTTTTCAAACCAAGTACCTGCCTTGGCCTGCTCTGCAAGGAATTTGAACATTAGGTACGCATCGATCGAATATGAAGAGAAGAGTTGACCATCGGAAATGAGTTCGAGATATTTCTCGGCCCAGGTGCTATAGAAGGCTGTTGCATCGTTAAAGGGGCCTATGCAGGGCAGCGTTCCAGTCCTGTCGCTCGCAACGGGGCCTACTTGGATTGCCCCGTCTGCGTCGAAGGTCAGGGATCCAATCTTGTCGAGAGGGTGTTTGGACAAAGTGCAAAGAACGTCCGCCCATTGGCCTAACACCTTTGCCTTTTGTTCCTCTGAGGCCGCCCATGAGTCAAAAGGTTGGCCGGGCAGCTTGTCGATAATCATGTAAGCGACACCTATTTCATTCCGCGGATCGCCGCGCAGCCCGTGACCGTGAAGCCGGGGCGTCGGCACGTCGACAGACTCTAACCACCGGAGCGTCGCGCACTCACTGAGCAAGATCTGGTTGCTGAGTTCGTCGTTGAAAGACGTGTACCGCTCGCGGAGGATTCGGGCTAACCAGACAGTCCCGTCTTCAAATATAAGCTGAAGATGAACATGCATACCGCCCATTTGACGACGTCCCAGAGGATCCTCTTCATCTAGACGGCATGCTAGGCCGCCAGAAAGCTCTGTCGCCCGTCGTAAAAGTGCGGCGTGATTCGTCTTTTGACGAAGGGCGACCAATTCGGCCGTCTGGGCTGCCAGCCAAGCATCGTCATCGAGGGGCTCCTTCTATTAGTGAGGTCAGATCAATCACTCTACTCACACCCAAGGTAATAGGGATTTTACTTCACAGGTATGCAAAGACGACTCAATATGTGTGGCACAATACATGGATTCACATCGCTGGCAATCGCCAATGTCGATAGCTGCAGCGTTCGGGCATGCCGCAATGGCACAGTTCCAAAATCTCACCATAACTAGTACACAGTAAGTAACAGCTGGTGCTTCAACCGTGGCAATGCAAATGTGTTGGACTATGGAGAGAGTGAGAAGTGGCCTATGGTGTTTATTAAGGAAGAAGGGCTGAAGTAAATGATCTATCAGTCTAGACAGAACAGGGCGGCGGAGCGGTCAAGGCTTCATCCATCATGAATCAACAGCCTAACTAGCCCCTCGTAAGGTACCCTTCGCTTCAGTTCTAACAAATACAAACCTGGCCTCATTAGTGCACCTTGTACTGTATATGTATTTAAGGTATACTTTGTAGAGAGCAGCAAGCGAACTACCCGAGTGGAGGGGAAGCATGTGGCTTAAGTTGCCCCTGGCAGACTGGGTGTCTAACTATTTACAGTAAGGAGCTAGAAGAAGTGGGACCCACTATACCCCACTTCACGTGCCAACGCGACGTGCAGTGCAACAATTAACATTTCGACCTCAACTATTTGTTCTAGATTAGCTCCCGCGTACCAATTCGGCATTAGACGTCTGAGAGTCTGAGATTCTCTCTATACTCTACAACAATGGACCAGGCAATTCCCAATCCGCTCCTCTCCCCGCCCGATCTCTCGCCCTTGGAGCAGGAGGTCCTGGAGGAGTATGAGCGACTAGCTGAGAACATGAAGAAGGTAAGGAATCGCCCCTCCCCCTCCTCCCATTCCTCCAAGCTCCACCCTGCACGACGAAACAAAGCGTACACCGCACCTAGATGGACCAACATCCTGATCTCAATTCTAACCAACAACCCCCACGCATAGTTCGCCTCCATCCTCGACGACATGGCCAGCCGACCCACGACCGAGATCCTCGACGGGCTGCGCGAGCTCGAGCGCAAGACGAGTCTCGTCTTCACCCTGCTCAAAGCTAGTGTGTACAGCATCGTGCTGCAGCAGGAGATCGACTTCGGCGAGCACCACGATGGAGTGGCCCAGCCATGACCATGCGGCGTGAGGCTGCACTCACATGGGCTATCGATATGTCTATCTAAACTAGTCTTTACTCGATATGGACCATGCGAAGCCTGGGATGAATATGTTATTCGGATGGTACTACTGCTGCTGCTCTCCAAACTACCTTGCATGTTTTATGCGAAAATGGAACGTTAAGGCATTGCTTGGAATTTGCAAACCGTGCCTGAGAAATCGAGCGCCGTAGAGCAAGCGGACGCCGAGACGGAGGAGAGAAGATGAGGAGAGAGATTATGGACAGCATCGACCTCGCGGGACTAGGATCTAACAACACAACACACTCCTCCATTTTCCGGGCGCGCACTTATAAGATGGGGGAAGAAATATTTCACGCCAGGATCAAAAGGGACGTGGTATACAGCAAGCGTGCTCTCGATCGTATTGCTATTTCTCAGAGGATGTATTAACACCAACCGTTTCGCGTGGAGACACGAGATCACTCGATTCACTGTATGTAGTGCATTTGTTCCTACGAGATCGGAGAGATCAAAGGCAGTAGCATAGAGGGTATGAGAAATGCGGCTAGTCTACCTAATACATAAGACTACAAACACAAAACACAATGTTAAACTTACCCTATGAGATTCATGTTGTAAATAAAACCATATTATACACGCTAGTCAATTTTCTACAAGGGTTCACGACTAGATAGTACAAATATACACATGGGATATCATAGAATCCTATCTAGCAAGTCTTATAAGACATTACCGCCGTAGTATACTTTTCGCAAATCGACCATCTTCTTGCCGCGGCCGATGGCAATCTCCTCGGGGTCCCGCTGGTTCATCAGCGCCTGTATGCACGCCTTGACTGAGTTCATGGGGTTGCGCCCGCGAGGCATCTTGGCCGCGATATCGTGGATGCCGACGGCGCGGAAGATTTCGAAGAGACGATGCGAGGCGCGCAGACCGAATCCTGATGGCCGAGAGAGATAGGGGTTAGTTTGAGCGCCATAATAGACGATGCTACAGGGTACGGGGATGCGGTGTCGTCGAATCATGTGCAGAAATGCAATACGTACCGGGTGGGCGCGCTTCGAGCTTCACAATGGTTGCGCCGACCTTGGCTTCCACGCAGCCGAAGATGGTCCGGTCCTCGTACCGGGGGATGGGCCGCATGTTGAGCGTGGCAAGGAACTTGGCCTTTGTCGTCGCGACGTTCTGCTCGACCGACTTGGCCTCGCCGATGCCGATGCAGCCATTGCTGTTGCCCGCAATGGCGAGCACCCACGTCCTCCTGATCTTTCCAAGACGGGTCTGGTTGGTGACAAAGCGCGTGACTAGGATCTTCGTGGTGCGTCTAAGTGAGAGAATGTCCTTCACGCTGAGACCGGACTTCTTCTTGAGCTCTTGGTATATGCCCTCGTTGTCCAGCCCATGATCCTCTGGATCCACGGGTGGCTTGTACCGGCCCTTGACGCCGTGGAGGTCCTTGCCCAGGCCCGGGGCTAGCGCGCTATTCGACGGTCCTGGGTCATTTAAGAGTGTCGGGTGCTCGTCGAAGTACTTGGCCTCGGCGACGTCGAAATTGACCTTTTCGCTCAGCACCTGCTCAATCTGCTCGTCCGTCATCCCCTCGAAGTTGACGCCCTCCGGTACTAAGCTATCGATCAGCTTCTCCAAGTCATCCGCGTGCTCTTCCTCGCTCATGAATTCCACAGTCTCCGGCGGCAGCCCGTGCGACTTCGGCCGCTTGTCGACAATTGGCAGAATCCTGCTGAAATCGTCTAAGTAGGGCGGCCGGTAGGGGTCTTTGCGTATCCGGCCTTGTATCGTCAGGTCCTTCGGGTCGATTGCCGCCTCACCAGCCTCCAGAGCCGCCATCTGTTCGGGCGTGTACCGTTTCCGCAAGACCTCTAGCTCTTCGGGGGTATATTTGGGGAAATACTGCTGGCTGAACTCGTCGATCTTCTCGGGTGATACGAGACCCAGCTCCTGAGCGCGTACGTTCTTGAATCGTGGTCTCCGCTGGGCCAGCTGTGCCGAGCTGTGGAAGGGAGCGTGGCATCGTGGTGTCGTCGCTGCTATTCCGGCCTTCGACCCCGTCGCAGCGAGTCCCCGTGACAGCAAGCATCTTGCTGGCCGCACTACACTCATCATACCACGGGCGGCGGTCTCGAACGCCGTGGAGCGGCTACAATTGCTGAGCAAAGACTGGTGGTGGTCGAGGCACACACGTGCAGGGTATCTAGATGCGATACGCAGTGGTACATCACAGCTTCAATTGGCACCAGGTATTTTTTCTGGAGCTTCCCAATTCGGGATTTTTGTTCTGCCGATTTTTCCTGCCACTGAAGACCCATAGTTCTGGTGGGATAAATAAAGGGTTGCGGGGGGGACATGCCATGATATGATTGGTTACCTCGGTAGGTAGTGCGTCTCTAGGTACCTAATGTACCAGCTCCTGAACTGAACCCCTGCGCTAGGATTAGAGACCCTCTCCTCTCATTCAGAACCTTACGAAATCATCAACCTTGAAATTCATGATGAGTTTAGCCCTTTCTCAAGTTAGGTATGTATGTCATCACATCTGTAGTTTCGCGGCTGCTCTTCTGAGATGTTCTCATCTCCGATGTTTTAATTGAAATTAGTATAATATGTTGTAGTTATTTTCGTAGCCATGATGTGACGCCACCTTGGCTCTAACTGGTCAGTCATTTCTGCCGCAACTTTGAAACGCACGAGTTTCACAGGGGTTGACATCACGACCCTCATCGTTCGAGTCCACGGTCTCATTGCGCGTCTAGGTATGAGGCGGCCCATGTAGGTTGAATGACATGGACTTCTCCCATCCTTAGCGGCTCGTCTTCTTTTCTTCCCGACTTGATCTTCGTGCAGCTGTACCGACAAACCAACCTATCTATCTATCCATCTATCTCGATATCCTTCTCCAAGGTGACAGGTGCACCATAATATTATCAGCCATATACGACTTTATTTTTATTATCTATTCAATTTTACTCCGCCCTACAACATTGAATTAATCAACACCACTTCAGCGCCACGTCCTCACAAGCGCGAAAGTCGTTTTCTGGCATCTCTCCAGGAACTCTCCCAGACTCCCACGAAAACAGCCAATTCGCACACCCACAACACCATATCCATCCATCACTATGTCGGCGCCAGCGGCATCCCACCCTCCTGTCACCGGCCAATTCGCCTTCCTGGCCAAGATAGGCGCCACACCAGAGGCCGTCGCCACGCTGAACGACCAGCCCTACGTCTTCTTCACCCTCGTCGCCGCCCTGGTCGTCTTGATCCTGCAGGGCCTCTTCATATGGTACATCCACCTCGCCACTATGAAGCCCGAGCAGAAGAAGAAGAAGGAGAAGAAGGACAACAAGAAACCTGGTGGCAAGCCCCCTGCGCAGCGATAAAACACAGCGGCTTGTCGCTATTCGGACAATGCTACGCTGCTCAGTTCTAAAATTCGATGCTCTATCAGCTCGTTAGAGCAAGTCGATTCGTCCCGATTATTATAGATGAAAGATACGAGATTAGTGGCATGAGGAGGTGTATACATACCACTGGTGTTGGTGTTTTAAACAGGGGTCGTGGAAAATTCCTAGCGTTTGGTATTACATACCAATCTAAACAGTCAAACCCGGACGCAAGATACCTTTGTGCAATTGTTGGAGTTTCGGTTACAGTTTGCTTTTCTTTCCGTATTATAGTTGAATGCCTAGGCATACACATAGACTTTAATGCCTGGCTACCTATTGTCTGACGGGAACCATGTGCTGTACGGGTATAGCTCTCTATCCCTTAGACTAGAGAGGCTTGAGAATAAATTGATCACTTAATCAAGCTCTATCTATACTTCATCGCTATGATGATTACTCTGCGAGTGCCACTGTTCCTAGCAATAATACTAAAGCAGCCTAACCTATAACAGGCCCTCCTCACCGAACTCTAAGTTGGAAGAACTCTCCTCCGCTCCTCCCATAGTAGTATTATCTCCCCCTTGTTTCTCGAAGCGGGAGATCATTGTTGTTGTTGCCAACTCATACCCGGTAAACTCTTGTTCTTTTAGGCTAGTATAATCATACTCATAACTGTCAATGTCATGATTCTCATCATACACGTACTCTGACATGACGTGGTCTTGTATTTCATGGCATAGATTCGATTTGGATTGTTGAAGATAAGATTCGGGAAACTGGGAACCAGATATACTCGCATCGTAGTATAAATCCCCCGTTTCATCCTCGAATGTGAACTCCAAATCTGATTTATAGCTTGAGTCATTGTAGCTTTGGGTCGATGACAGAGACGTATCTTCACAAGGATAGGGATACCCATCCGACAATCCATGCTGGTCAACAATCTCTCCATCGATCATTATCTCGTCGCTTTCATCGTATTCATGGTTTATTGATGCGGCCTTCCTAGCCGCATCACTCGTTCCTATTGTTGATTTGAGGGTATCTTGTAACAAACTCCATAACATTCTCTGGATAGATGACTCTAGTTGCTTGATTGAGTCCTCTGACTCTCGATTAGGGTCTATATTCACTTCGGCGTTGAATTTTAGAATTTCAGCCCCCTTGCGCCTAAGCTTGGGTGACTGGCCGTTAAGAGAGGATGCTAAGATATTCGATATGACAGCGAAGTTTTTCGCATGACCTACAGTAGACTAAAAGAAAATGAGCGCCTGGCAAGATTCAAGACTCGTTCACACAAATCGGCATACCTTCAGATAGCGAGAGTTCCAGATTGCGGGTGCAAGATCTAGCAAGGACGGTCCTTTATCAAGCTCGTAAATTGTCAATCCTTGCATGCGCTTACGCGTGCCAAATGTAATACAGAGTGCCGTTTCAGCTAGATAAGCTGCATGTTCCCACATTTCGGCCAGGCTGGGGATATTGAATGTATAGTGATCGCTGGGTATTCCTAATGAAGAATTCGTTTGACTGAGGGGCAAAACATTCGGATCTAGCTGTTCCTCTCCTGTACATCTAGCCTCTAGGCGGCTTAGAGATTTAAACCTTAAAATACATTCCAAGCCCTTCAGATGAGCAGTATCAATATGTGGAGGCGATAAAAGGGCCGACGACATGTCTGGTTGCTCAATACTGAAATAGAGATTCGGTGTGTTGCCCTCTTCTCGATGATATTGAATATCTAGAATTTCCACTCTAAGACCAAGCTGTAACCATAACTAAAATAAGTGAGCCACTTGTATCCGAAATGACGTCCATATTCACAGACACTTGACTCACGGCGGACTGGCAAATCACATCAGCGATAAACTCGAAAAAGCCATCTTGCTCCTCTCGCCAAATGACATCGCATTCATCCAGCTGCACACGGATGTCCAGACGACAGAAACCACGTGGAAGCAGCCATAACTGTTTCGACCTGATCAAAGAACTGAGATCTTCCTGGGTTATGTCGCGTAATGGAACATTGTAGATGAAGGCTACCGAGGTCATAGACAGTGATACATTTAAACTGTCGGTTGATATTTCGAATGTTTTCAGATCAAGGCGAAAGCGATCAGCCATGGTAGGCAATGATATAAATGTTCGCCTGCACCGCCGGTTGATCCAATGCGGCTGGAATCAGCCTGACAACATCTTGCAATGCGCTAGATGTGAACAATATAGATGAGAGAGACTTAAAGAAAGAGGTACTAGAAATTCATGTGGAGCAGGACGGCTAGGTCTTTAGATAGTGGTAGAGAGTTAAATGGGAAAGAGCAATGTAGGTATCTAAGGGGTATACAAAATGTCTCCGACTCGCAACTGCTTAAAAAACCTGGCTCTAAAAGTACCTATCTCGTAAGGTATATACTAGGTATTATGTAGATGAGCAAAGGTCTTCCATTCACGGTTAAGTACCGGTTACCGAATTTGCATCTTGCACCTTAAACCCATAATTGAATATCGATAGAGTTCTGTTCGGGTTAGCAAGCCTCATGATTGTACATTATGTGGTGATATATTGTACACTAAATCGTTCAACACAGTATAAGTACAGGATAGTGCTTATTTACGGAAGATCCAGAGGCTTGCCGGTGCTGCTAGACACTTCAGTTGGTGGGGGAATAGCTTGTGCGGGCTCTGCAGCGATCTTGCGCCTTGGTCTCATCAGTTCCTCTAATGTGACTCCGTCCAATTTTGTGATTCCAACAATTGGTGGCTCTCCCCTTTTTACAAATTCGTATTGACCTGGACAGGCGTTAGATGTCGAATGTGCGTTCATCTATGAAGAAGACTCACCTGGAAGCTTGTTGCCGGCTAGCCGGAAGGCATCGCGCACAACTTGCTCGTGTATAACACCTCTGAGTTCCAGAACCATCTGATTAACGGCCACGCGGGCAGCCCAATGGTCGAAACCACCCTTTCCTTTACCCATACGCATCTAGAGTCCAGCGTCAGAACCGAGATCAAGAGTGACGGTCACTCGCGAAGAAACCTACCTCATTACCGCTAATATATACACCAACATTACAGGCAACTCGCTTATACAATCGGTATCTCTCGCCACGTAATCGCGCCTTTATTGTATCCTCGGCCATCTTGAGCTGCTGTGCACTAATCCTCCGGCCATGGTCGGTCATGCGTAGACCGTAGTCGCCCCATACGACGGTGGTTCCCTTTGTAGAGCCTCCAGTTGCAACTCTTGCTCGACCCTTCATCATCTTCTTCTTGCGGTCTAGATTAGGCTCCAGCCAGTTGCCCGCCATCGAAGCGGAGGCGGAAAAGAGTCGAACATTCTGTGGTCCTGCAGTCTTGCGCGGGGCAGCCGTGATGGTGGGTATTATCGACGGGCGTATCGTGGGAGTGTGTGTGATTTTCAAGGCTCGAAAAGCGCCTAGGAGGCACGAGGAAGTGGTGGAGCGCATGGTCGTGGATATGGAAAGTAGTCAACCACCTCGAAACCCGAGGCTCTTCAGCTACTAAGAAACTAAAGCTCTCGGCAACTTTGAATATCGAGAGCGGGTTTGGGTGACCATGCTTCTGATTGGCCAATCAAAGTGACAAGAGGTCCTGATGTAACCTTGTAGATCTTTAAAAGTCTTGAGTCCTGTCTACTCTAATAGCCTCGATAAAAGGATTACTTTATTCGCACAGTGTCTATTTTGTAGGTACTGTATGGTACCGACTGCCGGGCTGGTCTGTGCCATAGAGAGCGAACCACGCTAAAATCAATTTAACATTTAACAGGCCTACGCTAAGCGCGTCATAGGCAGCCAACGCGTCTGGTTTTAGTACATCTCTCCCAGGGTACATAACCCCCAGGTAGGCAGCTCAACATCAGAGCTCACCCGTCCTCATTCTGGGCGCGCAATCCACCCACAACATAAAAAGTTATATCTTCCATATCCTTCATTGCAGCAGTGGCTTTAATCGCTATGTCTGATATTCGCAACTTTTTCAGCGCAAAGGGTGGTGCTGCCCCCAAGAAGCCCACTGCTCCCAAGAAGACAGAAGCAGAACCTCCAAAGAAGCGGACTAGTAGGCATAAGTCCGCGTCAACCAACTCCCAATTGCTAGCGCTAATGAATGAATCTTTGAAGAAGCCAGAAAGGTTGTCGAGGATAGCGACGATGACGATGAGCCGGTTGTTGAGTGAGACTCTCAGCAAGCCCTCTTTCCACATGGAGCTAACAAATGCGATGCGCATAGGCCAAAGAAGCCGGCTGCACGATCGACTCCTCGGAAGAAGAAGCAAAAGTGAGAAGATAACTCGTCGGTATCGGGACTATAACTGGAGCTAACAGCTGAGTAGCAACAGCGAGATACAAGGAACTACCACTACCGCAAGCGAATACTTCGCCTCTAGCAAGTCTAAAGCCCAACAACCCACCAAGGTCGAAGCAAAACCACAAAACAGCCCCATAGCAGTGCGCTCAAGCCCTAGAGTCAAACGAACCACGACAAAGACAGCCCCTACAGAAAATAAAACAACGACTAAGCGTGCCGCCACGACTGCCAAGTACCATAATCTAGACGAGGACGAGGACGCATTCATAGATGACGATGCGGACGGCGGTGACGATATATTTGCCGCCGACGCGCGATCTCGCAGCAAGCGGAAGAATGATGACTATGCCGAAGACGAGAGCGAAGAAGAATTTCTCCCTAAGCCGAAACGACTTGCATCTCGGAATAAGCCAACTGATGACGATGACGATGACGACAAGTTAACTACCAAAATTGCTAAAGGCTCTAAACCCTCCACAACATCTAAAAAGAGAAAGACGCCCGAGCCCGACTCCGATGAAGACGAGGAGGATGAAGAGGAACTTCCCCCCTCTCGCAAGAAGCCTGCCGCCAAAAAACCTAGGGCCCCAAAAGCCAAGAAAGCTGAAGAACCGGAAGACGCAGATCTTCAAGCTATTTTTGACGATATCCCTATGGTCAGGCCACCAACCCCGCCACCAAAGGACGCCGGCAAAAAATTTGACTGGAGAAAGGCAGCTGCGGGCGGAGGTAACTCTGGACCCCCGCCAAGCCCGATTGTAGGAGACTTGCCTGTCGGAGAGCCTGATTGCCTTGCCGGTCTCACGTTTGTTTTTACCGGTCAGCTGACCAGTATTGCGCGCGAAGAGGCTCAGGCCCTAGTCAAGCGTCATGGTGGCAAGATCACTGGTAACCCGAGTAGCAAGACTAGCTATGTAGTCCTCGGAGGTGACGCTGGCCCATCCAAACTAGCAAAGATCAAGGAACATAACATTAAGACCATCAATGAAGAAGGGTTGTTTGCGCTCATCCGCCGACTTCCTGCCGGCGGGGGAAGTGGAAAGGGTGCTGAAAAGGTGAGGCAGAAGCGGAAGGAAGAGGAGGAACAGATCAAGAAGCAGGCAGCCGAAATGGAACAAGAAGAGAAGAGGAAAAAGGCAGACGAGGAGAAAGCGCGGAAGGCTGCTGTAGCTCGAGGAGCCACTAGCGCTACCCAAGCGGCCCAGCCACCGTCCGCCCAGTTATGGACCGTCAAGTATGCTCCCACCCAGGCCAGCCACATATGTGGAAATAAAGCCGCGGTGCAAAAGATTCAGAAGTGGCTAAAGGGCTGGCCCCAAGCAAAAAGGTTCAATTTTCAGAAGCGAGGAGCAGATGGCCTGGGTGGTGAACGCGCCATCATCCTCTCGGGTCCTCCTGGAATTGGTAAGACAACTGCTGCTCATCTTGCAGCCAAACTGGAAGGCTATGATATCATCGAAAGCAATGCCAGTGATGTGCGGAGCAAAAAGCTCGTTGAATCTGGTGTAAGTGAGGTCATGAACAACACCTCTCTTCATGGCTTCTTTGCTGGTGACGGAAAGAAGATTGATAAAGAGAAGAAGAAGATTGTGTTAATTATGGACGAAGTCGATGGTATGTCCGCCGGTGATCGAGGAGGTGTTGCTGCTCTTGCAAAGTTCTGCAAGAAGACGGAAGTACCCCTCATCCTTATCTGCAATGAACGCAAATTACCAAAGATGAAGCCGTTCGACTTCGTTGCACACGACATCAAGTTCCAGCGACCTCAGGTTGATCAGATTCGTTCACGAATAATGACCATCTGCCACAGAGAGGGTTTGAAATTGTCACCACAGGTCCTCGAAGCTCTTATTGAGGGCAGCAATCGAGACATCAGACAAATCGTCAATATGTTGGCAACCATTAAACTAGATCAGATATCGATGGATTTTGATCAGAGTAAAGATATGTCTAAAGCATGGGAGAAATCGATTGTCCTCAAGCCATGGGATATATGTCAGAAGATGCTTGCCGGCGGTCTCTTCTCCACTGCTAGTAAAGCCACGCTGAACGACAAGATCGAGCTTTACTTTAACGACCATGAATTTAGTTATCTGCTGATACAAGAAAACTATATTCGGACAAAACCAGCAGCAGCCAGTCAATACCAGGACAACAAGCGCGAATATAACTTGAAGCTCCTCGAAATGATGGATCGGGCTGCTGAAAGTATTTCTGATGGTGACTTGGTGGATCGAATGATTCATGGCCCACAGCAGCATTGGAGCCTTATGCCAACTCATGCTGTTTTCAGTACGGTTCGGCCTGCCAGTTTCGTGTCTGGTCAGCTTCTCGGCTCGAATTTCACAAGCTGGCTTGGGAACAACAGCAAGTACGGCAAACTCGAGCGGTATATTCGTGAAATACATTCCCACATGCGGCTCAAGGCGTCTGGTGATCATAACGAAATTCGTCAGCAATATCTTCCCGTTTTATGGAACCAACTCATCAAGCGATTAGCCGACGAGGGCAAGGAATCTGTTGAGGAGGTCATCGAGCTCATGGATAGCTACTTCCTTACGAGAGATGATTTTGATTCTATTCAGGAACTCGGCGTTGGTCCTCAGCATGAGGAAGCTGTTTCTATCGAGACACAAACTAAGGCCACATTTACAAGACTGTTAGTTAAGACGATATATATTTTGAGTCGGTATTAAGCTAATCTCTTATGCTAGGTATAATACCATGTCTCACCCAGTCCCTTTCATGAAAGCCAGCGCCGTCGTTGGCTCCAAGAGGGTTGCCAAGGACAAGCCCGACCTTGAAGAAGCTATGGATGACGAGGATGATATGGAAGCTCCAGAAGCCACAGAAGTGGTTGAGGAGGATGAGGAGGATATCACAAAAGATAAGTACATCAAGAAACCCAAAGCCAAGGCGGCAAAGAAGGGTTCGAAGAAAAAGCCCAAAGTAGAGACTGAAGACGATGATGATGAGATTAAACCGAAAGCCAGGGGTCGCAAGGCTGGTACAGCAAAAGGCAAATCCAAGTGAGAAGTTAGGTGGTATCTTACATGAGAGAGATACATTACTTTCTAGGCATCCCGCACTGGGTCTCGAGTTAAGGCATATGGTAATGTTTGCGAAGAGATCAGAGTTTGCTAGTACCTAAACAGATAGCTAGGAGTTACCATAGATTATTAGACCCTAGTGATAAGGAGCAAGAGCAGAGAATGATGTATGCACTGGTACTCTCGGCTCGAAGACAAGTCACTCTGCTTTCCACCTGCAAACACACTAAGTTACTAAACTAATCTGCAGCCCACCTTCTTCTTAGTTTCTGCAAGCTCAGTTCTATTGAACACATGTTGACATCTTACAGCGGTAGGAAGCTTAGCGTACCTAGGTACCTACTCTTGCAACTTGACATTCTACAATCTCAAAGTTTCAGGCCCCTTTATGACAGGCCTACGCAACGCAACTTGGCGCTCGCCTCCCCTATTCTAACAATCTCGATTTATTCCACTTAATCGTGCCACACCTCGCAAGCTTTTAGGAATCCACGCTCTATCTGGTTCTTACTCAACATGTCAGCTCGCAGCCCAATTGGCCGGCCAATTATTGGTCGTCCTCGCCATAGCCGTAAGTTACAGCAGGATTATATTTCTAAGTTAGCTCTAATTGTGACCAGGAACAATCGGATCAAGCGACAATGAAGTCGTCGACAAAACTGACAGTGGTCACCACAACCGATATGGCTCCTCGCCCGGTCAACACAATGTTGGATCCATCCCGCAGGTTCCTAGCATCCCGAACAGATTTCTACCTAGAAAGGAGAATAACAATTGCAGCCACGCACAGAGGCTTATGCAGAATCTGGAGGACGAAAAGAATGTCGATTTAAGGTTGATTCCTGCTCCCCACACTCGCTATCTCCCCAACTGTTCCTTCGGAAAGCCCAAAGAGGTTCAAGTTATCTCGAATGCAATGATGCAAGCATATCTTTCTATGCGTGGGAATTGTCTAGGAGGCCAGGATGGGGTTGATCCGCTGTTTGAGTGGATTCAGAAGCGAGAAGAGTTGGCACAAACCTACGACCCGAAGATTCATAACGAGCGAGACGTCTCCAAGTAAGATATATCGTGTCTCTTATCCTTCTTCCTCGATGCAAACTGCGCATCTACCCATAGATTGTTCAGAATCATGGCCCAATAAGCTAATGCTCGATTTCCTAGGATGCTCTGGCTCATTGATAAAGCCCTCGTATCTGCCACCGCAGCTGGTGATTCACCTCGCGACTCTGTATTCGAGGTGTACCGACCTGACTTCGAGCACATCAAACCTCCTCAGGACATGGACATGTCTGCGAATGAGTTCGTCGCCTGCTGCTCCGATTTCGAATGGGAAGAAGATTCGGACGACGAGGAAGCCGACGTACCTAGCGGCCGGGTCTCTCCCTGCACCTTTTTGGAGTGGTCCAAGGACTGCGTCCGCTGGAACGCCAATGAGAACCTGAACAAGAAGGTTTGCACCAACTATTCCTCCCTTGATGCCGATAGTATATGCTCACCTGCTGGTTCTCAGGATACCACGTCCTATATACGAATCCGCCCTCATGCGCCTAACGCCCACGCCGCTAATAGACAACACGAGGATACTACCAGCGAGAATATGGAGGCCCAATGGGACATAAACACTGGCGAGCAGTTGACCCCAGCGTACTTCGTCCCGACGAGCCCATCGATCATCTACACCCCGCCGGGCGTCGACTTCGCCGGCTTCAGGACTGCCAACTTCCACGCACAGTATAGACGCATGGCGCCCCTCGCAGAGCGTCAGCTGCGCTCGAAAATCTATGGTGGCCCGGAAGCGTTTCCCAGTGTGCCAGACAGCGAGAAAGCAACCTTTTCCCTTGTAAGTTTAGCCACCAGTACCTATTATTCAGTTCAGCCAGCTCGACCTTCATATCTCTGCATGAAAGTAAACAAGCATGCCCTCGTCCCAAATTCATATACAGACTTACTCATCATTCCCCCTTCCCCAGATCTCACCTAGCAAAAAGCACGTCCTTCTCCCCTGCTAACGCCTCCCAGTCCGAAGTCCACTCCGCCACGGCCGAGATCCCAGAACTCCACAACCGCGCAGGCCGCGAGATCAACGCCGCGCTGCGCTCGCAGTGGGCCGCCATCGCGCAGGCCGAGGCCGCCGAGAAGGCGCTGTACAAGCAGGCCGAGCTGCAGCGCGCCCAGATCGACCGCCTGCAGCTCGACCAGCGCCACATGCGCGAGTTCCTGCCCGCCCTCCACGCGCGCCGCGAGCTGCGCGAGCGCGAGCTACAGCTAGAGCGAGAACGGGAACTGGAACTAGAGCGGGAGATGGAAAAAGAGATGGAACGGAAGAGGGAGGTGGAAATGGAGCGAGAGATGGAGAGGGAGAGGGAGAGGGAGCAGGGTGTTAAGGCGAGGCGCCGCGACGCTATCCGTGCGTATGTCGCTGAGCACGCCCTCGATGCCCAGAGCCGCCTCGACATGGCCTGCTTCCGGCTGCACTTCGCGCGCGCGGGCGTCGCTGATAGCGGGGCGCACATCGCTGACCTTGAACGGGATGTCCGCAGGCTCTGTGTGCGGGGTGGCGTGCGCGATCCCGAGCACGCGTATGCGGTGCTCATGGGCGCGGCTGCGTCGACGAGTTCTAGCAGCCTGACGGGTAGTGGGAGCGGGAGCGTGGATGGCTGTCGCGCGAGTGAATATGGATATGGGCGTGGATATGGTGGTAGTGGTGTTGGCAGTGGAGGTAGTGGTGGTCCCATGGGTCCGTGGTCTGAGTCGTCGCTGGGCCGCGCCGAGGGGGAGTATGATCGCTTCCTGGCTGATATGCAGATTAGAGGGGCCAGGGGCAGAGCAAATAGCAAGGAGTGGGAAAGCCACTATGCTGATGATGGGTCTAGTGATAGTGGTGTTGAGGGCGTGGAAGGTCAGGGCCAGTATCGCTCCCACTATCAGGAGTCTGGTGGTTTGGGATATCGCGCTTGAGTCTAGTCTGTGGTCTAGGCTCATTTGCTCGCTTTGCTATGGATGCTAGGGGATGAGTCGCGAGCGTCTTCGTTTTCCTAGTCTGCGCCTCATCTTCACCTTCTTATAGGGGGCGTTGATGGAATCGCTCGGGCTTTTCCAACCTTGTCGTTGGCTGTTGAGCCATCACCCAGTTCCTTTTCCTTGGGAGCAAGGTCATGTGGATCACTATTCTTCTCGGGTGTGTTCGACACACGCAGGCTGGCCCGACGAACGATATTTATGTTGTCGTTTTTCTACTTTCACCGAGTGAGTCTTTTACAGGGGCAAGACGGTTAATGTTTAATATGAGGGTAGGCAGGTATCCGCCTATGGTTTCAACGCTCACCATCGCCGCCTAAGTTCTTGAGAACTGAACAGAGTGGTTTGATGTTCTGCATTGCCTGGGGCAGGATAATGGATTGAGTTTTGTAATGGCATAACAAATTAGTGATGGGTTCGAAAGGAGAGCCTACCATGGAATTTATGCCAGGGAGTACAGAACGTCGTGTATAAAGCTAATACCTAGGTAGATCAGTCTTAAGACTACTCTTCGTGAAAGTTCATGAAATACTGCGATTCCTCCGTCTTTAGATCTAATTAATTACAGAGGCACTTCTAGTATTTCCGAAACCCAATATAAAACAAAAAACCCCCACAAATATCCTTAGCTCTACCGTCTTCTCAAGGTAACGACACCCTGACAAGCTCTCTGCCCTAAGATACAAAAGAATGAGTCTCTCACAACTCAGCTTCGCGAAGGAAGCTAAGATAGAGAGCTCTACCAGAAGAATCGAAGTAGCAAAGGCACACGCACAACGAGCTTCAGCGGAAGCGAGGCTAAAAACCCGGAATGTAACCTGTCACTCTCCGGCGCTGCTCCTCGATGTATCCCTCCCACTGACGCCGCATAGAATGGCCATCAATGCTGCTGTAGGTGCCCTGGTCCCTGCGTCTCACGCCGCTGAACCTGAGGCCCATGTAGTCAATTTCGCCCTCAATTCTCCCGTCGCAATGAAGTCTCATCCTGCTGGAGCCGGTATAGCTAGACACAATCTCGCCGTCCCTATCCATCCCACGCCAGACGAAGGGCATGTCGCTATAGGAGAACATCCAGGGCCCACGGGTGAAAAACATGACCCCCTTGACGACGCCGAAGTCAAACGTCCCCCATAGCTCACTCCCGGTAAGCGCAAGCACGAGATGGAAGGCGGCGTGGCCGCACGTGTTGTGGGCTTTTGTTGACATGATGTCGAATTGGCCATTTAGCGTGGCCATGAGTTCGCGGCGGTAACCATTGGGTTTCTCATTAATCAATGCTTTCATTTTTTCAAGATTGCGGAGCGCGGAACTGAAACTGTAAGTCTCGGGGTGAGGGCACGGAGATTTACGGGTGTCGTCATTTGAGTCAAGTCCAATTGGAGTAGACCCTCTGCTGCGTCTAGTGCTAGAAGGATCACTTGGTTGTGTCATTGATGGACTGAGAGGCGATCTGGAACGCGATCTGGAACGCGATCTGGAACGCGATCTGGGAGATACATCATGATCTACAGAACTGCTTCTTCGACTAGATGCTGGTGAATCTCCATCACGCGAGGCTATCGGCTCCTCAGTAAGAGTGGCAGAGGTAGCTACGGACGGTGAAGGTGTGGTAGAGGCTGCTCTATTCGGCGACCGTGGAGATGGGGTTAGCTCTGCTTTGCCTATCGCTTCCGCGACCCTCCGCGCCGCCCATCGATTCGCGAGCCATTCGTACTTAAGAGATTCCCTTATTCTCTCGATGTGCTGGGGGACTTGAAGCTTTCCAAAGATGATGGCATCAAACAGACTCATGCGCGCAACCGATCTGATCTCGGAATGCTGCAGACCATAGTGTCTAAGTTGGGCTTCAAACCAGTGATCCGGCTGATCCTTTTCAGAGCCAGACTTGAAGTGCGCCATGATATCCTTAACGCTTGCGCAAGGATGCCATTTACCGCCACTTGTCTCGGCGTAGAAGTCGCGCGAGTAGGCGAAGCCGGCCTTCGTGCTCGGAATAGGAAACATGATTCACGAAACCAATGGCGGGGAAAAGGACAACGAGGTATTTCTAAATGTAGGAAGCAGGTAGTAAATATAACACAGAATGGTGAGGATGCTGTTGTCTATTGCCCTCGGGGCTTATGCTACCTAAATAGGTCGAGGATGCTGAGTAGAGCAGAGCAGAGCAGCGATATCTGTTATGAGCACTAATGCCCGAAAACAATCTTCACTGGTACATGTACAGGAAACTAGATAACTGAATGAAATTAGGTACAGATCGTCCTTGTTAAGCTCTAGGTTTTGTATGGACGGTAGGAAGAAGAGTTCCTCCTAGAGGTGCATGTAGGTACCTCTCGCAAGAGATGCTACGTTTATAAATCGTTAGAAGCACATACCTACATATTAATTTCAAATGAGAACAAGACTGTGAGAACTTATACTCTTCGTTGTTAGCACCGGCTCGCCACTACTCCTACGAGACGGGACCATCACGGACTACCACCGTTGTCTCTATATTCATCATAACCCCACTTCGTTGACGAAGAATAGAAAGATTACCAAGTTGGAATTACGGCCCGTAGTAGAGTATTAATATGTAGTTTTACATACACGCTGTCGGTTTGTACCCTATAGTTGGAGCCTAAAGTTATTAAGATTTGGGTTGAAGGCTACTATGGCCGTCGGCGTATATTATAGATGGCAGATCATGTATCTAAGACGGTATTGATGAACAAACTAGCTGTTGAACCCCGTGGTGATCGTGGAACGGGGGTCTGGCCGTGTATACACTCCGTCTTCTCTACAATCATCAATATCCCTAGCTGGTAGGGCACGTTGGGCTGTACGGTCGCCGGTGCGGTGATGATACGGGCCGACACCCCATACTCTAACTTCTATTGGTCCTGCCAATTTTATGCACATACTGCTGGTAGACTGGTAATGTCACAGTTGGGAGATGTAATCTAGTAATATGAACTAATACTTTGACTGTGCTGTGGCTTAGAAGACTTCTCCTCAAGTCTGTTATTGAAGTCCCAATTTATACAACAAATAGAGGTTATGGTCGTAAATATTGAGGAGCACTTGGTATATAACAGGCTACTCTTTTATCCTTAGACACCTCTAGCTTCCGGTGTTCTACTTTCTATTGATCTGCTGTTCGGAATCCTGTGCGTGCTTTAGATCTTCTAAAAATAAAACTGACCCGTGGTACGTTCAAGTCTTGCACGCTAGGTGATAATCATATAAAAACCTAAAGGGCGAACTCTCAAATGTGCCACAAGAGGTAATCAACTAGATTAGGTTCTTTAGGTCCCCGAGCGGATAGGAGACGATGGTCGGAAAGGAGTTTTCAAGGACCTCGTCTTCGTTGTTAGTCTAGAGGTAGCCCTAATGTTCTCTATCGTGTACTACTCTGAACCTTACTAAACAACACTATGTGCTGGGAAGGGACGGCTACGTCACACGGCAGGAGACGTTATTATGTGCTGACAGTGCTGTATCATGAACAAGATAGAAAATAACTGTACTGCTGCGAACTTGGATAGCATTTCTGATTCATATTATATACGTCAAATGCTTAACTTGGGATTTTCAGATCGATCATAGGTCCATATACTTTCTAATGTCCCTTATACCCGTCTAGATCCCTGTCCATGCTACCGCTTGATCGCCTCCCCTAACCGTGCCATGCTAAAGTCGTGTAATCAAGGAGTAAATCTCTACCGACCGCTTTTTGTTTTCATGAGAGGAGCATCTTTTATACACATTACAATAATACCCAACGCCGGGCCCCGGGATATGGTCATCAAGCGTTGAACTTGTTGTTGTTTGTTATACATGTTTGGTCTTTGTACAAGGAGCATACCGTGCTCCAGACGTCATAGCCGTCAAGGTATGATGTGGTGAGCCTATTGGCTCTTGACGACGCCGACCTTCGCAGCGCGCAATACCCTTCCGTTGAGCTTGTAGCCCTTTTGCTGAACGTGGAAGACTGTGTTTTCCTCCTTGCCAGGCATCGGGGTCATAAACGTGGCTTCGTGCTCGTTAGGGTTGAACTTCTCTCCCTCAGGGTCGAATCGGTCGAGGCCGTGCTTGGACAGAGTTTGGAGCATGCCGCTCTCCGTCATCTTCACACCCTCGTAAAAGTTCTTGAGGTCGGCATTGACCTCCTTGCCCTCCTCGACCTTCATATTCTCAAGGCCCATACTCAAGGCGCGGTCTAGGTTATCGACGCTTTCAACAAGATCCTTAGCAAATCGCTGGATAGCGAAGTCGCGAGCAGCCTTTACTTCCCGCTGGGTACGGTCCTGGAGGTTACGGAATTCGGCCACGGAACGGAGGTACTTGTCCTGTTGCGACGAGTGTAAGTCGAGTGTTTGAGGCTTTTATCTAGCAATAGTACATGGCGTTGTCATGCGAGCACGAACCTTCCAGTCAATCGCCTCCTTCTCCTTGGCCTCGAGCTTCTTCTTCAGCTCAGCCTCAACACTTGACGGCGCATTTGCATCTTGGCTTTCTTTAGCCTCCGCTTCTGGTGTTGTTTCTTCACCGTCCTTTTTTTCTGCGGCGTCTGCCTGGTTGCTATACCATCTTGTCCTCGCTGATAATGTGGTACGTAAGGGATTTAAGGTTGCGGGGGAGAACTGTGACCGTACTGCAGGCCGTTGAGTAATTGTCCTTGAGCTGGAAGAAATGGCTCTGCAAGAGGTAGTTAACGCTTTTCGGAACATTGTGAAGAGAGTGTGTTTCGGTACTCTATAATGTGTGGTGTATACAAAAATTAATAGGCGATGTACAACTCAAGGCGCAATTGTGTAAGTCGATGCGAACTGCGAACTGCGAACTAGGTCTGCCTACTTTCTGACCGGGGTAGGGACGAATAATTTTTTGCCGAGGACGGATGTGGCTTATTGGTATTCACTCGCTGTGGCTAAAGCTGCCTAAAGCTCGGGTCCCATTTGGATGCCCTAGGGAGGTACCTACCCCACCTACCAAAATATTCGCCGGCAGAATTTGCCACCGCCCCACACACCGCCTTGAAGCTGTCTATATAAACTTCGCGCACCTCCCCAGCTTCCTAAACTTTTTTCTTTCTTCTTTAGCTCTCTTTGCCTTTTGGCTTAGATCAAGTGTAGTATCTGTTCTTTTCAGTTTAATCTCTGAAAGAGTCCTACTTGGACTCAATCGTGATTATTCTAATTTTTATCCCCCGGAGGCGCATCCTCTGTGCTTGCGCATGATCGCCTCCACCGTGTCCCTGGTATTACACTGCCTCCAGGCGACGCGAACCTTTCTGTTTTCATTACGATGCCTGGCTAGTCCAGAGTCGCGAAGAAGACATTTCCGTTTGCAGATTCTAATGTGAAAGGTGCTTGGGATTGTGGTGGAAATCAGGATGGTGCTCAGTGGGGTCGAGCAGTGGGGAGAAGGGTTCTTTCGTGACGAGACGCTGCAAATATCAAATTAGTTCAGCTAGTCTAATAATCTTGTAAGCTCTCACAACAGTTCAGCCCTGAGTCTATTGCGAACCTAGAGAGAAGACATGGAATTTCTCAGAGGTATGATTGTAATGTCGTCTAGGCAGACGGGTAGGTAATACGTTCGATGATCTGCACAATGAATTGCAAGCCCTAGCTACATAATGTATGTCTAAGGTTACCTAAGCCTGTAGCCTTGCATTGATCCCCGTAAAAAAATAGAAACATTAGGCAGGTACCTAGGTACCATTGCGCATCAGCCTTGGAGAAACGCATTCATTTCTAATTTCTTTCTTTCCATCAACGCCACCATTCTGCATTCTGATCTCCCCCACCTCTCTCATTTAATTACGCGTAACCTTTTAGTAGCACGTTTTCTAGAGCACCCAATAATCTATACTCTGGGTATTGCGCGTTTGACACGATGGAGTATGACACGATGATGATGGACGGCGAGTCCCTAGGACCGTCTGTCAAGATCTCGGCTGTAGGTTGACGACGTTGCTTCTCCTGCCATGATTTGCGCAGCCGCAGCGCTTGCTCCAGTTTGCGGCAATGTGTCTAATAGTCGATTCCGTATTGTAGGCCGATAGCACACACGTCGATTTCGAGCTTAGTAACGTCGATCTATCGTTTGCGAATTCGCTGCGTCGCGTCATACAGGCTGAGGTGCCTACAATCGCCATCGACTTGGTTGAGATAGAGGTCAACACATCCGTTCTAGCCGATGAATTCATCGCGCACCGCCTGGGTCTTATTCCCCTCGACTCCCGCGAAATCGACCAGCTAAACTACACGCGCGATTGCGACTGCGATCAGTCCTGCGGGAAGTGCACCGTTCTCCTTACCCTTCACGCGAAGTGCTCGTCAGAAGAAGTTATGAAAGTCTACGCGCGAGATCTGATCGTCGGCATCGATCGCCCGAATAATCATATCGGAAACCCCGTCATCACAGACCCCGAAGGCCACGGATCATTAATAGCAAAGCTACGGAAGGGCCAAGAGCTGAAGCTTACGTGTATCGCGAAGAAGGGCATCGCAAAAGAGCACGCGAAATGGTCGCCGACTGCAGCTGTCGGCTTTGAGTACGATCCTCACAACAAACTACATCATCTGGATCTGTGGTACGAGACAGATGCTGCCACGGAATGGTAAGGTTACATTTCCATCGCCCTGTTCATTCCCGGTTTCAAGGCTAACAGCGCGCTACAGGCCCAAGAGCAAATATGCAGAATGGGAGGAGCCGCCGGCAGAAGGGGAGCCCTTCGACTACGATGCCGTCCCTAGCCGATTCTATTTTGAAGTGGAGAGTGCAGGAAACATTGAGCCCGACGCCATTATCCAGGAAGGTATCAAAGAACTACAACGCAAACTCGCTGGCCTAATCCACGGCATGGGTGAGAATGATGATATGAACGGGGACTACAATGGACCTCGAAGCCCTGAAGGCATGGATGGAGGTGCACCTTGGCAGGACCAAGGCTATACTACTCCATATGCCGGGGCAGGCAATGCAAGCGCATGGGGTGGTGGAGGTGCTACTGCGTATGGCACCACACCGTACGGGAACTCAGGATCGGCTGGCTGGTGAGGATGATCAGCCATGGCGGATAAGGTTGGATACGACGACCATACTCCAGTAACCTTTATTGCACGTCACCTTGTACTATATTAAAAAAAAAAAGTCTAATAGGCACATGGGAGGTCCTCCATGGCTTTGCCAGGCTTCACTAGCCGTCATATGGAGTTAATGGTTTGAGAATTTGAACAAGGGGCGTCGGGGAGTTGCATTATAGACGACTGGAGACCTAGTCGCAGCGCATGGTTCATTGCTCCTCAATACCAGATATCACTACCTAGATATGAGGGAGTACCCCAAAAAAAGATTAATAGAAATCACATTCTTAATTGCTCTTTAATATAGTACCGCTGGCCTAATTACACTATCTAGCCAAGTTGAAAGAAATCATAGCAAGCTGCCCAGCTAACGCCTGTGAAGTATGCATGTTGATGCAATGTACCAAAGCCACGCATACATCATGCTCTCTACCTAAACGCCTTTACCCTGGATCGACCGTCTATATCTACATATCTATATGTATGCTGACCGCCGTGATCCTGTCTATGCCATTTGCCGCATTCTATTCGTGTCAGAATCCAAAATCTGACTGGTTGCTTGCTTACTGTTGTCACTAAACGGGCTGAGGTATCTCACTCCTCGATGCCCTTGACTCTTCTATATGCTGTGCGGTGTGCCTCAAGAAACAAAAATGTACATATTGTTTGTCTATTACATATCGTTAGCAACTCACTCATATTTTCTGCTAGTTTCTCGGCGGGCAAAATAGTAGGGAGACTTACGGTCCTAATCGCAGGAAAGCTGGCACCCAGCCCTTAAACATCCAAGTAACGCCCTCTTTTGCGTAAATCTCGGAGATAAGGCTAAGGAGCCCCTTGTTAGTATGCGCACTCATGACACGGCTCTTGATTACGTCGACAGGGGAGCAGATAGTAGTCGCCACAAAACCGGCGAGAAGAGAGCTTGCAAAGTGGGTTGTCGTCGTGTCGCCTAGCGGTGTGTACGTCATTAGCATGACCTTGAATGTATCGTAACTGGCGAGCTGGCTGGCATTCATGAGCGCAGCACGTGTGGAGTTGGGCCACACGCCCCGGAACCAGCTCGACAGGCCCTCCACTCGCGCCATCTTAATCATGCCGTCCAGCCCGTGTCGGTACCGCCGCTTATGCGTATCCGCAAGTGTCGCGTCCTGTTGCATCCGGACATTCACTACGTCTGCCGCGTTTCCCGATAGGCCGCCGAGAAGCCCGGAAAATGATGACAGCCCAATGAGTAGTGGCAGCGACGGCTTCTGCCCTTCTGGCGTGAACCGACGCTTGAGGTCCTCGTATACTCCGAACCGCACCGTCGAGTATGTCATCTGCCGTAGTAACGATGCCGTGAGCCCGTCGTAGAGACCCCGCGGTCCCGATGTTCGCACAATATGCATGAAGGTACCACTCATATTCTTCGGCGCATCGCCCGAGCGCAGCTGGAGCCGGACCTTGACTATACAACGAGAAAAATACAGTTAGTCGAGGCCGAGAGTGTTTGCGAACAAGATGGACGGGACAAAACTTACCTAGATCGAGCGGATGCGTCACACAGGCGGCCATACTGCTCGCACTGCCGCCAAACCAGAAGGGATATGCGATTTGCTTCAGAGTAATCTGTTTCTTGTGGAGCTTCGGTTTGACGCCGGCGCTTGGCAGAGCCGAGGGGGGTGACACCGCCGGCGCCGAACCGTTTGGAGTGGTCTGAGACATCGTGGCCTGCTGCATCGCAACGTTATAGTAGGTGTGTTACAACGATCGTCTTTTCCTAGCGTGCCGCGCTCGTGTCGTAGCGGTCGTCGTAGTAGTCACAAAATGAAAATCTAGCCAAATGGCGGAAGAACCAAAAATCTCAGGACTGATATAGGAGAAATGATTCTAATTTCGCCACCAGCAGCAAACGACAGCAAGGCCCAGCCATTAAAGAACAAAATGGGTATGGGAGGAGCAGACAATGAAAGTGAGGAGTTGACGTTGCAGGTGATCGTGGACGGTAATTGATTTTCAAGCGATTAGATAGATACAATTTCCCATCTGTCGGTAATGATAAACTGGGGACGCCTGTAGCGTACCTGGGTATCTTCAAGAAAAAGTTAATGCCGGCTGGGCCCCTGAAAAAGGTGCTGAAGAGGCGCCTGAAAAGGTCCCGCCTTACCTCATCGTGCAGTAGGTAGTCGGCTCTTTAAACACCGAGAAAGCCGAATGTAGGTACCTTATGTACCTAGGTTAGGTAGCTTGTGTAGGCTTGTGCTAAGCTAGAAGCACGGGCCATGGCCTTATCATTAGATTCTTCAATTCATATAGCCTCAGTAAGGTACGATGGCATTGTCGCGATAGCCTCAACACCTGTCTAGATTCTACTCACCATGTGGGCGTCTCGGTTTACTATCGCTTCTAGAAGCACTAGGGGAGCAGCTGGTACTGTTTTGAGGAGCTGCCAGCCGTGCTGGTCGAGTCGCAGATTTTTGTCCACGGAAGGTTAGTTTGCTACAGGCCTCACAAGTAGCTCGAGTTGCCGCTAATCCAATCCGCCATTCCCACAATAGCTGCAGCACCTACAGCACCTACAATAGCTGCACCCGACGCCGTCTCAGAACAATCAACAAAACCAACGAGACGAGGCCAAACGACAATCAATGGCAAGACATACACAACTGATTCATGGTTCAACGTACAGGATAACATCATAGACAAGGCCCACCGCCAGCTACATCTACAAAAAGACCACCCGCTGTATATTACCCGTCAAATAATTGAATCCGTGTTTCCTGCGCCCGCATTTAAATACTACAACACTTTCGATCCCGTCGTAACCACACAACAGAATTTTGATTCTTTAGGGTTTGCGAAAGATCACCCGGGCCGCGCCAAGTCAGACACATATTACATCAATAGCGAGACGTTACTGCGAACACATACGAGTGCGCACCAAGCCGAGACCTTTCGTGCCAATCTCAGCGACGGTTATCTAATCAGCGCTGATGTGTACCGCCGCGATGCAATCGATCGCAGTCATTATCCGATATTCCACCAGATGGAAGGGGCGCGCTCGTGGGACCGCACAAAGGTGCCCAATGGCGATATTGCGGCTGCGGTGTGGTCGGATCTAGAAAAACTACCGACGCATAACATGGAGGTCCAAGACCCCAACCCGCCGTTCCACCACGAGCGGAACCCACTACAGGAGGGCCACCACTCCGCCGCCGAGGCGGAGGCCATTGCGGCCCATCTGAAGAGGTCGCTGGAGCTCATGGTTGTTGAGATATTCACTAGAGTCAAAACAGCTGCTAAGAAGGCCGACCCCGACTACGTCGACGAGCCCCTTCAAGTTCGCTGGGTTGAAGCATATTTCCCCTTCACAAGTCCATCATGGGAGCTTGAAGTGTACTATGAAGGTGATTGGCTCGAGTGCTTGGGTTGTGGTGTAGTCAAGCAGGACCTCTATATCAACGCAGGCGTGCCAAACCAGCTCGGCTGGGCCTTCGGTATCGGCCTCGACCGCATTGCTATGTTACTGTTTAAGATCCCCGATATCCGGCTCTTTTGGTCGAGAGACGAACGATTCCTAAAACAGTTCATTGGTGTCTCGGACGATCTGGACTTGTTAAAGCGCTTCAAGCCTTTCTCTAAGCACCCAGGTTGCGCCAAGGACGTATCGTTCTGGCTCAAATCAACGTCTGCAGCTGGCGGTAACACGGAGACTAACGTGCACGACTTCCACGAGAATGACGTGATGGAGATTGTGCGCAGCATGGCGGGAGACGTCGTCGAGGACGTCAAGGTCGTCGATACGTTCACACACCCGAAAACTGGGCGGAAGAGCATGTGCTACCGCATTAATTACCGCGCTCTCGACCGCACCCTTACCCACATCACGGTCAACACTCTTCATAGCAAAGTCAAGAACGCATTAACAAAAAAGCTCGGCGTCGAGATACGGTAACGCGATAGGCGTATCGTGTCTTAGATCTGTTCAATCAGAACACAACTATCGTCGTCAGCTTTGCTATTCTGCAAGGCGGCCCGATGTACACTAGAACTCAAATCATGGATCCCGCTGTTCAGATGTCTATTTGATGGCCTGATTTGCCTCTTTGCCAAGGCATCCACGACCAAATCAGAGCGGCTATACGCAGTACGATTTTCGGCGTTATCCGCGCGCGATCGCTCTTAGTGTTTGGTGTAAACTTCGTAGGGCAGGCCGATAGTTAGGAGGCTGTCTCGCCATACTTAGAGACATGTCTAGATTTGTGTAAGATACCGCGAGAAATTCACGGCGGAATTAACATCGACTCGCCACCTCTCTACCTATTCGAACAGCTTCACATGCAAGCATCTCTCACTGTAGCGATCTAGTTAGATAACATTTTATCTGGTCGCCGTCTATACTACATGATCCCGTCAAATCATGCCTATATATTACAAACTATCCATTGTGCGATCTCGTGCTTGGCTATATTTGTCTTGGCACAACCCGGTCGCATCAGTACAATAGAAAGCCAATGGAGAACTCGGGCCACAATGCGGCGGCATCGATAATGAATACCTATCTCCTTGGAAAAGTGAAGGCTTGATATTAAATCTGGCTGTACTCCGTGTGTGTATGTATTCGCTAACGCTAAGACTTAAATAGTAGGAGTGGCACATATGTACTAGCCCCAGGTAAGTATGCACATGCTGGAGAGCACTACTTTGATCCACTGATCTGCGAAACTTGGCATAATTTTACCCTTTATTAAGTATAATATACGGCATGATGCAAGTCCCCATCCTGTACTACCTATTAGAGACAATATCTGTCTAGGCCAAGGCTTGACAAGGCTTTGGCTGAGCCTTCCGTGGTGCCTCGGCGAATGGTTTTACACATACAATGCCACAGGAGAATAATCATCAGTATGAAGTCGAGCTTGGCTTTACTTGGCTTTACTTGGCAAAAAGTATGCTTTCGGATCCCTACCAACCGAAACACATCTTGTTCACTATGTAGACCAAGCATAGCCAAATCAAGACACCCCTGCCGAGCCGGGAACCCAACTGGGAAGATATCCATGCCAGACCCCATGCAAGTGCGGACCAACGAAGTGGGAAATCCCTCAGCCTACATTTGCTGGAGGTGCCCCGATTCGCGGTGCTCGTCATCTTCGCCAAACACTCGGCGCAAGGTGGTGTAGCGGCGGTAAAGATGGCAATGCGATGGCGCACCCCAGGCAGGGTATATCGAAGCGGACGTATGTGTAAGACCTGTAAGAATATAAGCAGAAAAGCTTATCACAGCTCCCCGGAATGTTTGTTTCATGGGAGCCTGGTGTGCGCGTGCGTGCTGCCTCGATAGAATCTGGCAGATCTGGGTATAGGTGCACCATCCCCCGAGCATCCCATCCCATCCCTTCTGTATGCGGCTAGAAATCCCTCACGGGAGCGCTACGGTGCCTCTGTCTCAGTGACAGCGAATGCTGCTGTTGAGCTAAACCACGTGTGCTTACGTTTGGCTATTGGGTGGACTTCGGTCGCCCATCCCACCACCGGCGCACCAACCAGTTGATTGTATTGTTTGTCACAATTCCGAATGGGCAGCGCAGGTTGACAGGCAGGCAGGTTGATAGCGTGAGTGAGGTCATCTATCCCCAGACTCCACATGTTGGGCTGTGCCTAGGTCGATTCTAGTCGATCGACAGGCGAGATAGGTATGCGTAGTCCGTTACCGACCCCATCAAGTGCCGGATCCCCAATGTTTGTTTTGTTTGCTTGTACTTATGTATTATTGCGTAATAGCGAAGTTGGTAGCGTTGGTAGCTCAATTCATCAGCTTAGGTATACACTAGATAGATAGGAGTTAACAAATCCAACCAAAGTGCTAATTGTCACCATGTTTATCTAGGCTCAGGCAGCACACTATGCGTATGCTGTCATCGATAAGATTACTTATGTAGGGAGTGTAGGACAGATTGAACATCGGCGGCTTATCTTGCATCAAATCTCTCGTCTAAATACGCAGTATGTATGTAGGTATGTATGTATGTATGTGCTGCTGACCTCAGACTGCGATGTGAGGGTCGAATCTGGGCACTCGGTTTTATTTTTATTTTCTTATTTTCTTTGGAGAAGACCGGCGGAAGCGGAGGCGGAGGTGATGACCGATGACGCACCTCCCAGCCTCACTCCCTGGGGATCTCGAGACGAGCGATCCATCATCTGTCAAATGTGTAGGAAGCACAGAGTAAGTAGGTAGGCAAGCCAAGACTGATTTGCACAACCCTGGCACGACAGGACTTGTGCCGCCTCGTCGGCCTCGACCGTACCGTCTCGGCGCGCTCTAGCGATGGGTTCCTTTTTGCCCAGACTTTGGTCTTATACAACGGACTTCTGAGAATGATAGGCAGAATGGGAGGACACGCAATGGGAAACACAGCCAAGCTGGGCATGGCATGGGACCGCAATGTCCGTCCGAGTAGAAGCCCGGGGAAGATGATGGGTCCCCCTACGACGACGCGCTGTGCTCTGTAGAGGAGGTGTGCGTGCGGGTTTTACAAACACCACGTCGTGACCAACCCGCAAGGGCTGGCTGGCTGGCTGCGTAGCACCATTGCTTTAACTGAGGGGTGTGTACAGGGCATTGGCATGGGGGGTTATGTATTATGTATTATGTATGCGTAGGAGTATAGGTAGGAGAGAGGTCCCTACTATACCTACCTATGTAAGTAAGGTTAGCCGCTAGGGAGGAGGTAGGTGTAAGTGATATTAGGTAGGTAGACTACCTTGTTACTATCTAGTGTAAGTCAAGTATATGCGTGCATATGGGTGGGATGCGAATACGCACAAGTTGAAGAGGAATGATTGAGCAATGAATGCTTGCCTGCCTGCTTGCCTGCTTGCTTGCTTACCCACGCCAGGCCTATGTAAGTATACACGCCCTTGTAAGTAAGTATGTAAGTCAGTCAATATGCGTAGTCAATATGTACAGAGAGTATCTGTAAGCGCATCCCGAGCGCATCTTGAGTATTGCCCCCTCCGATCTGGGATCCTGCGAGCGATGTCTTGCGGCTTTTTGGAAAAGAAAAGCCTCATCTCGCCGCCTCTCCGCACGCCTCTGTCTCTCTGCATGCATGTTTCTTCGCATGTGGTGCAATGCGAGAACAACCTAGAACACGTATTTATGTCTGAGGCTTCGCTGTCCGAATCCTAGACTTGCCCGCCAAGTTGATTGTCGGCTGGGCACCGCTCTCGGGTTACATCTGCCAACTAAACTACTTAAACTATTGTCATCTGCTACCACCGGCATTGTCTTCCACTACGCGAAACAGATCTCGGGCCAAGAGTGCTACCGCTTATTCTACTTAAGACACCTCTGGGCATTCATTACTTACATTACATTACATTACACTAACATCGATCGGCTGTGAGGCTTTGATTGTCCTACACAAGTCTCTCAAGTCTTACCGCACTTCTCAGGATTTACCTTGATTACTGCGTATACTATTAGGCTAGCAGCTTGATAGTAGAGAGTCCCGCCTTTGGCCCCTATTCCCCATTAACATAAAAGCCTCGAGTTCACTCACAACCCAGCCGACCTACCGAGGTTTCTCGAGGGTTTGGTCTGAGTAAATCATCTATCCCAATCCACTGCGCCTCGTTCAACGACACACGAGGCTCTGACGCGAACATCACCAACCAACCAACCCGTGGCTTATTTAGATGAGCGTGAGCCCACATACGGCAAACAAACAGCCCACCCAACAGCTGACTGGCGTTGATATTGCTGTTCGACCTTCGTTTACCTAGCTGGGTAGACTAGAACGAACGAACGAGCCAGGCAAGGTGGACAGAGATGACGTGAACAGCATTCGACAAACGCACTGGTGTCCTACGCTCCCGCTCCTTGAGGCGGTCCTTCGCTATTTTACTCGGTGGGGACTAGGTTTCTACTTGGTTTCTACTTAAGGACCAATCGCAGCCGGTCCCGCTTCGCACGTTTTCTCCGATCCCAAGCGACCGGATTTATAAAAGTCTACTCCAAGATAGTAGGCACGGTACCTACATACTTCACCAGCACCCCAGCCCGCACCAGCTCGCAGCAGCAACTCCGTACAGTACCTAAAATAGCTCGGACCTCTATCGGATCGGCTGTCGCAAAAGGCGTCCAAGAGCGCCTCTGCTGCACAGGAATCTGTCCTCCCACTGCAGCTAGCTGTCTTGTGCAGGACCTCCTGCAGTGCCAGGTGCCCTACGCCTACCTAACGGGGAACTAGTCTCTCCGCCAAGACATCCAGGGTTTATAGCCCCACACCATTCCCGCTGCTACCTACCTTACAGCAGGTACCTACCTCAGAGTACCTACCTGGGTACCTACTGCACGGTCATCTGTATCGCACATACTCAGTACCGAGGCGGTGTCGTCTACAGAATACCTCTACCTCTACCTTCCTGGATAACAGGACGCCACCGTGCACTTACCCCACCACAGCGCATGTGCACATCGAGTCTGCACTCCGCAGTCGCTAGAAGTCGCCTGTACGAAGAAAGGTACCTGGCCCACCACTGTTCCTGCTGCCGGCCTGGAGGTACCGTCGCAACCCAAACCCCGATCCGAGTGATACACTACGTAGAGTGGTCTCACCCCATTATGTTGTCGAGACCCCTGGACACTGCCATGGGCGCCATGGGGACCATGACTCCTCGTCCGAAAATGGCTTCCGGTCCACTGGTTGCGCAACCGGCTCTACCACTTGCAGGGTCTGTCAGCGCCTCGCACCGCGCTACAACCACCACCACAACCATCAAGGCTGGTGAGTTTATGGTTTCTTTGCTTGAACCTAGAATACCTAGAATATACCTAGAATATTTTCCCAGCTTCTGTTTACCTACCTACCTACAGAGTATCCCATCCTTTCAGTTTGTTTGTTGATCCAATAAACTTTCCCTGCAACGTGCTGATTAACGAGCCCCCGATTTTATTTTTCTTCTCCCTGACTATTTCTGTCCGACCCTCCGCTCTTTCAGCATCTCCAATTGCAACCAATCACCACACCACTATCTCTTTTGCCCAAGCACTAGTCGACCCCCGATTATCGGCACGTCATTGTTTTGCGCCCACTACTACTATTATTACTACTACCTACTACTACTACCGTACTAACGGAAGCCTTGCAATCGCAATAGAATTCCGCATCGCTCGCAAACAATCAGGTTTATCAACTCTCGCCATAGTGGCAATGACTAATCGGCGACTCGTCGCAACTTCAAATGTCGATCCTGCCACAATACCGCGATCTCTGCCAATGCCGCACCACCACGCACAGGTAGCCAAGAATTCCGAAACTGCCGTCGCAAAATTCAATGATGGCAGGGCCTCACCACCTACTCCCACAACCCTGAATGGGAATGGGAACAGCACAATGACCTCACCCTTTCCAGTTCTCGATTCTGGTCTCTTCATGCCGGCGCCTGCTCTTGCTCTTCCTAGCTTTGATCCCTCTACGAATCCATCCTCACTCGCCAATGCACTCCGCGCTATCCATGATGATCGCAATACTCCCGCTGTCCCTGCCGGGCGGCGGCCTTCGGCAGATAACTCGCCCTATACCAAGAGCTTGTCTTCAACAGCGCCTGCTTCACCTAGGATGTAAGTGGTTCCAAGCTCTGAAACTGTATTCGTCGTAGCTAGTCACTAATATTGGGTGCTGCAGACCACCCATCCGACAGAATTCCGGCTCCGCAACACCACGAGTGCGACCACATGCAACTACCCTCAGTATCCCGGGTATGACTCGGTCCCTCGTCTCGCCCGATGGAAGAATTGCCGACCGAGATGTCGCTGCAAAGTTGGTTATAGTCATGGTCGGCCTTCCGGCTAGAGGCAAATCCTATATCACCAATAAGCTCCGAAGATATTTGGCTTGGCAACAACACAACACCAAGATCTTCAACGTCGGCAACCGCCGCCGTACGCAGGCTAATGTGCTATCCCCCACGAAGCCGAGCCCAGCAAAGCCAGTTGACACACCAAAAGATGCCGGGGCGTTTGCTGCCAATGGTGTCCCATCGGACTCCGAGACGTCTAATCATGCACCGTCAACCCCGGGGGGTTCGCTTGTCGATCACTCCGCTAAATTCTTTGATCCCAAAAACTCGGAAGCTTACAAACTGCGAGAAGAAATGGCTATTGATACCTTGGACGAGTTATTAGACTATCTGCTCTGTGGCGGCGGCTCAGTCGGCATCCTCGACGCGACCAACAGTACAATAGAACGCCGGCAGCACGTGTTCGATCACATCAAGGCTCGTGAGCCAAAATTGGGCATCTTATTCATTGAAAGCGTTTGCAAGAACCCCGAGGTATGCATGAAACTAAGTTTAGTCTCACGTTGTCATGGTATGCTAACATGGGGTAGCTTCTGGAAGCAAACATGCGCCTTAAACTGTCCGGTCCTGATTACAGAGACAAGGACCCAGTGAAGTCTTTGGCAGACTTTAGAGAGCGGGTCAAGGCCTACGAAAGTGCATATGTCCCTCTGGGTGACTACGAGGAGGATCATGCAATGCAATACATCAAGGTAAGGGTCATAACTTGGCAGCCATACAGCTATCAAAGACTAATAGTGAAATAGATGATCGATGTTGGCAAGAAAATTACTCACTTCGGATTGGAGGGTTTCCTTAGCACCGGAATCGCTACATACCTATCGTCTTTCAACTTATCCCCCAGGCAAATATGGATCACACGCCATGGCCAATCCGTCGATAATCGCCTTGGGAAGATTGGAGGCAACTCAGAGCTGACAGACCGTGGCTATAACTACAGCCACGTGCTATACAACTTCATAACTGCAAAACGGAAAGAGTGGTTGATTGACCAGAAAAACAAAATCGCGCAGTCATCGTTTCCTCCTCTTCCCGGCGACGAATCTCCGCCGTATCCGGAGATCAACGAGGAACTCGACGAGAAGAACACGTGCGTGTGGACATCAATGTTGACGCGCAGCATAGAGACGGCACAGCACTTCGAAGCTGATGAGGATTATGACGTGAAGCATTGGGAAATGCTCAACGAGCTGAATGCGGGGAAGTTCGAGGGTTTGACCTATGAAGAAATTGCTCGCGACCACAACGATGAGTATGTCAAGCGTCAGATGGATAAACTTCACTATGTTTATCCTGGGGTTGGCGGAGAAGGATATCTGCAAGTGATTAGCCGACTTCGAGACATGGTTCGTGAAATCGAGCGAATCAAAGACCACTTACTTATCATCGGTCATCGGTCCATCTGCCGAGTGCTCATGGCATACTTCATGAATCTCACCAGAGATGATATTGCGGACCTCGACATGCCTCTTGGAGTGGTCTACGCTATAGAACCAAAGCCATATGGCATCGAGTTCCACGCATACAAATACAACGAGGCGGAGGGGTGGTTCGACGAGATCCCGGATTATAAACCACAGAAAACCGTCGATCTACACGCCTAATGGACCGACGTCTTGACCACTTTCTTCTGGTGTTCAGGGCGGTGAAAAGCCGCGAACTAGTGTACACTACTAAACCTTCAATGCGGCGTCAGTGTTTTTAAGTAAAGATACCATGGGATAAAGGGCAGGCTAAGGAGTGCGGATTTCGGTAGGACGACCTAAGTCGTGTGCATGGACCGAAGTACGAGAACGGAACCGGTGGCCGCATTCTATTGGAGTTCTTGGCGTTTGGGGAGGCTCACGCTTTTACGATTCTGGAGACGAATGTGTCAGTTCGACAGATCGACTAGCGGTAAACAGAACGCGCCGCAACACGGCTGCAATGACCGTCGCTCCTATGCTCATCGATAGAGTGCTCAAAGATGAGCGGATGTAAGGGACTAGGATGTATCTTAATGTACCTGGAGGATATTAGCCCGAGCTACATCTTAGGCTCACCTCCTCTATAATTACAACATATATACCCATCACACAGTAGCAATGAGAATGAGTGACCTTTGTAACAGATACTAGTTAATTAATGCTAAAGAGAATATGTATTGTTTGCAGAAATGCCGAGCCGCATATCACCGCCTTCAAGGAGTTATTTCCAAGCTCAGATTACAAGTCTCACCTAGATAGCTTTGTAAGGCGTGCTGATGGATTATCTAGTAAATAACTATAGATAGTAGAGACACTGCGGATACGCCGGATCCATGCCCTGTAGTGATCTATGCAGACACCAGTAATATCTGACCGCTTTTTAATGCTGAAGATAACTATCTTTCGCTATATACTCCGCGAAAACACCCATGCCAATAGGATCATGGCCAATGATAATAGTTTAGTCGATAGTGAATACAGACTTTGTGACTTCTATATGAAACCGGCGTCGCTAGGTCCTATATCGGCGCAGGGAGGTGATGATCTTGATTTACTACATACATAGTACGGTAAGAGCTCTGAATCACCAACACTGCCTTTGACATAAAACTCTCGCTCACTCTAGCTTGGTACAAACCTGGTCATATTTAGGTGTTTATTAAAATTACTCTGCTGTTTGACTATTAGCGGAAGTTGGTTAGGTTAGAACTAGGTAGCTGATGCTAAAGGCAATCAAATTTATGTTTGATGCATTAGAGTTAAACTACCGAAAACTCTGATACTTTACTACAATTTACGCGTACATAGAGTGCATTAGCATTGTACTTCCGTGTTGCTTTTTTGTATGTGTAAATTCCTGATATTAACAAGTATAAACCGGACATTTCCTAGTTGGGCATATGGCCAGCTAAGTCACATATATAACTCCAAAGCAAGGGTTAGATTTCGAGCATTCGATTCGCGCTAGTATGCCAAGTATATTGTTTTGCCTGGCCTAGCTATAAATGTAGGTACGTAGGCATTCTTTTGTTTGTCTATTTTCTACACTCACTCCTCTACGAAAATGCATTCTATCAGTTTATCGTGCTGAATATCTAAAATGGGCCATTAAGGAAGCGACCAATTATAACTTCATATAGACAGTTTATTAGACTCCATAACAGATATTCACCACATCTAGACAACCCTTGTTTAGCTACGAATTTTGTTCATCAATTTATCATCCATAAACAGCCGGCGACCCTTGTTCTCAGTATCTACGCGTATATGTGAAAAAGCTAGACGGGGCAAAGAAGAGACAAGAGAAGGCGGCAACTCCTCTTAGTTCCCGCCACGAAGCGATACAAGCTAGCACTCCTTACTATTGGCAGGCATTTTCTATACGCTATAAATTGCTACCTTATATTTGATGAAGGCCCAAAGAGTATTTCTATATCTAACTTAGACTTTAGGTTTATAGTAAAGTTATTTAATGAGTGCTGTCATGAGGCACGTGGGTAGATAGCATTGGGTGGCCTGCTGACATCATACTGAAGTGGCATGTGATGATAGCACCTGTCATGAGTGACCTGGCAGCTGCTGTCACGCAACAAAATGGCATTCGCACTAACAATAAGGTACCTAATCCCATTAGCCAATCCCAATTGATTGCCCTTATGCATGCGCGTGAGAATAGGTACAGTACCTAGGTAGGTCATAATAATGAGCCACAGTGCCCCCCAGTCCCAGTCTAATACACCAACAAGGAATGTCCTTACCTCGCTTGGTATTGTGTACAGGTACACCTCGATTGAACACTGTAGCTGTAAATATTATCTGCCTACAGAATACCTGCAGCTACTGTGTCCCTCCCAAACGCTTTAACTCAAGCACCTTCGAGAGCTTTGTTGTGCCCTGATCTCTGCGATGGCAACAGGTGTCCTCATCACTTTTTAAGCTATATCGACCACTTCTAAATTGCTGTTGCAACTACCCCCAAAATGAACGGCCACTTCGCTGCAGTTGGCGATGCGCCCACCAAGGCGCAGTATGGCCATGGCGTTCAAGTCATTGACGAAGACAAAGAATTCAAGTGCGACACTATCTGCCTGCCTCTTCGTTTGCCTTTCTACTGACATTGTGTGCGACGATTTGTAGCTCCAACTTGAGTTCGTACTTAGTAGCCACCGATGTTGCCGAGGCCGGGTTCAACTACCATATTATATCTGTCTTCGGATCCCAGTCGACCGGAAAGTCCACTCTGCTAAACAACCTCTTCGGGACCGATTTCAATGTCATGTCCGAGACGGAGCGCCGTCAGACTACTAAGGGAATATGGATGTCCAAGAACAAGACCACCTCGATGACAGATAACATCCTCGTCATGGATGTCGAAGGTACCGATGGACGTGAGCGTGGCGAGGACCAGGACTTCGAGAGAAAAAGCGCATTATTTGCCCTGGCAACTAGCGAGGTCCTGATCGTCAATATCTGGGAACACCAGGTCGGCTTATACCAAGGTGCTAATATGGGTTTACTGAAGACCGTGTTCGAGGTCAATTTACAGCTATTCCTGAAAGATAAACAGTATGTTTTAGGAGACCAGCATAGGGCGTAAGGTCTATGCGCTGACACTTCCACTAGGTCTAATCCGAGGTCTCTACTATTTTTCGTAATTCGTGATCACATCGGCAATACACCCCTCGCCAACCTTCGAAATACGCTGATCCAGGATCTCACAAAAATCTGGTCATCTATATCAAAGCCGCAGGGTCTAGAAAATGCTGTGATCGAAGACTACTTCGATTTTGCCTTCGCTGCGCTCCCACACAAAATTTTACAACCTGATAAATTCGTAGACGAGGTGAAGACTTTGGGGAAACGGTTCGTGGCTGGCAGCCGCAGCTCTAAATCGCAAGTAGGACATGGGAAACAAGAGCTTGAAGGTGGACTCTTTTTACCTGAATACCACCGAAGAATCCCAGCCGATGGTTTCTCTGTATATGCGGAGGGGGTCTGGGATCAGATTGTCAACAACAAAGACCTCGATCTACCTACTCAGCAGGAACTTCTCGCGCAGTTTCGCTGTGACGAAATTTCCCGAGATGTCTTAATTTCATTTGACATTGCTATCGGGCCGCTCGAGGAACAACAAGCTGAAGCTTCTCGCATCGGCAAGCCGCTTGTTCTAGCAGACCTCGGCGAGACTGGAAAACAAACCAGGGAGAAATGTGTGAAGGCATTTGAAATACAGGCCGGTCGATATCATAAAGCTGTTTATGCACGAAAACGCACAGAGCTTGAAGGCAAGATTGATCAACGACTAAGGGCCCTTTATCAGGGGCAGCTCACGGCGGCACACAAATCTGGCGTAGCCTCCTTCAGTGATGCTGTCTCTGGAGCTGTAAAAACTGGCCAAAAATCAGGAGCGGCCTATGAATTTGCAGAGATCGTAGGTACAGAAAAAGCGAAGTGCTTGGATCAGTTCAAGACCGAAGTCCAGAGTTTGACTATCCCAGACGTTGCGTGGACTAACTTTAGCTCACAACTGGTCCTCTTCGAGAAGGAACTTGATGAGGCTAGCGCCCGCTTGCGAAAGGAAGAGATGCGAAGACTTGCTACACGCGTTGAACGATGGGTTAAATCGCGACTTGGCGATGCTGTGGGCCTTGAATTCAACAAACTGGGGTCCGGGAGAGGTGGCTCTGGTGCCCCAGAGGAAGGGGAGAAGCCGCCTACAGAGAAGGATCTTTGGGATCGAATCTGGAATGTATTCGCCTCTATTGTCAGCGAAGCTGAAAGCCGCTTTACCGATCGAGCAAAGAGCTTTGAAGCAAGCGAAGCTGAGGTCGAGGTTGGACTTTGGCGTCTTAGACGTAAAAGCTGGGTTGCTTTGAGAGAAAGGGTCGATGAAGAAGTTATGGAAGGAAATATCCTGCTTAAGCTTCGCGAGAATTTTGAGGATAAGTTTAGATACGATGAAGCTGGAGTCCCGCGGATATGGCGGCCTGCTGATGATATCGAGGGCATATATACCCGGGCACGAGAGTCGACTCTTACTCTCATTCCCCTCCTTTCTAGATTCCGGCTCTCCGCTACCTATGGTCCACCAGACCTACCTTCCTTCATCGGTCATCAGCCTGTTGGGGCGGAACCTGAAGATGAGGACGACTTAACCCCGATTGGCGGTATCGATGAAGAGGAAGGCAAGAGTCTGGAAGAAGAAATGACAGTTTTGAGTGAAGCCAAACGGCAGGATTTGGTTGTCCGATTTAAGAAGACGGCTGATGGCGTATACGTTGAAGCTAAGCGAAGTGCCATCGGTGGAGTCGCCCAAGTGCCGCTGTATTTCTACGGAATACTATTGGCTCTGGGATGGAATGAGCTCCTGACTGGTGAGTTGGAGTTGGAGTTGCTGAACTAAGCATGCCTTCTTGAATACTAACATTGTCTAGTCTTGCGCAACCCCATGCTCTTCTTGCTCCTTGTCATCGTAGCTGGTGGAACTTATGTTGCGTACAACCTGAATCTGCTGGGTCCGATGATGCAGATGTCTACTGCAGCGTGGAACCAGGCTCTTGAGATTGGAAAGCAGCGGCTTCGAGAGTTCTTGGAAAACAACGAGACGGCCCGTCAAGCTATCGCTATGCCTGCTCGGGACAGCGACTCGATAAGCCGTAAGTAATTCTTCAAGTCAATCTCTCTACTTTTAGCCACCCAAGGAGTAAAAACGGGATTCCCTTTGGGTTGGAGTGTCTCATAAACTCTCCATGCATCCGAAACACTTATATATCTCTCACTATTGCGATGACTGACACTGAACTTCACAGTGGACACCTTGGATAGCCGCGGCAGGAAGTCTCGCCCGGCTGCGGATGATGATGATATTTAATTAGAATACGGGTATACGCCCCGGGCATGAGTTCGGAAATGCATACGAGGGTATGATGCAGGATATAATGTAAACATGTCAGATTGGTGTCAGGGCGATCACTTGAATTTAGACCGTCCGTTTGCCAAGCCATTACCGTGTGTCCAAACGCCATGAAAATGCAATAATTTTGTACAAATCAGAATGCTTCCAACCCAGCAGGAGTACCGAACCATGTGCCGAGCTCGTCGGCATCCTTTTCTCTCTCGCCACTGGCAGCGAAGAAATCGGTTAAGCGACTTGTGGACTCATCCTCATCGGCCGGCCACTCTACTTTGACGCCGCCTTTCGACTCTAGCATATCCTTCGCCGTACCCCAACTGAACCTACACTCGGGCCCCCAGCCAAATACCGGGTGCATATTCTGTCTCAGCCACGCCACACATCGCGGATCCGAGGGATACCCCGACCCCCAGGACAGAGGCTCCTCCTCGTCCCCCCCTTCTTCACCCCCGGCGCCTCTCCGTGCGGCGCCATCCCGGGCCCAGGCCTCGTACATGACCTCGAGGGCGGCGTCGCGCGTGACCTTGGCGCAGACGCTGGCGGCGCTGACGCAGGGGTAGAGGCTGTCGGCCTTCTTGGCGACGGTGATCTGGAGGGTGGGGAAGAGGCGCTCGAGGCGGCGCTGGTAGGCGGCGGGCTGGCCGATGGTGTCGACGTAGACCTCGCGCACGTTGACGCCGCGGGCGAGCACGCCCTCGACGAGGGCGGCGGTGGCGTCCATGGCCTGCGCGTTGAGGTTGTAGGCCGCGCCCGCCGGGCGCAGCATGTTGGCCGCGACGTCGCGCGCCGAGAGGCTCGAGACGGCCCAGCCGCAGGACTGGTGCAGGTCCGTGTCTGCCGTGCAGAGGGCCTCCATGAGGGCTGACCGCACCGCGGGGGTGAGGACCTTGGAGTCGTCGAAGTGGTGCGCGGTTTTTAGCAAGGGCTCGGAGTGTGTGAGGGGCAGGTAGAAGATGCCGTAGACCATGGGCCCGAGCACGGGGCCGCGGCCCGCCTCGTCGATGCCGAGGGCGCAGGGCACGCCGGTGGATGGGGAGGTGACGCTCGCGTTGAGGGAGGGGGGCACGGGCGAGAAGTGCGTGTAGGATTCGCCGCGGAGGGAGGCGTCGCGGTGCACGGAGGGCGGCACGAATACGTCGGCGACGGGCGTCTCGAGGGCGACGTTGGCGTCGTCCATTTGTGTGTCTTCCATGGTCGACTTGCTCGGCTTGGTGTCTTGGTGGGGTGTGGCCGTAGGTGAGGATAGAGGTTGGTTCTTTTCGTCGGGTAGTACAATTCGACTCTTAATTTTACCAATTGAGTGGATAATTCGTCGATTTGATTATTCAATTGCTCTAGGCACCTAGGTAAGGTATGTGCTGTATTAAGTATAGGTAGGTATTGTATAAGGGACAAAAATAAGTGACAACCAGGTTGGATATTCTATTAACTACAGCACTTGTTAGGTAGGCAGACCCACCTATACCTCTGCCTTGCGGCACGCTAGCGTTGGGGCTAGGTACCTTTCTGTAGTGGCAACAGCGCGTCCCCCAGGTGCCAGGCGCGTCTTTAGAGCTGCTAAACAAGATGCCCCACCCTAAGTTACAAGGCCAATTAACAGTCCAAAAAGGGAGTAAAGTAAACATGTCAAGCTTGCTCTGGCGCATTACCTAGAGCATTATTGACATGCTCGCTGCTATTCATCCTCCCCACCACTTACCTACCGCCCATTTCATCCAGTTTTCGCAATCATAGGCCAAGCAAGGTCTACGTGCGCACTTCCATCTTTGACGCATTTTTGAACCTCAATTCCTAGTCAACCGAAGACTTGGTTGTTAACTTTCGGATAAACCAGGCGAACCAGGTGAATTTAACCTCCGGTGCAAGCAAGCATGGCGCCTCGCGGCTCCGTGCAGCGCCGACAAACCCAGTCGCAAAATGAACATATTTTTGCCCTAGGCAAAGCCGGGAGGTATTTAACCCATGCGCATATGTCTTTTTGGTGGCGATTGCTGATCAGCGTGAATTAGGAAAACGGGCATCACGATACCAGAGAGTGGCCGGCGCGATGAGCATGGCTTCGAAGTACTCGAGAACTTATTCTCCTCGCCTGATAGGGAATTGCAAGGAGAAACTAGTGGTCGAAATGCCGCCATGTCAGAGGAGGAGCCAGACGAGCAGGATATGGAGATAGATGATGGTAGGTTGTGATGGCCACCAGGAATGCAATATGAGATTGTTTTCTCTCTGAACTGACGTGGCTGGCTTCGTGGTTTAGGTTCCGAACTTGGGCCGGCAACAACGCGGAAACTTCAGCAAGGGCAACGCCGTCTGTCTATTCCCCGCGCCCGATCACCCATTAAAACACACCTAAAGTCGCCTGCGCGCCAGAACCCCCATTTGCCTCCTGCCTCTTCACCGATGAGAGGGACAATTATCACCACCGGTGAACAGAGCCCCAGGCCGGAAGTGGCACGAAAATTGAACTTCTCACAGAGTTCACAAGACAACAAAATGTTACCTAACGGACATGCCAAGCTTAATGGTCCTAGAGCGCGCAACAAACCGTTAACGAATGGTCGTTCTCAGTTAACTCAGGTTAAGGATAAGATCCTCTCCGACAGTGATTCCCTTGGAACTGAAGAGGAGGAGGAGGAAGATGAGCCATTGGAACTGCTTGATGCCGGCACTGGCGATGGGGGTGAGGTCGATGACGAATTTCCTGCAGACCTCAACCAAGAAATAGAAGAAGAACCACCCACCGTCCAGGAGCTCAAATCAACAAACAAGTCGAAGCCTCCCGGACGCAGAGGCCGAAAACCCAAAGTAACTCCTGAAAAAGAGAACAACGAGCCCGCAGATGTCTCACCTGTGTCACCAACCGTGGAAGAGATCGTAGAGGACGAGGAGCCCGTGAAGAAGAAAAAGGGGCGGCCAAAGGTCACTACAAGGCAAGAAAGAGATCCGACCCCTCCTTCTAATACGACCCCTCCACCTAAGGCCTTAAAACGTGGGAGACCAGCAAGGAAGTCTCTAGATGATGCCGACGAAAGTAATGCTGAACCAAAAGAGGCAAAGCGTCAAAAGACTTCAGCAAAAGCCAACAAAGAGGAGCAGAGTAGCTCCTCACAACCAGCGCCAACAAAGGAAAAGGGCAAGCCGGGGCGCAAGCGAAAATCTTCAGGAGTTGGCGTTGATTCACCAATGATCCAGCGAGGTCCCCCTCTCCCCAAGAGTCGTGGGCTTGTGACCGTACGTCGGGAAGAGACTACTGCCATGAAGACGACGCGGTCCGGCCGGGCTTCATTTAAGCCTCTTGAATGGTGGAAGGGTGAGCACGTCGAATACGATGAAAGTCAGGAGAACCTTTTCACGGATGCTGGCAAGCGGCACTTTAAGATGCCCACTGTGAAGGGTATTGTACGTACAGAGGAGAACTATGAATCGGTGCCTAAACGTCGTGGCCGCCCGGCAACTGTACGAAAAGGACGACCATCTGCTGTTGTGGAAGAGGAGCTAGAACGCGACGACTGGGAATACGAGCCTGGCCGCGTGACGGGCGAAGTGGTCTGTTGGAGACCGGAGCATGAATTTGAACCGCCAGGGGAGGAGGACGAGGTCGAAATAATGCCCGACGAGTTAGCTATCTCGGAGAACGCGATCCAGCTGAAGGACATCAAGGACGCGACATTCAAGTTCGCTAAAACGCTCACACTACCATTTTTCGGCTCCGGGATTGTGGACCTGCCCCCAGGAGCCGAGAAGAGGCCTAAGAACTCTCGCATGCGGCACCTTGTGTTCTTCGTGCATACCGGCAATGTCCAGGTGACTATTGCGCAGACCGAGTTTGGCATCGCTAAGGGAGGCATGTTCTTCGTTCCAAGAGGTTCGTTAGGATTTATATTTACCGCATGCAATTCTTGCAAAAAGAGAGCTGACAAAACTGTGAATAGGCAACGACTACCGGATTCTAAACGAGACAGATCGGCCTGCGCGCATTTTCTTCGCACAAGGCTGCGAGATGTTTGTTCAGGCTGAGGAATAAGATGTGTGAAGAAGTCGAACGTCTTCAGAGCTTCAGTTCTTCTTACCTATACATGTCCGAGTCATAACCAACATATAGCCAGGAAGATTACATTCGGCTCGATGCAAACACCAGAGATTTTGGGTTGTTTACAACAAAATAAAAGCTAGGGCGTGGTAGATACCAAATCGTAGGCACCAGCACGGAAGTATGTCTCACTCTCATAGAGTCGATTGGCACATAAATATGCAGATATGCGGCGATCAAGCGCTCGTTTGGGTGTGTAACAAACCACCATAGGCGCTTTTCGTGCCCAGATCTTCATTCATCCCGCCTCACACGAGACACACTACACCTCTTGTTGGCAGATACGGCACTACTTCCTTCGTTTGTCTAACCATGAGTCATGTGAGGCATAAAAGGCTCCCCTATCTGAGTTATAAGCATATCATGTTCATTTCTCTCATACTCGCTTTTCTACTTGTGTTCACGGCGTTCGCGGTGATGAGGAGTTTGAAAATGGAGGATGGTCGGTGGTCCTCGTCTGGTCGGTTTAGGTGTTGAACGATGGTAAGAGGATACCACCTGCGGAGCGAATATTACGGGAAGGTTTGGTAGGGGCTGACTAGTAATGGCTCGTTTTGTCTGTATGTCTCGGCTTTTGTTATGGTTGGGGGATTGATTGCTGTATTTTGCCTTCGCGCGCTTCGCGATATTTGATACCAAGCAAAACTGCCAATTCGGAATTTCTTCATTTACGCGTGCTATTTCCAGACCGTAGGGGCTATGATCTATCATGAGCAAGTGAGATGAAATTGCATGGCATGTGGGAAAAGTAATTACAGAGAGGATCATTGTGTTGAAGCGCAGTGTTCTAAATTTTCGATTTCTAGCATGAGTAGTTGCCCCTGAGATTAGATAGACCTTGCTTTTGACTTTCTCCAAAACGAGACAATGTATAAAGATGGAATGAGATGGGTATCCGATTGTACATGCCTTTTCGCATCCAAATTTTGCTATGCTATGCCATGCCACACCACGCCTCATCATGCTCCCTCATATCCATATCCCCATAACTTTTCATACCGCCTCACGGCTTTATATACTCGCCACTATACAATATGCCACCCATCTATGCACCAGTGATATACCGAGCACCCACGCCCTAATACTGCGTAGAAAGCACCTTCTTCAACACCTTCATCTCGCCCTCGTACGTCGAGATCTTGCCCTGCGCGACCTCGATCTTGCCGACGAGGTAGTGGACGCGGTCGCGGGTGCCGTAGGGCTGGTTGGGGAGGGAGCCGAGCAGGACGAGCTCGCGCTCGGCCTTATCGATGTTGGCGCCCTCGATCTTGACGAGCTCCTTGAGGCGGGCGAGGTCCATGCGGGCGGCTAGGGCGGGGTCGGAGGCGAGCTGGCGAAAGGCGGCCTGGTAGACGGGGCGGCCGGCGATGATGGCGCGGGGGCGCCCCGCGGCGGAGCGCACGGTGATGAGCTCGGCGCTGGCGAGGCCTTCGAGGGCTGCTTCGCCATCAGGTGCCGTCAGGGATGACGCGAATGTGTCTGACAGCAGGACTTCGTTGTAGCGCAGCGTGTCTTCCTTGGCTAGGAGTTTGACGAGGTGCCAGGCCTGCTCCGTCGACCACTTGTGATCGCCTGCGGCGGCGGCGGCGGTCTTGCCAGGTAGTAAGAACATCTTGAGGATCTCCGAGGCCGACTGCTCCGTGATCTCGGCGACAGCTTGCTTAGGCGACTGACCGACCTTGAGGCGGCGGGCGAGGTACTCGAGGTCCGTAAGGCGGCCGCCGAGGGTGCCAATGCAAGCGTCTAGCTCTGCTAGGTCGGGCACGTTTGCGACGGTTTTGCTTTCGTCGGCATTGGAGTTGGCTGCGTCGTCTGTCTTTTCATTATGGGCGGCACCGCCGGAAACGTGGCCTAGAATGAACCACTTTGCTACCTCTGGCGAGAGATCGCCTAGTGCGACGTGGCGGAAGACGCGGTCTGGGAGGGATTTGGATAAAACTTTGGAATACGATGAATCATTGGTAAGGAAGACGACATGGGCGATATCAGATTGCACGAGCGTTGCCGCCCAGTCGGCGATCTTCTCGTAGACGAGAGTGTTGTCCTCGCTCCGGTATACGAAGTTGTCAATCACAACTACAGCACGCTTCTCAGGGTGTGCCTCCAAATAAGCGTCTGGCGGAATAGAGGCGTCCGGGTCGTTTTTAGATCGACCGTCTAGGTCGAGGGCTTGTAGAGCCCCGGCTGCTGTCTGTAGGATCTTCTGCAGCTGCGAGTCTAGTGTCTCCGAGAACCCAGCCTTGACACCCGTGGTGCTTTGGATGGCAAGGTCGATCATGCTGCTCATGCTATTGGCCCACGAGAAGATTGGGCGGTAGCCAACCTCGGAAGCCATCTTCTTGATGATGGCCGATTCGCCTCTAGCCTCGATGATCTGTTTGCAGTCAATCACCAAGACATTTTGCCTATCCTTGAGAGCTTGCTCGAGAACCAGCTCTTTCTTCCCAGATCCACGAGGGCCCTGGACCACGATAAAGGTTTCGGCTGTCTCCATCAACCATGTTTGGATTTGCTCGATTACATCCTTGCGATGAGACCAAACCGCATTTAAACCTGCCTGTTCGTCTTCCCCACGTCTGAAAGCAAGCATATCGGATGTCTGTTTCCGAAGCCATCGGTATGCGCTGTTGTTGCTCAGTCGGTATTTTTGCGAGACGTGAGCCCTCACAAAGAACGAGCGAATAGGATCAAAGACGACGACGGTAACGCCTGTGAGTAAAGCTACAATGACGGGTATGACAATTCGGGGGTGGTTCGTGATCCAATCCCAGATCCGGTGTGGCTTGGTTCTTCGCTCGTAGGAAATGCGGAACTTAGTGCCAAGTTTCCCTCCACCCAATTCCTCGGTTACGACAAATCCATGCAGGCAGTTTCGAGCCATGATAGCATCCCTCACAAATCCAAAGTCCACGTATGCGTATTTAGGGAAGACCTTAGAGTCCCAAGGCTGCGAGGTGATCTCGGAAATGGAACCATATCGACGGAACATGCTATATAGGGTCTCCTGAGAGAGCTCGACAGCTTCCTCGCCGGGGGTTTTAGCGACAAACTCGATACGTAGTCGGCTCTTGGGGAACCGCTGCAAATCCTCAAGCCAGGGAATTCCCTTCACCAGCCCGGCCTGTACGCTGCGAAAGGGGCTGAAGAAGGGCTTGATGGGCTTCTCGGCCAGCAACTTGGAGACGGTCTTTTCAATGTCCCTTGGTGTTACATCAGCTGGGTGGGTGAATTTGACGAAGGCACCGCCGTCCTTGAGTCGGGGGAGAATCTCAGTGACTTTTATGGGGATATCGTTAGGTAGCGCACGTTTGACCATGTTGGCAGGGTCCATGATGCCCAAGCTCGAGTTTTCAAATCGCCTCATGAGCCCGCGTACGTTATTTTCAGGACTGCGCCATGGCAAACGTAGACCAGCTAATCTCAGCGGGAATATGTCTATTATGATTAGACGTCAGCAAATGAACGCTGGGATCTGATAGTGTCGCCAGCAGCACCTACTGTCAAACCAGAGAATCGACTCGTTCGGAGCGAGCTCTATATGGCCATCCTTGTCATCGTCTATCGTTATGGTGCTCTCCCACGCTCGTTGAGTCGCACGAGTATGAAATATCCATCCTGCCTGTAGTTTGGGAGTGAAGTATGTGTGGTTCAAGGCAGCTGAGGCTCTCGAGCCAGACAAGGTGCGGAACCCGGCGCCGAATTGTTTTATACTAGACATTATTGTATGTCCGGGGTAGTTAAAGCGAGGCTCCTCTTCTCCATGCCCTTCCTCCCTCAGCGGAACCTGAAGGTGATTCGGAGGAGAATGGGGCAAGGTAGGTCTTGTAACCTTGGCTAAAAGTGTCACATATATGTTTGTCTATGAGCGGATTCGTGTCTAGGCACTAAGTAAATTGAAACTGACCATGCCGGTCGCGATTGTAATACCTAAGGCACCAAATACTGATGATATCATAGGCCTAATTGCCGAGCCCGGAGCTAAGGGATTGTGCCTGCCCACTATCGACCGATATTGTAGATACTGGGTACGCTACTATCTACATACCTATGTAGGTACCGAGCTAATATCTATTTTGTGTAAGAGAATAGGTCTTGATAAACTAATACCTACAGATCCTACACGAGTATAAAATACCTACTTATCCGTTAGCCACACTCACTATCTAGATAGAGCCGCAAAGCCAAGCCACAACGTTCAATTAAAGAAAGCTCTACCTATGCTATCGCGACGCGAAGCCTAAGTCAGCGCAAAAGCGTTAAAAGAACGTATACTCGAGAAGTATAAATAAATCCAGGTCGTCTGGATACCAATTTACAACAGATACTTCCCGCATCAATCGCCACGATCCATCTAGTCTACTGTAAAGTGCTAGGGATAAACATTTCCAATCTTCTTTCTACCATTGGTCAAAGTCTGTGTCTTAGGGATCATCATACGACCTGCCTGTCTGAACTTTGTTACCACAAAGGTAGGTAGACAATTACAAAAGCAGCAGCAACCGGCTCGGGGTGACGGAAACGAAGCTGCATACCAACACGTACAAGTATAATCGTACCCCACGTTCGTAAACCCCCGCACTAGATACATTAACACCTCAACATCACATCACCTCACCTCACCTTACTTCGCTCGGCTTTATTTTTCCATCTTACATTCCCAGCTAGATATATATCTCCAGCGCACAGACGAACTGCAACCCGGCAATTCCCCAAGTAAAGACCCAATCCCCCACACTCAAACCCACCGAACGAAGAAGGACAAGATGGGTTGGTTGTGGTCATCCGGCTCCGCGCCAAAGAGCACTACCCAAGATGCGGGCGGCAGCAGCAGCAGCAGCACCGAGAACCGAGCCACTCCAAGGGCCCCCGAGTCCGCGTATAGCGACCCCGAGATCGCAAAATTCATGGCGCAGCTACAACAGGAATTCGGCAGCAGCAACAACAACAATAGCGCCCCTAAAACCCAAGAACCAAGTAGTATCCCGCAACCAAAACCGGACCCGACCCCAATACCTTCATCGTCACAAGCCGATTCCTCCTCGTCTTCATGGTGGCCCTCATGGGGTAAATCCGCAGCACCACCACCACCACAACCCCCAACCACCTCCCAAACATTCCGCTCCACAACCGCTCCATCCCCCGAAGCCGGCGGCCCCGTCGAGCGCCTAGACCCAGTCTCCGAGTCCCTGCTCCCCACCACCATGTCCTGCCGGCAGGCCTTCGACGCCGCCTTCCACTGCAACTCCCTCGGCGGCCAGTGGACCTCGGTGTACCGCTCGGGCAGCGTGCGCGCCTGCAGCGAGCACTGGGACGACTTCTGGTTCTGCATGCGCACCCGCGCCTACAGCGGCGCCGCCAAGGAGGACGCCATCCGCGACTTCTACCGCCAGAAGGAGATCCGCCGCTACCACGCCCCCGGCCGCCCCGCCAGCACCGACGTCTGGCAGGCCCGCCCCGAGCTCCTCCCCCCCGGCGCCGCCTTCCACACCCCCTACGAGAAGCCCGACATCGACGACGACGAGTGGCGCCGACGTGAGATCGAGCGCCGCCGCTTGCTCAGGGCCCAGGAGGAGGAGGAGGAGGCTGCTGCTGCTGCTGCTGCTGGGCGCAGGGTGACAGCGTCGTCGTAGTGGTACGTGTAGGAATATAATATTTTGTTTACATGACAAGGAATCCAAAAAAGGAAAAAAAAAAAAAAAAATAGTAATAACAATTCATCTACCATGCTCAACTACAGCTAAATGGCGATCAATTGAGTGACCACATAAGCATATATATATATAGTACCAAACACTAAATCTCTAGATTTATTGTCATTATGCGTCATGCAATTCTAACCGCCTCCTCAGCTATCAATACGTGGATACGATGTATTAAAATACGGACATTATATATCATAGTCACGAGGGGATAGCCTACAATGTCAAGAACTTGGCATCGTTTTTGTAAGCAGAGCTACAGTCTTATTAATATACTAGTACTTTTTTTCTTTTCATGCAATTATCGCATTCAGAAGACAACAGAAGTTTGATCAGAATTATTTTTCATTTCTTCATCCGGGATGAGTCCATACTAAGGTACATCCATGCAAGTCGTGAAATCGCAACTTTTGTGCCTGTATCATTACCGCAGAAAATTCTAGGTAGAACCGCATAACCCATACCGCCATTCATGATGCCATAGACACCAGATAACGCCGTAAAAACAAAGGGAATTTAAACAAGTCGCCAGAGTGCTCAAGGAATTTAGTCAACCTCCTCGACGGTCGGGCCGTCATCGCCACCGGCACCCGGAGCGCCACCAGCGCCGGGGAAGCCGCCGGGACCGCCACCGGGCATGCCACCAGGCATACCGCCAGCGCCGCCGGCACCACCGTAGAACTTCATCATGATGGGGTTGGCAATGCCCTCGAGCTCCTTCTGCTTCTCCTCGTACTCCTCACGGGTAGCTTGCTGGTTCTCATCCAACCAGGAGACGACGGTGTCGATCTCGGTCTTCAGCTTCTCCTTGTCACCAGCATCCAGCTTCTCATCGACCTTGGAGTCGGCGAGGGTGTTGCGTAGGGAGTAGGCGTAAGACTCTAGGCCGTTCTTGGCACTAATGCGGCGACCTTCGGCCTCATCCTCATCCTTGTACTTCTCGGCCTCAGCTAACATGCGCTCGATATCCTCCTTCGACAGACGTCCCTTGTCGTTGGTGATGGTGATCTTGTTGGACTTTCCAGTGCCCTTCTCAACAGCCGAGACGTTCATGATTCCGTTGGCATCGAGATCGAAAGTAACCTCGATCTGGGGAACACCACGAGGAGCAGGGGGAATGCCGGTAAGTTCGAACTTGCCGAGCAGGTTGTTGTCCTTGGTGCGTTGACGCTCACCCTCGTATACCTGAATGAGCACACCAGGCTGGTTGTCGGAGAAGGTAGAGAAGACCTCGGACTTCTTGGTGGGAATCGTGGTGTTGCGGGGAATGAGCTTGGTCATCATACCGCCAGCAGTCTCGATACCCATAGAAAGCGCGGCAACATCGAGAAGCAGGATCTCGTTGGTCGACTTGGAGCTGGTGTCACCAGACAGGATAGCAGCCTGGACAGCGGCACCGTAGGCAACAGCCTCATCGGGGTTGATGGACTTGTTGGGCTCCTTACCGTTGAAGTAGTCGGTAATGAGCTTCTGAACGCGGGGAATACGGGTAGAACCACCGACGAGGACAATCTCGTGGACTTGAGACTTGTCGATTTTAGCGTCAGCCAAAACTCGGTCGACAGGCTGGATGGTGGATCGGAAGAGGTCCTGGCAGAGCTCCTCGAATCTGGCACGGGTGATGGATGTGTAGAAGTCAATGCCCTCGAAGAGAGAGTCGATCTCAATGGAGGTCTGGGCAGACGAAGATAGGGTACGCTTGGCACGCTCGCAAGCGGTACGGAGACGTCGGAGAGCACGAGCGTTTGTTGAGAGATCTGAGCAAAATAGTTAGTTACTGGTTTTGTGACAGGTTTTGTAGACTCGGGTGCAGTGAATTACTAACCTTTCTTGTACTTGCGCTTGAACTCAGTAACGAAGTGGTTGACGAGACGGTTGTCGAAATCCTCACCACCCAAGTGAGTGTCACCGGCAGTGGACTTGACCTCAAAGATACCCTCCTCGATTGTCAGGAGAGACACATCGAAGGTACCACCACCAAGATCGAAGATCAGGACATTTCGCTCGCCCTCGACCTTCTTGTCGAGACCGTAAGCGATGGCAGCGGCTGTGGGCTCGTTGATGATACGTAGAACGTTGAGACCGGCAATAAGACCGGAATCCTTGGTAGCTTGACGCTGGGCGTCGTTGAAGTAAGCGGGTACGGTGATAACCGCGTTGTTAACGGTGCCACCTAGGTAGGCCTCGGCGGTCTCACGCATCTTGATGAGGACCATGGAGGAGATCTCCTCGGGTGTGAAGGTCTTCGTCTCGCCCTTGTACTCAACCTCGACGATGGGCTTGCCGCCCTTGTCGATGATCTTGAAGGGGAAGTGCTTCATGTCAGCCTGAACCTCAGCATCGGCGAACTTGCGGCCAATCAGACGCTTGGCGTCGAAGACTGTGTTGGCAGGGTTCATAGCGACCTGGTTCTTGGCGGCATCTCCGATCAAACGCTCCGTGTCTGTGAAGGCGACGAACGAAGGTGTTGTGCGGTTACCCTGGTCGTTGGCGATGATCTCGATACGGTCGTCTCGGTATACACCGACGCACGAGTAGGTCGTGCCCAAGTCAATACCTACGGCGGCGACCATTGTGGGCTATTTGTGTATGTGACGGAACTACGACGAAGAAAAAAAGAAAAGGAAGAAATTGGATTGCAGGCGGTGGAATGGAGCTTGCGAGATTATTGAGATAGAGAGTTGGGTATCTCAGAGCGTGGTGAAGAAGTTGTAGATGCAGAGAGAAAAGAGTGAGGTCGAAAGTGGTGAGCGTGCAAAGCCTTAAATCTATCAGTTGAAGGTACTTAGGGTGGACCCGCACCCTCTTCAGAAGCTTCTGGAATGAGCCTGAGAGGGTGCAACGCAGTTTCTTGCTCTTTCCAGCGCCCCCTAGCGGAAACCACAGCGGAAAATTAGCCACCACAAGGTTCATGTGTCACAGGCATCGCTGCCACAATTTTCAGTTCATTTCTAGTTTATTCTGGGCCGAATAACCTCGTTTTTTTCTTCGAAAATTGGCCTCTTTCTACGATTCTATCCCAGAGCTGTGGTGGGGTAGAATGAGGTCACTACTGTGAACCCCGCCATGGAGATCTACCTGGGTGGGAAGTACCATTCAAGGCTCTCCTCGCCTATGCCCAGTACGTGCAGGGGGCTCTATGTACATCGCAGAAGTGGGGAGAGGTACCTCAAGGCCCAAACTGTTGGGCAGAAAAATTCGGTGGCCTAGTAACTGCAAGGCAACCCTGAATCCAGAAACTTCCTATACTTGTCAAAAGTGGTTCTCTACATATGTTGGCAGAGTAGTAGTAGCCTTCTTTTTAGACTTGTACCTTTATGCATATATGTAGTACAGAAGATACTTGAGCCTATCTACATGTGCAGGCAGGCAAGCAGGCAGGCGAGCAGGGACTCTGATACTTCGGTACCTACATGGTATCTACGGTAACCTGTGCCCTAGATACCGCTGCTTTTTACCTGCTGCTAGTCCAGGTACTGACTGAGTGACTGACTGGCTCGTTCAGTCTAAAACCATGCGCCCTTCCTCATGAATCAGCCAGCATGACGTTTTCAGCAAAACTTATTCAGGCCCAATCTAGATTTGGATTTCCCAATGCGGTAAGGCGGCTCTAAATTTTCTTCATCTAAGCCAAACTGTAGGATCACAGTTGCCACTACATACAAACATCATACTGCAAAAAGATAGAACTTTCTAGCGGAAATAAGAAGAAGCTAGACTGAGACAGAATATATTTTTTTTCTTTGTCCACGCACTTACTCGCGTTAACTTCATGAAATTCCTACTTCTAGCACCTGCCTCCGTATTGCATTCAGATAATGCTGGAAACTACATGAAGCTACGAGTTACATGTAATATCTAAGTGCATCTAGCAAACATGCTCGATCTTCTGAGGGGTGGCATCGCGAGGTCCCAAGTCCGTCTTGAGGACTCTCCCGAACAACTCGAGCAGCACCTCGAAGCATATCTTGGTGACCGCCGGGTCGTAGCGCCCCTTGCTGAGCTCGTCGCGGATGAAGGCGTGCTGCGCCCACGCGAACTCGTGAAAGTTGAACACGGTGCCCGACGCCCGCAGCTTCTGCCGGATCAGGTCGCGCCCGGCGTCGGGGACGTGCGTGTCCTTGATGCCGAAGATCATGGCCACTTCGCCTTTGATCTCCCCGAGTTTATCAATCGTGTGGTTGCTGTTCGCCGGTCCCTGCACCGATGTGTCGGCCGCGGTGTAGGGGCCTAGAGTACGGCTGTGCACATCAGTTGCGAAGTACGAGACGCAAGCGCTGATTCGTGGATCGAGCTACAATGATTTCATCGTCAGTAAGGCTGCGTCACAGATGAGGTAGGTGTTATCGAGTATGTAGTGTGTGTGTAATGTGTGTGATGTGTGTATTGCTGGTATCCAATAAAGACCAGACTGGAGGGGTGGGAGCCTTACACTAGCACGTAGCGAAAGATGACCGCCCAGGCACATGCCCGAGGTGCCTATGAGCCCTGTGCATGTTGGCAGGCTGAGCAGGTAATCGACCGTCTTGGAAGTGTCCGCGTCGTACGATTGGAGGGTCTGCCACCATGTAAATAAACAGGCACAAGTAAGCGAGCTGGTTTGGGGGTGGCTCAGGAGACACAACACAGCCGACCACTACCAACCTTTGTGATCTTCCACGCGTTCCCCTTGTCTGTACCAGGCTGTGTGAAAATAGTAGTCAGTGCATGCCATAAATAGTAAGAGATACTATCGCAGCCAAGGAGGGCATCGTACATCGTCATATGTCAGGGCTTCCGGGCCTGTAAAATCATGGTATGACGAAGGTGCTGCAACGATGTAGCCGTGCCCAGCTATCTGGCGAGCAAACCGCTCTACCGGTCCGGTCACTTGTGATTGCCCGGTTAGTAAGAGATCCGATCATGACCTAGCCTTGAGGTGGTGGAATCGAATCACGAACGAGGCACACGTGCACACCTTGGTAGATCTCGCTAAACAGCACAATACCGGGAAATCGACTGCAGCTGTTAGCTCCCTCCTCTATGGACCAGGAAGGGTTCGTCGCTCTAGATCTACCCAGGTAAGCACTTACGCATTTGGGTACTGGGGAATGGTGGGGTGGAAAACGAAGATTCCTAGACCGTAAATCAGCACTTGATTGATTATATGATTAAATTCAAGCAGTCGTGCACGACATACTCATGGAAGTCTCCTTTCCATCCACCGTCGTCGTAACATCAGTGTGGCTTTCTTTAATGAGCATCTTGAATGAGTCCCTTTGTTTCTAGCTTGACGAGTTTCAATCTACGTATGGTGCAAGTTGGCAAGTCAAGGAGTGAAATAGGGGTGCCTACTTGTACCTGCTTCAACTTGTTTTACCCCACCATCCCATCATACTATTATGGGCTGAGGGGCACAAATCCCTGCTGACTAAGCCGGCTATTGTTTCGACGAGACTTGGAGAGAGCTTCTGTTTTCGGTGAAGAAATGGTTATATTATGCCGTCACATTAATCCACCTATCCCTATAGATCACGGTACCCTATTCTATGTGCTATGACCGTGCGCGTGCCACAGATTTCACCAATTATTCAGTGGGTCTTTATAAGTGAGGCACACGAGCACTCTGCAGAATCAAGTTTGCGATGCTTAAGAAGCCCTCGCCGAGAATGAAACCCTATAATAATCATGTTAGCAGACAAAACACGAAGCATTAAGCGTGACCTATATTCACTTACGGATGCCAACACGATGAGAGGTGTGTCGTCCCTCCCAAGACGGACCCTCCAGTACCAATTCATCAACCCGCCAACAGTCCTTGCTAGAGTAAACGACGGCACATTGTACATACCTAGCATATCAATTAGTCAAAGCATAGCTCAAGAAAGTTGAAAATGGCTTCACTTACCCACTGCAACAGCAATACCTCCGGGAATGTATGCGTGCCACTTCTTCCTGATGCCTTTCGTCCTCAGAATCGTAAAGACAGCAAATATGACGGCAGCGCCCATTGCAAACTCCCGCGCCATGTACGGCAATCCCTTGCCGGTGACAAGTCTCGCGGTGAAAATCCACACAAACGCGGTCGGGACCTGGAATAGATCGCCTGGGACTTCGTACACGGCCGTGTAAAGCCTATATATCCACGCGCTGACTACGGCCCCGACAGTAGCACCGATGATCTGGCCCCAAAACTGCGCTTTGGGCGCGGCACCTAGTAGATGTCCCGTCTTGAGATCCTGCATTAGATCTCCGGCTTGCAGAGCACCGGCCTCGGAGACGGCGCCGGCGATGAGATTGATGAGGACGCTGGCTTTGTTAGTCTGAGGAATGATGAGCGCGAAGAATAATTGTGCGATCTTGCTGATGCCTGACACCGGGTTTAAGTCCGTCTCACCCAGTGCTCGTACCCCCATGATACTGAGGAGCATGGCCATGAAAACCGCAATTATAGTGCCGTAGAGGGGCACTAGCTCCCCAAAAGTAATATGAATACTACCAATGCAGAAAAGAATCGAGAGAACCAGGCCGATGCTAACGGTTTTGGTGCCCACAAGCTGCTCTGGAGGGGCGTCGTCATGGTTCCATATCTTTCGGGCTCCTTGCTCATCTCTAAAACTAGATATACCACTTAGCCCTCCTGCACTAGACGTCGAATGGCGGCGATTAATCGTTTCATCGGTAGCAACGGTGGTGTATCCCGTAGGATGACGTTGGAAAAGACCCCGTAAGCCACCACGATCATATCTCTGCCCGAGCGACATAAGTAAGGCCGGTCCATGTTCGATTATAGGGCGCAAAGCGATATGACCGAGGCTAATTACGGCATCTGCTAGCATGATGGCAAGTGATGTCCAAACAATCCATCCTTTACTCCCGGTTTCCCAGTCGTTGATCGGACCGGGTGCCCAGCCACGATTCTTTGCTAGGGGCGATAAGACGCCCCATCCGATGACCGCACCTAAAAGCATATGTATAGTCGTCGCTGGGCCCATGATGATACCTTGACCAACATATGCGAAGCTCGGGTTTAAAGTCCATAGCCAGGTTTCAGCAGCAACGGTACCAAAGATAGGAAGGTTGCGCAGAATGGGGAAGAAGTAGGTGGACAGAGTATAGACACCTGAGATACCGAACGAAAGTAACAATAGTCTGATGTTGGCGGCCCAGCTCTGCTTCTTTGCAGAGGCAGTGTGATCCTCTTCGTCATTTACATCTTCAGATTCGAAAAGTGGCTGGTTTTCCAACGCCAGGCTTCCAAATGTCGTAGCTTTAGATGAGTCTAGCGCTCCGCTACTTTGCGTAGTCCCCTTACCGTGAAGGACACCAATAAGCACCGCTGTGCTGAAACCACTTGGGAATTTCAGTTGTTCTCTTATAATAACTTGCCGTCGCCTACAATGAGGATTAGGAGTTGTCACATTAACACAGGCGTAGATCAACTTACAAAGGGACGGCGAACACAACGCCAAAATAGCAGAGACCGAGAGACCAAATGATTAACTTTCCCATACTAAGGTAGATGGGTCCTTGTTCGGCGGGTTTCAGTAAGTATTCCATGGCAGGCAACTATATTCAACGAGTTAGTTCTTTTAGTTGTGTATACAGTATGTCATATGATTCTCATTAAATTCGTGCCACTCATGCATGTCTTTCATAATCATCACCGACTCAAAACAACCGGAGCTCGACTCACCACTCCAACAAAGCCGCAACCCAGCGGCATAATGGCCATACCACCCGCAACAGACTGTACTAGCACATTCTCCACAGGCGTGAACGGGAAGCTTAAGTGACGCGAGATGGTACGAAATATGCCGAACCCCAACAGACTTGCAGGCATGGTCATCATGCTAACCCAGCCAGTCTGGAGGCCGAAGTACATATTAGAAAAGCAAATGACGAGGCCGACGAGCAGGCCGACCGCCGCACCGCGGAAAGTGAAGTGACGGCCCTCGGGGAGAAATTTGACGGCAGGGTCGCCTGATCCGGAGCCGGAGGACGTTGGCGGTCTCATCTCCTCAACCTCGACGTCTATGTCGGGTTCCGGCTGCGGTTCTAGTACGGTTAGTCCTCTATCAGGAGCCATCGCGGCGGTTTCACACGAAGGCGGCTCGATGGAATACTACAGGTAACGAAAAATTATAAGGATTTAAGGATTTATTTTGATGAAGTTCGAAATCCATTCGGTCACGATGAAGTATATAGGATATGGAAAGGAAATCAAGACACGAGATCAATATGCTGATGGCACGTGTATATTCATGGGTGGAAGAGTTGCGAGGTAGCAGCCATCAGCCATTCTACCACTCAGAGAACCCCGTAAACCAAATAAGGTAATATACCCACCGCAGTACCCAGTTTTCAGAATTGGAGCAATCAGGAACTAGTATGATCAAGTGAAGATTTCCGGATTAGGCTTACGGTTCACTCAATACTCCTAAAAACGGAGGCGCCCCAGCCTCCGGCGAGATTGCCTATTAATAAGCATCATAGTGAGATAGGTTGTAAGCCCTGTAAATTAGGGAGTCTATTCTGTAGGTATTTTGTTGGAGGTGCATTAATTCGGTCAACAAAAAAAATCGATCAGTCATTTGCATGGATCCATGTATAAGCTTAACCATAAAAACAGAAGGCAGTTTTGTAACATCGAACCTAAATAGCGTCTCATTCTTTTTCCTCCCCTTCCTTCTCCAGCAACCCCTGAAGATACCCAAAGTTCCCTATTAAGTTCTCCGGCGAGGTAGCCTGCAAGCACATCTCCCAATACTCCTCCTTGCCCCCTCCCTGGCCATCCAGCCCGTACTCGCGCCCGAACGCGGAGACGAAGTTATCAAAGGTCGCGACGGGCTTGTCGCGGCAGAGCCCGCAAAATATCGCCTTAGCGCCCTCCGTGCCGAACCCGGCGTACGGGAACGCGCGCAGCACCTCCCTGAACTCCTCCGCCGTGATCACCGCGCCCGCGACAGGCGGCGTGCCGGCGAGCTTTGATGGGTCGCCCCATGGGTTCGCGGGAAACCGCGGCCCGGAGAAGTCTGCCATGATGCCCAGGTGTGCCGCGACTACTTCTGCGGAGCTGAAGGGCGCGATGGAGGGGGTGGTGTGGACTGTAAGTGTGTGTAAGCGCGGTAAACACGAACTGTAAATCAGTAGCCAGGGATTTGTCGTAGCCAGTATTTTGGCCTCCAGAACCCGCCCATAGACGGGGTAGAAACCATCTAATACTAAAAAAGGGAAACATGTAAGAAAGACTCACGCGCAATAGCATCCCAGACCCTCTGCACCCTCTCCTCGCCCCACGCCTCGCCCCCCTCGCCAGCATCCGTCTTGTACCCCTCGACGAACCGCCGCGCGAGGTCCGCGCCGTCGACCTCGAAGCGCTTGTACGTCGACAGCAGCTCCTTGGTGAACGACCAGCCCATGTCGTGCAGGACGCACGCGAGCACGACGGCCTCGAGGTCCGGCGCCATGGCGGCCAGCGGCGCGAGCTTCTTGACCAGGATCAGCGCCCAGTAGGCACCGCGCGCGCAGTGGTTGTACACGGCCTCGCTCGTGTGCTGCTTCGTGTACGCGAAGGCCGCGGCCGTGATGGGCGAGTAGGGGAAGGAGACGCCGCTTATGGGCAGGTCTGGGAATGGGGAGGATGCGGACGATGACATTGTTTGTCTGTTGGTTGATTGTGATAGAGGATAGATGAGGTGAAGGTATGCGAAATTCGTAACCTAAAGCCTAGATCTCGAAGTTTGAAGTAGTATGAGGGTTTGCTTGGTGATGCAACGCAAGTCTATTACTCCTAACAATTAGGATAATCTATCATGTATTTATATACACATGATGTCTACCGTGCACGCATTATATCTAAGCCGTCTTCCCTATCTACTCAAACCCGGCGTCTGCTCTCAACGCCGAAAGTAAACGGTGGTTGAGGATGTCCGTACCTCGTTTCCAAACTTCAACAAAGCATAACGCCTGGCGATTACTGATCCAATCTAACAATCGTGTTTTATACCGAGGCTGAATAGGTAGGAGGCGACACGGATGAAAAGAAGCGATAAAATGAGGCCAATCATAAGATCCGACCTGCACCGGAGTTAAATCATTCCCATGTCATCTCCCGCGGAATCCCCGAGAGAAAACGAGACCTCCTAAGCCAGCCTTGATGTAGGCAAACCAGCAGGAAACTAACATTTCTGCAAGTTACGATCAATTGTCTATTGGCCAAAAGAAAACGAGAGTGATACTCAATAAAAGAGGTAAGAAGTCAATAATGTCAATGAACACCGAGTTTCTCTGGTGTGGTTGATACAAGCTAGGGTCACCTCTCACGCCTTCCCCCTACTTGAAATATAAATGAGATTTTATTTATAATACATAATCTAACAATGTAAATACTAGTGCAAGTGAGCCCAAATATTCTTCGTCCTTTATTATTACCTCAGACGAAGACCTAGAAGCAATCTCACAATCAGTCGCACTGTTGAAGCAGCATCTTTAGTAGAGTGCGCTAGGCAGCGACAGTCGGAGATGGTGAGAGTGTGAGTGCTTACAAATCTGACGCCATCAATTATTTCATATTCACACCTACATCGGGATCTGATAGATTATTGAGAACGCCTTAGAAATCTTCACTAGGGGTGGTCAAGCTAATAACCTAGAGATTTAAGCTTAGGAGCGCTGTCGCTAGAGCTCGAATGGGATCTGGACACTACTGTGACAGCAACTAAAAACTCAATCTATGTTAGCAGGTAACATTCGTGCCTAAGTATATTGAATCTTTTTGAGAATACTTTTTAAGATGTAGTTTTGTGATGGCCGCTATTTCTAGTATGAGGCACGGATTGCGCAAGCTCCTGGTCAATAACATCTTAGAACTAAGCGGCTGAACGACCCGAAATGCAAGCACAGGTAACCGAAACCATTTGGGGCAATGTTCAATATTCTCCGCGCCACCGGATGTCGACCTGTGACGAAGAGCAATTCAACGATTTGGGCGCTTCGCTTCAAGACTCGTGCGGAGAGACGGCAACATAGCCTAGCGATAGAACCTTCCTCAAATGCGGTTAATTTAGCCTCTTACCTAGTGTTCGAGAACAGTGGCCAGTATGCCAAGAGATCAGCGACCGGCGCCAGAGCCGAGAATGCAACCTTGGGGATTTTCGATTTCCCATCTATCAGATCTCGAAGAATCCATCCAGTTGGGGAGGACCCCGCAGCATCGTGTCGACATTGGGGAACGGGGAACAAGGGATCAGGGCGCGACAATTGCAGATTGGCGCACGATACTTAAAGGGACGGCCATGACATCCTAAACTGGCCGTGGCAAGAGTGTCTTGGATTCCCCAAGTTGAAGATGATGGTACGTCGCGAGCTCTTTGGTGTTCTTGGGCTCCTCTTCCTGGGAGTCCAGGGCCAGAGTGATAACCTCGGACTGAGCAATGGCTACATAACCATCAGCACCGCGAATTTCAACGCCAAGATTGTCAAGAACGCCCAAGTGCTCGCATCCCTAACTCCTGCGGGAAGCACTTTCGACTACCTCCCCTTTGATAAGATATCCGTCCGAGCCAACAATGGCCAATACCATTGGGGCGACATCACGTTTCGATACCGCCAACAAGGCGCCACTACTTGGATTGATGGCAACTCTGCGACGACTCGTAAACCTATTACGGCCGTGACCACCGGTGCACTGGCTGCTTCGAACTTGGCCCCGACCCTCAGTACTAGCCCCCTCAATATCACGCGAGAATGGCTGAACGTTTCTGGAGATCTTGGTCTGCGCTTCACCATCGCCAATTCCGGGGCGTCGACTATTGAGCTAGGAAGTCTTGGTTTCCCGGCTGAATTCAACAGCATCTTTACTAATAGGGCTGCTGCCGACATCCAACGCTTATGCTCCTTGTCGGACCCGTACATTGGCATGCACGCGGGCTACATCCGTGCCAGTCCCATAAGCGGCACAGGGGCTGCTCTCATCGTGACACCACTCAACGGCACCGACACGCCTTTTGAAGGATATCGAAACTTGGCTGAACAGTCATTTGCCAGCACATACTATGGCAGTCAAACGTTTGAGGGTTTCTACGAGTGGCAAGTCCTTACGAAGGCATGGGCTGAAAAGGAATGGACCGGTGTGACGCCCTGGAACCCGCCGTCGTCGCGGACACTCGCTCCGGGACAGTCCATGCAGTTCGGTCTGCGTTTTTCGATCGCGAAAGCTGGCGTGCGCGACCTCGATGCTACAGTCAGCGGAACGGGCACCCCTGTGGCGGTCGGCGTACCAGGATACATCATTCCCAGGGGTTCACCAGCCCAGCTTTTCCTGCAGTCCTCCTCGAGCGTGAGCTCGATGTCAAGCGACCCATCTGGGGCGTTGGTAGTAAAGGAGGTGTCCACCGGCTCCTACACTGTAACGCCGTCCTCAACGGCATGGGGTCGGGTGCGATTGACTGTCAACTACGCAAACGGCAAGACACAGACGATTCATTACCACGTCACAAAAGCTAGCACCGATGTGTTGAGCAACCTAGGGACGTTCCTTACCACGAAGCAATGGTTCAGCGATACCTCCGATCCATTTGGTCGGGCTAATTCTGTCATGACATATGACTATGAAGTCGGGGCCATCGTGACCCAGGACCCACGCGTTTGGATTGCTGGGCTTAGCGACGAGGGCGGCACAGGCGCGTATCTGGCTGCGATGATGAAGCAATCTATCCAGCCTAATGCCGATGAGGTAGCGAAACTCGAGATGTTCATCGATAAAGTGCTTTGGGGCACCATCCAGACAAGCGACTACGCCGTACGAAAGAGCATATTTTACTACGACAAGTCGGTCCTCCCTAGTTACCCCTATCAAACAAGTTTCGATTGGGGAAGTTGGACGTCCTGGAACGAGGCTTCAGCGTATGCTATCGATCGCGCGTACAATTATGTCCATGTAACTGCCGCCTATTGGTCCATGTACCGCGTTGCGAGAGCATATCCTAGTCTCGTGAAAATTCATACCTGGGACTGGTATCTAGCGCAGGCGTATAACACCATAATTCGGGCCATGAAATCTGATGTGGGGTATAATCGTGATGGATTGATGGGCGAGACCGTCTTCGGAGAGATCTTGACGGATTTGACACGCGAGGGCAAGACGGCTGAAGCTTCGACTCTATCGGCGGCTATGAAGTCTCGGGCGGCGCAGTGGGACTCCGAAGCAGTTCCCTATGGGAGCGAGATGGCTTGGGACTCGACCGGGCAAGAGTAAGTACGGATTCTCTCGGGTCGTCTTTGGTGACCCATAAAAGAGCTAGCTGACAGCATTGTGTTCTAGGGGTGTATACTATTGGTCAAAGTAAGTATTCCCTTTCCCGTCGAGAGGCCAAGTGATATAATACCAATTCATGAACTAACATGATAATAGGTATTTTGGATACACCAACACAATGACCAAGACTATAAATAGCGTACTGGGATACATGCCGACAGTACCTCACTGGGGATGGAATGGCAACGCCCGCCGTTACTGGGACAACCTCGTAATCATCCCCTCTCCTTTCTTGTGGCACTTTTTTACGTTTCACTAACGGCGTAAACTAGTACGGAGGCAAGCTCCAGCGGATCGAACGTCAGATCCACCACTACGGATCCGGGCTTAATGCACTTGTTCTCCTTTCAGCCTTTCGTAGCAATGCATCAGACTGGTATCTGTTACAAGCCGGTTATGGCGGTACAAGCGGCCCCCTTTCGAACATCAATCAAGATGGCTTTGCGGCTGCATCTTTCCACTCCTGGCCAAACACTCTCAAGTGGGACGGCTACAGCGGCGATTACGGTCCAGGCTTCCTAGGTATGGCCCTAGGGTCGGGGACATATGTTGCGCAGCACAAGACGTTTGGGCTATTAGTGTATGGCGGTACACTTACATCTTCTGCTGGTGCGAGCAGCGTCGCTGTCACGACTCAGGGGCCGGTTCGACGTAAGATCTTCATTGGGCCTTTAAATGTTTTGCTCACGATGGATGCGGGCGCAATTGAGAGCTTTAGCTACGCAAGCGATGGCAGTAGCATCTCTCTCACTTTGACCCAGCTATCTGGAGGTCCATCGGCTAGCTCTACTGTGGTATGGGTTGAGACGACTTCGGGGTCTGCTAAGTATACGGTCTCGAGTCCCGCGGTCACCCAGTCACGTCAAGGATGGCCGATCCCCCTCTCCTCAAGTGCCGTAAATGTGCAGCTGAAGCGAGTTTGAGAGTAGTAAACACTGTAGCTAGTAAAATATAAATCTAGGCAGTTTGAGCAGTTTATACCTTATCCAAATATCCCTCGAAGTGATCGTAAGCGTTTGTCTCTCTCTAGCCTATAATTAAGTTCTTTAATTTTCATAGGGCTAATATTCGAGACTTATCTGCTACTTCTACTCGAGATAATTAGTATATATCTTTATGAGAAGAAGGCATCGTCGTAGGAATAATAGAGGAGACAGTTAACAAGCTAAGTCAAGCATGTTTGTTTTAACAGCTAGTAGAAGAATGGCCTGGTCTAGACAGATTGGGGTGTCTTATCTAGCACCAGTTTGCCGGCTGATATCGGCTACGAAACTAGTGCCTACCGGCTGGCCTGCGAATCAACTAATCCAAGGTTAGATACCTTAAGTACCTTAAATACCTAAGCAATCTAGGTGCAGAATAACAAGCTACAATGCTACATCATACTCGATAGCCAGCCCGTCCAAATCATAGCTAACAACACCAACATCATCGCCGAAATGGCAGATAGAGCTGCCTCGCCACGGCATGCGCGCGAAAATTCCCCACCTCCACGGGCCAAAGCTAGAAGCAACGACCGCAGTCGGTCGCCTCCTCGCAATCTAGAAGACCGAGGTGCAGATAATCGCAGAAGACGTGACGATTATCGACCTCGAGATGACGATAGAGCTCGAGGCTCGCGCGATCAATGGCGGGACCGAAGAAGTCGCGACGATGACCGGTCAGATAGGCGACACAACGACCGCGAAGAAGCCCATCCTGATCGAATAAACAGAAACCGAGACTCCGACGAGCGCCCGGATAGGGATCGGCCAAGGCCAAAGAAGGGCTTCGGGGGGTTCAAGTACAAGGAGAAGCGTCGCGATGACGACGACGACCGAGACGACAATCGTCGAGGAGGCTCCTACCGCGGCTACCGGAATCGCTCACCTTCACCTCGCCGAAGAGATCATGACCGCGACGAACCCGCTTCTTCATCTTCTAAAAAGACCAAGAAGAAGTCTGCCGAAACAGACACCTCGAAGCCGCCAACCCGGGCACCCGCGGCGCCTGTTGTTAGTGGCGAGGAGATGATCATCGTTCATGTCAATGATAGATTAGGAACCAAGGCGGCTATTCCTTGCTTCGCTAGTGACCGCATCAAGGAGTTCAAAATCATGGTAGCAGCGAGGATTGGGCGAGAGCCGCACGAGATTCTGCTGAAGCGGCAGGGACAGCGCCCGTTCAAAGACATACTCACACTGGCCGACTACGAGATCAGCAATGGTGTGCAGCTGGACCTGGAGGTTGACACCGGGGATTAAGGAGATATATACACAGGACAATGCACTCAAATCTAGGGCCAGGGAATTCAAGGGCTGGCGGGAAAACTTAATAGCGTATCTGCGAGATACCATGAGACTTGATGGCTCAATTCTTCAGCCAATAAGGTAGCTCCCCAGATAATAACGAGCAATCCGTAACAGATATTAACAGAGCCCAGCTCTATGCTATCCATGTTTGCAGATACCTTCCCAGGCCTAGGTCAGTGACACTACTTCGAGAAAGAATACGTCCTTCAACATCGTCGTGCATACGGCACTACCAAGTTATGGTTTCTCAATGCAAAATAGGACCGGCTGCCCTACATCTTTAAACTCGATCTATATATCCCAAATGAAGCCAACGTCTAAACCGGTCTACTTCCTCAATATGCAGATACCCCAGAGTTTCGGGCCACTCACACTAATCATACGAATGGAAGATCGAAAATAAAAATAGATTACTGAAAACAATGCCATGTTTATTACTCATTAATTATCCTTCCTCTTTCCTCTCTCTTTCAATAGGTAAACTCCAGCGCTACCATTAACTCATTATAGATTCATTACTTTTATCATTTGTCTCGCTCACTGTCCCCGAAGCTCAAACGATCGTGCCATACTCTTCACACTCCTCGCGGACTAGGCGCATCCGCTCTCCCTGTGTATGGTCACCTTCTAGGCTCTCCTCTCGGTAGTCTTTACTCTTAATAGCCACGTAAGACGTTAGGAACAAACCGACTGCCGTCCCCGCGACGGTTAATATTATGTTGATAGGTGTCGGATTGCCATCAAGCGGACCATGGACTAGCGCATCCAAGCCATATTGGGAGAACGAAAGGACGCCCGAGATACAAGTGATCACGCCATAGAGTCGACCAAAAGTTATAAAGCCAAACACCTTGGTAGTATAGTCGCTTCACATAAGTCAGCCTAAGATTCAGCATTGCTTGAGAAGCTAGAGAACTTACGACATCGCCGAGTAGTATAAAGGTCTGAAGATGACGAAGAGAACCACTGTCGAGTAGCCAGCCCACAGAAAGGGGAGACAGTTGAGGGTGCCGATTAGGGCGGTAAATGCAGTGAGCACCCCGATAATCGCCGACACGCTCAGGCTGTTCAGAAGCAAGCCGATGAATGGCGTGGTAACGATTCCTCCGAGCGGTAGCGCGATACCAAAGAACTTGCTGATTACCTCGGCGTCTTCGGCCGACCGTAAGAGATGTGTGTACTGTGACCCGATTGTCGCGATGAAGCTGTTCATTTTCAGCATCTGGATCACCGTCAGGAGCAGAATGAGGATGAACCAGGCTGTCATCATCTGTCGGTGAGCAGGAAGACCGTGTAAGATGTCCCATACACCACTCGCCAGTTGGATCTCACTCGCTTCGGTACGGTCCTCACACTCCTCAACATAACCAACTGTAACTTCCACTTGATCGAGCTTTACAAGGCTATCGACATCTTGATCGAAACCGTGAATATCACATGTTATGTCGTAGGGTTTTTCAACATTATGCCCCATGTGAGAAGCCATCAGATAGGCATCACGGGGCATCAAGGTGAACTCGCCGATCAGCAGGATCACGGGCACAGTGATATAGGCGAAGAAAAATTGGTTGGGCGCGAAGGAGCCATTCGTAGCTTCCCAGGCCAGCTGATACAAGAGCAAGACGGCCGATGAGGCGTCGAATGCGCCAGTGATCACTGCAACTATAAGTCCCGAGTACTTGGGGAAGGCATCGGCCAACCGAAAGCTGGGGACGAATACAAAAGCACCACCAATAGATAGCATGACGTTGCCCAATAAGTAGCCGTCAAACTCGGGGATGGCGAAAGCATATCCTAAAAGTATACTGCCGACGGCGAGGAAAGCCGCCGCTATAACATAGCAAGCGCGTCGCCCGAAGTGGTCTAATGAATAGCCAGCAAACAGCCCTGAGATATTCGTCGTGATTGAGGCGGCAACGAAGAAGAGGTTGAGACGCATATCCTGCTCCGGACACGGAATGACGTCGAACGCATCCCCACCACCCGGGCTGGCGTCGCATAATTCGCTGTAGACGCCCTCGGCGATCAAGATGGGCTTCAGAGAGGCAAACCCAAACACGACGCCTGAAGCGAGACAGCACATGGTGGCGCCAAAAACAACTTGGGCTACACAGAGGAGTAAGTTTGACGAGGCCCATGTCAAAAATAGGACGTGAATTAAGTGTACTGACCCAGGCGCCTTCTAGTTGAGAACTTTTCCGCAGGCATCTGTGACAATGACTCTACGATTTGCTCCGAGGCGTCGAGAGGATCAATGATACCTGCAAGGGGATTATAGCTCAAGGGACGTCGCAGCCCCACGCTGAGAATAGACCCAGCGTCATCGTCTGTGCCCTCGCGGCTGACACCTTCAAAAGGGGTGACACTGTAAACATTAAGCGTTGGAAATTCTCTTTCATGCTGGAATATTCATCTCGTTCTAAAGGAACTGGAGATCGAGTGGATGTGAGAGCTAACGGTAAACAAAAATGAAGGGATTGTCAGAGTACGTACTGTTGGGCAAGCGACATCGAGCTTTGCAGCAAGGGGTCGAAGAGCGGTCGGACGAAGAGCAAGCGGTTGAGGACCTCTGAGTTGATCTTCCGAGGAGTCGGGCTAGTTATCAAGGTTGCGGCAGATGGTGCCAGGAAGTGGATCAGTCACGCCTTGGTCATAGTCACAGTTAATACATCGCTTCACCTGATATGTAGCAAGGGAACTCGCAAAGCCCACAGACGACTAGACCAAGTGTGGGTACGGGATTAGACATTGTTACGGAATAGGGAGATGGAAGTGGAGGAACTAGTGATGGCCAGAGGTAAGAATCTGCTTTCTATATTCGTAGTTCATCACATACATATCGCATTGATAACTTATCACACCTCGGTGAATTAGAGCCTCTAATAGCTAATGGGGGGAGACTATGGCGACATCGGAGGTGAGAAGCGGCATTCTAGCGGTCATTATTTAGCGACAGATAATCTCACCTTCGTTCTTTCGAATAGTAGAGGGCAGAGATCTTGATAGACTGCATACGTAGTATGCAAGCCAGGACTCTACCGGCGCAAGCGCCAGCTAGGTGATTACAAGATGGTCAAGATTGCGAAGGTCAACAAGTAAGATATGTTTTACAAGGGTGAAGACAGCAGCCTCTCAACGCATGTAGCATAGCATGCATTAGCCTTCTACCATGCAGGATCGCGGGGATCAGTGGTCAAGGGGTAGCTAGCCTAGCGTGGAGAAGTAACAATTATTGCAACTGTTTGAGTTCGGGTTTTACATACTGTCTAGTAGTTGGGACGCCAACGAAGTTTGAAGAGTCTAGATAGAGAAAAGCTTGCGTAGACCATACCCAAAAGGCCCAGTGGCTCCCAAAATAGGCAAAATGTTACGCGAAAGATAGAGTAGAAAAGATTAGGAGTAACTCGACCACATAAAGTGAATACAGTAAATATTATCAAGTCAGGCTAGAAAAGACTGGTGATGATGATACCATGACGTTATAATTCAATGGCGTTTATAATATGATGACTACGATTCTATAACTTAACTCAGTTATCAACAGCGACACTTTGAATTATGTAGATGTTTCTCTCTATTTAGCTAGCCATGTTTACAGATGTAGTCCGTGGATCTAGACCGGAGTCTAGTTTTGAAGTCGAGGCGGGGTGCATGCCTCGTGATAACATGGCCTACATTGGAATTAAGGGCGAAAAGGATTGTAGCTTAGCGTCTATACTCATATATCTATAGACCAACAGCTCCACCAATCGATTACCCGAGAATAGAGCAAGATTAGGTCTTACATCTTTCTTACATGAAGCTATTACACAGCGCGCGCCAGAAAAGCCTCTTCAATCCATCCAAGGTCATTATCGTATTACCTACACTTTAGTTATGCAGGATCAAACATGGCCCTTTTTGTGTAGATGACATTGAAATAAAAAAGCAGGCACCTCGGGATGTCCAAAGGATGGCCGTTCTATCATATATCACTGTTTTATATTCTAAATCGTACTGTAGGTTCTAGGCCGAACTAGCGTCTATCCTGGACGAGGGAACTTCGTGCGGAATTTTATGCGAAGACCGCGATGATCACTAACTTAATGTGCCAGGAAGGACTATATGTTAGAGTAGCGCCATTAGTTTGATAGAAAAAATGCCCTAGCTATCCCTCGTGCCGTCGCAATGCCTACTTAAACATACTAGAGCTAATTCTAGTTATATTCCAACAAGACCCTCCCCGATTTCTCCCATTCCGAATCCCAATTGATACTGTACTAAACCAGGTCGAGTTATCATATATATACTGGAGGACATCGATTCCAGTCTACCACCCAACACTTCGCCGCTCATAGCCTCTAAGCAAGGCGGCTCTAGCTTTCAAGGCTGTCACCCCTGTTAACTTCGCTATAGTCATCTGGGCTGGGCCGGCCCGCTTCTCGGCTTTCCGACAATCGGATTACGGAGGTTCGGTAAGTTTTCCCACAAAGGAAGACGATAGGGGGAGGCTCGGGAAATATGCCGACGATCAGGAATTGAGGTTTGCTATTCAGGAGTTGATAAGAGATAATTGTAGAAGATAGCTACAATTCATGAGGGAATTATAATAATAAAAAATTGTCAATTGGTTCTACAATAAGAAATCACATAAAATAGCTATATTACATGTGGCTTTCACAGCTGGTTGACCTAGATTAGTATTAAAAGCCCGGGAAGTGGTATAAAAACACGCCTAGGCTAGCTTAATCGTTATTTGGATTATTTCTTCATAGAATTCCTACGTCGCTGAAAAGAGATTAAACGTGCTAAGTCAGCACCACGAGAGTACACCTAAGCCTACGTGAAGATCTCCCTAACTTCCGGGGCGGGTACCGTGGTGTCGCCGGAGGGTTTTCCCCAGCTACTCGCCTTACTTACCTTTTCAGGTCCCCTAATCTACTTAACCTTCAAGACTCCAGGTTGCCTGTGGCTTCGCAGGTGGCTTATTTCTCGAGTAGGGACTAACTTCCAGGCCCCTCCAGGTTACCTGAGCGAACTATTACCGTTTAAGACTTTCAAGGCCCTAACCTATATCTGCTGATGTATTACCCCTCCCGTGAACTTCACGAGAATTTAGGCAACAATGTGATTCGCTAAGATAGAACTACATAGCAACGTAAAGTCCAATACCTACTAATCAAGCCCTTGAGCTCGAGGTCAAGTTGAAGCAATACTAGCAGATATTGGCGAGGTTGCTGCATATCACTCAATACCGAGCGGGTTCCGGATTTTGAATACCCTAAATTAGTACTTTCACCAGATAACTTACCGCTTTCGACTAGGAGAATATATATTTAATTTAATTTTTTTCAGTTTACACGCATAAAGCCTTCGAGGGTTCGTTATTTGAGTTCATAGATACAGTATCAGATTCACATTTGGCCGCCACCATCCACGGTGTTAGGGGGTTTTGTCCTAAAGCGAATAGGAGGCCTGCAAGCAGCTTAGAAGAAGCGTGTAGTAGGGTGAAGTATGGTTCTTAATAGGAATATCAATTGACTCCTAGTCCTCTAGGTCTCCAAAGGGCTATAGATGCTATATAGATAGCCAAAGACCGTCAGGTGATAAAGTAACCAGACCCTATAGGGTGGTTATATCTACAGATTTAGCTATATATAGGACCTTCAGTCCCCCATATAGACCTAGAAGGTCAAGAATCAACGAATCTTTCTATCGAGCCCTATACTACATCCTTCTTCCTAGCTGCTACAGGACTTCTATTCACCCTATGATCTAATACCCTGACAAAGACACGATATAGCTACAGCTATAGAGTCTGCTCACTTTATCACCTGACATGCATCTTTTTCGAACCTGGCTTCAAAGTCGCCCACCACCTCAGGGGCTTCCGACGTAATGCACTCATGAAAAACAGGAAAGAAAGCTGAACGTTGCATCTCTATGGAAAACCTGCTGTCGATGGGCCTCCCTTTTAAAAAAGGGCTTGGGGAAAGCTGTAGCGAGTTGTGCAAGGGATTCCTAAAGCTTCGAGGCAGGCTTATGGTAAAGAAACAAGATTCAAGAGGTGAGTGTCACGGTCCTAACCATGAGCGTTATAAGTGGCTGCAAACGGTCAAGGTTCCCACCTTGGCAACGTTATACTTTTGGTAGTGTCGTGGTTTGGCGTTGCAGTTCTGTTCCGTGACAGTGAGCGTGTGGATGCCGTTTGCAGGTCCTTACAGAAGTCACCAAGTACTTTTTCACGAGCGAATAGACTGTAAAAAGTACTGCATCCTACAAACTACGAGGTAGGACAATCACCTTGGGGGAGAAAAAAAGCGGAAGGGGTAAGGAGCTCTATGAAACAACACTTACTTATGATTCTAAGAGAGGCGAGCGATCGCAGCTCAACGGGAGACTAGATGAGCTCACGCAGTTAAAGGGTTCCAGACTGGACGAGCCGACTAAGCTCGTTCAGACTTGGTCGAGTACTTATTAGATATAGGGAATTTCTACGACATTGAGATATTGTAGAGCGATTTCTAGATGTTGAACTTCAGGACAGCCTCATGCTAGATATAACCGATACTGGAAAATGTTTCTCTTCTCCAATCAATGTCTTATCTGAGAGTGAAACAGTTGAAGAGAATAATGTCGGAGTATCTGGCCCTAACCAAAGCCTACGGATACACTGACATTATGCCTTGTTGGTGAATCTCCAATCCTGATATAGCCAAACTTGAGGGATGTACTTTAGCATGCGCTATTATATTGATAATGTGTTAGGATTTATGGTCAGTATTTTCCTGGCTCCTAGTTTCTTTCTTTCTTTTCGCCGAGTTTACTAACACCTCTTCCCCTCTTCCCACTATGGCTAAGGCTTAGTGTAGACCATGACAACACCCTTAAGCAGGCGTGACAGTTTCAGTAGCCTCCGGCTTCGTTCCCGAGCTAACTTCTACGCTTCCAGCTGCAACCGAATCCTTCTTGGCTCCGATCAATGGCCAGTGGCCATTAAGCTCACGGTATCTCATGACGACCAGGGAGGTCATTATAGCGATCCAGTAAAGGTTGTACGAGATGACAGAACCATACGTCGCCGAGTTGGTCCATCCAAGGATGGCGTTAAATATTCCCCAGCCTCCGCCACCGTTGTATTCTGGACCGCAACACTAGGACATCCGTTGTAAGCATTTGACTCATGATGTCAAGGGGCCACTGTACTTACGTTCACATGCCAGACACTCTTGTCAATGTCATAGGATCCAGGCCCATTTCCTAGCTCGGCGGCATCGCCGCCGATGAGATTGTTCCACTGCTGGTTTTCGAGGTACCAGACGGCGCGAGAGAACAGACCCGCGCCGACTAGGTACAGCAGACAAGTAGAGGCAACGAGGAAATATTGTAGCTTAGTCGTGATACCGCCCCTGAGACCATGTCAATACACCCATAGGACAAACTAATAGTTCGAGGCTTATTTGACTCACCTGTACAGGATGTATCCCACAATGCTCCCCACGATCAGGCCTATGACAACCGGCAACGGGACAGCGGTCGCAGGCGCCGAGAACGAAACACCGGCGATGAAGACGATGGCCTCAATGCCTTCTCTCAGGACCGTGACGAAGGGAAGGATAAACATGGCGTACTTCTCTCCGAAGCGCTTCAGCCATCCGGTACGAGATCCGCTGCTGATGCTCATGGGGGACTCTAGGGCCTTAGCCAGCTTTACGCGCCACTTCTCCTGCATCTTGCCGACGCGGAGGAGGGCTACGCCCAGGACGCTAATGATGAGGGCAGCGAAGAGCGCAAATGCGCCTTCGTAATTGTACTCGTTAGCCTGCCATGCATCGCGGCCAATGGTGTAGAAGGCGCCGATTATACCGCCGGCGACGGCGAGACAGATGAAGAAGCCTACACCCACTCCTAGCCACACCTTTAGGTTTTTTGCATCATTAGTACAATTGATAGCAGTTGAGGAAATACAGCTTTCTAGATGGGTAATCTTACCTGTCTGACTAGAGCCTTGTATACAGTAGCATCACGGTTAGGACCGTCGAGGGTCTGCTTAAGGAAAGCGAGGAGAACCGAGACGATGATGACGGTCTCGAGGGTCTCGCGGAAGACGACGAGGAAGACGGGGACGGAGAAGACGTCTTTCGTCATGGTGAATCTGATTAACTTCTTACACCTGATCGCATGGGGGGAGGAAGATGGGATGGGAAATCGTCGACAAGAATAAAAATAAATTTAATCTATCCCAGAGCTCCCTAGATAGATAGGTATTGTAGGCTAGAGAATCTGATAAACCACCCCGGTTGCTTGGTCGCTTGGGTGCTTGGTTCTTTGGTTGGCTGACTGGCTGGCTCCGACCGCACTGTACTCTATGTAACTGGATGTACTGGATCAGTGTAACACAAAGACTCACGTTCCGCGATTATCTATTCGATCTGATATGATAAAAATATGATCCGATTGATAATGTGAGGGTGGTGTGGAGTAGCCAACCACACTCTCCCAGGTGCACTTATGTAGACACTTATACAGAATGTTGACTACATACTGACCTAAAACCTGCATGATACCCACGTAGTTGTCTACCTAAGTCGCTTATTGTAGCCGATAGCGGTGAATGCATCGCTGTCTATTCCCCGGCACCCTGTCTTGAAAGAGGGCTGAAAAAATCTGTCGGCATTATTATCTCAGGGTCAACCCATTATCCATCGTCCCATCGTCTTAGACACTATATTAAGCCGGCGCGAAAAAAACATCAGCTACTCGACTTATGCGCTAATAAATAGTCCACACTCTGCCACGGGTCGATGTCCGCCTACGGACGAAAAAAAAAAGAAAAAGAAAACTGTAAAAGACAAAGACTTTTTCACTTTCATAGGATACTTGGATAGCTACGGGACTGTGTACTTACATACCTACCCAGCATACATGGTGGGCTCACATCGGGCATGCTGGCTTTGGTTGGCCAATCTGCTGCCGATGACAGTATGGGGTAGATTAGAACGATCTACAGAATAGGTCTCATGCCGGCCGGCCAAGAGAGCATAAGCTTTGACGGGATTTGCCGAGGAGAGACGTTAGCTCTCTCGATTCTTTGTTAGCTCGGTCTCTACGAGCGCCAACACGGTTTTTTTTTTCCTATTTGCGCTAATGAACAAACAGGCCATAAAAGCCACCACCTTTCGGTCTACGGTTCAGCTCTTCGGATTTATACCGTACCGTCCATGTGCCTGCAAGTATACCTATTCGGTACTGAATGGCCAAGATCGTCTCATTGGGACCCTGATCCCTGCTGGTGATACCTGCATCATTCAGCCGGTTGTCTCGTCACTTACACGGCTTCCCCAACGCAGTAGAGTTTGCGCCGTTCAGCGTAGTCCTATCTAATGCGTTTTTACCATAATTTTATCTACTGTGTAAAAGCTTTGAAATGTGATCTTGTCTCTTTTTTTTTTCATCTCGATTAAATGAGGTTCTGGGATGTTTGGCGGCCCAGGAAACGGTACTGTAATAAGACTGGATAAGACAAACACTCCACCAGGTCGTCTTTATCGGTAACGTCTGGTACTACAGAGTAAATTAGATAGACTCAACCATCGTTTCCGCGAATACGAGTTGATTGACAGCAAGGAGGGATTATCGCACCACTCGAGCACCTTGTTCTTGATTTCTTCTGATACTACCTGCTGTTCGGGGACTGTAGTTCCAGACTAAGTTCCTACCTACTGCTATCTCAATACATACCTCCTATCTACCTCCTATCTGCCTCGGCGTTCCCAGGTCGGCCTACTGTATAGGGTACAGATCGTACACAGTACCTTGGCGCATGGGCGGAACCATGTTGTCAAAGCTGATAATAGCTCAGTCGAGACATGCACTACGGAGCTTCTAGCGAGGATCAGATATGTAAATGAACACCTGGGTATCCCGGGAAAAAACAATGAGCCCCATTCACCGTGCCAGTGGTAGCGGTAGCGGTAGGCGAGCGGTAGGGGCAGGTAACGGTTCTGCTCATCTAATCTGATTGATAAGATGGCGCTGTCTGTACCACACCAGAATTCTCTCGTGGCTTGAAATCTGTAGAACCATTGGCGTGCTAGCTGCTCTTTTGACTGGCTTATCTTTGTATATGGCATGATCCCTAAAGCCACTGGCATCTCCGATCGTTTCTTTTCACGCCAGGATACACTTTACATTGCTTTCCCGTGTATCCTACCTGTAAGTATACCTGCCACGGGCGTATCGTCGGCCGCGAGTTATTGATCCTAAGATATCTCCTTGCCTATTAGTGAAATCCACGATGAATTCGCCCACCAGATTTGTCGTGGCTCTGGCCTGGGCATTGGCCTCCCTCCAAGTCACGACGGCCGCCACGGTGACATATAACTTCACCATAGGCTGGGTGACGGCTAATCCAGATGGCGCTTTCGAGAGGCCAACCATTGGCATCAACGGCGCATGGCCTATTCCGCGGATAGAGGCAAACATTGGCGACAATGTCGTCGTCCATGCCACGAACCAACTGGGGAACCAGTCAACCTCACTGCACTTCCACGGCTTGTTCATGAACGGCACAACGCACATGGACGGCCCGGCTCAAGTGTCACAATGTAGCATACCGCCAGGATCGAGTTTCACATACAACTTCACCGTAAGACCATGACAACTTAACTTTGAACTGTCGATAGAAAGCAAGCTGACCGGTTCTAGATCAACCAACCCGGCACATACTGGTACCACTCCCACACAGGCGGACAGTATCCAGATGGGCTGAGAGGGCCGTTGGTGGTCCACGACCCCGATTCTCCATTCCTAGACCTGTACGACGAAGAACTCGTCCTCACGGTCTCGGATTGGTACCATGAGCAAATGGCAGTCATGCTTCCCTCCTTCAACTCCAAGGGCAACCCAACGGGCGCGGAGCCAGTGCCTCAAGCTGCCCTTTTTAATGAAACGCAGAACCTCACTGTCGCCATTGAGCCTGGAAAAACGTATCTCTTCCGCTTGATCAACATTGGCGCGTTCGCGGGACAATATGTCTGGTTCGAGGGCCATAACATGACCATCGTCGAAGTTGACGGGGTGTACCACCAACCCGCCGTGGCCGAGATGATATACGTTGCCGCCTCGCAGCGATGCAGTTTCCTCATAACGGCCAAGAACGAGACTACGACCAACTATGCCTTCGTAGCAAGCATGGACACTGTAAGTCACAACCCCAGATAATATTGATAGCAAAGTCGTAGCCGTCTGTGCTCATGCTCCTAGACTCTATTCGATACCCTCCCAGCAGATCTGAACTACAACGTGACCGGATGGCTCACGTACAACGACTCGGAGTCGTTCCCAGAACCCGCTCTGGTCGACGAGCTGGACCCCTTCGACGACATGACATTGGTCCCATACGACAACCAGACCATCTTCGGCGAGCCCGACAAGATCATCGAGCTAGACGTGATCATGGACAACTTGAATGACGGCGCGAACTAGTACGTACCAGCCATGCTAAATCCTTCAATTACTAGATAAACATCACACTAACACTTCCGTCTTCCCAGCGCCTTCTTCAACAACATAACCTATAAGGCGCCCAAGGTGCCGACTCTGTACACGGCGCTCTCGGCGGGCGACTTGGCAACCGACCCCAGCGTCTACGGCACGTACACCCACTCCTTCGTGCTCGAGCGGGGCGAGGTCGTGCAGATCATCGTCAACAACCTCGACACGGGCCGCCACCCCTTCCACTTGCACGGCCATCACTTCCAGGCGCTCTACCGTTCCGAGGAGGAAGCCGGCACGTTCGAGGACGCGAACGTCACGTCGGCCGACTACCCTGCGATTCCCATGCGTCGTGACACTCTCGTCCTGTATCCTGACGGGAACATTGTTTTGCGCTTCCGTGCCGACAACCCAGGTGAGACTACACTCTTTACTGATAATCATCCCTGCACAGTTCATTATCACGCCCATAGCCCAAACTCACCTACATAGCCCTGCACATAAACACCTTACCACCCCTCACAGTCTTGATAGGAACAAGAAGAGCCAGCAACTAACCATCGTGAACAAAAAAGGCATCTGGCTCTTCCACTGCCACATCGAATGGCACGTAACATCGGGCCTAATAGCCACAATGGTCGAGGCGCCCCTGGACCTGCAAAAGACCCTCACGATCCCGCAGAACCACCTCGACGTCTGCGCGTCGCAGAACATTGCCACGACCGGCAACGCCGCGGGCAACACGGCCGACTTCACTAACCTGAAGGGCGAGAACAAGCCCCCTGGGCGTTTACTTGACGGGTGAGTTTTACCAATCCAACTTAATCCCGTCTGATCCATTCAACCCCCCATCCCACACTCCCCCGGCGCTCGTAAACAACCAAGCTAACCACCGCCTCCAATCTAGCTTCACGGCCCGCGGCATAGTTGCCCTGGCCTTCAGCTCGTTCGCCGGTATCCTCGGCGTGCTCGTAGTCGCCTGGTACGGCCTGGCCCCGGACCCGGCGGCGCACCCGCACGTCGCGGAACGCGTCGCGCAGGCCGGGGGGTCGGTGTCGGGCGCCGACGACAGCTCTGACGCGGTCCCGGAGTCCAAGGAAGTACTTGGCACCGCGGCCGGCTCTACGGGGAGTGCGTAGGAGAAGTAGAGATGATAAAGTGGATCTTGATAGCAGGGTATAGGATTGAGGAGAGCAAATGATAATTATGGCGCCGAGAACAAGGGGCGGAGGAAAGAAGGGGGATATGACATATAGATACCCAAACTGTTCAAGTGGAGGGAAGAGAGCCTCGTGAAGATGGCTGAAGCATACATGCATTCTACTAAGTCGGTAGGTGTTCTGGTCTAGTTAGGATACCCGTGGTGGAATATACGTAGTTCACATACCTACCTAAACTAGAAAGACGTAATGAAAAAAAAAATACTCAATAAACCCTGTTTCCATATTAGTGCTGACCAAGTCCGCATCACAACAAATAGATTAGAGAAGTCATTGTCGACGTGTTTCGGCATCTAGCCTATCATCCTCTCATGCTTCAACTTACAGCTACATAGTCACTAGTCTTTGATCTCTGAGAAACTCATTAGCCTTTCAAAGTCTATTTTTGTCCTATTGAGGACATACTGGTAGAGACCAAGGATTGAGTGTACGTGAGAAGAATGCTTGTTTCCGTAGAGTTTGATATATCACAATGTTTTGCTATGAGCGTCAATGTAGGAGTTATTTAGTAGATAGAAGGTTAAGCTTAGCTCTAGTCTGGGCTAACACTTCGCCAGTTCGTTGTATTGTCATGTAAATAAGATTCATGTGGCTCGAACAGAGCGGGGGCTGAACGATTTGAGTTGCAAGCTAGATTAGGCAGCGAACCGGCGACATCACATAAAGCAATAGCAAAACGAAGATGTTGGGGAATTAGGATGCATTTCTTGGTATACAGCTCAACAAAGGGAATCGATTTGAGCTAAAAAACTCGCCGACACCACACTGCTCTCCTTTTCTAGATATACACAGGCCGCCACCTCCCTATTAGGCAGCTTCTATTTAATATGACCTAGCCGAGTTCTTTATGCTGATTTCTCTAGATCTGCTAGAATCTTCTCACCCTTCGCCCGTGCCGACGCCAAGTCACCAACCATGTAGAAAGCACCCTCAGGCAGGTCGTCACCCTCTCCAGCTAGGATGGCCTTGAATGAGGCAATAGTGTCCTTAAGGTCGACCAGCTTACCCTCGATACCAGTGAAAACCTGGGCGACGGTGAAAGGCTGGCTGAGGAAACGCTGGATCTTACGGGCACGCTCGACGGTAAGCTTGTCAGCTTCCGAAAGTTCGTCCATACCCAAAATAGCAATGATATCCTGGAGAGACTTGTATTCCTGCAGAATCTGCTGGACACGGGTGGCGGTATCGTAGTGGTCCTGACCAACGATACGGGGGTCAAGCATACGAGACTTAGAGTCTAGAGGATCGACAGCGGGGTAGATACCCAACTCGGAGATACCACGGGACAAGACAGTGGTGGCGTCCAAGTGAGCGAAGGTGGTGGCGGGAGCAGGATCCGTCAAATCATCAGCAGGGACGTAGACGGCCTGCACGGAAGTAATGGAACCCTTCTTGGTGGTGGTAATGCGCTCTTGCATACCACCCATATCGATGGCAAGAGTGGGCTGGTAACCGACGGCAGAGGGGATACGACCTAACAGGGCAGACACCTCAGAACCGGCTTGGGTGAAACGGAAAATGTTGTCAATGAAGAGAAGCACTTGAAAATGTTAGCTAGGAACAAGTTGGCCGTCGAGGAATGTAAACATACCATCCTGGCCTTCCTCACGGAACTGTTCCGCAATGGTTAAACCAGTCAGGGCAACACGGGCACGAGCTCCCGGGGGCTCGTTCATCTGACCGAACACCAGGGCGACCTTGGACTCGCCATCAAGCTGAATGACGGAAGTCTCCTGCATTTCGTGGTACAGATCGTTACCCTCACGAGTACGCTCGCCGACACCAGTGAAGACAGAGTAACCACCGTGAGCCTTGGCGATGTTGTTGATCAGCTCCTGAATGAAGACAGTCTTTCCGACACCAGCACCACCGAAGAGACCAATCTTTCCACCACGAGCGTAGGGAGCGAGCAAGTCGACGACCTTGATACCGGTAACCAGAACCTCAGCGGTGGTGGACTGCTCAACGAACGCAGGGGGGTCGGCGTGAATGGGTAGGTGCTTGTCCGTCTTGATGGGTCCACGCTCGTCGATCGGGTCACCAGTGACGTTCATGATACGACCAAGCGTGGCAGCGCCGACAGGAATTGTGATAGGAGCGCCAGTGTCGGTGGCCTTGGCGCCTCGAGTGAGACCCTCGGTACCTGTGGGGAAAATGAGCCCTTCATCCGGAAAACAAGGATTTCAATGCAACTCACCGTCCATGGCAATGCAACGGACGACATTCTCACCCAGATGTTGCTTTAACCCGATTATTAGTCGTTTGAACATGGTCCTTGCTTGGTGTAATAGAACCTACCGCGACCTCCAGGGTAAGCTTGTTGCCCTGGTTGTCTGTTGTCAGGGCATTTAGAATAGGTGGCAGCTTAGCCCCGTCGAACTTGACTGGAAAGCGGTGTCAGTAGGGCCTAATTGAATGCGCCGCAAGCTCAAATAACGACGCCAACGGGTGACGAACCATCGACGACGGCACCAATAACCTATTTACCAACTTGTCAGTCCATGACCACATTGCCAACCAACTTCGGGAGCTCAGCTGCGCCCGGAAATGAGCCTACCTGGTGAATCTTTCCATCGCCAGCACTCGTTGTGCTTGCCAATCGGGCGCTGAGAGGGAATCTGAGGGAGGCGGGCCTCGCTATGCGCCGTGTGGCCGAGAAGGCCGGGCGGGCGATGGAGTTCATGCGGCTGTTCGGAGGCGGAGAAGCATTGTCAGCTCAATTCGCCTCAATTGACAGGATTTACAGTTGTGGCGCGGCAACCAGTGCATTCAGGGCCTCGTACTCACCCCTTGAACATCTTGAGAGATGAAGAGCTGCGGTTGTGGATGGGAGGGTGAGGGTGGGTGATGTAGTTCTGCTGGGCAGAGAGGGTGAAGAAATGGGAGGTCGACGAAGAAAAACCGCAACACCGGCTCCCATTGCTCGACGAGCTAATTTAGTCACGTGATCCGTGCACTGGCCGAGGACAGCGAGCTGTCCGCCGTACATGCGCAACCCGCCCAAGCCTAATCGGGCACTGTGGATACCCTCTCTATACCCGATATGTCCATACTATCTACTAGTTTTTGCGGCTTCTATTGACAGAATACCGTGTATCTACCTAGCTTTCCAATTCTTTAGAGATTGAAGGTATGTAGAGCTCTATGTTTACCCATAACCCCGTTTAAAGAATACCTACAGGACTCAACTAGTGTGGGGAGCGGAAGAAGACAAACGAAAAGCTCTCATCAATATTCTCTCGTATTAAATTCTCAATTCTAATCTTGTAGATGACATGTTATATATGCTACCCGGCGCCAATGAAGGTCCTCTTGTCTATGTTCTATACAAAGTACATCCCAATAAGTGCTCCTAAGCAACGGCTAATTGTACAAGTAAGATGTCCTTGATAGAATAACCAGAAACAACGTCCATCCAAACTCCGGTGTCCTTGATTTGGGCCTAATGATAGACAGTCCTGGCCAACGCTCCCTTTTCTAATAATATTAGGAATCTGGTAGTGGACTGCGTCATGAATTAGTCGCCCTGCGTCGTCTAACTCCCACTCCTCATGACCTACCATATTTAAATCGTTCACGCATAATACATACAGCAGACTGGTCAGCTATGTCCAGGTTCGAATCAACAACATTTTCACGAGGCAGCTTGAATACCATCCCCATGCCTCCAGGTATCCTCTTGCTTAGTGCCTGGTGCTAGCCAAGCAGCATTGCTGCTCCCTCGCTGTCGGGTCCTGCCGTTTTCGTCGCTCTTCTTAAGATCTTCAACCGTACCGGATGCGGAGGCGTGGCCGTTGACATGCGCATAAGAGGTCTTTCCATTGTACATAGTCGTAGGACTATCGTAGATATGCCCTCCTGCGGCCGGTGCTGGTTTTCCGGGCGCCGTGTTCAATGGAAGCAATGGGACGTTCCCAGCCGAGGTTTGACTGAGGTTTTGGGCCCGACGATCCGCTTTATTGCTGTCACTTGTCCGGTCGTACAGATACAGTCCAAGAAACGTAAGCCCGATCCCCACCGCTTGTATGGGGGTCGTTGAGTTTCCGAACCATAAGATTGCGACCACAATGACCCACACCCTTTTGATTAAAGACGCAACCGAGTAGGTGACCGGCGACACAAGAGACAGTAAGACAAATGCAAGGATATTCTGTCCAAAGTGGAACGTTCCGTTGAACAAGAACTCCACTGTCAAGCGACCATGATCGAAGGCGTTGGGTTTAGCAGACAAGTCTACTGCTCCATCTTGAACGAAATCTCGTATCAAACCGACACCCTCACTCCAAAACCAAATAGGGGAAGTGAGCAGGAATGCAAGGCCCGAAGAATAGCATAAGAGGTTAAGCTTGTCCAGCTTGCGGGATTTAGCCTCCTCCCCTTCCGCCTCTGCCTTGGCGGCTTCGTTAAACAATCTCTTGGAAAATATATTTTGGGTGACAAATATGATGGTAGCTGCCAAAGCATAGAGGATCCCGACTATTTCTCCCTTGAAGGTGTGATTCGATGAGCACGCCAACGTGACACCAAGGGTGAGTGGCACGAGCGAATAATATGTCGCCTTCGGGTATCGAATATCGAAGAAGTAACGGTACGCGAATACGGTAAAGAGGGGTGATAGGCCTTTGACGGTATGGACCATGGACACGGGGATCTTAGCAGTCGCTGTCGAACTAAAAAGATGACCACCAACTTGGAAAACAGCCAGAGGCAAGGTAGAGTTTATTACATCTCTAGAGGGGTATCGTATAGGGTTTTGCAGAGCGGGTATCGAGGAACGTAATTTGGGAAACACACTCGCCAGCCACGAGGACGTCAAGCAATAGAATGCGACCAGAAAGAATTGTATCATGGTCAATGTGGCGGGCTTGTTGAAAGCATTTAGGATGGACTTGGAAGAGGTATTAGTGAGGGCGGACGACATGTACCACATAATGCAGAGGGCCTGTAAAGTGTCTCGTTAGTGGACGTGACAGGAGCTGGCGACCAAGTAGGTAGTGAAACATACAATAAGCTTGGCCGATACGGGTGCCCTCAGGGCATCAGCTATCTCGTGGGCATTCTGGCCGACACTTCCTCTCCGGTCCCTGATAGTCCGAAAGGCCTCGCTAATGCTCTTCTGTCGACCATGTCCTCGGGAGGGTAAAGGGGTAGAAGACCCCAACGGACTCCATCGAACACTTCTAGATGCGGCGGGCATCCACCTGTCTCCGTTGAGGCGGGCCGCGCCATTCAGGCCGACGCCATAGCCATTGAGTCCACCGGGGCTAAATGGCCGCCCAACGAGGTTTCGCATAGATGGGGAGTCGATATGGTCGGGAAACTTCTCGAGTCCCGAGTTGGCCTCACCTTCCCCATCTCCTAACCCAGCTAGACTCTTAGGATTGGATCGTGACACGGAGGACTCCCGGGAATAGGAACCGGAGGTAGTCGAATGAGGCATGATAAGTGCCTATCGAACGATGGATCGTATCGATAGTGCGTGCAAAGTAACGAGCGACAAAGGTGGAAGAAAAAGAAGAAGAAAGAATTAAACGCGAGTCGGGACAGCCAAACGTTATAGCGTCATTGCTCGCGGTTTTTGAGTCTAGGCTATTATTGATTGCTTGACGGACGGTCTTTCGACCGATCAATCGGTGAGTCGGTAGTTGGTCGAACTGGTCGTCTCGTGTCTCGAACGGCGGGATGTGTAGGCGAGGAAAGGCCGTTACTTGAGTTAAAAGATGAGATGTGTTGAGGTGGCATGTAGAAGTAGTTCGAGGGTTGCGCAATCAGTTTAATGAATGGAATTGATTTGCTGACTGAGTTTTGGTTGTTAGCGCAATGCAGCAATACCTACCCAGGTACAGAATACGATACCTAGCGCTAGTCTGCGCTAGCTAGCAACCTGGTATTCTATACTGCCGTTTTTAGCCTAGACTCTCAAGGTTGCATGCATAATTTAAAACCGCGGAAAACGGGTTCGTTACTATGGCCTAGCCGCACGTGGCAGCTGTCGGCAGCTGTCGTACAGATGCTTACCTACCAAGTGCCCAGAGCCGTGACTTAGGAAATGCCGCCAAGAATAATATCGTAAACTGTTAGATAGTAACTAGCTCACAAGGGAGTCTTATTAGATTTAATAGAAATGGTGTCACCCTCGTAATAGCGAGCCCCATGACAAGCAACTGAGCAAATAACTGTTTGTGTTATTAGCCAGCAGACAGGTGCACTTTCAACGGCAGGGCAGAAGGGAACTCTAAACCGAACAAACTAAAGTCCTAAACAAAATGACAGGGATAAACTTGTTCTCTTTTCACTTTCAACATATTTTTACTTCACGTTGAAATAAGTATATAAAAGTTTCTACACACATTAAATAATCCATTTTTAAATGAAAAAAAAAACCGAAACTCTTAGAAGTTTTAATAACAGTTACGGCTTACGGGGATCGATCCGCCAACGCCTTTTCGGAACGAGCCTGAGTGGCACTGACACCTACGTGCTTTATCTAGTAGGGACCGTAACTACCTAGGTAGATGGTAGGGCTTTAGTAGCGTCGGCTATACACCGTCTCTGGCGCTGTTTCTCAAGAAACAGTGGTCAGAGCTCCCTTCCTCCCCTCGCATTGCTGGTTGGTGGACTGTGCCAAGCCCTATCAACATCTAGCAAAGACTGACCTGGAAAGAGTGCTGTTTTCGCTCAACACCGACGACACGACAATTCGGAACACACACTCTCACTATTGACCGCCGCACATATCCATAATGGTGTGCTGGTGGCCTGGTCTTGTGGGCTATGTATAAGTATGTACCTGCAAGTGTAGTGGGGCAGGTCACTATACCTTCCTGAGTTGCCACAGGGATACATGCTAGCGCATGGCATAGAATATGCTTCTAGAAGGAAATATGCGATCGTGTCTCCACTTCAGTATGTTTCTAAGCAAGACAGGAGAATAAGAGTGAGGTGGGATAGGAGACGGGGAGGTAATGTCGCCGGTCCAAGGGATAAACAATTTCCAAATTCGTTGGATGGGCTTTTCTTTGGTATTACTCAACTCTGCTGTGATTCTTCAGATGTTTTGGCCTACCTATCTCTTTCGCAAAATTATCTCTGTTCTCGAAACATGACCCAAGATGCCTCGCGATAGCCAAGACGGATTGGATTGGAGATACGATTTGTTTGAGACCGTGCCCGTTTGGACACGACAACCCTCTATTTCCGCCATCGAAAACGTGTCTCGCCAGTTGTTGAAGGTCCCTTCTGGGGACCTCTGTCGCATCTCTTTCTATGCTTCTGGCGCATTTAACAAGCTCTACCGGGTCGAATGCGCAGACCGGTCCTTGATAATGAGAGTATCGCTACCTGTCTATCCTCGCTGCAAGATACAAGGCGAGGCGGCCACCTTGACCTGGTTGCAGTACAATACCACGGCACCAGTTCCCAAGGTTGTCGCATTTGACGACTGTAACGATAACGAGATCGGATTTGAGTGGATCTTGATGGAATTTATGCCGGGTTTCGAGGCTTACCAGAAATGACGGGCCATGTCAATGGAGCAGAAGACTGTTTTCGCTAAACGCATCGCTGACATCCAGGCGGAGCTGTTCCGTCCCGTCAAACTTGAGCGTGCATTCAAGAGCATAGGGACGCTGCAGACCAACAGCAACGGGCCAAGAATCGAGAAGTCAGCAGCGTTATCTCCAGGTCCATTGGTTACGCATGAATTCTTTCTAGGGAAGCGCCTAAGCTACGATGTTCCTCGAGGCCCTTTCCGCTCTAGCTATGCTTGGCTGGAAACACAATTGAAAATCATCGTGCTAGAGCAGTTGGCAGCGATTGAAAAGGCAGAAGATGAAGACGATAGAGAGGATGCCGAGGAAATCTTGCTCCTAGCCCGACGTCTCCTCTCCCTTCTTCCCAAAGTATTTCAGATCAGTGGAGAGGAAGACGAAGAGCCCACCATTCTCTGGCACGATGACCTGAACTTGCGCAACATCCTAGTCGATGACAGAGGAGAAATTACGGCTATTGTGGACTGGGAGTGTGTCTCAGCAATGCCAGCATGGGTGACCACCAACATGCCTAAATTTCTCCAAGGGGAAAACCGTACGGAGGAACCAATACGGGAAAACTATATGGACGAGACACCCGAGGACCGCGACGAGAGTGACAGGGACAATGAGGGCAAGAATCCGCTTTACTGGGGCCATCTGATGGAATATGAAACGACGCAGCTGCGCGAGGTATACGGCACGAGATTAAGACAGTCTTGCCCCGACTGGCCTCTGCGGCACAGTCACACTAAGATCGATTTCTACGAGGCTGTCATACAATGCAACGCAGGAGTATTCGTCAGAAAGGTGAATAAATGGATTAACGAAATCGAAAGCGGTAATATGATTCGGTGGGCGGATATCTAGGGGATACCTAAAGACATCGGATGCCCATCTCAGCTTTAATTTTTGAACGCACTCGCAAGCGGAGAAATGAATTCCAGATTGCCTTTAGGATCGGTAGCGATGGGATAGATGTTCAGCATGCGCAATTAGGGTCTCGCTTTGCCTAGCCATATTATCACCAGTCCTATAAACATTGAACTGTCCCGCATACCTACATCCACTACTCTCATATCGAATCTGTTCTATCCTTCGTCGCCATGGGCAAGGCATCCAAGCAACTGGAGATTTTCATTGCCAATATCCCGGATGACAAGCTGAAGTCCTTTCCGTCGGTGGCAGGAACCATATACAAGGACCAAAACTTCCGGCTTGACATGCAAGGTGTACGTGACGGGTGACGGTTCCAAGCTCAATTAGGTTTTGGCTTAAGACGAGTCTAGTTGACGACGGGAAAACCTCAATCCTACAATCGTCAAATCCAAGTAAATAAGGAGACGTCGATTTCCACACTGAAGAAGGTGGCGCCGGCGACTGTGGCTGGGCCCGTACTAGTCCACGAGGACAAAACCCCGGACCCAGATGACATTCGAAAGGAATTCTCGGATAGTATGAAGTTGTAGGGGGGGGGGGGGGGGTCTTGCTAGCTATATGAAGATGGTCCCACCCCCTGCTGTTGTCGACGCCTCTTTCAATATTCCATGTACTTTTCAGCCCTTTCTAGGCGATTGTGTTGGTACAAGAGCCAAGCAGTTTGAATCGTGTACAAGGCTCCGACCAACCAGAACAACCACACCATCCAGCCTTTGTTGGTTGGTTGACAAAAAATTGATGGCCATCTGGTCTTATTTAAATTACAGGGCTATTAAACAAGTTTATTTTAATAAAACAGCACTTAGTATACAGCAGTCTAATTATCATCGGGACGTGCTATCCGTTTTTATTGATTCTCGCCTAGTAGATCGCAGGGCTAGAAAACAGAGGAGGTTTAGAAGATATAGCGGCGTTATTAACATAAGTGGATTGATCGTGTTTAAGCGACTTCCCAGGAAGTCGTTTAAACGGATCACTTAAACGGACTTGGTAATGCGTACTAAGATCCGTTTTACGATGAAACGGTCTTTGCTTTTATGCAATTGAGGTAAAATGTATATTCGAGATTATGCAAGTTTTTTGTTTATATCCGGCTATAAAAAAGCGGGACTGGCTCAGGATAGCGCTTAGTCTCAGGCTAAAAGCGGCGTGGCTCAGGTTGGCGGTTCAGGATGGTAAAACCTATCATAACGAGTTGTGATACTCAGTAAGTTTAGAAATCATCGGTTTCTATTTTCTAAGGCTGGTCGGGCTCATTTGTATTACCCAAAGTCCTAGACTACTGTTCAATGCAATCTATGTTGGTCCTTGTATGTTAACGTCAACGTTTTCTTACACCTTAAGGACTATTTAGATATTTAAGCCGTAAATGCCTACTCAATTCTTATGCCATAAGCTATGGTGCGTTCAGGTCGGCGTGCCTCGATTATTATTGGTGCTTAGATACCTAGACGGAATTAGCTATTTGAACCGTGACAGAAGATTCGGTGAGGATAAGGCGTGCCAAGCCTGAGCCAAGCTGGTGTTTACGCTAAACCGAATTTGTATGCGGCGAAACCACTGCACGCCGCCCGCGCGCTTTAGTGGGCAGCCAGAAGTGGAGACCTGCATTCTACAGGCTATCCAATAGGTCCTAGTACAGAACTAGGTACTAAAAAATGTAGCAAAAATTCTAGGCTAGGCTAGACTTGTATGCGTAGGTACCTACGCTGCGATGAGCTCTCCTGCTGCGCAACGCGCCGTGACTTCACCAAAGCTCCAACTTTTAAAGTCTTAGGCCACACCAGCCTCCCCTCACAGCATCGCCAATACCACTAAGACTATAGCTCACATTCAAGATCCTGCTCTTAGAATCTCGGTATCTCAATCATAATTACTACATTCTTTCTATTACCCGGCTTGTTCCTTGAAGGGCGCATTCGCCACAGCTGTGGACAACATGGCGGCCCCTAAGATGACCAAGAACCAGAAGCGTCGCGCAAAGAAAAAGGCCGACAAGGCAGAAAAACCAGAAGTGAGTCTTTGTTATAGTTTAACATGGGCGCAAAATACTTATCTCTCTCAGGAGTCATCGAAAGCGAGCGAGACACCCCAGGCTGAATCAAGCGAGCACGAGACCAAGACTCCCGACGAGGATGCACCAACGAATGGCGCCTCCGACCTCGAGGTTAAGAAAGACTCGGCTACCGTAGGCACGATCCCCGCCGATGGACCTGTGGACAGCTACGATCTCGATGCCGAGGATCCCGCCTACTCTATGTTCAAGGATATTTTTGCCAAGTTCGGCGCACCGAGTGAAGACGATGAGGTCGCTAAAGAGGCCAACGCTGGGAATCAGGGAGAGGTGTTCCACGACGACGATGATAACATCCCAGATGAGGACGATGAGAACCAGGCCGGACCGAATAAGCTTTCCAAGAAGAAACGAAAGATGCTCAACAAGCTGTCCATCGCCGAACTGAAGGCCTTGGTGAAGAAACCCGAGGTAGTAGAATGGCACGACACGTCATCCTCCGATCCGCGCTTGCTCGTGCAGATCAAAGCCCAACGTAATGTTGTCCCAGTGCCCTCTCACTGGTCCCTGAAGCGTGAATATCTATCGTCTAAGAGGGGCATCGAAAAGCCCGCTTTCAAGTTACCCAAGTTTATCGCAGATACTGGCATTTCTGAAATGAGAGATGCTGTGTTGGAGAAGCAGGCAGAGCAGAGCCTCAAGCAGAAACAGAGGGAACGAGTTCAACCTAAGATGGGCAAACTGGACATCGACTACCAGAAGCTCTACGACGCCTTCTTTCGGTTTCAAGATAAGCCGGTACTTACACGTTTTGGCGAGGTGTACTATGAAGGCAAAGAGTACGAGACAGACTTGCGGCATCTCCGTCCAGGAGAACTAAGCGATAGTCTGAAGGAAGCCCTGAGCATCCCCCCCGGAGCACCTCCGCCGTGGCTCATCAACCAGCAGCGCTTCGGTCCACCGCCCTCCTATCCCTCCCTTCGTATTCCCGGACTGAACGCCCCTATACCACCTGGAGCACAGTGGGGTTTTAATCCAGGATGTTACGGCAAGCCCCCAGTAGACGAATATAACAGGCCGTTATTCGGCGGAGATATCTTTGGTATTATGCAGCCAAATCAGGCTGCTCCGCCCTCCGGTGAACCGATTGAGCGGAATTTGTGGGGCGAGCTACAAGCGCCAGAGGAAGAGTCTGAAGAAGAGGAAGAAGAAGAGGACGAGGATGAGGACGAAGAGGATGTTGGGGCCGGCCTACAGACACCCTCTGGCCTGGAAACGCCTGGCGGTATCACCAGTACTGTACCAACCGAGTATGGTACTCACACTGAATCTGTTGCCGGAGAGATGGATCTCCGTAAACAGCGTCGTGGATTTGAGACGGAAGAGAGTATACACCCCCGTGCGGCATATACTGTTCTCCAAGAAAGACAGTCAAGAGCAGAGGGATTCTTTGGCAGTGATCGTGTGTACGATATGAAGAATGCCGGCGACATGCGAACTCTAGGCCAAGACGAGGACGGCAGCAGGAAGCGCAAGAAGCCAGGCGACGTGGATGTCTCTTTTGACCCAGATGCATTGGGTGACGGCATTAGTAAAGAGGAGATGCAGCGAAGGTTCGAGGAAGGAAGACGTGAGGAGGGTGTGGGCGCTCAGTGGAGGAGAGAAGAGGGTTTGGATGAAATGATCGCAAATGAAAGTCGAAAGAGGATGAAGCGCGACGAAGAGAAGCGGGATGAGAAGAAGAAGAGCAAATACAGGTTTTAAAAGGTTGTAATTAATTATTCATGGCGTTGTCGTTGCATTGAAGTGCAATGTCATATCAGCTTTCAGGGGAATGGCAATAAATTCACGCCATTAACGCATTATCGGTGTACACTACCATACGAAAGTTCAATTTGATAGCTGAGTTCACAAATTTGGTCTTTCATATATATCATCAAGTGTTTTGTGTTGATAGCTCTAACACAGCCTAGAATCCCTCCTTCTTCCTAGTTAAATTCACATCGAAAACCGGCAGCTAGGCACATGATACCAACCCTGGCTTAGAGGCAAATAGGTATCGCTACACCGACATGACCAACGCTAGACTAGCAAACCGTCTGTCACTCCCCGGCAATGCCCTCAGCCTGTCGCTTCTGCGCGCCCTCCGTCCCCGCAATCAACGTTTCGATCTTGGTAGACGCGAACTTGCGTGCTGGCACTTTGTTCTCGAAAAGAATGTCGAGCTCAGCGAACGTCCGGCCTTTCGTCTCGGCTATATTTACATACATTAGATCAGCTCGTCATATAATGACTTGCAGAACCATATCACTGTAAACGTTTCCCAAGGGTCCGGAGACGTAGAGCGAGAGGAGGTATAGGAGCAGGAAACCACCGATGAAGGAGGTATTTTCATACACAGCTTCCCACTCCCGAAAGAGGGAAGATAGAGAAAAAGGGGGCGGAATGGAAACTCACGTAATCGAAAGAAAATATAAGTCGTGAAGATGGCATTCAGCCCGGCCCAGAAGAAACCGGACTTGAGGCCCCAGTTCCACTCGTCGGGGCTGAGCTGGCGATAGCTGACGATGTTGACGAAGGCGATGTTGATGGCGTTGTACGCGTTGCGCGCGAGGATGATGCTCTTGGCGCGCAGGCGCGTCGATGGGATCTCGGACACGATCGTGTACACCACGGGGCTGATGGAGAAGTTGGCCGTCGCGCTCAGCAAGAGCACCAGCGTCCCCGCCGCCCACGCCTCGGCCGTGCTGGGGTGCGAGTGGATTCCTAGGAAGCCAATGATGCTGTCGTTGTAAAGGGGCGGGGTTAGTTTATGGTCACATCTTTTTAATTACGCGGGGCCTGTGTTTTCGGGCCTGAAGAGCTCCGAACGAAGGAATCGTGGGATAGCGGACTAATGTTTGCAGGTGAATGGTATACATATGCATTGATGAAGCTGGTAGGAAATGGGGGGGAGACGTCCATATGAGTAGGTAAGTGAGCTCGCAAAGAAAGATGTAAACTCACATCAAGAACACAAAAATGGCACTCATGCCGCTGAACATCAGCGTCTTCCGCCCAACCTTGTTGAGAACAAACCAACTCGTGACGGTTCCGACGAAATTGATACCGTCCTTACCCCAGTTTAGCTTGAACGAATCACTATCGGAGATCCCAGCCTGTTGATAGAAAAATGCCGACAAGCCGCCCAGAGCCGTGCCGGACAGCGTTTGCGCAAGCCAAGTCATGCAGATGATTTCCGTGCGTCGGAGGTTGACACCTTTGAAGCAATCTTTATACGATGTCCCCACCGAGACTTGTTTTTCCATCTGGTCGGTGTAGATCATCACTATTATCCAAATGATTAGGTTTGGGATGCTTCATTAAATATAGAGGTGCCATTCTTAGTCTCGTTGATTAATGAATGCTTGGTCGACGATGGTTGTTTGAGAGAAGGTGGGGAGAGAGAAAGAGAAAACTTACAGGCCATAGTGGCATCTGCCTCTCGCTGTGAGAACCCGGAGCTACGAGCAAGACTCTTTAGAGCCTTCTCAGCCCTATCCTTCTGCCCATGCCGAACACACCACCAAGGCGACTCAGGGGCAAAGTATGTGCCAATAGCAATAGGAATGGGCCAAACCCATTGTATAGCAAAGGGGATTTTATACCTATCACAAAACTTCGCATTAGGTACACCATATCCACCTTTAAGTTCGTAGGTAACTACACAATGTAGAAAGGTATGGATAGGGAGGTATATACTCACCCCCAAACGTCCGTACGAGACTCTAGACCGACAAGAACACCCGATGAGATGAATTGGCCTATAATCCAGCACAGATTGACGTATGAAGTGAGGTAGTGTCGAAGTGGGATGGGGCAGACCTCAGCGGCGTACGCCGTGGTCATGGTCTGAAAGACGCCCCACGCCATGCCCTGGAAGAGCTCACCAACCAGGAACACAGTCAAGTTTCCGGCGAAGAAGGGGAAGAAAATGAAGCCCGTCACGGCGATAAGTCCGCTGAGGATTGTCCAGCGGTAACCCCAGCGCTCGGACACGAAGCCAGCGAACTGGGCAAGTGATAGACGGTTAGATGCGATTCTGGTCAGGAGTTAAGGAGGAGGAAAGGTGGGTGATTAGGTATGTAAATGCGAATTACGACTCAGGGGGTATAATATGGGATATTGATCCATACTTGTAGCCCGATAATCTCGCCGACATTCGTGGCGCCTGAGATACCGTTCTGCCAGCTCGCTGAGATGACACGGTCACCATTAGGCGCCAAGACGCCGTAACGATCCTTAAACGCTGGATATGCGAGATCTGTGAGGGGGGAGGGACTATTAGTATATTTAGTTGTACCTTGTAGCTGGTACTTAGACAATATCTGTGTCGGAAGTCTAAACCCGACTTACATGACCCAACGACGGCCGTCTGGTAGCCTTCCATAATAAGAGAGGAAGACAACAGCATGGACCAGCCGATAGCTTTGGGATAAACTTTGAGTGCGTGGCGGAGTGTCACTATAGGCTTCATTATTAGCCAGAGTCGCAGGTTTATCTTTGGAATAGACAAAGGAGAGTTGCTGGGAAAACTCGATTTATACTCCCTCGCGTTCACGTTAAGCCCATCTAGCCACAAGTCAAGAAAAAACTATCACCACCAAGCAATTAGGAAATACTTAGAAGATAGGGAGGACTCACTTCCGCGCTCCCTCTCATTCGCTTCATTGGCTTCATTCACAAGCGTCTACAGTTTGTCTTAGCCTCTCGCCTAGTCCCTTAATCACAAAACCTAGGCCACACTCACCATGAAATCTTCCACATTCTCGGCAATGCGCGCAGCAACGGCCTCGTCGATATGTGTCGAGATTTCATTTCCACCCGCCCGTGCAGTCTCGATGTCTTTTTCGAAACCCTGCTTTTCGCTCATCGTGTCCTGATGCACGATGGACCCCGTCTCTATACCATCATCTCCATGCTCGTCTGTGGGGCGTCCCATGGTCTCTTTCTATAAGAGAAGTAGATAAATCGGTATGAATGAGGGTTTTGACTAATTCGAAGTCTAGCAAGAGGGCCAAATTAATGACTCGAGTCTCAAGATGTCATGCGGGGAAGAGATCGCCACCTATTGCCCTTTGTTCGCGACTTATTCCGTCTTTATTTGCATCCTTTAGACGGTGGTATGTAGGATGGGATCTACGAACTGATCTGATGCGGAGTCGATCAACAATACTTATAAGCCCGTAGGTGAGACAGGAAGACTAATCGACCTGCAAGGGAACCAAATGCCACCCTCGCCCATGCTTACCCCGACCGTCGGTGCCATCTAGACCTCGAGATAGGCACATGACCGCCCAACAACGGGACAGACAACCCTGCCGTGACGCCGAACCGGGTGCGGGGTTGGTTACCTATCTGTTTCATTCCCTACCCAGACGAACTAAACATATGATGGCACGGTAGGACTGGAATATGCAGTACTACGCCATTCAACGCCGCTATCAATGTCCTCTTCTCTCGACGTGGCACTGGCTGTTAACCTTGCTGCTGCTGCATGCAGAATTTCCTATCTTGCGTCCTGCCGTATCTAATGTCTTATATGACGATTCCCCTACCGCGGCTAATATAAATAGGTACTATCTACTCGTTATCTGTCTATAAACCCAATGATCTGGTATATTACGGAGAAAATACTACCCAAGCTCAGATCGTTGCTAGAAGAAGAAGGTTGGTGGTTATTGGGGAAGCGGGATGAATCCCACGTGACCGATCAACTTGCTATTTAGTCTAGGTAGTGTACTGTGTAGGTAAGTGCAAAAGCCGACTTCGAACTGGTAGGCACCAGGGTCCATACACCTAATAAAGCGTATAAAACAGCAGATCTTTTGTAGTATATTACTTAGCCACTACATCAGTTTTGCACTACATTAAATATATAAATATCATGTTCTTGCTTTTCTTTATAAAAATATACTTTTAATAACTTTTTATGATTTTATTTGACTGTTTGGCTGGCCTTTGAAGTAGTAGAGTTTAGGTGTATAAAGTGTGTGTGTGGTTTCTTGGCGCGCCCGCTCTGTAGGCACCGACCCAACGGTTACCTCTCAGGGTGCAAGGACGCTATACTACGCTAAGCCAAATTTGTTTTTCTACCTTTATAATAATACCTACCTATAAGGGATATAGTGATTAAACGGCACATAGTAACTGAGCAACAACAACACCACGGCCTAAAACAGTTCTCAATCTCGACGGCACGTCTATATCAAACTTTTATTAACCTCCTAGTTATAAAAGCGTAACCTCTTGGGGCTACCTACGCGTTAATTCCCTGAAGTAAGGCAGCCCGTAACTGCTAATTGCTAAACAATCAGCTGGAAACGAAAGCATTGTTAACTGAAGTCCAATGTGGCTATATTGTAACTGAAAATTGAAGTCGTATTTATTTCAAGATGCGCAGCCACAGCCACCTTCCGCTGTCAGCCTAACCACTCAGCTGCTCTCTCGGTTACCTAGGCTAACATGTTGCACACCTTCAATTCTCCTCGCCTAGTCTCTCTGCTCATGAAATGGCGCTGAATCAACCTTCTTTCGGGACCTCTCAATTCGTGTAATCTACCCGGATTTTAGTTTCTGTGTGTAGTAGTGGTTCAGACAACGGTTCCATTCACCGTCAGCCTCAATCTCCTTCCACTCCCTTTTGGTCTCAATTCTCTTAAGGAAGCTGTTTCATGAGCTTTCACGCGCTCCGTTACTTGTTGCCTTTCTAGACAATACCTCCATGTCTGTTGCTCTGGCAAGTGCTTCGGGCCTGAAGCCCGAAATTCGCCTGGCTCAAGCTATTTCCGAGTTTGAAGCAGATCTCTCCGACAAGCAGAAAACTACCTTCCATACCTATAGGTCCCAATCGCTCGGTTCCTCTCCTAATCCCAGCGATGTCATGCGACTCACAGCCGAAATTGACCGCGGAGCATCCGCAAAGGTCAGGAACCGTTGTTTTGGACCTCGTTTCACAAATTTCCTACAGGTAGTCCAGCAATTCGCTGCGCTCGGGGACGTTGTAGTAGGAGGCTCCCAGAATATAATTGCATGTGGTGTCTGGTCGCTTGTGCGCATGTTATTGCTAGTGAGTGTCTTGATCTCATTGACTAGTTTTTTTCCTACTAATATCTTTGTACCTAGTCAATCGTGAACTACTCGTCCTATCTTGAAAAGTTGTCAACTCTCTTCATGAATATCGGTCGATCAGCACCACGTTACCAAGAGATGGCCTTACTCTATCGCCAATCCAATAGTCTACAATCTTATCTCTTTGAATACTTCATTGTGGTAGTTCATCTTTGCCATCAGCTATTTAAGTTTACACAGAGGTCGACCCTTCGGCAAATTGCATCTGCTTTAAGCGACTCAGACATAAAGACATTTCAATCAAAGCTTGATCTCTGGACAAATTCGATCAAGGAGGAGATAAGCCTGCAGATGGCTAAGAAGATTGAGGAAGAAGCTCAAGAGAACTCCCGATTCAGAGCTCTATCGAGCAAACTTTCTAAACTCGCATCGCACCAGCGAAAGCTGGCCACAAATCTACGAGTCCTCGACTTTTGCTCCAAGTACGATTACGAGACGACGTGGAAACAGACTCGAAAGGTTGGAAACACAACCCTGTTTTGTCAGGCCGCCGAATATCAGGAGTGGAAAAGCCAAGCCAAGTCCTGTACGCTTATGTATACAGGCAAGCTAGGATCAGGGAAGTCTGTTTTGCTAGCAAATATTGTCGATAATCTGCATCTTGACGTTTCAAGCAAAGATATTGCGGTAGCCTACTTCTTTTGCAGGCACGATATTCCCGAGAGCTTAAACGCACAAACAATAATTGGTTCTCTAGCGCGACAGATGTTATGCACAATACCAGACCTTGCTATAGTAGCAGAACTGTGCGATACTACGAGTTCAGCCCCGGATTTCGAAAAAATATCCAGTTTGCTTCATCGCGCCCTTCCGCCGGATTATAAAGCGTACTTCGTCCTTGACGGGCTGGATGAATGTAACCGTTCAGAGAGAACCGAATTGGTTCAACAACTCCAGAAGCTCCAGGAGACACTTGCACTGTTTCTCTGTGTTTCATTCAGAGTAGAGCCTAATAACGCATTGGAAATGAGCCCTGAACGGTTCACTGCTGCTCGTATTACTTCGATCCCTGATGATAATCCTGATATTGTGGCATTCATAGAAGAGGAGTTAGAGCGTTGCCTAAATTGCGGAAACCTGGTGATAGGAAACCCTGCCCTTATACTGGAAATACAAGACGCTCTTCTAGAAGGCTCTCAAGGAATGTTTCTCTGGGTAGCTCTTCAAATCCAATCCTTGTGCGCCATGAAAACGGACGACTCCATTCGCCAGGGTTTGGCGGATCTTCCAAAGGATCTTCCACAAACATTTTCACGTATTCTACGGAGATCGGAAGTATTAGGGCAACCGTATCAGAGGCAGATACTGGAATTAATCACCGTGGCTCGCCGTCCGTTAACAACGGAAGAACTTCGAGAAGCCTTGAGTGTAGTTCCCGGTGATGCTATCTGGAATCCGGCAAGGCTTCTTAATGACGTATTTTCGGCATTGACTTGCTGCGGAAGTCTCATCATCGTCGATGAAGAGGAGTTGACCGTACGATTCGTGCACCACAGTGTCAAGCAATTCCTCCTGGGTAGGTTTAGAGACTCAACCAACATAGTTTTTACTACCGAAAACGCCGAGGGGAAGATGGCAGATATTACTATCACCTACCTCAATTATGGCGTTTTCGAAACCCAGCTGTCCACTATGGTAGTTCCGCAAATAATGGCCGGATCAGCGCCGTGTCAGATCATTCAATCAACAATAGACTCCTCAAAGAGTGTCCAAAGTGTTGCATTGAAGCTCTTAAGGCTTAAGAAACGGCCTAACTATGATATTGGCAAGACTCTTGCGGAAACGAGCAAGCTTTACACTTCTCGTTCGAAGGATGAGTTTCGCTTCTTCTCCTATGCAAATTCATATTGGCTCCAGCACACCTCGTGTTCTTCAGAGCAAAAGCTAGTTACGTATAGCCTGATGCTCAGACTACTTGAAAAGAAAGTAGCGAACACTAATGCAACAAATGAAGATAGACAGACACTGCTGTCGTGGGCCGCTCGGTGCGGGCACGAAGCTGCTGTCAAGATCCTGCTCGATTCTGGCATAGTTGATGCCGACTTAAAGGATAGCGATGGATGGGGGCCGCTGCTATGGGCTATTGAAAACGGGCACGAAACTGTTGTTAAAGTGCTGCTATTATGGGCTATTGAAAACAAGCACGAAGCTGTTGCTAAAATGCTGCTGTTGTGGGCTATTAAAAACAAGTACGAAGCTGTTGTTAAGGTACTGCTCGATTCTAATATAATCGATGTCGATTTCAAAGATAAAAATGGACGGACGCCGCTGTCGTGGGCCGCTCAGTACGGGCACGAAACTATTGTTAAAATACTGCTCGATTCTGGCAAAGTTGATGCTGACTTAAAGGATAGCGATGGATGGACGCCGCTGCTATTGGCTATTAAAAACAAGCACGAAGCTGTTGTTAAAGCGCTGCTTGATTCCGACATAATCGACGTCGATTTAAAAGATAAAGATGGACGGACGCCGCTGTCGTGGGCCGCTCAGTATGGACACGAAACTGTTGTTGAAATACTGCTCGATTCTGGCAAAGTTGATACCGACTCAAGGGACAGGGATAAACGGACACCGCTGTCATGGGCCGCTCAGTACGGACACGAAACCGTTGTTAAAATGCTGCTTGATTCTGGCGAAGTTGATACCGACTCAAGGGACAGGGATGAACGGACGCCGATGTCGTGGGCCGTTCAGTACTGGCACGAAACTGTTGTTGAAATACTATTCAAGGCTGGCAAAGTTAATACCAACTCAATGGACATAGATGCAGAGACACCAGTGCGATGAGCTTCTCGGTTTAGGCACCTAGCCATTGTTAAAAAATACTACTCGATTCAGCATATCACAGGGCACACCGGTTTTAGTATAGTTTATAGTACTGGTATTAAGCAAGATAAAAATGTTGATAGGAATTGTGGTTGTCTTGCTGTTTGGTTCTCAGGTTAAAAAATCATACTTTTGAATGAAATGCAAGTCATCTTTTCATCGCTACCTGCAAATTGAATTTGACTGAAAGAGCTACCGATACAAATAAAAGACTAAACTACACCAACAAGAAAATAAAATGAGGGTCGAAGGGAGTTACGGGCTCTCATCGACACTGCTAAGAAAACCAATAAAATCACGATTGATATACGGTTGTCTTATTTATGATGTGTTCTTTGTAGTACTCTGTTGTAGGCTTAATTCTTCGCGGCGCTTATAACTCCGGCAGCCCTCTGACTGGGCAGCTATTTATTATCCATGGAGCTGCCTTGGTACCAACCTAGGCACTATGAATATTTACAGGTGCCATTACTTTGACTACGTGTGTCCGTAGTGTTTATGTACTATCTTTGCATGATTATGCATCATGTTGAAATATAGATACGCCCCCCCTCTGACAAGTCATGACCAGTGTTGCGTCCACAACCATGGAAACCTGAATATTTTAGCTGGTGGTTTTGTGTTCGTCATGACACTTATTGCACCGCCAATTACGGCTCTCCACGGGTTGTTTTGCGTCAGACCGGATGCATTCTATATGGTACATTGCATTGGTGCAATCCTATACTCTGTTAATACCCTTGCGTACGAATTTAGGACTCCGATAAATGGCTTACAAGGTTTGAGCAGATCAAAGATGCGGCGCCCCGAACTGGTTGACTACATACCGGGCAACCTACTACGGATTTTCGGTATGCAGACCTTGGGGATGGAACTTTGGGGGCTTCTGCATGTTCGGGTCGCTTTGGGGATCTTGATCCGCGCATAATGGCGAAGGCCTCGGCAATAGTCTTGTCGGCTAGCGCATTTCTCGACTTGAGATAGCTCAGGTGTTTGGCCCACTCAGTCATCCGATTTTGTGACGCTCCAATCCAGAGGGCCTTGTCCTGGACAAACCTGATATACACATCCTGTAGATGAGGGCCCGAAGTAACGCAATTCTTGTTGACAAAGGCGTCCCATTCAAAAATGTATTCCTTCTCGTCTTGGTGAACATCGCTGTAATCTCGGATTATATCTCGATGCTTCTGCACCAGCCAAGTGTCATCTACCGGTGGGGGGTCAACCAGTGAGCCTGGTTCTAGGAGCGATTTGCTCAGCCGATCATAAAGAGGCTGCTTTATGTGCGGAATTAACCGCCTGTTATCTCGCGGTTTATTTGAAGGTGGCTATTTCAGTCGTTAGTTTGGAGATTCTATGTTCAGAAAATGAGCCGGTGCTAACCTGAGATGGTTTGGTCCTTTGCTGTGGAAGTCTCCTCAATAGCTTGTGCGGAGACATGTCGCCTTCTACATCTGATTCTTGGTCCTCGAGGCTCGAGAAGCTGTGAAATGTGGGATTTAATGAGCGGAGCGCATCTTCATCGGGGGCGAAGATGCGAACGTAGTCATGGACTGGATCAACATGATACACTATATCTGTGTGAGTTTCCAGATGTTTTTCCAACATTTGCATGGACGAATGTGTGGCAAAGCATCGTATGCAGTGATAGCTGTCAAGTGTGAACTCTCCTATTATAGGAACAGCCCAAGTCACGCTGCCGCCTTTCCTGTCTAGGGTTGCTAGCTTCCGCCGCTTCTTTTCCTTGCGTTCTTTTCCCCGAGCTTTATCGCTGAGAAGCTTCAGATTGTAGTTTTGCTTTTCTCTAGTTCTTAGTGATCGACTCGGTGTAGTCGCTTCCTCATGCTCTTCGTCGTCTTCTGCTACTCCGTTCCTCTCGTTTTCTGCCCTTCGATAATCATTCAAAGTAGTATCGACTCTACCATTCACATGGCCGTTCGTCAAGGGTTCCAGGGCCCCATTGGTGCGATTCACCTTCACATCAGGTGGAGGAGCAGAATCTCCAAACCGAGCCGAGCTGGCTGCCGCATGGCATGTTGACCAGCGTAAATCCATGTCCATTGTCAAGTCGAGGGGAAGGTCCTCTTTTCTCTTGTGAATTTTCACATCACTAGATGCCCGCCCCTTCTCGAACGCATATATGAGCTGTGATGATAGAATCCAACGGCGAGGATCGTTAGGTTCAACATCGCTAGCCTGCCTTTTCGGCAGTAGATCCATCGGTGGCCATTTTGGGTCACCCGCAGACTCGATCTCTACTCGGACTAGATACTCGTCACCCAAGTTGAATCCCCCTTCATCCTGTCGCTCGATAAATAGTTTACCCGACGGAACCTGAAAGGGAGTTGGCAGATAGATCCTAGCAGTCCGACAAACATCATCCGAATCGCGGAAAACTTTGAAATTGCAAATTTGGCTATCACAATGCAGAACCCGACAAACGTCAGGTCTCCATTCGCAAATCAAAACCCTACAGCGAGCCTTGATGACGGGGATATCTCTCTTATCCGGAGACCCGTTGCCATAATGCAAATTAGTAGGCCTGGGATTTGAGCTCTCAGTGCGTGTGATAGAGAGAACCTCGATGCGAAGGGTTTTTTCAACATCGTCCGGGTTATCGGAGAGAAGGCGACCAGGCACAGCTCGGGCGGCTTCCGGAGAGGCCTCAACGACGCGACGTCGCTTGAGGGGCCGTGGGGGATGGTCTCCATTGGTAGGCGTGTCACCATTTGCTGTGGATAATTTGATGCCCATGCCGTACTCAACGGCGGTCTTCCAAGCGCGGTGGATAAATGGAAACGAGTCGCGTTTGTATGGGGAGACGGTCGCCATCTCTGAAAGAGAACATGGGCGCAGCGCGCCACGAGACTGCGGCTACCTGACCTGGCAACAAACTTATGCTTTACGTCTCGAAAGAAAGGCCAGTCGGTGAATCGGTCCCTCGGTTAGTCCGATGATCCTCCCGTTACTCAGCTAGTCAGTCAGGCAGTCACCACCGCCTCATCTACAACAATTAAAGATTACGATGAAGACCCAGTCTTTCTAATGAGATAGTTGTATAACGACGCGGTTAGCGTAAAAAAACAACAACAACAATGCAACACCGATGTGTGTAACCGATGGGCGAGGTTGCAGTAATGAGCGCGAATGATTAAGTGATGAGAGACGAGACCGAGGTTGATAATGATGAATGAATCCGTGTAATGAGGAGGTGGTTGGCTAGCGATGCAACGAGGCCAATGGCTTGAAGAATGAAAGGACAAGCCTGCACGGTGAAATGTACAGGCAAAGAGGCCAGAAGAAAACAAGAGGAATAGTGCAGATGAAGGATGTTCCGAAGGATAGAATACGGGACATGTAGAGGAAAGTCGGAAACCCTACGAGTATGTGATGGTACGTAGGGGATAGGAATATGGGATATGGGATCCGGTGGAGGGGAGAGGAATGCGCTCGCTCAAACTGAATGAGCGGACGGGCGGACGCGTTTCGGCGTGGGTGTTGTGTGTGATGCGCAACGCAACGGAAAAGACGACAGAGGCGGCTGACTGACACGTACCGTGGCTGGAGCTGGAGCTAGTGCAGGCCGTTGGTGGTACTCTACGGTTTGGACCAATAAGAGAACGGCGGAATTGAGTCTCTTGGTGGATTAGTGGCTTATAACCCATGACCTCAGTATACGTACAGTGCTTGGAGAAGGTGGTAATGAGAGAGTGCTGTGGCTTGTGTAATTGACACGGGGCTCTCGGCGACAGATTGGGAGAAGACAGGGAAGGTAGGGCCAATTACGACACTTCTTAGTTTACACTATCTAGCTAGTGGCAGAAATTGTATATACACATGTAAGGGAGGAATGGTAGTATTTATGTATCTCACTTATAGAGCTTCACTTCTGCTAATGCTTGAAAAGAAGCGACATGTTCCTATTTTCTTCGGTTTCACTAAAACAAGGGAAATGAGAGAGGTAACCTAAATGCGCCAATGCTGTATTGCTCTCTTATGCTAAAACTACCCGCAACATGTTGCTGCTAGTACGACTAGAAGCATCCGTCGTGGCTTCATTCCAGAAGTATCAACCAACTTAAACAATACCTAGTTAGGCACTTACGCATACATGCTTTTCGCCAAAATATAGGCGCAACGTCTCGGGTGAAGGTAGGAGTGATGCTCTAGCTTGTGTGGTTACTGAATCCGTATCCATTAGGTACTTAAGGTGTATATATTGTCCCGAGAGATAAGTTTTTCCCCCGGTTGCATCACTATGATGAGCAAAGGGTAGATGATGGAGAATTTGTGATTTCAGATAGCCGCACTTGTTCCTTTTCTTTCTTCCCGCTTCAGTATTCTGCGGGGTTTTGCGTGTCCTAATCGGAGGAGGATTTACAAGACATTTCAAATTGGAAGCAGTTCGAAGATGCCCTTTTATCGTTAAGAGCTTACTTAATACACTTGAGGAATGGCACCTGTTCATAGTAAGTATTAGTCCCTATCCACATTGTAAGTACAACCTGCAATAAGCAGGTACATACATTACGTAGGTTGTAGTGGCTACTCTATTGGTGCAGGTGGTGTTTGTTGGCTGCTGAGCTTGTTTAGTGGGGCATTACAGCTCTGCTACGGGTAACGGCGATCATAGTTCGCCCCGCCGTACTGTAGGTAGGTACCAACCAATGTAGGTGCTCAATCTCCAGTTCCCCAACGTGCTTAACTTAAGCTTTACAGCAGATTAGGTACTGAACCACCCAACACTCATCATTTCGGTCGGTCGGGGTCGTTGCTCATCTCTCAATCTCTATCTAATGCACGCGATCGACCTATCTGATTTAATCATTTCCTCTGCCTAGCCATTCCAGTGTACCTACCTATGTTACCTAATGAATGGCTTTCCCCAGAGCACAGGAGACTGCACAATCCTATTCTGCAATCCTCGCTTCGTCCTAATGGAATGCAGCACCTTCATGCGATCCTCGCTGCCTGCTGTTCTACCGTCATAGTGTAGGCGTATAGGCGGCCGTATCCGTACTGTACTGGACTAATCGATCGCTGTTGTGTGACGGATCGAAATAGAAACAGGGAATAAAATGGATGATGATAGCGACAGCCCTCCTGACCGACCTCGGCCCACCCGGCATGTTCCCCCACGACAGGCCAAGATCAAGATCAAGACACCCGCCCGTGAAACTCGAGCGACCGCCGCATACTTCACGAGCTCCGGCAACACTACCAACACTTCACCCTCCTCTTCCACCGAGACGGACAACACCCCCCTCACCAGAAACCTCCGCCCCATACGGGAGAAGCGAAAGCCCGCGACAACTTCCGCCGCCCCCGCGAAAGCGCCCAAGCGTCAGCGTGTCCAGCCCGCTCCGAATGGAACGCCCATCCTTCTTCGTCGCGAGCATGCTAGATCTAAGAAGAGTGCCACCGATGACCTGCTACAACCCCCCTCCTTAGTGTCACCTCCGTGGCGAACCCTCCCCTACCACGTCTGGTTGCGCGTATTCCACTTTGTCGCTGTGCCAATTCGCGATCCCGCATCACGCATCGATGATCTTGCCGAAGCTGTAGGCACGCTTCTCTCGGGAGCTCGAACCTGCAGATCTACTGCCGAACCAGCCCTTGCTGAGTTGTACAAATGTCCTCCATTCTGCCGCATCTACAACAAGTCTCCTCAAACCTCATTTGTGCATTTCCTCCAGACGTTGGCACGCCCTCAGACGTTTATCCGATACCGCCCCAAGGTCGAAATCCTGCGCATCGATGTCGATGCATTACTTATGAAGAAGGTGAATGGGCTTCAGTTAAACTTGAAGCAAGTCCTGAAGGATCTCCCTCGACTTACATCTCTCGAACTTTATCACCCTGCCGACGACCCTCCGTATAGAGATCTCGATTTTAATTTGCGATGGAAGTTTTCCAAAGATGACCTACTTAATGGACTGGGGCATCTTCCAGAAGGGGATGTTTCCATGGGTGACAAGACAGCAACCACGATCTTAAAAAGCTGGCGGTGGAACTCTCGTCTGGCTCCCGTAGATCTCGCACTTGATCATCTAGCGAACATACACGCTCTGCCTAGCTTTCGGAGACTGCGCAAACTAGCCTTCGTCAACTACCAGCTCCCATCTACAACTCAGTTCTCTGCTAGGGCCCGTGAAAGCCAGGAAGCCCAGAATAAGGACTTGCAAGCAATTGCACACCTCGCTGCGTCCATCTCTGCCCTCCCCGACTTGCAACACCTTGTGATCGAATCGTCCACTTTAGCTAATGGCTCATTGCTGGAACGCCTTCCGAAAACACTGACCCACCTCGAACTGGTGAACTGTTGGGAGATTACCAGCGATGATCTATCTACATTTCTCATGTCGCATGGGAACTCCCTGGTGCACTTGACTCTTAAACACTGCCAGTCGCTAAGTCTGGGCTTCCTTCCCGTGCTAGGGACATCATGCCCGAATCTTGCGCATCTAGAAGTGGACTTGTCTTATTTTAGACACCATGAATCTTATGCCGACAACAAGCCGGAATATGCAACCCTCCTTGAAGCGGACCAAGTTCCCACATGGCCCTCCTCAATCCAATCTATTGAGATCATCAACATGCGCAACTGGACAAAAGAGGCAGCAGAGATGTTCTTTGATAGTTTAATGAATAATGCAAAGGCGCTGCCCAATCTTCGACGCTTGGAGTTTAAAGTCATTCTCAATATCGAATGGCGTCAACGTCAGGAAATGAGACGATCCCTGGCCGACCAAATGACTAGGATTTTTAAGAGGAAGTCACGCCTTCCCGGAGAACGGAGGACTTTACGCCAGCCTAATGAGACGAAACTTAAAGATGCAGATGAAATCGACACTTCAAGGTCTGTAGTGCGTCGGAGTAGTCGGATTACAGGGCCTGTGGCGGCTCAAAATAAGCCATCCTCTTCTTCTCATAAGCGTACTGCTGCTAAGGCTTTACCTGTCCGAAAAAACCTGAGGCCACTAAAGCCAACTTCTTCAACGTTTGATGCAGATGATGAAGATAGTAGTGAAGATGAACTTTCACTAGCCGATGCTGGCACCCGTCAAAGCAAGGGTAGGACTTCAGCGGCTAAGGCAGCAGGTTCACGGGGAGAAGAATTCATCCACGGCCTTTGCGATGTTGTCGACATTCAGGTGGACAATCAACGGCCGGCTGAACGACAGTATGATATGGATGATTTCATGGATTCGCCAGAACGGTCCGAGACGGAGTGGAACAGTGATGAAGACGATGTCGTTGCCTAGCCGCCTGCCTAAGCAATTTATGACATAATAATAGAGGGAAAATGACATGCTACGCGAGGGTATGCTGAAATGAAAACATGGTTGCATTGGCGTTCAACGGGGAAAAGGAGATACTTGACAATTCTGCGTACAAAGATTTAAAGATGTCATCACTGACGTGGATTGTTTTCATGAAAGGTAACTGTCATATCACGAGGATTGATACCCAGGACAGGGGCACATTAGCATATTCACGCAGCTTTTTTCTATAGCTAAAGATACATTGGTCGTATCAGGTACGGCTATTGGCACTAGGAATGAAATGCAGGTGTAGAGAATTGAAATCAATGGTTAAGAATGACTTGCGTGATACCGCTATTTTTCACCATAAGCGGCTGAAACCGAAGGCCAAGCAAGCAACACCTGTAAGTCTTCCTCTGTAACCATTCCAATATGTGCTCAATAACATTGGGTATCTCCGCTTGTATCTAGATGTTGTATACTATATTACATTAATAGTGAGTGTTGCACATAAACCCCCCTTTATATATATGCCAGCCCATCCATCCCACTTCAGTACCTACTCACCCCCCTTCCTCCTCTCCTCTACTCAGGCATCTACCCCTCGCACTCACTCCGAGTCCGTCAAGTCCACGGCGGCGGCATGGTCCCACAGGGGCTGCTTCAGTATGGGCAGCGGCGACGTGATGGCGATGCTCGCCTTGCGGTACTCGGGCCCGGACAGCTTCACGGCCAGGGCGCTCGCGCGCCGGCTCACGGCGAGCGGGCTCGGCGCCAGCAGCGGGCTCAGCGGCGGGTTGTGCCAGTCGAGCTCGCCGGGCAGCGTCAGGCCGTCGTGGAAGTGGATGCAGGTCGGGCTGCTGCTCGTGTCGAGCGCGTGCAGCGGCGGCAGGGGGAGATGCGTGTTGATCGGCGGGAGCACCGGCAGCCCGCTCTTGGGAGGGCGCTCTGGGTTCGGCCTCCGCTTCGCGGGCCGCGGCGGCGCTGCCGCTGCCGGCTGGAAATTGCGGCTGCTCTCGTTCTTGGGGGGCGGGATCGGCGGCGTTCTCTTTCGTAGCGGGGATACCTCCCGACTCTGCTGTTGGCGTGGTTGCGGTTGTGGTTGTGGTTGAGAGGGTGGAGGTGGAGGTGGAGGGAGCGGAGGCGCGAATCTAGGCACGTCGTCGTCGGGCAGCCCGCGCCGCAGCACGCAGTCGAGCAGCACCATCTCCTCGGGCCGGAAGGCCGGCGCCTCGATCTTGACGCGGCTGCCGCCGCCGTTCACCACGCGGTACATCTCGGACGGGAACGCGCTGCGCAGCTCCGGGAGCACCTTCAGGGGGTCCACCGTGACCGCGCTGCCGGGCGCGTCCCTGCGCTTCGGCCGCGCGCTGATGCCGAGGCGGCGGTTCGCCGCGCGCCCGGAGGCCGTGGATGTCTCCCGCAGCCGGTGGTTCAGCTCGATGGGCACGAGGTCCCGCGCGATCCAGCTCTCGTGGATCCGCGTGTTGAAGTTGCTCAGGAGGAAGCGGTATCTGCTCAGCATGTCTGGGCCGTACGGGCGGAACCAACCATCGCGCAGGCAGGGTAGGTCCAATAATACATCGTCGGGGGAGACGACGGGGTGCGCGCAGCCACGTAGTGTATTTAGGTCCGGGAATGTCCGCGACGGGGCGGTGACGTCCTCGTCGGGAAATGTGGCGGCGATGATGTTCGCTACGGTGATCCGCCACTTGCTCAGCACGAGGGGCGTCTCTGTGGCGGCGGCCAGGAGGTTTGCCGCCGCTTGGAAGCAGCTGTGTTGCGCGAAGCGGAAGAAGCGCGTTGCGTCGAAGCCCGCCAGGCCGTTCGTGTAGCCGCAGCCCACGAGCGTAGCGTACATCAGGAACCACTCACGTGTGAGGTTCGCGCCCTCTCTAATGCTCGCGGCCGAGGTGACCTTGACCGTGTTGGACTTCTTGAACTGGTCGCCCTCCGGCTTCTTGTGGAACTGCACGAGCGTTGGGCTCCCGCCGAACATGAGGGCGTCTGTGTTGTCTGTCCAGATGGCGTCGACGATGCCGAGGTCTTGGAGCCGCACGCACTCGGCTGCCGAGTCGCCTGGGGCGTCATGGCGTGGGACGCCGAGCTGGTCGAGGAGCTCTTTTAAGAGTCTTACGTTTGACTCGCTGTAACTGTACTCAGCCGGCCACTTTTTGGGGGGCTTATTTCTTCCGTCAAAGATAAATATTAGTTGTATATTCATCCGTAATAGGTAGAATATCCGTTCCACTGCGCGAAGAGGTGCTGTTAGCAAGAGGGGACCCGTGTTTCGATGAAGATATTCATATCCTCAATCATCAGACCAATATTGGACATGTGAATCCATTGGCGACGCTGATGGACTCACTAATCCGTTTTTCCCTGGGATGAGATCCAGGAGACTCTGTAAACCATTGTCAACGACGGTTTCATGGCTGCACAGCAGAGGTGAGTTGCTTACTAGTCTTGATTTCAGCATCTTTCGCGGCCGTGATGTTCCGATACCACCAATTGGCCTGGTCTACGGCGATGCGGAGCGGCCGACCAGTGGCCTCAAAGTGCTTCGTTGACCATTCCGGGATGGATTGCGTCTGAGTCGCCCCCGTTTCCGGAATTGAGAAGCTAGAAATTGAAGCGGTGAGTTGAGTGCCCCGTTCGTCCACCTATATCTCGGCAACTTCTCCGGGATAGAAAAAGACCACTCACCCTCTCAGAACCATAGCGATTGGCGATGGTTTAGAACGCTGAACCTGAGCCTAGCAGACAGCGTTCTTGTTCTGTGTAGATTTGCTTCGTTGAATGAATCCTCTAACCGCTCAATTGAAAAAAATAAAGAGATAGAAATACAATTCTCATCGCCCCCTCTGTAAGCACGCCGTTCTGGAAGACATACCTACTTACCTAACCAGCTGTGCTGTACTGGTACAAGGAAGCTATACCCCGTTTTGCTCAAGATGTCATATACCATGCCATCTCTACTAGGCTAGGATCGTCGTGAATCCTACACCCCACGTAATTTGATAAGCGCAATTGGACTGGCTGGCTGCATTACATAGACTATCTAATGTTTGTACACCTATCGGAACATTCCATATATATTAAGTAGATATTAAATTTGTTCTGGATGCTACCGATGCAACTCAATATACTCTCTATCATCTCGAGACTCTTTTTAACGAATACGTTCACATTCTTCTATCTGCCTGCCACCACATTAGAATAAATACTTACTACTGCGTAGATAAAGTAATAAAGGATCTAAGCCCAAGCCGGCGTTAGCGTGTCATATAATCGCGTTTTGATAATACCTACCATACATACATACAGTAGAAAATTGATTACCTATTTCCCTTACCGTAAATTTATAGGGAAATAAGCTGAGCTTTCGCAACATATTGCCGGTGTTGCCGATTTTCTGACATGATGATATTAGGTAGGTATCACATTCGTAAACTCTGCTATACGGAGGCTGATAGCTGAGTAGGCCCCCCTGGCTCAAACCTGTATCAATATAGTATAGTCTAGACCCGGAGATATCGGATGCCCTATCTTCAATGAATTCATTTCCTCCAACGAGAACGCCAGCCTGCTAACTTACTGCTACCTACCTACGCGGTCGATAGTGTCGCAGAATCCAATCTCTCGGAACGCGTCTTCCATCCCCGGCCTAGGTGGGGGGCTTCCATGTTCCATCCCGGTCTGACATGCGTCTGTGCCGCATACATAGACCCATACCCACACGTGCGACGGAAGAAAAGAAAAAAATCGGCGTCATATGGCACAGGAGTGTGAGAACAGTACGGATATAGGAAGCCCTTCCTAGTCAATGTGCGTCTCATAAGTCGAGAAACCCATCGATAGTAGGGTAGCAGGGGTCTCATCCTAGTAGTATTAGAATCGCTTAGGCGTCGTTCTTGACGCTTGTACGGCTACATCCGTGAATATGCTAGACCTTGTTCGGCGATCACGTAGAAGCGAGACGTATGTATGTAGGTAGTGTACAGTATATGCTAGGCATTAGATGTGCTAGATCCTTTTGGGGAGAATTCAAGTCATAAGAGCATGATGAAGACGGAGTGGCTTGAGAAGGTGGAGATACACAAATGGAACTTGAGAGGCAATGACAAGAAAAAAATGTCAACTCGCAGCTGGTTTAGCATACATATAACTTCGCACCGAAAACAATGGTATATAAAATCCTCCTAGTACTCACACTACTCCGAACCACCCTTGTACAACCCAATTCAACAAGCACTACCTACACATGTACAAAGCCGAGCCAACGCCCCTTACAAGGCATCAATGTCAATCTCGGCCTTCCTCCTGCGGCCCTGGATCTGGGTGTCGGCCTTGGTCGACCTGCTGGACTCGAAGATCCTGGGCTCGGGCTCGGGGGCGCCGGGGACGAAGCGCCAGTCGTACTTCATGAGCAGGTGGCAGAGGATGATCTTGATCTCGTTGGAGGCGAAGAAGCGGCCGGGGCAGGCGTGCTCGCCGTGGCCGAAGTTGAGGTGCGAGGCGCTCGTCGTGACGAACTGCCAGCTGTTCTCCTGGCCGGGCTCGAGCCGCTTCTTGGCGAAGCGCGCCGCGTCGAACTTCTCCGGGTCCGGGTACAGCTTGGGGTTGGCCAGGTCGCCGACCACGAGGATGCGCGCGCCCTTGGGGATCGCGATGCCGTCGGAGAGCGTGATCGACTTCTCGACGTACCGGTTCATGGACACTGATGGAAGGGGGAAAAATAAAATTAGTATGAGGGAGCAAGAGATAAGGGTTGCTGTGGTGTTCCTTCTACTTACCGACGGATAGGGGTGTCATCCTCTGGCCTTCCTTCAGGAAGCTGTCCATGAGCCTAAGTTTGTATAGCGTGGTCTTCGCCCAGCCTTCACGGCCAACAACCTCGATAATCTCGTCCCGTAACTGCTGCGCGACCTCGGGGTACTTGCAGACGTCGAGCAGCGCCCGGCACACACCCTCAGTCGTCGTGTGGATCGCAGCCATGGTCAGAGACAGCTGGCCACAGACAAAGTCGAGGTCCTGGCCCTTAGCCACGTCGTACATCCAGCCAATAGTATCCGAGACCTTAGGGGGCTTCACGCCCGCAGCCTTGGCCGCGTCCACGGCCGCCTTGCGCTTGTGGACCTCGGGCATGATGATCTTGCGGCCGTCGCGCACCGACTTGCGGAGGCGGGCGGAGTGCGGCAGCGCGATGTAGACCAGGGGGCGGAAGATGGCGGGCACCATGCGCATGATGAAGGACAGCGCGAACGAGTCCACGGTGAACGTCTTGGCGATGTCGAGCCACCGGCGGTTACGGCAGAGGCCGGCGCCGAGGAACACGCGCGACGACACGCGGGCGACGACCTCGAGGATGTCGTCGCGGATCATCCGCGTCGCCCACGCGCCGTCCTTGCCGAAGACGTCGTCGACGGTGTTGATGGTCTCGTCTACCAGGTCGCCCGTCACCAGGCCCAGCGACTGCGTCAGCTTGATGCGGACGGTGTCGCGCAGGAGGAACTCGTGCGTGAAGCCTTGTCTGTGGGGCTCGAAGCCCGGGTAGTTCACGAAGAAATCCTGCGCCTGTTAGTGCCTTCCCCTGAGCTGGGAGAGGAGGGTGGGGATTTTGTCCTTACGCTGACGAAGGCCTTGGAGAAGTTGAGCTCGGGTAAGTTGCGGATCTCGTCGGCATATCTGTTGGGTAGAACGATCTTGGGCCCTGTGCCGGTCATGACCTGAAATGGCCCATTTGCCTAATTCGAGGCTTAGCTATGACGCTCAGAGTTGGCGTGATATATATACCTTTTCGAGGCCTTCATCTAGCACCTCTTGACCGTGAAGCATCCAACTTTTCTTCGCGCTTAGTCCGCGGACAGTGATCAAAGGGAAAGCGGGCCAAGGCCGGTTTTTTGCAAGAAAGGAGTAAACGATGCTGAGCAGGATGGTGGCACCAATGACCTGCACAGTCGTAGGTAGCCCTTGGGGCACAATGTTCCGTAACGCTTCCATCTCTAGTTGTGTTCAACACATGGAGTGTTCGAAAGCTGGAGGGGACTTCAGCTGAAGATGGAGAGACAGGAAGACTCAATATATATAACGGAATGTTAACATCCCCGCCATGGCATTATTTTACTCAGCGAAGTATAACTCGGATCCATATCGACCGTAATACTCATGTGGAGACGACTCAATCATGGTCGATGCTCGATCATGCCCGTTCTTTAGCAGATATACAGCTTCAAGTTGAACAGAGTAGTATTCTGCAATGGTACGATCGCTATGAGTACCCGCTTGCAATTCGATTGCATAATTCGGGTATAAATCACTTGCCCCTCTAATCCTTCAACGGCAACCCTGCGTACTCGCCATCTGATTCGCGAGCAGAGCGTGCGAACACGCATATCTCTCATCGACATCGGCAGTGCTCCCATCCGCCCCGGTAATACAGCGGTAATCTTTAAGTATCCGATTGGTGACGACGAGGGTCAATCTGAGACGGCAGTGCGCATCTCAAGAGATGTCCCGCTACGCTAGAGAAACACTAGGCTCCATCAGTACCGCGTCGTTTCTCGGTTCGGAAATGGAATTGATGTGATTGGCCCCTGACCTCGTACTAGACAATAGAGTACGAGCTTGACGTCGACCTATCTACAAAATGCCGGGTCGCTTCTACCAGTCCTCTTGGCCGCTTGGCGGTACAATAGGTAACTACATAGATGGTGTAAGTTACCCAAGAGGTCTTGGAATACGCCGTCGTTAAACCACCGAGCCGAATCAGATATCAACCTTTAGATTCTTACCACGGACAGCATCTCTGTTGATTTCCGTTTGTCTATTGCACAAAGTACACAATCTGTGCGCGGATATTATCAAATTACCCATTTTTACATGCAGGGTAGCAGAGCGAATGCGTCGTATAACTCGGGACTATTTCGTATTATCTCGTATATGGAAACGAGTAGTTATGTAAGTCCCACATTTACCCATCTTGAATACAGGTAATTCTGTAGATAGGAGATAGACAGTAATAATCTGCATGCATGGAACTTCGCCTACACTTTCGAATTACACATTCGACAGGTGATTCCCTACCTATCACACGTGGGAGATGCACGCACATACATACCTAGGTAGCTTAGTTGCTCGGCAAGCGAGGGCCGTAACGGAATTATGCCGCAGTTTGATATCGTAGGACTTTGAGGGCTAAGAAAGCACTATCCTAGTAGGTCAGCTTTCTCTACCTACATACCTAGAGTAGGTAGTCTATATACTAGTAACTACGGCGAAGCTCAACTTCGTATACCTAGTATGTTGATAGTTACTGCTTAAGTATATAAATCTCCCGGTATAAGCCCCTTATGTACGAATACGGCACATAATAATTCTATCGACACATGTAGGTACTACCGCAAGTCCCACGCTAATGTATAGTGTATGCAGAGTCCCGAACATGACATGACATTTATACTCCACCTCAGGCTAGAAATACAGTATACTGTAGAGAGGACAAACGAGACAGGGCAAACACACGAAATCTAGCACCAGTATAAGGCCGTCTCATAAAATCTCCATTATTAAAGATCATGCAATGGGCATGACATCCAGAACATAATAAATATCGAAGGAATCACTAGTAAGTAAAACAGTACGAGTCTAACCACCTATTCAGAGCAATCTGCGGACCCAGCCTCCATGACCCATATTCTCCCTAATCCACCCAGGTGACATGTCCCACCACTGAGCTGTGACTCGTCGTCGTGGTATGTTTCCCAACACTGCCCCTCGTCGTCGTAGTGTGCTTCTCAGCACTGCAGCTAGACACCGTCCTCGTCCTGTACTCGGTGACAACGGCCGTCGACTCACACGATACGCCTCCGACGGGCTCGCGCGTGACCGTCGTGGTCGCGGTCTCGTTGCACTTGCACGTGCCGACGGGGGGAAGCGTGATGGGGCTGGGCATGAAGACGGTGGTCGTGACGACGCCCACGGTCACCGTGGTCCTCTCCCTCTCCTTCTCAGGCGACCCCTCCCGCGCGGAGACGGGCTGCATCTCGCCGCTGCCGGCGAACGAGCTCGTCGTCTCCGTCGTCGACGACGCCGGCACGGAGGTTAGCGTGGACGTCTCCGACGAGCGTGTGCGGCTGGCCGGCACCGACGTCAGGGTCGCCGTGGGCGTCCACTGCCCCGTGCTGCCGGGCGTGGCCGTGAAGGAGATGTTGCTCCACGAGAAGCCCGTGCTGCCCTGCGTCCAGAATGTGGACGACCCGCCCGACAGGACCCCGGTGCCGCTGGACGGGAATATGCCCGAGGACCAGGGCGTCGAGGATGTGGTGCGGTTTGTCCCTGTCGTGCTTGGGATCGCGGGAAGGGACGATGTTGTTCTTCTTGTTGACCTGTGTGTGCTTGATGATGATGTTGTTCTCGACCGGGAACTAGAGCTCGTTGTGGAGCTTGTTCTGGAGCGACTCGTCGTTGAGGTTGTTGAATGAGTCGAAGTGCGGGTTGAAGAGTGGCTTGTAGAACGGCTCGTTGAACTTGTTCTGCTACTAGTTGAGGACCTCGACGAGCGTGTCGAGGTTGTCTTCGAGGCTCTTGAAGTTGTTGAAGTTGTTGAGTGTGTCGAGCGCGTTGTTGTCGTGCTCGTTCTTGTAGAACTCGTTCTTGTAGAACTCGTTCTTGTAGAGCTCGTTCTGGAAGTAGAACTAGTGCTTGTCGAGTAACAGGAAAGTGGAAGGGCCACAGGATTTAAAGCACACGAACCCTCTTCGTCCGAGGCGGATGAATCCCAGCCTATAAGCTGATCGCCACAATTCTCGTACTGGGCCATATATATGGCCTCGTCGTCCAAGTCAAAGGACGCTAGATCGAGCTTAGCAACCTGTTAAAATGCGAGAGCATGAGTGAAGGACTTACTGTATGCACCCCTGAGAAACGTCTGACCTAAGATCACTTCGTGCTCGTCGGCACTTTGCACGGCCCCCAGGTAGCAAATATCATCGACTCGCAGGATGAAATCACGGAAGGGGACGCGAATGACGAGCGTGTCGAAGTAAAAGTCGATAGAGGCATCCTGGAACCGATGGTAACACGGAACCTGATAAACGCCCTGGCCGCCATTGTAGAACGCGTCGGGGAAGAATCCGGTGAGACTATCCATGTACACCCACGGGAGAAAAGAAATCACTGAGGTGAAGTCCAAAAAAGCATGGCGCGAGGGTTCATGGACGTCTGAGAGTATACAATTACTCGGGTCGAAGATACCCAAGGCGGTTAGTTGTACGTAGTATCTGGTTAATCTTAGAGTTAGTCTATCCCATCGCTCTCTATGTCGTAATATGTATAAATCAGTTACCTAGAATAATCTTCGTCAACACGGTGCGTATATAGTTTCCGAAGTTCGCCAGCGTATTTCCTGGTGTTTAGGCCCGAGAAAAGGAGTTCCCCCAAGCCCACGTCAGAAGAGTCATCGTGGGAGGCCCCGGAAGGGTTGGCGCTGCCAAGGGCGATACTAAACTGACGCGCAGCAATCAAGCCTTGCGATTTCAATTGATCTAGGATCGAGATGCCGCTATCAGTGTCGCAGCCAAAGCCCAGACCCAGTCGGCCGGCTGTCTGAGCCCAGCTTTCGTTCGCAATACCAACTGGGATAAATCCCAGATCGGCTCCTATTAACATAAATCAGCGTCAACATTAATATGCCAGACAATTGGGCAGTTAGAAAGCAGACTAACCGGCAAATTGGACATCGTCGATTACATAGCAGCCGGAGGCTCCGCCGTATGAGGTGGTAAATGTCCAGCTGTCGATACAGCCCAGATCTTCTGATGTAAATGAGGCATTCGGGTCATACTCCCCATTGGCACAGCATGCATCTGTTGAAAGCGATGTGTCACAATCAGGGTTAAGCCATAGATTGTTCGAGAAAAGATCGATGGCAGGGTAGACGAGCTGGGGTGGTGTGCCCACAGTGACTTACACATCCAGAGTCAGCAAAAGCGAAGTAATTATGTAAGGAGGCGATCACCTACTCTCAACCGTATAAGGACTTAGGTAGTTCTTCTGGGTGGCATTGATTCTCAGAGGATTCAGTCCGTACCCCGGGTCACCTCGGGCTCCGATGGTGGATGAACCTCCGGCTTTTATGGGCAATCGCAGGCTATGGGCTCCGCTGCGAGCGATTTCACTAGCGATGCCTACGGCCACGGATGCTAACAAAAGAATGAATATCATTTTGGCGTTAGACACAGAAGAGCGAGATAACGAGAGAGAGAATGCCCATGTCATGGAAACGCTAGGTAGCTCTCATCTTCCCTCGGGAGCTTTAGCCCTCTCTTTAAAAAGAGCCGGCATCGCCGCTAGAATTACAGTGTTGCACTTCATTCATTCTTTTACAAACGGAGGAAAACCCCCATCCGGTGAACCACACCTACTTCCGAAAGAGGTATGAATAAGTGATTATCTCAATCAACTGAGGTTTCTCACGTCGTTGGGACTACAGCGATATTCCAGCCGTGTGACGAAGATCGACGTTGGCAAACAGCCTCTGTTGCATGGGATCACCTAAAGACACAATCGGAGATTCCTAGTGTGATGCTGCCTTGCTTAAGTATCAGATGTTATCCTTCGAGAGTCCTCACCAGAATATTGGTAGCGCAGTGAACGTTTAAGGGAGAAATGACGCTCGAATTCGGTCGTACAGAGCAGATAGATGTGGAATCCTAAGTAGTTCGGTAGCACACGTATTAAGACAAGCCCACGTAAGTGAGCGAATGAGTAGGCCGGCCCATATTTAAAGATTGATTGATAGAAGGTAGGATCTAGGCTCAAGGGAATATCATCAGATGAGGTAGGTCTATGGGTCTTGGTGGAATATGAGTGCGACGCTCTCCTCGATGTGTATCGGTATACATTGATCTATCTGTCGATATTTCCCCGGTGTAACCTGGAGATGTCCCCGTGAAGGATAACGATGCTGCCCTAAAGCAGATACCCGAGAGTTCGGTTACTTCTGTGCAGCTACATCTCGGGGCCCAGAGAGGTGGCTGGCCACATGTGTAGCCTTCCTCTCATATGAATCGAAGACGTGTGACCGCCGTTGTATTGCGAAGAGGATTTGACCGAGTGAAACCTTCAGCGGAGAGTGATGAAAGAGCACGATGACAGGGTAGTGATAGTGTAAAATCAAAAAATTATGGAAGCAAACTGCGTCCCCAGAGGATGTGGTACAATGGAACACGTCGTTTGGCAGGTTCCTTCATTTACTGAGGTGATCATCTCGCAAAATGACGTTGTTGTCATGATCATAGCAATAACGCTATATATGCTCCGTGACAGCTTATCAGTAATTCAGTGTTACGTCCTCCTCAGAGGTGGAACAAGAGATCCATGTACTTGTTTTTGGCGTAGGTAATTTTTTTTTTTTTGGCTGCCACCGCGTATTATCCCTGGGTGTTGATATTGTAAAAGTCAACCCGTCTGTACTGATATGTGTACGAGGCTTACTAATAGAAAGTGAACATGTAGGTAGCTACATAGTTAGTAGGATGGGGAGATACTTATATGAACAATGGCTTTAGGGTCGCTTATCTGCGAGTACTCTTCTGTGATATACTCATCCGGTGTGCCATCGGCAGAGGAGTGTTAATTCGTGTTTTGTTTGTGATAGCCTACAATTCCCACACGATCTTTACGGTGGGGTATAGCATAGCTATCTGTAGAGCTTGCTACCATATTACAAGGTGCCTGGAGATGAAATCAGCCTTAGGATTAACATTCAGTCTTCAATATAGAACTATAATGCTAGGCAGAAGACCTTGTAATATCCCGGTGTGGCTTCGTCAATACTAGTAGACCGGGTCGGAGAATGAAAACGTCCACGAAGGGCAAGCGCAACACATCCTAGGGCGTCAAGGAGTATAATCTTGTCTTGGATTAATTAAACCATTACGAAACTGAGATCTTTGGCGGACTGTACCAAGCACAAAGACATAAATAACTTCGATATTACGTTGTCGAGCCCTGTGATAGTCCCGTAAACCATGGATTTGAGGATACATAGGCCAGAGACTCGCTCGCTGTACGACCAATCGCAGAAAGATGGAAACTAGTGCACAAGTATTATGTAGTTTCAGGTAGCGAACCGGCCTGATGGGTATCTCTTTTTAGTTTTCTATGGCAACGAGTTCTAGTGTGAGTGTAAGGTCGGCGTATGGCCTTAATTTAAGTGAGCGAGCTTTGCTGCCATATCCTTGTTTCATCGCTAATCATATACATTTACTATTAGGCTGGGTTGTATGATCATTCATCATCTCCAGCATCGTCTTCCTCGTCCTCCTCTTCGCCCGCGTCGTCATCATCGTCGTCGTCATCGTCATCGGAGCTCACGCCCGACCCGTCAGTGTCTCCATCTGATCCGGGATCATAATCCTCCTCATCTTCGTCTTCCTCGTCCTGCAATTGTTGCTCGGCTTCTAGCTGAGCCCGTTGCAGTTCGGTCATCCCGTCATCACCTACAGCGCCATTCCCATCTTGCTCTCCTTCCCCCTTTTTGCCCTTGCTATTCTCGATCAATTCCCGCTTCGCCTTCCGCTGATCCGCCAAGCTCCGGTCCTGAAGCCTGTGGCGCGTTACATAGTTTTCGTTAATGCCGTTATAATCCTCTTGGTCTAACATGGCAAACTCGAGCTCGTCAGTCGCTTCTTCATCCCCGCCTTCCCCGGTAAATATCTCGACCACCATATTAAAGGTACGCTGCAGCACATTCGTATAGCTAATGGCGGCGATTTTGTCAAGTGGTAGGAACATTAGAGGCTTCTTGAAGCCCCACATGATGCCATTCTCCAAAAAGAAAAGGAAGCCATCCTTGGAGCCCCTGAAGGCCTTGACGTGCACAGCGTGTTCCTTCGGTCTATGAGGTTGGCGTATGACACTGTGAAACTTGGAAGGATCTGCGGCAACGATCTGCACTTTGTTCCCGCCGGCTTGGAGGCACTTGTTGATGGCCCAATGGAATAGTGTTGAGTATGAGTCGGAGACGGCAGATGCCGCACTAGCATTGGGGCCAGCGATAACCCCTGGTTTCGGGGCCGTTGCTGGTATAGTGAAGACTAGGGCGTCGACGGGAGTAGTGGCGGGCTGAGGAGGGAAGTAAGAGTTTTGTGGGAGGAGGATATAGTTGTGCTGGACCTGGGCTTTTTCGGGAACCGGGAGGAAGAAAGCATACTCTAGATACCAGGAGGTCACGGTTAGCATCGTGTATCTACTAATTAAAGACCACCTTCATAGAAACATACCTATGGTCTTCCAGGGAAATATGATGCCAGGCGCAGGGGCCTTGGCACCGGGAGCGCGCGCATACAGATGGCCGGCTGTGAAGCATAAATCAAACTTCTTGCGCTGGGGTATCGAGACCGAGATGTCCTTTATCTCGAGTAGAATGTCTTCCTTTGCAACATCATCGGCGGAACTCGCGATTGTACCGTTGGGCGATTGGCCATTACGCGGTGGCTCGATATCGACGCGTCGACGCTTTTGGGCGGGTTCTTCAGATTGGACGTCGTTTAGTTGCTCGTACACAAAGCCAACAATATTATTAAAGAGCTTTATTCGGGAGGGTGAGTCTATTCAACCACATTAGATTATCTGTGCTCTAGACATCTATCACGGGTGTGCGAGAAGAGCCATACCAGCAGCCTGCTGAATACCCTCTATAATATCTGGTCGCGATTGGAATATACTATTCAACTTCTGGGAATCAAGCCCTGAAGCCATAGTGATGGTGGTTAGATGCTCGTCACACACATAAATAGAATAAGTAGATAAACAAGTCTTCTAGATAATCGGCTATAGTAGTCGAACAAAAACTCCGTATTTAAGGTGTTTGTCGTCGACGTCGTCGTTGTTATTATCGCGTGTCGTAAGTAATAAATAAATGAATTGACGGAAGAGGCTGCAGGATCTTCAGCCTCGAGGCTTTGGAGTTTGATGTGACGTACTTACAGACAATGTAGCCTAGTACTTCTATCGCCCACTCGGCACCGTTACATAAAAATCGAATTATGGGGCCGAACTTATTTATATATGCCCAATAAGAGTATAAAATCATACTCGGATAATAGTTTTCTTGGGTGTATGTAAATAACGTTTGGCCCCGCCATCCCATTTTTATGTAACCGTGTCGAGTGGACGCTTAACGGGATAAGAGCCCTTTTAGGTTAACTTTTCAAGTCATCAACCACTTTTCTGGTTACCTGTTGGTAGCTTACCCCTCGTACATCTACTATTTCGGACCTATTTCGCCAGTGACTCGCTATTGCACCTAGTCAAGTCTAATGTCTATAGCCTTATTATCCCTTTAAGCGCTCAAGGTGACTTAAAGTGGAATAACGAGGTTTTGTAAATAATCAGATACATCCAATTAGACATTAATACTAGGCGAAGCATTTTATTGGTATATCTAGCATATGCAAGAAGACCTGTTACTCCACTTTGAAGTCACCTAGCCGAGTGGGCGCTTAAAGGGATAAGCAATGTAGGTAATGAATGAGAAACCCCTTGAATGTGGATATCTGGAGGCTGTGCGAGATCTTCAGCCACAAACTTTACTGTAGGCCCACCTCTGGGCAGTTCGTCGTTGGCGCAAGCCACAATACCCGCCCAACTACTTGTAAGACATAACCTCTCCACCTGCAGCATCCTTCGTCAAGTATGAGATGTACCTGAAAGGTGCGCGGTACGATCACGAACACTATAGTATATGTACTGAGAGAATAGCTACTCGGATCCCCAGAGACTTAGATACCTATATCTAATTTATACGACATATTATCAAATTATGTCGTCGTTACCAAATACATGGCATCATCGCAAGGTCGCCGACACCTCCGCCAAGGGATGCGAAATATGCTTTAAACCAAGCACTAGTGTTCTCATTACCCCGGATAAACAGGTTCGTTGTTACGAATCCTAGACATCTTAAGAGTTCTCGCTACCGTATATTGTCTCCTAACCTAGTTCGCATCAGGACTTCTTCTACGTGTGTCCTGCTCATCTCAAGGACCGGGGATTCTGTTCCCCCATCCTTGATCATGAAGCTATCGCCGCCGCCAAGAAGAAGAAGGAGATGGACGAAGAGGTTGAGCGGTTGAAGAAGGAGTACGAAGAGAAGCAACGTAAAAAGAAAGAAAAGGAAGCGGAGAAGGAGAAGGAGAAGGAGAAGGAGAAGGAAAAGGAGAAGGAAAAGGAGAAGGAAAAGGAGAAGGACAAGAAAAACGGCACGAGCAAGAATGAGCCTAAGGACGATAAGAAAGACTCAACCACCGATGACAAGGTATAAGACTAAATCCCTTAACTGGCCATCTTCGCTAATGAGATTTGAAGGATAAATTAAAGGAGAAGAGTCAGGTGGATGCTGAGGAAGAGCCTCGCGTCTTTGCTTTGCAAAGGTTAGCATGCATCTCGGTGCTTTGAACGAGCCTGCACTGATCTTCGCTAGGACTTTTTATCAGCGGCGTCTTGATAGAAAACGTCAAGCCGAGATCGCAAAGAGAAACAGGGAGCGTTTGAATAACCCCAATTTCTTTCCTTCTGTCCCTAAGGACCTTCCTTGACCCTCGAGAAGCTGCCTCGACCCGCTACTAGATGACGGGAGAATCCTATGAAGGTGTGCGTATGCCTCACAAACTTAGTGAGTGGCTGATTCTCATTTACCAGAACCAATTAGGAAGGGCTTGGTTGCCAGCGAGAATCGACCTGGCTATTCAAGTCCTGAAAGACTGTATCATTCCTATATGCGCGCGTATGCATTGGTGCGGCGCCGTAACAACGTGCCGCAGTAAGGCTTGCCGTGCTCTGCCCCCAGGCCCTGGTAAAACGACAGGCTCATTTGCTCGCTCGCTAGAAGCTGCTCTTGATGTGGGCCAAGAATACGTCGAGTCTGCACACGCCGGTTGTTATGTGCGAGGATGCATATTTCTCCAATAAGATTCCTAACTATTACTTAGGCCTGCCTTATTACCCATATATGGTAGAACGGACGATGGCCAACGCATGGGGAACAACAGTGCTTTGCATGATACCCTCCATTCCACGTTACTCTTTGCGGAAATCAACGATGGTACACCTTGTCGTTAGAGGATACCGGCTTCCCCTGCTTAGCTATATATCCGCCTACGCTTGTATGGGCTTGGTCCCATAGTAGGTAGGTACTTGGAATCGATGGAGCGGCCTGCGGAGTTCTAGGGCACGAAGCCAAGAAGACCTTTGCTTACAATGCATTCTCTCCCTAACGCCAAGTCACGAATGGCCGCTCTTATTCTTAGAACTCTATTTCGTTAACTAAACTTCAAGTTTGGCATCTCTAGGCAACATGACATTTGGCTAGAAAGCTTCAACCTATTTTTGTTTTACCATCTCTAAGCGGACATCGTCGTCTCACGTCTCATGCTGCGTGCCTGTACCCCTCTCTTATAACAGGCGGCTGCATAGGAATGTTGCGTTACGAAAAAACCGCGTGAATCTACACCCCCAACGAGTCTAGCGCTTACATTGCGTCAGCACTCGACGAACCATCACAGGAAGGTATCACAGAACCCTGAACTATAAGTAATAAGAATCACAAGACGCAAGCGGGATAAATCGGCCCGCGTGAGATTGGCTCGCGTGCGTGTTATCGCTTATTCTTAACTCACTGGGTCGCATCGTCATGTAGGGCTACATGTTGAAATGCTCTAGGCCTTGTACCATACATCTCTCTCCACCGTCAAACCGCGATATGCAATGCAGCCCACAGTCGGAACCACGGGGGGCGTGTAAGGCAATGAAAGCTAAGTTAGTATCGCTGACCGGAATTTTAAATAGGTACTCAGTCCACAGGGAATACCGAGTACACATCACTTAGAGGTACCACACTAAACTATTGCCGAATCCTTCTAACATATACCCCTAGCAAATGATCAGCCTTATGAGATGTGACTTTATCGTAAGCTCCTGCCCAATCCGAATTCGAACTCGGCTCATAGCCCTTGGGCGGCGAGTCGCCCTATCTACATCTATCGTGTTGGGATCGATTCGCTCTCCGCCTTCTAATTTCGTCGATGAGGCCGCTTGAGTTTGTTGACAATCGCTCCGTCCAAAATAGGCCGTCCAAAGTTGCGTCGGGCCATAGTTTGGTTCAGGTTCTCAATATCTCAATATATATACAATGTCGTAGAGAACTGTACGCGGTTTTTACTCACAGAGCTATTTCTCTTTATAAATTGCAAGAACAGCAGCGTCGTTAGGCTAGGAACCTTAGATGCTATCCTTGATCACCCCAGGTCCCCTATTCAACAATACTTGGGATGCTGGCTGTCCCTGTGCCGTCGTGATGGGTACCTAGTTGGTATCTCATATAAAATGTTTGCTTCGTTTTGAGTATTGGACCGGCTCATCCCGCATTTCGCTAACCCATGTAATAGGCGATCTGAAGCGTGCTGACGTCGTCAATACGCACACACCAGTACCGTGAGACGGCGTTGATCGACCCAGCGCTTTGCGAACACACCATGGGGCGTCTCGGCATCCGAATGAAGCATACGGTACATGTCGCAGAACTTTGTGCACATTTGCTCGGGTTCCCATGCCCAAAAGAGCCCGGGAAACAAAGCTCTGGAAGGATCCCACATTCATGCTCGTCCCTCGAACATCGACGTTGACTGGTAGGCGAATTGTCGCGGCAAAAGCGACTGAAGTGGCTCTGGGTTGGGGTAACAGGTGATGCCCCTGTCAATAATAAGGTTTCCTTAGTTCTCAGATCCATCTCTCTAATCTTATCACGAAATTCGCGGGTATTCACTCCAGTATCAGGTATATCTACGTCGTTTCGCTACTGATGCAATGGGACCTAGCATGGCATTGGGGGCGAAATATCCCGTTGAAAATTCTCGTCTTTATTGAGCACAGGAGAGCGACCTGCAGGGTGTCATTCAGGCCAGGCCAAGTCGAACTACAAGACACACTGCAGTTTTCGTCCCGATGTATTGATACACCGCCGGATAAATGAATCCAAAAAGGGCACTGATATTATCGTGACACAGCTCTCAGCTAAGCCCAGCCACTCATTAAAAGAACGCAGCGCAATGCTACCATTCACTCGCCTGGCCCTGCGCTTGGTAAGCTGTCCTTCCCACACCCCAAATTCCCGTCCCCTAGTTTTATCCAATAGTCGCCCCGAAACCCGGTGCCCATCTCCACATCATATGTGAGGTAGAATAGCTCAACTCGGCCGCAATGGGCTCGACACGGAACGTTACACTATGTTAGAGCCGGGGTACCTTCGGTATATATATATACGAAAGACCGGGGTAGGTCCGGATTGCGGGATCGGCACTGCACTGCAAGGCTCGACTACACATAAGGCCGGCTCCGCCTGGAAGTACGCTGTTTTCTCTTATTCCCAGATCTGATTTCAGGCTCACGAGGCTATTTGGGTATCGTGAACCCCGGGGCGTTTCCCTTATACCACATCTTGAGAACTTCATTGATCCTAATTCAGCCAGCAAGATGGTCAGACCTTGCTGCGTTTCGGTGATGATGGTAAGACAATAAAATTGCTTACACCGTGTGTAGTGCAGTCCCCTAGCCGTCAAGGACATTTGATGACCGCCTAGGTATACCTAATGGGCAAGACCTAATTCGACGACGCGAAAGGACCATCATCGTTCCGCAGACCTTATTGCTGCGGTACCGGATGGCTCGGACCGCACGGAAGGACTCTCCCTCTTCACAGATCTTGTACTCGCCAGCCATTAGATCTCCAAGCCTGCGGTGACGGCCGCGCCATCACGTGAACAGTGCACCATGTTCATGGAACCTGCGTCACCCTGCATTCATCCTGCATCATCGCGGCCCCGGTTATTAGGAATAGATCTGGCGCCATCAATTCCTGTCAACCGGTGAACATCAATGCCAGGCAAGACTTACAGTATGTAGTGCTGAGCGCTTCGCATTACAATCCGAACGTGATCTAGGTACCGCGGCCACTCAACAGGCTTGTAACAGATCTCAAATCATCAGACCCCGAACAGGCCAATGGGTCCGCGGAGAAATCATCATAAGATAGTGCCACACATTTCGTGTATCACCTTCATTGCATATGCGGACCTCGCCTAGATGGAGATGGTCTTATGACGAGAGACAAAGAATGTGATAGCTCGATAAGGCAATGAATATCTAGTTGGGAAGATCATAGACCCTGGCTGTCGTAGCCACAAGGCGTCGTGTACGCTCCCGTCCCTCCCTGCCGGCCACCTGACCGATAGTAGTGCATGCATAGGCGCATGCGGAGGAGTATTCATGTTCGGCATATCTCGATTGGATTGGCCGGCATATTGAAACAAGCTCGGGGCTTATGGCAAGGGCTGTGTAGGGCTAAGTACCTCACTGACCTGGCTCTGAGTGGCGCTCGTCGAAACGGAAGCATATGCGTACTCTAACAAGACACTGATCGTACTTGTCAGCGAACCTCTTCGACTACCTACCTACTTGGACGACTGACACTCGATGAACTCAATGCATAACGGTCGTCTGTGTTGTGGATATTCCTGAGCTCCGTCTTAACTTAAAAGGTTTAGGTAATACCTGAAGTATGTAATACGCATGCGCGATGGCAACGTTTTCTAACAGAGCTCGTGATCGCTTTTTACGACTCCCTTCCTTCACCTAGGTATCGCCACAACAACGGGCCTAGACTTCACCGCCGAGTCTGGGCAATAGAATGTCCGGCTAGCGCAGCCCTTTGGCTAATATCCGACGACTAGGACAGAAGTTCCTATTACCTCCTCGCCACCCCGCATTCTCTGACATGTAAGAAACGTAATCTTACATAACTAGATCGCGCCGGCGAAGAAATAACAATCTCACCCAGATCCGAGGACCCATGCTCAGTGTCAAGGTACTTGGAGCCCGAATATCATGATGTACCCGGCTAATTAGCCCTAGTGGACAAGTACCCAGCATAAGGGGGCGGGCGAGCTTACCCACCTTGCAAGTGCGTACCATGCGTAAATACTTAAGACATTGATCAGCGGCGGTTGCAAGACTCATCCTGGCATCGGAATCCATTAACGTTACACGTGATATTATGCTAGTATAGAACGCTGGACGCTGCAGTGCGCGACACGTAATTGCGCGGGAGTAACATCTATTTAGAGCACCAATAACCGCAGGTAACGAACGCGCTCCGGTCCTGCGGTATGTATGTACGCATACCGATTCTGTAGGTATGAATGTACCATCAGCCCAGTCTGACGCGAAGAACGCGTACATCGTACGTTTGTTGCTGCGCGGTTGCAGGCCTCTAACGTAATATGCATGTAGACGGCCAGTCGTGGCTGAGGTTTGCTCCCGTGACTGAATACCAATGCTAGAAGCCGTACTGTAACGACTTATCTAATATGCGTGGTGTGGTGTGTGTCTTATCATGTCTTGAAGAGGGTGTCAGCCTCGTGGGTCCTACGGCTGTAACGTAACGTAACGGCTTGGGGACAGAGCCTGCCTAGGGAGCTAGGTATGTACTATGTATATATGCACGCGGTAACAGGTAGGAAGCGCAAGGCAAGCTACATATCTTGAAACTGGCGACCCGGTCGTTTCACTCGGCGACCGCGCGCACGCATACCGAAGCGACCCGAACCGAACCAGTGTACTTCGGGGTCGGGATCGGGGTCCAGTATCCCGGGTTTGGTCCAGTGTTTTCCCGGCCGCATGTAGAGAGAGAGAGAGATGGATGCAACCGTCATTGGGGCGGCTCTTCGCTCGGGAAAAGACTGAGGCACCTGCAGATACGGACGGGTTCCCATAGAGGTTTACGCAGTAGGTATGTAGAATACGCAAGGTGGGTATTATATCGTACCTGGACTAACTGGACTTGGAATATCCCGCAACCCTTTACTACTGTACATATAACTAACTACTGCGTTCAGGGACCAGAGGGGCTCCGTACGGCGACGATGCCCCTTGAACTCTTGGTATACCCATTTACACCTCTCTTCTCTAGCCATACACCACACCTAAACTAACTACTGCGTATATGTATCTAGTGGTTGTACGTACCCAATATACAGAGTACCTCCCTGGATTGCCATTTAACCCCTCTAGCCATAATGAAGTAAGACGCCGTGCAATCTGCCTGACTAATAGATGACTCCCCAGTTCTCCTTCGCCCTGCCTAACCGCAACAAGCAACAAATCCCTTTCCCATTCCAGGTTTGCCAGGTAAGTAGGTAACACAGAGCAATGCGAGGCATAGTAGTGAGCTGAGCTGACATCAGTGCTGATATGATAATGCTTAATTGGCCCATATGTCATTTCGTATCAAGTTTTTAAACGCGGAAATGACAAATGGGTTCGTGTCGGCGTGAGAAGGATTAGTTAGTTGTACAGAGAATACAGAGTATACGTAAGTACTATCTAGATGCGTATGCTGTACTCTGTACGCCGTATCTGCTGATTCCTACATAGAAATTTGACCTCGATTTCTACTTCTATGTATGTATGTACTTACTTACCTATTTGACTGCAGATTAACTGTCGTGACTATCTAGATACTGGCATGTTGTGCTTGTCGGTGGCTTCGTCAACGTGCGTACAGACGAGCCTCCAATCGCAACCGGCAGTCTTGGCAGGTTATACTACCAAACCCGACTTGTAAGTCCTCATCTGCGCAGCTACGGTTACCTCGAGCGCACAGTTCACCCACCATACCGGCCCTATAGTATGTACCTGTCTAAACGTACAGCAGTCCGGCAACAGGGACCAGGTATCAAAACTAAGTACGTATAAGGCTAGGGTACTAGGTAGTGTATACTTATACGTACTTCTGTATATGCGTATAAGTAAGTATGTTTAGTACTGTAACATGTAAAAATATTAAAAAGGCGGACCTGGATTCCCGCCTGAAATACGACTGTGTTACCGCTCGCTTGGTTGGCTTTAGCAAGCCAACGCGTGCCGAGGATGCGCTCTACGCATTACAGCAGGTAGGTACCTAGCGCTAGAAGCGTACCCTATGCCTAGAAGCGTAGAATCCCGGACCCTGCCTGTGTATCTTGAGTTAGTGGGAAAGGAATCAGTGGCGCGTTACACTGGACGAGTAGTCCAGGGGCAAGGTATGTAGGTAGGGAGGGCATCCCCAATTTCGGTACTTTGTCTCGGCTTCTTCTAGAAGTCGACGAATGCCTGCTTCAATGGTAGGATCACTGATTAATAGGAGGATTCCTCTACCTATATGTATGTATACCTACCGTCACTCGGTTAGCTATTTATCCACAAGACAGACAGCGTCCCAGTTATCCTTTGTGACCTAATTTAGCTCTACCCGCACCCACCTGCGGTACATATGTATGTATGTATATAACACGCGCTAACCGGTTATCGGTTATCCCAATGTATCGTTACCTGTCACGGAACGCCTCAGGAGCCACCTGAGGCACGGAGCGGATGGGGCAGAAACAGGGCTGGCGTGCTGAAAAGTAAGTGATAATCAATCAATCAATGTAGACTAATCCCGATTCACCGTTTGGCCTTGACCGCCTCCCCTCTCTTTTTGCTAGCCCCTCACCCTCCCCAATCCTCAAGAAAATAAAATGAGCTAGGTTAGTCCAGCTAGGTAGCTTCTACACTGGAAACGCCTCTACTTCACCGAAAAAAAAAATAATAGATGACATCGCAAAACATTCCCTCGGAGCCCGACATTATATTACCTGCTCGTTCGCTACCGCACGTGGTGAGCGCGCAAACAACGCCAACACGCCGTGTCGCCGATATATCCCAGAGGGTTTCAGCTGAGACCATGTACGTGCGGCGCGGTGCGGCGCGCCACTCGACTGACTCTAGCAGAGATATAGAGGCTGATGAATCATTCCGACGCCGTTCAACGTGCCGTCGATGCTACACTAGACACACAGCGTCGTAAACTTCGGACTCTTGCCACGTTCGTTGCGTGTGATCCTCACCTTATATCGCGATCTCTCTCTGCCAAGTGACAGCGAAGCACGTTCCTCGACATGCCCTGGAATCCTCCATGCACGTACTGGTACAGCACACTACTGTACGTCGTCTATAATGTAACCGCATCGCAGCTAGGTTACCACATTAAATTAGTAGGCACTCATCTACTCACACCTTACGTAGCTGTATATGCTGTACCGACAGTGCTAGATCGGATAGTTCTTTAATGAGTTTCCTTGCATGTTTTAGTGTAGGTGTCCGTGACTTGGAAATGCCTACAGCATACACTAGATATAGCATCCTGCTAGTCGGCCAACTGCGTAGTCTATTATAGCGTAGAGAAACTGCATAATAGCGCGCATGACAAGGCTACTAAACACACAACGCATCCGGGCATGCCGCCTTCGTCTACAGTACGCAGTACGTGCAGAGTGCAATCCTCGACCATAGGGATATCATTCCGTCGAGGAACCCTAGTCCATTAAAAAAAATCTCCCAACTTTTTCATTGTCAATCTCAGGCGGTCTATCAATCTTATCTACGGTAGTCTTACATGCAATTACAGACGAAAGGAGTTACGGGCGCTTAATAGCCCTGTGCGGTTTACACTACTGGGATATTGCTTGGTGCACTGAATATCGGTTGAATCGCTCTGAAAAGGGCTAAAGGACCACAGGCTTTCGGGGCTAATTATAAGTTTAAAAGTAACTGCAGGCTGTTTCTCTTCTCGAAAGGAGGAAAATTTGAGGTAGTAGGTAGCACAAGTTAGGCAAAGACTAACTAGCGTTTGTAAGTATAAACTAAGCACGTAAGCTCCAGGGCAACGCCGAATGGAGGGATGAAGGATTGGGATTGTTTTGGGGGGCGGGGGCATCAAGGATCTTCAGGGTCTATTCGCATTCGGCGAGGCATGTATGACAGGTATGGTTGTTGTAGGGGAGGGTTTAGTTTAATAATTTGGAATTTTGCGACAGGTCGATGCTGTACTCTGTACATGACCTGGGGAAAAGGCGTTCATGATCGCTCACTTAGTGTGCAGTGTAGGCGGCATATGCCGTTTTTCTCTCATTGAGATGGACTAGACTGGGTAGGAACCGTCATGCATCACCAGCCTGCGGGAGTGACGAGGCCCCTGAGCGAAGCAGGCAGCTCGCTCCTTCACGGCTGTCATGTACACTACGTATGTTTTAGTCTATTAGCGGTAACGGTTGCAGGGTTTAGACCGAATAGGACCGACGTAAGTACGTATTGGCTTGTAGGGAATCGACGTCACAGAACTAACACTCCTACTATCGTGATAGAACTTATTGGGCAAATAAGCTTATCGAATAGAGGACTGTTCACGCGTGGAACGACGATCCCCTGCAAGCCTTGGCGCCTGCCATTCTTAGCTTCTAAAAATTCGGCAGTTGGTGAATATGTCGCTTGTTGGCGGCATTTGATGGTGAGAAGGGAGAGCCGAATAAGAGCAGTAGGTAGGAGCCTAGTCGAGATATTTTAACTATCGGCATGACGATAGTTGTTCTTTACGAGGACCAGCTAACTCCTACAAGTTCCCATTTCGACCCGGGGGCATGCGAATCGCCGAGGAACCAGCGGGCCGTGAGCTCACCTCGTCCACGCGGCTTCGGTTCAAGGAGAACGCGGGCACTACCCACTGTTTACACGTGCATTGCAGTCCTTGCCATGCGAATCGGCCAACTGTGGCACCGCACTTAGAGTTCGGACAGACCAACCGGCCATCGAGGGCGCCTTCTTCGAGCATGGGGCGCATCCAGGATAATGTATCGATAAAAATGTGAGCGCAGCTAGAGCTGGCCGCCTCCCCAGTCGGCGTATGAGATACGAGGAAGTTTGGGGTGGCAAGCGTGCGTCTGCACTTTTTACACCGAGCCTCCTTCTCGTCACTTCGTGACACCGCAGCATTGTCTTGAACTTCCTCCACGCGCACCTCGTCTTCGAAGCGGATCAGTTCGGTCTCTGGCGCCATCTTCATATCCCGAGCTTCCTGGAGCATTCCGTCATAAAGCCATTTTTGGTAGATAGGATGGCGCTCCACGGCGCCGTCGTCGTCAGCTGGGCAACCCATTTCCCACCAAAGCTCGAGTTGCCGCATGAAACCCTCATTAGGCTCTGCGCCAGGCCGACCCTCGCGGACACATTGCAGTGCACCAGTGACTGCTTCTTTGGCTGTTATACGCCGCCGCTGGGTTGACACGGGCGAATCTGTGAACTGCTTGCCACCGAAGCGATGCGGATACTTGTATAAAAGATAGGCAACCACGCAGCTTACCGAGCGGGATTTGCCCATCGCACAGTGAACGTAAACGCCCTTCCTAGGTGAGGGAGGAGTCGTCTCTTCAGCCTCTCTCATTTCAGACCCCTGCGGGTGCAACCCATCGTTGATAAAGCGTACGGCTGCAGGAAGACGAACAAGGATATCGGATGACTCATCATCGTCTATATCGATGCTCATATGCTTGAAGCGTTTAGCCTCTTCGCCCCATTTTTCGAGCGAGAATTGTATGACAGACAGTATATGGGTGATGTTGTTCTCAGACAGCCTTTTCCTGTAAGACTCAATGTTCAAGGGCCAGATCCTGCAGGGTCTGTCAGTGACTCTCGTCGGCTAGACAAAAGGAGACGAACAGGGAACATAGTTACCCTCCAACAAACAGATTTTCATCACCTGGTATCCGCGAGAGGCTTGCCATTTTTTTTTTTTCAGATCAAGTATTGGAAAGCAAAATAGTTGTGATAGGTAGCAATCGCGGCAAGTCGCAGCCAGCCGCAGCGATGGATGGTACTTCCGCGAAGCTTGGCTAAAGCCCCTCCTTGGTGGGGCCTACTTAGTCTTATCGACCCTTTATCGCAATTTCCTTATTGCGGGGCAGGGCTGAATCACGTGAGCGGATATACCATCCCATCCCTCCGCCCCACACACCCCACTTGATGAAGGGGTCCATGTAACCTGGTTTCTGTACAGAAATATGACCTTCTACTTGCAGTTAGTTGAAAGTCTTGGACCCACTTTCATAACAGACCTAATACCCGCGGAATTGCGTACATTCGTCACCAGTAGGTAGGTAACGGTAGGTAGCTACCTCATACCGAATTATACCGAGTCTTCATAGTAAATGAAAATGTCACATTGATCCTGACGACCTTTTTGTAGCGATCGTGTTGAAATTTAATGAATATACCTATGTAAATGCAATGAATTCATAATATTTTCCGAACCTTCGTCGTTGCACTGCTCGTGTAAAGCAACTGCCGTATAGCGGGCTGTCAATACGCTGAGAAACATACTTGGTTGCATGCAGAGCAGTTTAAAATCGTGGCATTTTCGTCAGTTACCTTGACCGCCTCTGTTGGGTATTCTTAGAATCAAAACTGTCTCGTTTTGCTGTGCGCCGTGGAGTCCCTCCTACGCCAAAATGCCATTTATAAAAATGGATGGAACACGCATCTTCGCCAAGGCTGGCTAATCCGAGGTTAATTTAATGCTCCTGGAACAGCTCGTTTGCCTGCTCCGATATCAATGAGGTTCAAATAGAATTTGAAAGTTGTAACCACTGCTGTAGCATTCCACCGCGTCGTGTCAGCAAGGTCAGCTTATGCGCTATAATCATTGCATGATGCGATGGCTGTTCTCTAAGGATTCCGCTTCTCCGAGGAAACCTATCGCCACTCCGCTTCCAGACTGAATGTCAGTAGAAGTAAAGGACTACCGCACATGGTCGTAGATGGCATGGTCCGTAGCATTCTTCAGGTCCCGGGGGCTCTTATGGTGATGAACATGGAGCTTTGCCGTCAGCAAGCCGTGCCGCTCGTAAACTGATCATCAACAGCCAATGGGCTAGAGAGTGGGGTTTCGGTGTACATCCAGCATCTGCTGCTGACAGCAGCCCAGCACATCATGCCTAAAGTGCAAAAGTATTTGTGGACAATATGAAGGACCGCGTAGCTGTCGATGTGAAGGGATTAAGAGGCGTGTAAAGAGTGTGCCAAACAAGACAGAGTCTTGGCTGTATATCGGTGTCACTCAACTCGCATCGTGACCAGAAACTGGTTACCTGTCCTAGGACAAGATTCTAATTGCCATCCTTTTCTCACCGCAAAGGCTGCGGGGGGTCTTCTTCCAACATGCAGGCGTTCTCTAGCATGTTGGTCCACTTCCCGCTTGTGCCAGCGTGGCTGTGCTTTAGATGCTGTCGGAAATGATCCGCGCGATAGAACTTCTTGCTTGAGTTGCATTCCCGAAATTTATGGACTTCCTGCAGATGCTTCAATCGTAGATCCCAGTCGCGCTCAGTGGGATGCCGCGCTCGTGCAGCTCCACCACTGCGTCCAAACTCTTCACCACAATAGCCACAGGTGTCGGCTTCACCAGGCCGATTGGTACTCTCATGAAAAGCTCTATCAAAACCCAGTGTAAGAAGTGCCGAACAAGACCAGCTATGTCGCCTAACGTGTAGACTATTTTGGTGACGCTCAGCCTCATTCTTATTCTTGAATCGGTTGCCACAGAATGAACACTCGTATTGCTTCTCAGCCTCATGTGCACTAGATATTATGATGTCAGAGATACAAGCTATGAGGGAGTTATTATATAGGGCACATACGTTAATTCTTCAGGTGTCTCAAATCTCTTCGGCTTTTTTGGGCAGCATTCACACATGAAGAAACCTTGTAGCTTCGAGATGCTGGCTTTCGAGACTTCAACGACTTTACGAGGCGACGCAAGCTGCCTGCTTTCGCTAACCATGTTTCGCTGAGGGCCGCGGCCAAAGGAGGCGCAAGAAGGGTGACCGAGGGATATCGGTGTGTTATAGGACGAATTGGCCATGATATCTACCGGAGACAAGCCCCCAGATGACAGTCCGCTAGGTGACCTACCACCAAACGAGTTACGACTTGATATACTTGTATTTAGCGATACTGTTGAAACAAAAGACCCGCTACGTCCATTAGATGACGCGGAAGACAAGGAGGTCGCAGGGACCAGACTCAATCGTGGAGCAGGAGATCCGCGCCCAACAGCGTCGCGACGTCTCATAGGATCGTTGGAACCCAGCGGTCCCTGCGGTGGACTGTCCCCTCCAGGAGGCGATGATGCCCGTCTCTTCTGCCCAGTACCATGATGGTCAGATCGCCCGTGGGGATCATCGATGTGCAACCTTCTTATGCCTGATGTTTCCTCCATGGGAAAGTCTGTGTCTTCCGTATTATCATAACCACTGTGTATTGACATAGTAGCATCGTCGCTATTGTTCCGCCGAGCTCTGTAAAGTGGTGAACGATCCAGGTCTGTCGACTCGATTGGTGAGCGGTATTCCAGGCCACCGGGCTGAAAGTATGGCGTAGCACGTGGCGACGTTCTTGTTTGTATGGGAGAATCAGTGAAGCGGCTAGAGGAATCCGTCGCGGATTGATTAGTGAATCGCAAGGGCAACGAGAGCGGCGGGGCGTTAGGAGTGTAGCGGGGTTCAGGTTTATTCTGGTCGAGCGACATAGCAAGTCCGGAGCGTCGAGGAGGGGAGCGGTTTTCGAAGACTCGGCGCGAATCCAACTTTTTCAACAAGGTACTATCGTAGTCGCTAGCTGCAGACTTGTTAAACTGAAATTGATTGTGAGACATGAAAAGCTTTTTAGGGAGCGAGTCTTGGGAACTGGAGCGCTCAGGGTTAGCTATTATGGCGCGGAATTTTGGAAACCAAAGTCACCATTGTCGTTATTATGTCCACATACCCAATTGACGAGAGATTGGAGCTCATGCTATGATAGCCCTCGTCTCTCTGGTGCGGTCGAATGACTTCCTGTTTCTTAAACCGTATCTGATCACTTTCGACATCACGTCTTGCGCCATCCCAGCTCGCATTTGAATCAATAGAAGGGAAACGGTCATGATTTGGCGGACCAGGGGGTGCCATACTAGGCAGAAACCTAGGGGGTGGCAATGGAGGGGGGGCATCGTCTTCTGCGATTCGACGGTTGTTCGGTATCGACATGGGTATGGAAGAAGGCGAGAAGTTGGAGGCTTGAGATCGCGGGTGACCGAAGCGGCCAGACCTGTCGAACCGAGCGGACTCTTCAATGTATATAGCTGGTGGCGGGGCACCCGGCTCCCTGGCGTATCGTGAAGGTATATCCATCGTGCGTTTGTTGGGGTAACGAAGGAGCTGGCCCTCACAGAGTCAGTCGTATGACTCGGTAAATACGCACCAATAGACCACCTCCCGCGGCCAACCACGGCCGGCTGAGAGTATTTTAAGGCGAGGTACGATGGAGAATATAATTAGTGCCTAGGGGAGAAGGCGACTGGCGAAGAAGGTTATAGGTCATAAAACGAACCCGCCTAGAGGGAGAGGGGCCCAGAGAGGGTCAGTGTTGCAGTATTCGAACTGTTGCCAACCAAAGCACCTCGAGATTGGCACCTAAGTCAAGTTGTGGAACGACAATGGCAAACGAGAGCGTCGGGGTGACCGCCGTCAAACCGCCAAGTTCGAGGTCTGGGGAGACTTGCGCGAGGAAGCCGATTGTTACTTTCGAGACGAGGTGACAAAAAACGTCATTATCGAGGAGGACCGATTAGAACGGCTGGTTAGGGTGTGGCTGTATGTAGGCTGGACTTGGCTCGGGGCAATTCAAGGTGGCAGACCGGTACACAACCACGATCATGGAGCCCAGAAGTACAACGCGACGGCGGCGAAGGCGGATACGGTAGGGCGAGCGGTGTGGTACTCTTGGCCTTCGGGAGTGCCCAACTATGTAGATACTGCGTAGTTCTGGTAGTTAAGCGGTAATAATTGAACCAGAGTGCGCAGCCGGTGGTATAGAGTCGAAAGGTCGGGACCGTCTCGCGGAATTTCCAACAAGGGCCGATATGGACTGGGCTGGTCTGGGTATTCGACTCGGCCGCAGAGAACCACCTGAGACAAGAGGTCTGTCTGTCTCACGAACAAGCCGCCTCGATGCAATTCTTCCTTTCTAGGTAATCGAGACCGGTAATATCAACGTCGTCGACCGAAAACCTTAAAGTCGAACAGAGCTCTCCCGCGTTCGTGTTCGACGAGATGTTCGAGATAGAGCAATACGGCAGGGTTGGAGGGGGTGAAGAGGAGGAGAGGCAAGTAAGTTTATTAGGTCGGCTTACATACCTAGATAGATAGGTAGGTAGGTAGGCACGCAGTACAGTAGGTAAATATGACAATAATGGAGGGAGGTGTACGATACTAGCAGTCTAGTCGGTAATAAGTGATAGTGCAAGTGGGTTTATCCTCTAACCTCACTTAGGTTATTTAGTATGGTAGCTACTTACTACTCTGCCCTATGGGAAAGGAATGGGTGGGTGGCAGTGGGCCGCTTCTTCAGCCCTTTGAGGAAACAGCAGGGTCGAGCAGGGTTGAGCAGGGTTAAGCAGATTGGCTGCTAGAGTCTCTAGCGTCTACCCTCCTTACTCTGTACAAGGGTTTACGCATAGGTTGCGGGTGTAGATTACTTGCAGGGATTGAGGTACATGGCCATGTTAGCTGCAGGCAGTACCTCTACAAAGGCGAGCTCAATTCGACACTACAGGGGACAGGCCCCGGGGCGGGCTTAGCTGTCGACAAGTATTTTAAAGCGGAGAGAGGGCGTGGACCTAAATAGCAAAGGTAACATACCTTGTGGATGTATATAAAACAAGATACATACTTAGGTGCGTAGCCATCGACTAGCCCCTTTAGTCTTCCTTGCACACTCGGCCGGCGACAAGCATCCAACATCTTGGCTAATGGTATGTCCCACATCGCACTAGGTACCTACGCTACCTACACTACCTGCCCCCTAGCAAAAAGTTGGTATTTAGCTTTAATGTTGGCAAGCTACCTAACAGCTAGGTAAGATAGCTAGTAGCTTGCCTCAAACCCCGAACGCCAAACGTATTTTGTGCTCATCATGTACTTCTCATATTTGCCCAATAAGGATATTTTCATATGGTATAAGAGTTTCCAGGGCCGCCCCCCAATTTCATATCAACACATTACCTCCCATGTCCAACCCACTATTACCTACGTAGTATTATCTGCCTAGATATAGCTAGTGTCGTGTACAGTCATGGTATTATGCCCTGAAGCGACGCAATATAACCTCCCTACCTAGGAAGGTTATGCTGCTCTGTACTGGTGTGATAGCATTCTATTGCCCGTTTCCAATCTATGCACTTACACCGATTTATATACCCTGCTGCGTATACGTGTACTATGCGCGTCTCTCGAAAGAATTAAGTAGCCCGAAAAGTAGACTTATGTATATACTAGCCCGTCTACGCATATAGTAGATATTTGTATTAACTCAGCAAAAGCATACACCATACTAGGCGAAGCAGACAAGGCGTCAGGAGCCGCCGGGCAATACTCCCGGGCAGCCTTTCTTCTTCGAGAAACCCATTGGGTTCATCCACCCCTTTAACTACCTATTAACTCTTGAGCCCTATGCCCCATGTTACGTAGCAACCGAGAGAATCCGGCAATGGCAAATTGGGATCCTCTTGTACAAACTCGCCAAGGTCATCAGCGACAGCGTCGACAATGTACATATTGCCTGGTATTTCTTGGCCGCAACTTAGAGTGGAGCTTGCTCTCTGTCCCGGTCCTGGCAAGAAATCCAACTCCTATGGCACCTCTAGCAAGTTTCCATTGCCATCTTCGTTTCCAGTGCAAAAGCTCGTGTATCATCTTCCCGCTTCTTAAACGTCTGCATCTGCATATAACTACGAGAAACCACCCTGCCTCGACGTGCCCCGCGTGATAGCTTCCGTAGTCTTAGTCAGCTGTGTGGTTGCTCCCATGACCAGGGTCTACATCGATGTGTTGCACTACTGTAGTCTAGTCTCCGTAAGGGGCAAGCCGGAAAATACCAAGTTATCATTGCTATGTGCCAACCGGCAGTACATACATACATAGGTGGGCGTTGTGTTTCTTACCATGCGGAGTATCTGGGTAGTGCATGCATGCAAAGGTAATATTTCAATTAGATACCCACAACACCCAGGACTGTCAGACTCTTGACAACACCAGGGAACAATTGCAGTTGTCACGACATACATACCTATCTAGTGTAACTTAAACTAGATAGGCATAGTTAGCCCACACCGACATCAGCTACACTACTTTCCATGCAAGTGCAAGACGCCAATCAAAACTAGGAAGCGAGAGCACTCGGCAGATATCAGGTGCTTATCGTGCCATGTAGCAGTTGTCTCGGTGGGACTGGGCGTCCAACGACTTTCTGTCATATCAGTAAACGAATATACTACAGTACATACATCAAGACGATGAGAGAAATCTGAGAAGTATCTCTATCTAATATCGCCATTTCCCGAGACGCCCGAAATCGGCATTTTCTCATGGCGGCCAAGCTCCTGCTAGCCTTGGTGAGGGCTCCGTAAGCTCGGTCCCGAGAGCCCGAGGATCATCTCCGCTAGATCATAAGTGAATAATGAGTGAGCACGGATTTCCTTAGCTCAGGCTTACCATCATACATATAGCTGTAAACAGACTGGGAGGTTGAGTGCATCATGTCTAAGGCGAGAAGGAATGAGCGCAACAGATGTAAATGTACCTTGTGCTCTTCTATAACCACATTTGGGGCCAATCTTTTTCAAATTTTAACTATTATAGACATCGAGGCGTCTAGATTTGGAATGGTAGTAACTTGGGCTGATTTTTCAACAGTTTTCTTTTCTCCTACATGATTACAGTTCGTTTTCAAGCTAAACTAAGCACTCTCCCATTATCATCTACAATTTAGGAAGAAAGTCCCCGAGGTGTATAATTCCGCTATATGAAATTTAGAATTGCCGCTGGGGTTCAGCCCTCGAAGTTACACGGGATTTTGAGAGAGCAGTCTGTTGGATTTCATAGGGTGGTGTAAGTAGACCGCCCTCGAAGTTACACAAGTATGTCTCAAAAGGAAAAAGAAATGCTGGCTTTTGAGCCCCCAACCCTTCTTCAGCCCTATAGGGTTGTAGGTGGTTTCTCTCATCTAATTGGCCCCTTAGCCACTAAATCGACAAAAAGGGTTAGCGGCCGTATTAACACGCCAAGAGGGCAACTGCGTACACTGGGTGGGAAATTTAGGCCGTGGGAGGGACCTATCATTCGTACATATAGAATTAGGTACCACTAGGCCTTGAAAATACCCCGCAATAGTATCACCAGGTCAAACCCGAATGTTACATATACCTACGCATACCGACATACCGCTCAAATTTCGTAATCTCATAGGTAGTATATTTATCTCCTCATTCTAACATACCTAGATGGGTGGATAGACATGTCTGTTTGAAATGACTGGGGAATAGATATGTATGCATTACCTAGCTGAGCTTGCCTAGAACCTAAGTTCCCCCACATCCAATACATATCGGCCGGCGGTAGACTAGAGTGCCTTAGCAAAGCGGCTCCGTTGGTGCCTACCTATTGTCTGAATCAACGGCGTGGTTTCGAGTGTTAGCCTTATTGACGGGGTGAGCAAGACTCGCGCGAGACCGGACGGAGAACACGGAGTATCATGAATGCATGTTCATGCCCTGTAGGTACATATATGTAAACTACTTCGCGTTTTGATTTACACCTGTGGTTTATGCATACACGTCTATAGCATATAGCATATAGATAGATATTGCAGCAACTAATTGGATCTTAGGTAAAAACTAGTTTTCTTATTCGTCATCACGCTAAATCTTGACCCAATTCATTCCCCTGGAGTAATCGATAAGGGCTTGGCTTTAGGGCAACGCTTATTCCTCATGTTACATTCGACTGCCTAAGCCTTACGCTAGCCTTAACTCGTCTCAACTCCCGACAGAACGAGGTTTACCTGGCACCTATCTGGGCCAAGTACTGCGTAGTATGCCCCGCACCTATTACTCGTAGGCTCAACTGGAATGCTCCTGTGACGTTGTTTACGGACCACCGGTATTCGCTGTATTATGCGTATGTACCTACCGACTGCGTACACTCTATCCACCCACTTACATAATTGCATGTCAGCAGTTAGATGCTCTCGCTCGCACGGTTGTTAGGTACATACAGTAGTCAATCACGATGATGATGGCAATGGCGACGACAATGGACAATGGTGGGATTGTGCAGCTTGGTGTATAAACATGAGGGAGGGTTTCGGATGAGATCGGCTTGTGAGTTGATCATCGTGACCAATGCTACGGTATGATTGACTGTTGGTGAGCCCGAGATATGAGACATGATTTTGCGTAGGGCCGAATGCCTTATACTGTACAGTAGGGAGTGCCGGCAACCACCACTTCGTCTAGCTTGTACCTAACGAACCAGACATCCATTGATTAGGTTGGGTTGTGCGGCGATGCAAAGTCTGCATCATGATGGGAACGTCTTGCGATGATGTCGTGAAACGACTATTTCTCACCAATCGTCATTTGGCGGCCACTCCCGCTCGAACCTGTAAAGGGGCGATTGGCCGCTATTGTGTGTATGAACGGTACCTACTATAAGTGGATTGAGAATATGCACCGTGAAGAGGTATACCATCCACACAAGCACCCCCTTACCTAACCGGCAGTTCAGTTGCGAGAAACAAGGGATGCCTCAACTGGAATACCTATCTACCTCCTACCTACCGAGGTACTTGATAACATATGATTTCTTAAATGTATACCCTACCCAATCACGTCGCAACGCCGGCCCTGCAGATCCTTGATTTTAACAACATCCGGACCACGGAGGCTCCGTGCACTTCCACCCCCCAGCGTTACGCTAAACTTCGGCATTCTATACTCGGGATTCTGAAGTCTAGTATACGTACAAAGCGGTTCTATGCCCGGCGCTACATCTTCATAAAGCAGAGTCGCCGTCTAGGTTACGTATATAATAGAGGCGGCTGAGCCTCTTAGCAACTGTCGCGATTGCTATCTTGCCCCAATTTAGCATGTCCTTGCGGTGTTCGTACGGTGTACCTATACGTATGCAGATAGGCGGTGGTTTTACGTATACATGACTCAGGAACGAGAAAGACTTGCGCAATCTCATTTAACTAACCTACCTAAGGTACGCATAGGCGGTACTTCCCATGCCAGCCACCGCCGCGTCTCTATACATAAAGCCAGATCTCAACAGGAGACAACACATGGGGTTTGCGACACGATTGGTTTTTCGAGGCGCATAGTCGGCTAGGGCACCCGCCGCATTCTGATGCAAAAGCCTACGTATATAGTATTGCATATGTATAGGCGGCGTGCGCTTTCCCGGACCTTGCATGCAAAATTTGCGATGTAACTGTGATGTTATCTCATCACTTCCCCATCATTACTAAATTTAGGTTAACGCGGGATTACTCCAGCCTTACATATAGGGCTCGTAGGGCTTGCCTAGGCGCCATGGCAACTGCAAGAAGTCTTTTGACCCAAGCGTCCAGAGTCGGGTACCTATCTACGGTATCTACAGTATCTACGCAGTAGCTCTCGGCATACCTATCAATACATGATCGTGCCCCAGCTTGCTTACCTACTGCAACTCGGTATGCCGAAGATTGCTACGTATAGCTTTGGGCAGCATCATTTGATTTACACAGCTAGACAATGTCTTTCTTGATTTATGCGCCACCTACTTACAGGTACTATGCAGGTTGGCGCTGGGAGATCTCACACTTGTCGAAGTCTAGCTCACTCTACCCCTAGGCGTGTGCTTGACTTCGCAATGTCTATCACACGGGTGTCCCAACAAAAAGAAAAAAGGAAAAAGAACCAAAGAAAAAATAACAAGGTGAAAAACGGGCTTGCTTGCATAGTAGCTGTACATCTGCAATGGGAGCTAGACGATTCGGCTGTATTGGACTAAATAATCATGAGTAGCTGGGAATAACATGTGCTGAAGGCTTGGCGTGCAACGATAACCGGAATGGCGAGTTGCACTATGGTACCGTATCCCTACAAGGCTGAACTCCCGTCGCATCAAGTTGAGTGACATGTACTCTGAAATTATCCAAAGGCAGACTAGTCAATCACTTCGAGATCTAATTTACGCCGTATGCGTAGTCTAGGCACCCAGTGTTACGGCATCTTACCCGTAATGACGCGTATTGCCTATTGCCACTATATATCGTGGCAGTGTTGTCCCAAGATGGGCAACGAGCAATGTGCGCCTTGGCAATCGTACGGAGGTGTCGATGCCGAAATATTGGTCGAAATTGGTTAACAGCAGGAGGCGATATGCAACCCCTTTCCTGCTTTTCGTGCTCACAATACCCCATGGCACGGCCCGGGTATCGTCCTGGCATCAGAACGCGTTTCCTTCGACGCCGATCTATCACGCCAGCGAAGTCTTGAGTGGCCACCACATCATAGACTGCACCCTTTGGCCGCCCCGGGAGTTTTACGGGTACTGGTAATCACTCTTCTACATTGCTACGCGATTGGCAGAACCGACTTAATCTGCAACTCGACCGTATCAAATAGGAATAGGCTCTACCCCAAGCCATGCCTTAACGCTATTATCAAAGGCCGCCATCTCGATTATGGAGTCCCTATCTCACTCTACTAACGCTGACAAATTTAATTTGCCTCTTCAATATATACTATTTCCACTAGGCAGCTCTCTATATTGTTTCAGCCGCCAGAGAACAGCTGAAGACGGCATCCTGTCAGCGTTTATTCGAGCGTACAGCATCGTATCTACACTAGTCCAGCAGCCAGGTCCCACATCAAAGAGCGATCTCTCCGCAATTATCCTTGGCGATCTCCGCCTGTCAAGGTTCCAGATCTGCTTCACTAGAGCAATAAGCGCTTAGTTCAGCCCTTGTAGAGGTCCCGTGACATGGACAGGAAACAATATCGTGGCTGGTTGGTCTTCCATGTCGGTATCCTTAACCATAATCCACCAAATCTCGGTCCTTCTCACCACCGGCACTCTTACCCGACAGCCTGTCAATCCATATCCAGATTTGCTTGATCCGCACAGGCGGACAGGTTGCTTGGCCAGTGTCAAATCTTCGCGCCCGAAGCAGCGGTTGCGGGGGAGCGCAACTCCATCAACTCTACGTAGTATATCCACCGCTCTACCTATAATATTTGAGAGGATGTATACACACACGCTCTCTTTAATAGTGCTGCTTTTATTACATTGCCGAGTATACATGCCACATGACGTGCCAGTATAATGGCCCCTCGTTCAAAAAACAAATATCATCGCATTATGCATACACCCTCTGCTATGATAGGAATAAACAAGGGTTTGCTAATGCCTAACTGACCGGGCATGGTGTATACTAATAGTATACCGAGGAATATGATCAGTCACGCCCCCCCCCCCCCCCCCCCCCCCCCCCCCCCCAAAAGCTTATCGCATTTAATAGCGCTGAATAGACAAGCTCCTCGTTCTCCAAACTTGACACTGAACATTATTATCACGGATATGATTAGAGTATTATGTTTTGAAATCCAAAAAGGCAATCAAAATCGTGTTGGTGACAGCGCGTAACGTGCAGTTCGGCGACGTCACTCATGTCTTAGCTTGCAGCTCGTAAGTGCGAACGCGTTACTATCAATTAAGGGCTTACTAGGGAATAGTGTCAACTATTTGTTATATGAAGTTGACACGACTGAGCATTGTCTCCTCGAGGAGCAAGAAATAGGGAGAACATGAGTGAGACGTCCACCTTCCTGCATCCTCTTTCGCAATCATCACGTCGGGTCTTTCGAAGCCGACAGGAAATCCCCACTAGAGATATCGTATGCCCTCAAATAGACAGACCGGTGAGTTTCTATTGCGTCAGGCACCATGTAGGTATCGTTACCCAGTAGCGAGTAGGCCCTGAAAATCAGACCGCCGGATTACCGGTATGTGACGGGAACTCGTGCCGTTACCTTGATCCATAAAAAGCTTGTAGGCTAAGCCCTAAGGGGGGTCGGTCAACAACCACGACAGCCTATGTACCTGCCATAGTATAAGCAGATATCGTAGCATCACAAACCTACATACGCATACAAGAGATATATTCCGAACAATTTACTATGTAGAGCTTTAACATTGAACCTGAATATCTTAGCCACCGTGAATCCACTATTTAAATATTAGTAAAAAATATCCTAGTTTTAGTCACTACACCGAAAAGACGTCGTCGTTGAACGTCCCTAGATCAGTTATAACGGTGTACGCAGTAGGAAAGCCGAGGGCGATTGTTTCGTCATATGCATCAACTAAATCTTGGCACTACCCTTGACGTTAATACCCTGACATAGGTAGGTAGCTGCAAGGGGATCCCCGCTCTGACAGCGCACTTATATTCATACAAACGCTAATTCCAGTAGATATTTCTCTTCGGCAGCATAATGCTTCGCCATCGCAAGAATAAGGAGTGCTTATGCTTACTAGCGCGCCTCAATCATGGACATACTAAACTAATACGACTCTTTTTTTAACGGCGATCCGAAATGTTCGATTTATTAAGTAAAGCATAAAGTACATATGCATACATGTCTTTTCATTGTTAGCTGAATGCTCATAATCAGAACTTATGACCCCGCAGAGTTGAGGGGCACAAGGAGCTGAGCTAAGAAGCAGAGAATAGCCGACCACCTACGAACTACCAATTATTTACATCGTGTAAATCATCGCCGACCACAAAGCTTATACTATGGGGCCTAGATTGCTAGACCAGTAAGACGGGACAATTCTGGTACTCATGGCAGGTTACTTATTTCTAGGAAACACTTTTCCGAGTAACCTGGCATATTGGGGGCGTGTTGCATTGCAGACAAACTCGTTTCCACCAATTCTAACACGATAAATAACACGATAGAGTTTGTACATCTGCCACGGTTCAGCTTTTCATGGGGCTAACTGTACAGAAGCTGTGATTCCTGAGGATATGACAATAGGCCCACTAGCGAGACCTCTAGTCTAGTTTATTGCATGGTCAAGAGATCTCCTCACTAGTATGATTTCTCGGACTTCAGTCATGCAGTGTCAGCATAACCACTCCGACCCGCAACCTCCCCTCCGAAGCTAAAACCTCATCAGAATATAATCCCAAATGCATCTTGCCCTATGCCGTACTCTATGCGCACTATAGATTTTAGTGCTTGACTTAGGTTCCTAAAATCTAGCCCATATCCCGTGACTACAGCGCCATGCATGCAAAGTGCTAGATAGTAGACAGACATCTATGCACACAACGTGAACAACAGAAACCAATGTCCGTCTCACCTAAGCCCTAACTCAGGCTACTTTTCTGCCTATGAGGGCCTCGTACTAGCTAATAACCTAAAGCAGGTTTAGCAATAGTCATCCGTAGCCTCGCATTACTTGCTCGTAGTATTTTAATCTCTTGCTTACGTACTTAAATCTGACATAATTGTAACGGAGTAACCATCGCCGGTAAGCGTAACGCCTGTCCCGCACCAAGGATCCGGCCCGGACCATTGGGAAAATCCGTCGGCACCGGTGCCCATCCGGTCACCGCAACTTCATGGTTTGATTACATAGCGCGCTGATGAAATTTATTACGCTAGGTCACACAGCCCTTTGGCCGTATTAGTAAATATAGACTTTAGCAGAGCTGATTTTTGGAAGACGCTGTGTTCCATTCATGTCATCCGCATCCTTTCAAAAGTGAAGCATACGCTAGTATTACACTGGATCGCAAAAAGAAGCGCCTAGACCCTTTGTGAATCGGCTACACGGCTCCTTATACGAACTGAAGCCGACACTGGGATTAAGCTTGGATAATCTGCATAGGCTTGTGCGAGCAACATGCGAGCTTTTCCTTCGCACTTGTTGACCCTCGTGCTCATCATCGGAGCGTTAAGCCCGTTAGAGGTTCTTATCATCAGCACGAAAAGAGCGCCCCGAAAAGCTCAATATAACTACATCAGTACAGAATATACCCCGTCGTGGGGACACCTGTGTAGAGAAATAATTATTTACTAACGTGTATGCTATACAGATTTATACACACTAATGGAAGATTATATTATGTGCCAGTTTGTTAAGCATACCTATACTATGCATGGCGAGTTATGATTTATTATGTTAGGAGCAAACGTAGATTTCGCCAAGAGCGACCTCGCAGTTTTCATATCAAGTCACCACAGCTTAATCCGTGTGGTTTATATTCTAGTCATGCGCTCGCTAGAGTAGCAGCATGATGGTAGCGAGTAAGGTGTGGTTGTATATATACCAAAACCCATGATAAGTTGCAATACTTCTTTTAGGCATCAGGTGGAATAGACAGAAGATTCATTTCTTAGACTGACTATATTACACACTGTGCGTCGTAGACTCTGAAACCTTATATCAGGAATCGAGGAGCTGTCGTCCCGGTACTCGAGCCGAAGGAAGAGCCCATATCTATGATTCCGTATAACTATCACCATCCCCTAGTGCTTACATATTAGGCAAAAGAATGCGAGCCAGGGTCACGGCGGGCAGTCTAGAAGCTCCCACTTAGCTAGGCAGCTGGTGAAAGTAGTGGAGAGTTCAATGGAGTGACCGGCTTTCTCTATAACTGTTTCTAAAGCTCTTTGTTGCTTATCAACTAATATGAAAGTGATATACGACCCTCTAACAACATCTCGTCGTGATACCAACTACATAACGTCAACGTTCTATGAACTGCAACTCCTGAGCTACACTATGTTCGGTTGCAGCGCGGCTTGACAATACATCAAGCAGTTTATTCCTCTCTCTTCAGGGAGTTAAAATTTGGAAAGAGGATACAATGTAGGATTTCATGTACTTAATATTCACATGACAAGATCCAACGATGTTCTAAGGTAGCCACAGTTTAAACCTCTCCTTTTTGAGCTGTTATCAAAGGCCTATATTGATACTGAGAGCTAACGACTTGGTGATTCAGATAGAATGACATGCTTACAAATTCAAAATTAAATATAATGCATTCCATTATGTATTCCAATTCCCCCACGGCGGTAGGTATGCGCAATACTTATAGATAGTCCGATACTGATTACTCCGCGTCACCGGCACTTGCCGACATTCCATGTCGAAAGGCCCGCTTGTCTTTCTCCTCTGTATCCTTCGTGGCTCACCCTCGAGCCAAAGAATAAGCATATACCCATGTGTCAAAAGATAAACCAAGCTATGATATCTATCTATGGATATCAACCGAGTGAAGGAACAACCTATTCTTAAGAAGTAGGCACGCTAGGTACTTATCCTAGCTACGGTTTTCCTATTACCATCGGTATAGGTAACCATGCAGGGCTACAAGAGGGGGCGCTGCGCCCCTATTTATAAGGCAGAAACGAAACTGAGCCAGCTCGGGGATTTTCACTGCTTTTACATTACTTAGAGGGGACGAACCTTAGCCCGAGTCTACCTAGTGTAAAGTAAGCACTTTATAGGTGTCGATGATATTTAGGCAAGATCTAGGTTAGCGTCAGTAGGGGTCTTTCGCAAAATCCTTTTACCTTAGTCACATTAGTTCGCGGGTTTGGTCTTTAAAATCTAGCCTGGACTTCCCTCTACCTTAGATTTTCAAGTAAAATTGCTTTGTAATACAAGTAGGTAGCAGGTCTTAGCACAATGGGGAAAGTGAACAGAGAATTGGGAGACTAGTTTCTACATATAATACAGCCAAGCGGTGTACCTATATTCTTTTTTCGGCTGTTATTCCACCAATCTTTCGTTAATGGGAAAGGAATAGGATTCGAAGGAATTAAAGCTCATACTTTAGCTATGTATGTCTACTTACTGAGAACACCAGGAATATCACTGTAGGTACCTGAAAATCACCAAGGTGAGCAAGTACATCCTCTCGGCTGCCAAACAGAGGGTAATCCGCCGTGAAGCTATTCGTCTATAAAACCTAACCACGTCGCAAGGTGGATTCCCTCCGGTCCGAGTAAGTCTCCAGTATTAGGTATCATTATGCAACACCATGTTGTATCATGGGCACCGTTACCCTGAAGCATTTTTAGGCCCCAGAGTACTAGGATCCGGCGATCTACAGGCCTATGAATGGATGAATTTACGAGTGTGTAGATAGGTTTAGTCTTGGAAGCCTTGCAAGGATTTGTCAGACACTGATCTGCACTAGGAACAGCCATTTTCTAGAACGCCACGTGAGTTTCTATTTGAGGCTCAATTAAAACGATAAGTAACTAGGTAGGTGTAATCCTAGAGTGACGGAACGCCCTAAAAGGGAACACCCGCACTTGTAAAGATTTATTCTCTTGCGCAAGCTTTGTGCTGTGTCCGCTTGCATCATGATTGAAGAAATATAAGATATCATTGATATAGGTATGAGTTATTTAATAAACGTGATAATACGCCTAAATGTACATGACCTTGAAAATCTTTACTTGTACTTGGATTTTCTTTGGGCACTCTTCGTCTCGCGTTGGGCGACGTTACCAACGTACATGTGCATGAAATATGTGGTTCGCTATCACGATATTGTATCATTAATAAGAGGCGCACGTGGCCGGGTTAGTGCTCCTACCCCGTACCTCCGCCAATAATAAGGTTCTCAGCGCGTTGACAGGATCGAACTAGACCCGCTCTCTTCCTCAACTCCTGGGCTAATAACTAAAACTCTCGGCTCGCAAAAGGCTAGACCAGGGTATTAACCCCGGACTCGCATGCTATGAGACGTCAGAATACGGTTGGAGGTTAGCTTCCTTTCTACGAAAGTTGCACTAAGACTTGGCTCATAAACTCCTCACAGGCACGGGTTTACCGATACGTAGGTGACATAATATCATTAGCTATCATGCTAGAAAGCTGGCCTGGCATATGGGAAATTTAAAGAATACGGCTCTAGCGCTTTCACTCGCCGACGAAGCCGAAGGGCAAAGCTACTTATACGTACGCTTATTCCATTTCGGCTCTGGCACGTCAACGGCAACGAGTACTGGCTGCATGGTATACAAGGAAGGAAGTATGGAGAGGATGGCCTTGTTAGATATTTCGAGAATAGAATCGAGATCACGCCCTAAGGTGGAATGTCACAGCCCAGACTGCTAGCAATGCTAGAATGACTATAGGTACTACTCAAGGAAGCAAATTCTGCCTAGACCTGCAGAAACTACTCTGATAACTTAGGTCATAGGCTAGACAGAGGGCCGTACTGTATGGCCCTAGCCTTCTTTCGATCCAGTTCCTTGATATAGGAGTCTAACAGTGATAGATCTTAGGTATATCTCGGTATAGATTTTCTACGCCTAACGTGAGCAACATTTGGAATAGCGTTAATTATATCGGTATTCGAATTAAAGGCAGCGTAAATCAGTTAGCACATTGTTAAGGAGTAATAATTTTAAGGATCTTCCGGCATAAATATTAGATAGTAAAAGGCTTTAGTAACGAGTTTGGATGTTTAGGATGAAGTGTATAATATGCGCTCTAATGTATATCAACGTATTAACACCCAGTTCTGCAACGTAGAACTTTGGCGATTTTAGCGTTTAGCTATTAAACATAAACATATATGGTGCACTGTGGTTTGAAAATGTAGTACTTGGTAAGAGTATACAAGGGCTGTTCTTTTCTTTAACCCCTTTCTTTCACTGCAACGGCGAACAAAATTTCCGCCAGCTCTTACCAGCGTTTATATGTATTCCTAGACAACCTTATAGTTGAATTTTATTTAATCGGTATGATAGGAGAGAAAACCAAGTTCATACGTGAGAGCACATGAAAGAAATTGTAAAACGAAGGCTTAAATATCAAGTTTTATGGTGATTTATATTCAATGTGTCCCATATCTGTGGAGACTAGTCTAAAATAAATGTTAACTTTTTTTTTCATTATATGTGTGCTATTACTGTAACCTTTGAGCGTTATTCTAATTTCTAGCTATATTATTTAGGTTATTTCCAAGTTTCTTTTTGAATAACGCTACTTATTTGAATACTTTAAGATCTTGTATAACAGAAATTTTCATCACGCATACCTCTGACTCACAGCTCAGCAGGTTTCTTGTAGTGAACATGTTAGCCTTTTCAGCTATTTTTACTTCTCATATATTCCTTGATGAGGGATATAATTAGTGGCATGTTTATCTTCTAAAAACTATCTTATGTAAACCCCTCTAATAAGGTACAGGTGTTGTAGGCACACTGTAATTAAATACGTGGGCTCACATATCACCACGCCTTAATGTGCTAGATTTTGTAAATAGGGGAAATGACCGAAACATCTATTGTTTGGCGTAAGAAAATACAGGAATTAGAGCCAAGTAGTTATTCTAGCTCGAGTATTTAGAGAAGTAAAGCTAGTTACATACCTATCTCGATCTTGTAATAAGGTATAAAGTTAATGTTGGATCGTATATTATTTGGGGTTATTTTAGTGCCTATTTTAACATTTAATTATCATTATCACTCAAGACAAGTTTGTGAAACTTAGTCTTTGTAGCTAGGGTTAGTGCTCTTATGATTTCATAGATACAAAAGTAATTGAACATGTTGCTGAGAGACGTCCTAATCGGCTATTATCTTGAGTAGAAGAGTAATGGTCTACTTGTGGAGCTGCGTGGTTAGAAGGCGCCGTTAGATATGTAAAGTGTATAGTAACAAGAGAAAACAATGAAGTTTTCGTAACCCATGCTGATTATGAAACTTTAGACTCGGCGTCAAGTTTACAGTGTAAGCTATATTACTGAGCGACACGGACTTGATATAACTCCCCCAGCCCCCCCTTTGCATCTCTGAGCGAAATCGACGAGACATTGCCTGTGCGAGTATTACCGGCTGGTGTGAAGGTGGCGCTCACGTCTGTACGTAGCTACTGAGACGGTGTGGGTTGCACTGTTGCAGGGGGGTTGCGTTGATTAGGTCAGCAAGACCCTAGATTTTTTCATTTTTCTATTTATTAGTTAATAAAAGAGTAATTCTTTATTAAAAAGATATATAGCACTATAAAAGTCGATGTTTTTAATATTAACTAATTAAGTTATTATATAATATTTATAGTAATTTTGCTACTTTAATATTATTTTAATTGTTTTTTTAAATTATTGTTATTATTGTTTTAAATTTTTAAAAGTGATTTTTATAGCTGTAATTAATTTTTTAAAATATATTATATATATATTATATATTTTATTTTAATAATATTTTCGATAAAGCTTTAATTATATCAAATATTTAAATTATAAAACTAATTATAAAATTAAAATATATTTATAAAAATAATATTAAAACTATAAATTTAATATTATAAAAATTAAAAATTTAAAATAATAAAACTGTTGTTATTTTTTTTATTATAGCTAATATTTAAAAGTTAAAATTAATAAAATTTTTAATAAATAATAATATTAAAAGCTTTTTTTAAAAAACTAAAAAATATTTTAAATTTTTTATTTTAAATTTATTAAAATTGCAATATTTAAAACTAAAACTTTAAAACTTAGTATTTTTTTATTATATAATTATAAAAAATAATTTAAATCGAAATTAATATTAATTTATTATTATATATATTATTAAATATAAAAAAAAATAATTATTATAATTAAATTATTATAATATTTTTTATTTAAATTTTATAACTTAAAATTAAAAAATCTTTAAATATTATTAATATTATATATAATAATTTAATTTTAAATTTATAAATATATAAAAAATATAAAATAATATAAAATATAATTAAACAGTTATAAATTAAAAATTATTAAAATAAAAATTAATTTAAATTATAAAAATATTTTAAATTTAAAAAAATATATTAAAAAATAAAAATATAAAATTATTATTAAAATATTAATATTTTTTATATTATTTAAAAAAATAATATTAAAAATTATATTAATTTAAAAAATATAAAAAATTAATTAATTTTTAAAAGTTTAATAAAAAAAAGTTAAAAAACTATTTAATATTATAATTATAATTAAATATATTTTATTATTTATTATTTTTATATTTTTATATATATTTATTAAATTATTTATTATTTTAGCAATATTATTTTATAAATTTAAATTAAAATATTTTTTATTTTATTTTATTAAAAAATTATTGTTTTTATTATATTTATTGCTATAATTAATTTAAATAAATTATTTAATAAATTAACTTTTTTTTTAATTTTAATTAATAAAAAAAAACAAAAAAATATTTTTATTATTATAATATTTATTAATTTATTATTAAAAAATAAAAAAAATATTATTTATGTAATTTTATTAAATTTTTTTAATTTAAAAATAGTTTTTAATTTATTATTTAAAAATAACAAAATTATTAATTAATTAAAAAAACTTAAAATATTATTTATAGTTTAAAAAATTTTTATTTATTTTTTAATTAAATAATTATTTATTTATATATAAATTAAATAATAAAAAAAATTATTTATAGTTATATTAAAAATATTAATATTTAAATTAAAATTAAATAAAAGTTAAAATAAATATTTAATTATAATAATTTTAAATAATAATATTTTTTATTATTATTATTAAAAAAATATAAAAATAAATTTAAAATTAATATTATAAAAAATTTAAAATTATATTTTAAAAAATATAAAATTTTTATTAAAAAAGTTAAAAAAAATAAAAAAATTAAAAAAATTTATAAAAATATTACTTTTATTTATAAACTATTTAAAAAAATTAAAAATTTAATATTAAAATATATTTTAAATAATTTTTAAATAATTTATAATATTTTATATAAAATAAATTATAATTAATTATAAAAAAATTTAATATTTTAAATTATTATAATTTTTAAATTTAAATTATATAATATTAAATATAAATAAATAAAACTTATATAATAAAATATAATAAAAATTTATATAATTAAATATATATTTAATAAAATATATATATTTTTATTTTAATTGTTTTTATAATATTAAATTTATTATTAATTAAATAGCTATTAAATTAAATTATAATAAAAAATAAATTTATAACTTTATAAAAAAAAATTAAATTTATAAAACTAAAAAATAAAAAAATAAACAATTTTATTAAATAGTTTAAAAAAATAAAAATCTATTTATAAAAAAAAAAAATAATAAAAAAAAAAAAAAAAACAAAATTAAAAATAAATTTAGTTTTTTTAAATATATTATTTTTTTAAAACAATTATATTAAAACTTTTTTTAAAATTATATTATTATATTATTATATATATAGTTATTTTTATATTTATATTAATAGTTTTTTTTAATTATATTTAAACTAATTATAAATATTTATATTATAAACTAATTTAAATAAATTTATAGCTAAAAAAATTAATTTATTAAAAAAAATATAAAAACAAATTAAAAAAATAATAAAAATATTATTTATTTTATTTATAAAAAAAAAAATATTATTTTAATAATTATAAATAAATAAATAAATTAAAAAATATTAACATTTTATATTATAATAAAAAGTAATATTTAAAAAAATTAAATTTTTTTATATTAATTAAAAATATTAAAGTTTTTAAAAGTTTTATTTAAAAAGTTTAAAAAAAAAATAAAAATATTATTAAAAATACTTTTAAATATATTTATAATTTATATTTAAAAAAAAATATTTATTTTTAATATTAAATATATTATAAATTTTATAAAAAAAAACTTATTTTTAAAAACTTTAAATTTAAAACTATTTATAAAAATTTATAAAATAAAATTAATAAAAGCTATTAAAATTTATTTTAAACTATAAATTAATAAAAAATTTAAATAATTAATATTATAAATATTAAATTTAAATTATTAAATATAAAAAAAATTAATATAATTAATATTATTTTAAATATTAATAAAAATAACTTTATAACTATTAATAATTTTATAAATAAAAATTTATTAAATAAATATTTTTAAATTTTATATAAAAATAAAAATAATATAAAAAAATATATTAAATATATTTTTAATAAAAATTATTTAGTTATAAATATTATATAAATAAATATTATTTTTATTAATTATATTAAAACTATTAAATATAAATATAAAAATAACAGTTTTTTTATTAATATTATTTAAAATATATTAATAATATTAAATAAAAAATTTATAACAAAAAATTAAAACTTTATTAATATAAAAAATTTTAAATAATAAAAATTTAAAATATTTAATATTATTTTAATTTTATTTATTAAAAATATATAAAATTTAATTAATAAAATTTAGTTTAAAAAAATTAAAAATATATTTAATAAAAAAATAAATATTATTATTAAAAATATAGTTATTGTTAAAATATTAATATTAGTTACAACTATATATTGCAGTTTGTACGCTGCAGTACTTGTACTACAGTTGTACAAACAAGTATATAGTTATATAAGCAAGCACTTATTTTATACATTAATAGAGATTTTATTTATAATAAAATTTTTAGCTATATAAAAAAACTTCTTTTAGATTTAATTATTAATAAAAACATAATATAACTAGCTTTATATTTTGTTTATATATAATTTATATATACTATTATATATATATAGTTTATTTAATATTAATTAGTAGTTACAAAATATATTATAAATTAGCAAAAATAAAAATAAAGCTAGTTTAAAGTTTAATTAAGCTTAATAAGTTTTTATATTATATTTTAAAGTTTTTGTTTTATATAAATTAAGTAATTTTTATATAACAAAGTTTAAAATAAAAAATTAAGTTTAACTATTGTACTAAAATATATTTTGTAATATTATAAAGTTTTAAATATAAAAAGCAATATTAAAAATAATAATATATAATTATATTAGATTATTTATTATATAATAACTAAACAACAAAACTTTTTTATTTTTTATTTTATACTTTTAATTATTATAGCATTAAAATAGTTATATAACAAAAAAAAACTTTTTATTGTATATAATAATAATAATTAATATAACAAAATCGCTTTTAATTACAGATTTTTAAAATATTATATATAAAAATATATTAATGTTTAATTATAAAATTAAAAGCTCAATATTATAACAATAATATTAATTATACTTAATATTTAAATAGTTTATTATATTATTAAATATAAATATTTAAATTTAACTAGTTAGCTATTATAAAAGTTATATATTGAAAATTTTAAATACTAGATATATAAAACATAAAATCGAATAAATAGATTAGTTTAACAAAAATTGTTTAATATTTTAAAACAAAAAAGTATATAATATAATAGTAACAATAATATAAAACAACAAATAAAACTTGTATAAATTATATAAAGCTAATATTTATTTAATAATAATAAATAAGTTTTTTTTTTAATTATTTAATTAACTTTATTATTTTTTATATAAATATTTAATTTATTAATTTTAAATTAATAATTTTATATAATTATAAATAATATAAATATATTTTAATTAAAACTAATATAGCTAAAACTAATTTTAAATATATATTTTTAAATATTTATAAAAAAGAATAATAAACTGTTTATATAACTAATTATTAAATATAAATATATTTTTGATTTTATATATTAATATATAACAATTATTAGTTATAAACTAAATTTTTAACTAGTTTATAAATATTTTATAATATATTATTTTTTATATACTTTTAAATAACAGTTTTATATTTATATAATATTTGATTTAATAATATTAAATATATTTTTTGAGTTATTTTTAATTTAAAATATATAAAACAAAATAATTTTACTAAAAAAATATACTATTTTTTAAAAAATATAGAAAAAAAAAAACTACTTTAATAAACTATATAACTTGTTATATAATAAAGTATAACTATTTATTAGTATATACTAACAATTTAAAATAACAAAAAATTAATATTACGCTGTTTTTTTAATAATATTAAAAAGTTATATAAAAAACTTTTATATATATAATATTAAATTAAAAAAAATATAAAACGAAATTTATTATATAATAAATATTTATTTTAATATTAATATAAACTATAGCTAGTATTAAATTAATTAAACTAATATTATTTTTGTACAAATTAAAAAAAAAAACTTTGACTTATTTGTTTATAATATATTTAATATTATAATTATAAAACTTATAAAAATATAGCAAGTTTTTAGTACAAATTATTAAAACAAAATTTAGTTTAATATAACTATTATATAAATATACTAAAATATATTAAAATTAATAATAGTTTTAATATTTTAAAAACTTATATATAAAAGTTTTTTTGTTAATTTATAAGCTTATTTTTAAGTAGCAAATAAAAATAAATTAAAATATTTTATATAAAAAACAAATAATATATATTTTATTAACTAAAAATATTATTAAAATAATTGTATAAAAGATTTTTAACTTAGAAATATATAAAAATTTTTAAATTTGTTTAATATTTAATAGAACTTTATATAACTAAAAAAACAATTTATTTAAAACTTTTGTATAAACAAAAAATATTTTATATATAAAAAGCTAAACTATTAATTAATTAATTATATATTTTAAAAAAAAGCTTGTATTAAAAGTATATATTTTAATTTATATAAAACAATTTTTAATTATATATTAATATTTAATTAATTTTTAATATATTTTATAAAATATAAAAAATATATTAAACTAAAATTAAACAAAAGTAATTAAAAAATTAATAAAAAACAAAAAAATTAATTAACTTAGTTTTTTATAAATAATATGTTTATATATTATATAACAAATAAAAACATTTAAAACTAAAGTATTATTATTTTGTTTAATTAATTTATATTAAATAATTAATATTATATAAAATATTAAAATAAACTATAAAATATAAATATTTTTAATTATTTAATAATAAAAAAAGTACAATTAAAAGTTTATTTTTAAATATATTTTTATATAAAAGTAAATTAAATATTAAAAACAGTATATATTTGTTTTAGTAGTAACTATATAATTACTGCAATTAATACTGTATAAATAAAAAATATACTAAATATAATAATTTATTATATTTTTAATATAGTAATATTATTTTTGTTTTTTTTTAAAAATATTAATTATTTAAAAGTATATTTTAATAATATAAAAAATTTAATTATACAATATAATAAAAAAACTATTTTTATTATATATAAATAAAAACATTTATTTTTTAATATAAATTTATAAAAAGTTAATATATATTTTATAAAAATAAAACTTTAATAGCTATATTATTGTTTTAAATATTTTTGTATAAAATATTTATATAAAATATTTAATTATATAAAATATAATATAAACTATTTAATTTTAAAAAAGATTTAGAAGTTTTGTTATTATTGTTAATTATATAATTAAACATTTTAACGTTTTAAGTTTTCGATTAAAAACAATTGTAATTTTAATTATAAAATAGTAATTAATACTATATAAATAAACAGTAAATAAGTTTTTTATATTATTAATGTTATAATATTTTTTTAAATAGCGATATTTTTAAAATTTATATTTATATATAATATATAAAAAGCATTATATAAATGTTAAATTAATATATATTAAAAACTGTTAAATTATATTGTTTATAATTTAAATATTAATTTTTTGTTTAAAAAGTTTTAAAATTATATATAAATAATAAATATATAATATTATATAATATTTATTAAAGTTTATTAAGTAGTAAATAAAGTAAAAAAAGTATATAAACTATTTTAATATATATATAATATTTTTAAAACAAAAATAAACTATTATATAAAACAAAAGTTAATTTTGTAAATAATAATTAAAGCTTTAAATAATATTGCAAAATTAAACAATTTTATATTTATTTTATTAGTTTTTAATATATATTTAAAAGTTAATTAAAACTTATTTTTATTGTTAAATATTATATAAAAAGCTAAAGTAATAAAAAAAGCAATAAAAATGTTATATAAAAAATATATAAAAGTTAAAATTAATTATATAATTAATAAATGTAATAGTTTAGCTATATATAACATATTTTTATTACTTTTAAAAAATAAAATATTTATATAAAAAAAAAAGCAAAGCTAAAATAAACTATATAAAATTTAATCGATTAAAAAATTAAATATTATTGTTAATTTAATAAATAATTTAATATATTTTTAATATATATAAATAAAATTTTATTATTATATAAAAAAAACATAATTACTAAAAAACTAAAAAATAGATTTAATAAAAATTTAATATTTTTAAACTTTTATTATATAAAAAAAATATAATAAATTAAAAAAAAATATAAATATATATATAACTTTTATATAACAAACTAGTTATAGTTTTTTTATAGCAAAAGAATAAAAAGTATATATATTAGTAATAAAGTTGTAAAAAAATAGTGTAATTAATATGTTTAAAATATTATTTAAAAAATTAAATATTACTAAAATTAACAACTTTGTTGTATAAAAAGTATTTTAGTTTGTTAAATATAATTAAACAAAATATAAAAATATTTAAATTTTTAAGTTTTGTTTTATATAAAAAGTTAAAAAAAAAACAACTAAATTGTATAAAAAATTAAAACTTATTATATAAAAATATAACAATTTTAAAAAAAAATTAATATTTATTTAATTTTTAATTATTTAGTAAATAAACTAAAAACTATTATTTATATTTGAATTTTTATTAATTTATAACTATAATGTTTTAAATAAACTTTAAAATATTATATAAATATATATATAGTTAAAAAATAAACTAGTAAAAAAAATTTTTATATAATTATTAATTAAACTAAAGTTTAAATATTTTAAAAATATTATTTTAAAAATTATATAACTATTATATAAATTAACTAAATTAAAACTATATTAATTTAAAATATATTATTAATATTACTATAAAAAATTTAATATATTTATATTTATATATAACTTATACTTTTTATATATAATAAAACAAGTTAACAATTTTAGTATTATAAGTTTATAAATAAACAATATATTTAGTTTTATTATATCGAATTTTTTAATAAAAAAAAAATATAAACTATAACAAATTAGTTTTTATATAAAACTAAAAAAAACATTTTAATTAAATTATTCGATTAAATTTAATAACAAATAAGTTATTTTATTATATAAAAATAACATAACTTTAATTTAAAAAAACTAAAATAATTAATTAGTTTTGATTAATTATTATATAAAAAAAACTGTTTAAAAATATATTTTATAACATATATAAAAAGTATATATTAATAATATATATTAATTAAAAGCTATATATAATTTATTAATAGCTGTATAAATAACTAATTTTTAATTAAATAATATTAAAAATTTAAATTAAAAAATTTAATAATAAATAAATAATTTTAACTATAAATTAATTTTTATATTATTAAATTTAAATTATATAAAGTTGTTTATATTTATTAACAAATTATTTGTAAATAATATAAATATAATTTTATAATTTAAATTTATTATTATATTAGTAATAAAATAATATATAAAAAATAATTTAAGTTTTAAAATTATTAATAATATTATATATTAAAACTTAAGTAAATATAAAAAAGTTATTTATAATATATTTATAAATAAATTATATAATATAGTTAATAGTTTTAATAATATAATTGTTTTATATATAATAATTTAATAGATTTTAATTATATTAAAAATTATTTTAATTTTAATAGTTTTATATTTAAACTTAAAATTTTTATACAATTGTTTAGTTAAACTTAAAATAATATAAAAAAAACAGTTTATAATTAATATTATATTATTTTATAAATTGTATAAAAAAAAAAAAATCTTTAAAATATAATAAATAAATAATATTAACAATTTTGTTAATATATTTATAAAGCAAAAATTAAACTAAATATTTAAAACTTTAGTATTTATTAATAAGTTTATTATATAAATTGAAGCATTAATAAATAAAATAAAAACAAATATATAATAAAAAAACAACTGTTATATAAAAACTGTTTTTTTTTTATATAAAAAAGCATATATTTGAAATATTACAAAAAATTTACTTTTAATAAGCAAGTTTTAGTAATATAGTAGTAATATATACAACTTTTTTTATATGTTTTAAGTTCAATTTTTAACTAAAATATATATTTAAAATAAGTTAATATAAGTAATATATTTTAAGTATAGTTTTTTTTTATATAGTATTTTATTTTTGTATAATATAAAATGATTTTTGTACAAAAACTGCTTTTTTTTTTGTATAAAAAAGTATATACTTAAATATTACAAAAAACTTATTTTTAATAAACAAGTTTTAGTAATATAACAGTAATATATACAGTATTTACTATATGTTTTAAGTTTAATTTTTAGCTAAAATATATATAGCTTTAAGTTTATATTAATTATAAATTTAAAGCTGTGTTAATTTTTTTTTTTTTTTTTTTTCTGTTATATATATTTAAAACTATTTATATATAATATAGCTTTATTTTATATTAATAGTTATATATATATACAATATATTTTTATTTTATATTAACAGTTATATATATATATAATATATTTTTACTATATATTAACAGTTATATATATATATAACTTATATTTATTATATATTAACTAATATATATATATATAATATACTTTTATTTTAAGTTAATTAATAAATATATATATAACAAACTTTTATATTTAAAAAAAAGTCAAAAAATATATATATATTTAATAACTTATATATAATATAAAACATTTTAGTATATATATATACAAAAAACATTTATATAATATATATAAAAAAAACATTGTTAAAAAAAATTAAAAAATTAAATTTGTTATTTTTTAACTATTATATAAAAAACAAAATAAAACTAAATTTTTTTTTTTTTTTTTTTTTTTTTTGTTTTTATAAACTATATTAAAAATAACAAACACTATATAAATATTAAATATACATGCTATATACACTTTTTTAAAAGTTAAAAATTTAATAATATTTAGTAAATAATATACTAATATAGTATTAACAACTATTTTAAAAGCTATTAATATAAAGCAGTATAACTAAACTTTAATTTTAAACTAAAATAGTTCAAAAATACTTTTTTTAATATATAAACTTTGTTTAAATGTTTATAAAAATGTTTGAAACTAATACTTAGAAAATAATATTAGTAAAAAAAGCAGCATAAACAACGTTTTTTTTAGTTTATTATACAATTAAATATATTAGCTAAAAATATATAAAAAAATTTATTTATATAAAAATAAACATATATTTATATAAAGCAACTATATAAAAGCTTAATAAGTTTAGTTTTTAGTTAAAAAGCTGTATATTTTTACTACGTTATTGTTTTTAGTTTAAACAAAATTTTAGAACTATAATATACTGCTTAAAAAAGTAAGCACAAAACAAAAGCAAATAGCAGCTATTATACTGTTGCTGCTGCTACTATATAACAAGTGTATATATATAAATAAATAAATATATATAAGTATATATATGTATATATATGTATATATATATATGTTATATATATAAATAAATAAATAAACAAACAAACAAATATATAAAAAAAAAACAAAAAAAAAAAATAAAAACAAACAAAAACTAGCTAAATATTTATATTTAAAATTTTATATTATATAAACTAATATTTCAACTAATATTATTTATTTTTTTTATATAATATTTAATATTTTTTTTTTTTTATATAGTAGTTATTTATTAAACAAACAAATCAACAAATAATTACTAATTAATTAATTGTATAAAGCTTATTAAATTAACTATTAATAATTTATTATAAATTTTATTGCTATATAAAAAAGTTATTTTTAATAAATTAACTATAACTAGCAATTTAATAAATAGCAATTTATTATTTTAACTAATTAAAAGTGTTATATAATATATAAGCTAAGTTAATATAACAAACAATTAAACTATATTATTTATATATAGCTATAAAACAATTGATTTATTATATAACAGAACTAAGTTATTACAAAATATATTGCTTTTTTGTTTTTTATTTTTTTGTTTTTGTATAATATTTAGTTATAACTAAAAAAAAAAAAAACTAGTATTAAAATACTAGTATTAGTTATAACTATATGTTGCAGTTTATATACTGCAGTATTTGTACTATAGTTGTATAAACAAGTATATAGTTATATAAGCAAGCACTTATTTTGTACGCTAGTAGAAATTTTATTTACAATAAAATCTCCAGTTATACAAAAAAACTTTTTTTAGATTTAATTATTAATAGAAATATAATATAACTAGCTTTATATTCTGTTTATATGTAATTTATACGTACTATTGTATATATATAGCTTATTCAACAGTTATTAATATATTAAAATTTATAAAAATTTTATTATAAAAAATAAAACAATTATATTAAAATTTTAAAAATATAAAAATTAAAATAATTAATATATTATTTAATAATATTTTATATTTTATTAAGTTTTAATTTAATAATAATTTAATAATAAATATAATTAATTTAATTTTATTAGTTTTAAATTAATAAAATTTTTATAATAAAAAATAATTAAATATTAAAAGTTAAAAATTAAATAATATTAAATTTATTAAAAAAAATAAAATTTTAAATTTAAATAATAATATTAAAAAATTTAAATTTAAATATTTTTATATTATAGTTATAATAGCTAAATTAAATTAAAAATAAATAATTTAAAAGTTTTTTTATAAAGTATTAATTATTATAGTTTATTTAATATTAATAGTTATAAAATTTATTTTAAATTTTATTTAATTATATTTTAAAATTATAATTATTATAAATTATAATAAAACTAATAAATTAATTATTATTATTATTTATATAAAAATTTAATTAAATATTATAATAAATAATTATATTATTAAATATTGTTTTTTTATAAAAAAAACTAAATTAATTTAAAAAAAATTTATAAAATAAAAAATTTATATTATTTATAAAAAAATAATTAAAATAAAAGTTTTATTAATAAAAAAAAATATTAAATTAATTTTATATATTATTAAAGCTATAATTATTACTTTTTTATTTTTATTAAATATAAATTTTATTATATATATAAAAATATTTTTATATTATAATAAAAAATATTATATATATAATATATAATTTAAAAATGTTTATATTTTTATTTTTATTTTTTTTTTTAAAAAAAACTAAAATTAATATTATTAATATTATTAACTTATTAAAAAATTAAAAGCTATTTATTTATTAAAAACTTTAGTAAATAATAATAAAAAGTTTTTTTAAATTAAAATATAATTTATAATTAATTTAAATATAAATTAATAAAACTTTTATAAAATTAAATAAAAATTATTATTTTATTAAATAATTATATATTATTAAATCTTTTATTATTTTTAATAAATATAAATTTAAATTTAAATAAAATTTTATATAAAAAAAATATTAATTTTGAAAATATTATTATAATTTAAAATATTAGTTTTAAAAATAATAAAAAGATTTTAGCAATTTTTTTAAATATAAACTTTATTAATATTATAAAAATTGCTATATAAAAAGTTTTATAAAAAATTAAAATATTATAACTTTATAATATTAAATAAAATAAATATATAAATTATAATATTAATATATTAAAAAAAAATATATTTAATATTAATATAATATATAAAAATAAATAAAAAAAAATAAAAAAAAAAATTAATTTTAAATTAAATAAATATATATTAATTTAAAAATTATATATTAATAATTTATATTTTAAAAATATTAGTTTTAATAATTTATAAAAAAATAACAATTATATTAATTAATTAATAAATTTATTAATATTAAAAAAGCTAGTTTTTTTAAATATTAATTTATTTATTTAGTTTTTATTTTTAAAAATATTTATTTAAATTTAACTAAAGTTTATTAAAATAATAAAAAATATTAAATTAATATTAAAATATATAACAAAATTAATTAAAAATTTAAAAAATATAAAATTTATAAATTTAAAAAAAACAATATTATTAAAAATTTTATTTAAATAAAAAATAATATTAGTTTAAAATTTTTTTAAAATAAATAAATTTAAAAATAAAGTTATATTTTTATATAAAATTAAAATAATTTTTTATAAAATATAATAAATAAAAAAAATTTCAATTTTTAATTTTTTAAAAAAAAAAGTTATTAAAATATTTAAAATATAATTTAAAAATAAAATTTTTAAAAAGTTTTATTTATTTTATTATAATATTTAATTTATAATAAAAAAAACAAATAAAAAGTTTTAATTAATTAATTTAATTATTAAATTAAATAATATTTTAATAAAAAATATTAACTTTTTTAAAAATTATAATAAATTTATTAAAAATTTTATTATATATAAAAATTTTTTAATTATTAATTTTTTTTTTAATTATAATTAAATATTTTTAAATAAATATAATTATATATATATATTTTTTTTTTATATTTTTAAAAATATTTTAAATAATTATTTTATTTTAAAAATATATTAATTTTATTGTTTATTTTTTAAAAGTTTTATTAAAAATTTTATATAATATTTTATTTTAAAAATATAAGCTTTTTTTTAATAATATAGCTATTAAAAACTTTATTTTTTATTATAAAAATTAAAAAATTATTTTAAAAATTTATTAATTTATAATAAAATATATAAAAAATATTAATATTATTTTATTAAACTTTAAATTAACTAGTTTAATTATAAACAATATTAAAAATAAATAATATTAAATTTTTATAAAAATAATAAACTATATATATAATATTTATAACTAAAAATTAATAAAAACTAAAATAATTAAAATTATAAAATAGTTTAAATATATAAGTTTTATTTATATAAATTTTTTTTTAAAAGTTATAATATATTATTATATTTAAATAAAAAAATATTTAATTATTATTTAATTTTTAATTATATTAATTTATAAAAATATTTTTTTTATATAAAAAAAGTTTTAATATAAAACTATAACAAAATTTAAAAATATTTTTACTAAAGTTTTTATTTTAATTATATTAAATTATAAAAATAAATATTTTTAATATTAGTTCAAAAGTTATTTTTATTTAATTTATTAATAAAATAATAAAATTAGTTTAATATAAATTAAAATATTAAAAAAATATAAAATTAAACTATAATATAATTAAAAAAAAATATTTAATAATAATAAAAATATTAAAATATTTATAAAATTATTTTTATAAAATATATTTTTATTTAAAAATTAATATTAAAATATTAATTATTTAATTTAATAATAGTTTTTTTGTTTTATTTAATATAACTTTAATATAATAAAATATTTAATTTTAAAATTTATTATATAATTTATAAAAAATATACTGCTATAAATAATTTATTAAAAAAGTTATTAAAACTATTTAATAAAAAAAATAATATATAAAAAAACAATATTAATAATTTTATTAATATTTAATTAAATATTATATCGATTTTTTTTAACTATTTATTAATATAAAATTAATATAATTTTTAGAATTTTTTTTTAAAAGTTTTTAATACTATTATAGCAAAAGTTTATAAATAAGAAATAATTTTACAAAATAAAAAAAAAAAATTAAAAATAGTAAAAACTGTTTTTTTTAAATAATATAAACTTTATTAAATTATTATTACTATTAAAAAAAAAATAAAAACTATAAAACTTTATTATAATTAAATATTTAATTATTTTTAAATATTTAAATGTTATAAATAATATTTAATATAAAACTAGTTTTAAAAAATAAATTTTGAAATATTTTATTTAAAGCAATAAATTATAAAAAAAGCAATAAAAAAATATTTATTTTATAAAATATTAAATATTAAAATATTATAAAAATAAATAATTTAAATTTATTATAATAGTTTTATATATTAAAGTAAAAAAAATACAATTTAATAAATTATTTAATAGTATTATTAAAAAAGTTTTTATAAAAATATATTAAAAATAATTAAATTATATATATTATATTAAAAAGCTTAAAAAAAAAAGCTTAAAAAAATATTATCAAAATATATTTATATATTTTTTAATTTTTTAAGTTATAAATATTTAAACTATATTATTATAAAATAATTATAAATATATTATTAAAATTTGCTATAAATTTTTTAGCTATTTAAAAGTTGTAACTTTAAAAAATTAAATTATAAAAAATATTTATAAATTTTTAAATTATAAAGTTTTTAAATAATATAATATTTTAATTAAATTAAAATATAATAATAGTTTTAAATTTAAAAACAAAATTAAAAAAGCTATTGTAAAAATAAAATATAAATTAATTTATAGTTTAATTTATTATTTTTAATTTTAAAAACTTATAAAAAAAAATATTTTTTTAAAATTAAATTTAATAAAACTAACTAATAATATAAAAAAAAACTAAATAAATTAATTTAATAATATTATATAATTAAATTATATTTTTATTAAATATTATAAATATAATATTTATAAATTAATTTATAAAAAACTATTTATTAAATTTATAAAAAATATTATTTTTTTATAAAAAGTTTTATAATAAAATAAAATTAAAAATATTAAAAATATAATTATAATAAAAGTTTATTAAATAAAACACTAAAAAAAAAATATTAAAAAAATCTATTAAATTATTTTATAAAAAAAACAAAAATAAATTAAAAATAAAAATTAATAAAATATTTATAAAATTAAAAACTAATTAAAAAAAATATATATTTATATTTTTATATAATAAAAAGTTTAAAATTAATATAAATAATAATAAAAAGTTTTTTTATAAATAATATAATTTTTATTAAATTAAAAAATTTTTTATTAATAATAAATATAAATTAAAAAATTTAAATAATATTAAATTTAAAAATATTTTTTATATAAATAAACTTAAAAAGTTTATTAAAAATAAAAAGAAATATTAAAAATTAATAAATTTAAAAATAAATATATAAATTATAAAATAAAATATTAATAATTTAAAACTAAAAAATAAATTTAATAAAACTATAAAAAAAAAAAATAAAAAAAAAATAAACTAATTATAAATTAAATAGTAATTAAGCTAAAAATAAAAAAATCTAAAACTATAAATATAAAACTATAAAATAATTAAAAATTTTTAAATATTTATAAATAAAAAAAAAAAAGATTTAAATAATAAAAATTTTATTTAAAATATTATTATAATAAAATTAATAATAATTTCTTTTATAATTTTTTTTTTTTTTATATATTATATAATAGTTTTATTTTTTATTAATTAATATAATAAATATTAATAATTAAAATAAAATATAACTTTTAAAAATATTATATTATATATTATATATTTATTAAAATATTTAAAAATATTATAAATATAATAAAAAAACTTTAATATATATAAAAAAAAAGAAATTTTTTAACTATTAAAAATATTATTTATTATTAAGCTATTTTTTTTTATTATTAAATTTTTTAATATATTAATTTATAAGTTTAATAAATATATTAAATTTAATAATAAATTTAATTTTACTATTATTAAAATAAATATTTAATTTTAATTTAATAATTTATTTATTTGTTTTAAATTAATTAATTATTAAATTGTTATAATATTAAATATAATAAATTTTTTAAATTATAAATTTATAATTTTTATAAATATTGCTAATATATTTAAAAATTAAAATATATTTAAAAAAAAGTTATATTTTAGTTTTTTTATATAATTTAAACTAAATAAATTAATATTTATATATTTTATAAAAAATAATATTAAAAATATTAAATTATTAAATATAAAAACTTTTAAAATAATAATAATTATAAATAAAATTATAAATATATTTATTTTAAAAACTATTTTAATTTATTTTAATATATAATATATAAAAAATAATATTATAATTAAAAGTTTTTTTAATTATAATAAAAATTATAAAAAAAATATTAAAAAGTTTAAAAATATTAAAATATATTTTTTAATATATATATTAATTTTTAATAATATTATTAAAAACTTAAATAAAAAAATTATTAAAGATTTATAATATAATAATATTAATAAAAAATTATATAAATTAATAATTTTTTTATATATTTATAAATTTTTAAATTATAAATTTTATTATTTATAAATTAAATTAAATTGATATTTTTAAAATAATAATTTTTTTTAAAGTTTAAAAAAATATATAAAATAATAAAACTTAAAAACTTTTTAATTAAATAAAAAAATAACATTTTAATTATATATATAAAAATAATTATTAAAAAAAAATATAATAATAATAAAAATATTATATATAATTTTAAATTTTTAAAAAAAAAAATATATTAATAAAATTATTAATAAAAAAAATAAATAAAAAAAATAAATAAATATTTAAAAAACTTATTTATTTAAAAAAAAAAAAAAAAAAAAAAAAAAAAACTAAAAAAAAATTATATAATAATTATATTATAATTAAAATTTATTAAAAATAATAATAAATTTTAATAAAAAAAAAATTATTAATTATTAAAAATAAATAATTTTTATAAACTAATTAAATAAAAAAATATAGTTTTTTTTTTAAAAAATTATTTAATTTAAAAAAGTTTAATTAAATAAATAATTAAATAATAATTTATATATAAATTAAAAAATTAATAAATTAAAATATTAATAATTATTATTAAAATATTAATTTAAAAAATATAAACTATTTAAAAAATTTAAAAAAAATTATTTATTTATTTTATTAAATTATAAAGTTTAATATTAATAAATAAAATTTTTAAAAATATTTAAAAGTTTTATTAATTAATTAAAAAAAGTTTTTAATAATTAAAAAAAATAATATTTTTTTATTTTTTAATTTTTATTAAATAAAAAAATCTATAAAATAAAAATATTAAATTTTAATTTATTATAAATTTTTATTGCTTTTTTTATTTAAATTTATTATATCAATTTTTAATTTTAAATTTTAAAAAAGTTTTTTTATTTTTTATTTTTTTTATTTATATTTTTATATTTTTATTTATATATATTTTTAATTTTTTTATTTATTTATTATTATATTATTAATAAAAATATTAAAATTATATATAAATATATATAAATTTAATAAATTTTTTAATTTTTTTTTTTATTATTTTTTTATTTAAATATTATAGCAATATTATAAAAATAAAAAATATATTTATTTATTAAAAATAATAAAAATATAATTTAAAAAAAAATTTATTTAAACTTTTTTATATTTTTTTTATAATTATTTTATAATAAAAATATATTAATTATAAAATTTAAAAAAAATAAATAGTTATTTAATTATTTTATTAATATTTTTAATTATAATATATAATATTATTTTTTTTATTTTTAACTATTTTTTAAATTTAATTTTTAATATATTAATAATTATTTTTTTTAAATAATTATAAATAAACTATATTATAAAAATAAAATAAAATAAAATTTTTAATTAATATTATTTTTAAATATAAAATTAAAAAATAATTAAATTTATTAAAAATAATAATAATAATATATTTTATTTTTTATAATATAAATAAATTTATATATAATTTTATTTTTAATAATATTTTTTTTAAATATATAAATAATATATATTATTTATATAAAATTATTAAAAAAAATATAAAATAAAAAATATAAAAAATTATTTTTAAAAAATATAAAATAATTAATAAAATAAACTTGTATTAATATTTTATAATTTATAATATTTTTTAAAAGTTTGTTATTTTTATTGATTTAATTAATATTTTTTATTTAAATTTTAAATATAAATATATATTTTATTATTTTTAAAAAATTTTTAAATTAATATTATTTTTAATTAAATATAAATATATAAAAATAAAATTGCTTTTTTTATATATTTTTTTAATATATTTTATTTTAATATTATTTAAAGTTTTAAATTATTTATTTATAATTATATATTTTAAAAGAAAATCTTTATAAATTATACATATATAATTATAATAAATGTTTTTTTTTTTTTAAAAGTTATAAACTTTTTTTTTGCAATTTTTATTTTTAGCTATAAATAATAAAATTAAATCTAATTAATATTATATTAAAAATAAAAAAATATAATTAAATAAATAAAAAAAAAATTTAATTTTATTTATTAATATTTATTAATATAATAATATATAATTTAAATTTATTATTTAAAATAAAAATTAAATATTTATATAAATATATTTTTATAAAATTTATATTTATAAATTTAAAAATTTAATTAAAAAAATAAAATAATTTTATATAAATATTTATTTTTAAATTTATTATTTTTAACAATAATAAAAAAAATTATTAATATATTATTTTAATAAATATTTAAATTTATTATATATATTACTTTAATTTTATAAAATATATTAAAAAAAATCGAAATAAAAATTTTAAAATATTTTAAAAAATATATTATTTATATTTTTTTAAACTTTAACTTTTAATAAATTTAATTTTTATATTTTTATTTAAATAAATTAATTATTAATAATATATTTATATAAATATTTTTTATATTATAATATTATTAATAAATTTTAATAAAATAAATAAATTATTTAATAGTAAAAAAAATTTAATTAATAATTTTTTTTTTATATAATTATATAAAAAGTTATAAAAAATTATTAAAATATATATTATTAAAAATTTAATTTATTATTTAAAATTATTTTTTAATATAAATTAAAAAATTTATATAAAAAAAAAAAAATTATTTAAAAAACAGTTAAAAAAACTAAAAAAACTAAAAAAAAAAAACTTATTTTTAAAAAATTAAAACTTTTGCTTAAATTTAATATAAACTTTAATTTATTGTTTTTTTTTTTTTTTTTTTTTTTTTAAACAATAGTTTTAATAATATATATAATTTTTTATTTAAAAAAAAAATTTTATATTTAAAACTAAATCTAATTATTATAAATTAATAAAATTTTTATTTAATATATATTTTTTAATTTATTTTTTTTTATTTTTTTATTTTTTAATTAATTATAAAAATTAAATAATAATTTATATTTTAAAACTAGTTATTATAAATTATTACTGTTTAATTATAATTATATTATAGCTTTTAAATATTTTAATAATAATTTTAAAATTAAAAACGTAAAAAATTTAATTTTAAATATAATTAAAAATTTATATTAATAGTTTTAAAAAAAATAAATTAATTTAATATAATATTTTTAATTTATTATTTTTATAAAATAACAAAATTAAAAATAATATAAAACAAATATAAAAATTATTAAAAAAGTTAATAAAATTTTTTTTAAAATTTAATAATAAAAATAACAATATAAATTAAAACTATTAATTTAATTTAATTTTATTAAAAAATAAATTTATTAAAAAAAACTATAATTAAAAAAAATAAATTAAATTAAATATTAAATTTTTAAAATTTATTAATAATTATTTTATAATTAAACTATTTTAAAATTAATTTTTTTTATAAAAATTTATTATTTATTTTTATATTTAATATTATATTATATATTATAAAATTTTTTATAATAAAAAATTATATTAATTTATATAATAATTTTTATATTTGTTTATATTTTAATTATTTAATTTATAAATTTATGCTATTTTTATATATTTATTTAATTTATTAAATAAAAATATATTAAAAATAATATTATTTTATTTAAAAAAAATTAAAACAATATAAATTATATTATTATAAAAAAGTTATATTAATTAAATTAATAAAACTTTAAATTTTTTTATTTTTTTATTTATTAATTAATAAAAAGTAATTTTTTACTAAAAAAATATATAATATTATAAAAGTCGATATTTTTAATATTAATTAACTAAGTTATTATATAGTATTTATAGTAGTTTTATTACTTTAATATTATTTCGATTGCTTTTTTAGACTACTGTTATTATTGCCTCAAATCTCTAGAAGTAATTTTCATAGCTGTGGCTAGTCCTTTAGAGTGCGTTGTGTGTATATTGCACGCTTCGTTTTACTATATATGCGGCCTTCTCCCTTTATCCTTCTAAATTATGGTGTATGCGTCTGGTAAGGGAGTTTAATCTCCCTGTTACAATTACGTCGGCATCGCTAGAGAAGCGTGCCTAAGTCATAATAATTAGAAAAGGAGCTTTTCCGCGAATGAATAGCTCCAATTTTTAACAAAGACACTTTTGTTTCAAGTCTGAGACAACAAATAAGATAATGTCATCGTATCCATTCTCCTACAGTAGGTAGGTAGACTTGCATTATTGTATCACTCAGGCGATTCATGCCGCTATTTTGTGGGATCCATCTGATGCAGCTAGATATATATCTCTTTGCCACTTTAGATACCAGGAGAAACAGGTGGTGGGTATACCTTTCTAGCCTTTGAAACGAATCGCGACCCCGAAGGCAAGATCGTAGAGATGCTATAAGTCTACGTGCCTACTCGATCTTTTAGGCAAGGTGATGCCAACTGAAATACCTTCCATCCCCAAAGCTCGTGGTGTATGGCTTCAATGAAACCTCGCAACTATTAGTCTTATTTCTAATACTTGAAGATGTTGAGAGCAAAAAGCCATCATACACCTAGATAAAGGCCGCCGCAGCACTTGTTAGCAAATAGAAATTGAGTGAGAGTGTGTTGTGACAAGGGAATATTTCTGTAACAATAATAGGAAGTTGATGGATATGTTTTAGTTTGTTACTAGGTAGAAGTAGGCTGTGCGATGATCTTAATCATTGAGATATCATACTTTCTTGGGAATTGTTTCCTTCGCTGACCCTAACTTTGGATTAATAGCCTAATCGGTCGATTCTTCCAGTGTTTTCATCTCTGCCTCTATATTTGATATGTCTCTTTCCAGCCCATTAATTATCATCTGGTGGTTGTCGATTATTTGGCCATAATTATTATTTATGCTGGGGTTGTCTCGAAGCTGCAGCCCTAAATTGGATGATAAGGTCACCAGTTTCCGAGTTCCCTCATCTATATCACCTAGTGACTCCTGTAATTGCTTCTTCTCCTCTTCAAGCTCCATTTTGAGCTGTATTAGCTGTTCCCTTCTTTCTTTAAGCCGCGCAATAGCTTGGTCACTAGTTTCAGCCACCCTAGAGAGGATTATTGTTAAATGTATACTTTGGATACGTCAGGGGCATAATGCATACTTTAGCGACATGTTGTGTCTGAGTAGATAGTAACGTGTGGGCTTGAGGAAACAAGTTTAACGAGTGAGATTTAAAACTCTTAACAACAATAAAGAAATAGCTGTTGATACTTTGAATTGCTAAATATCCCGACAGATACGGGTATATATTTATATGACGGTAATATACTAGATAATATAACTTAAGGACAATGTTCTTTTATTCATATACACTTGTTTGCTTATGATCTTGTTCTGTGACGCTCTCATATTTTCACGCGATGTTAAACTCTCTCTGCTGACTCTTTGTGTCACTCGTGGTTTCATATAAATAAGTAATGATGATATTTAGAATGAAAGGCTGTTTAGATTGATGTGCGACCGTCATTGGTCTAACCAATCACCTTGACTGGCCGCCACTCCATTTTCCATGCCATACATTGGTCACGTCGCCCCAGCCTCCCTTGTCCAAGGGCTGACGTGACACTAAAACGGAACGTGTAAATAGCACACACCGCACTTTGGAGACTGACAAGTAGTCACAACAGCATTTCCAAAGACTTCACATGTAGTCAAAATAATGCTGGGAGATCAACGCAATAGTAGAATTTTAAAGTAGGAAACCTGCCTAGCTAGCTAAGTGAAAACAGTCGACTGAGAAAACTACTCGAAATAAATAGAAAAATCAACTCGGATGAGAGAAAACTAAGCCCAACCAATACTTACCCCTTACTTTCTAGTGCAGGTTTGCCCGCACTGTTACCACTCATTAGCATGCCTAGTGGTGAAACTTACACCTCTAGAGCCCCCTTAGTAATTGGGAATTAGAAGGCCCCCCTCTCTCACGCTTCACAGAAATACCTAGAATAGACAGTAGACGGGAAATTCCTTCTAATAGACACACTATAATCATTTCACTGGTCGTCTGATGTCGTCGCTAATACCCCAAAGCTTCTAGGTGTGCTATATTAGTTTAGTGACTACAGTGAACCATACGCCCGCCATTAATATTACTGTGACGGAGAAAAAACGACGCCGTTAATACTCCTGCAGTATTAACGGTATATATTGTACGCGACAATTACAAAAAAAAAAAAACGCCTAGAAAATAGCGCGCTGTTGCCTTTCCACCGTTTTCAGAGTGGCTTTATAGAGACTGCCTACTTGCTAATACACGATAGGTAATAACATGAAACGCCTAAGCTCGCAACTCGTTTTTTTCTCTATCTGTAGTCAGGCATGAGTACTTAGATGGTTGTATTCTAAGGCTTAAGTGCAGTACTCTTAACCTCTACCATGACAACTTAGTTCCTCAATCTGGTCTACTTGAAAGTGAGGTGTAGTCTGCTCGAAAGCGGCAATTCTATATATAAATTTCAAACCGATATAGTGAAACAACATACATAGTCATATGCGCAAGAGAGTTGATTGTTATATTTAATACACTCTAAATGCCTCGAGTAAATTATATTCTTAATTTTCCTAGTTTCGCTGGCACAATAGCGTCCGCATTTTGTTTACTCCCAGCCTTCGACGCGTATTACCTGAAGTCTCAGCTAAAAGACAATTGCACTTATAAGGCCTTACACGAAGCATCTTTATCACACCGCTTGTTCGCGTCTCTATATGCTGCACCGAAACATCTATCAACATTGTACAAATTTTATAAACGTAGATACGAGGTTTTCTCTTGTTGTAGAACAAGCCATGTCTCCCTTGGAATCGACTTGGGGAAGCACTAATTATAGTGGGACGTAACACCGACTGGCGTGCGGCGTGCCTGTGAAATTTCTAGGGGTAATTTGGGTGCTTCCACCAATTATGACATATGGCCTATCTACTTTGTATCCTCTGGCGTGATAGGTTAATCGTGTTTATTAAACTGCATACGGGCAAAAAACCCGAGTCCCTTGTGGAAGAGCAATAGCATAGGTAGCTACCTCCTTATCTAATTAAGTGCCGTTTCGACTCCGTGACTTGCAAGTGGAGTAACGGGGTTTCTTGCATCCAATTAAACAATAATATTCGTCTCGGGCAATACCTTCATTGGTATATAGAAACCCCGCTACTCCACTTGCAAGTTACGGAGTTGAAACGGCGATAGATACCTACTTAAATTAAGAAAGTTGCCACTTGGCTGCAGCTGATTATTGGTGCCTGAGCTAGAGGTCTAGTTCTGTCCTGGTAGACTCCACGATAGAACGGGTTATAGTTGACCCAATGAAATGAGAAGCAGAACGAAAAACAATGTGTTATTAATACATGTAGTTGGAGTCATTAGCTAGACAGCACTAGTGACGTGATATTGAACTGTGCATAGGCCGCTGATAGGCCCGATTTAGTCAATTGTTGGATTGCGAAGTGGTAAATATGTACTTTCCCCCCACACAACCTGTAATAGCCGACCCGGTGTTCATCTCATTGGCTTGCTGTAGCAGGTAGCCAAAACCTCGACTCGTGGTTTTATGACTACCTATTTTTCCCTCCAGATACGTATAAAATTTACCGCTTCTGAACCCATAAAATAATGGGGTAGGTCGGTGGTAAACGCCCCGATTCATTTGTCAACTAGATAGTCTCCAGGTGCATCTTCCTGCCGAGATCGTTCGTTATTTGTAAGCGTTAAAGCGATTCAAGATCCAGCGACCTAATCGCCGAAGAGAAAGCTTATTAGAAATGAAGGGGGTATCGACGATGGAATATAATATAAATACCACTACGAGGGTAGTTAGTCTGCAGAGTCAATCGCCTTTCAATTAATTTTAAACTATTATACTATAGAAAAGTCTAATCTCTTTTGATATATAATTCGTCATAATACTCCGCTAGATCATGTCAACAGTTATTATCAATAGCCCCGGTGTCGAGGGCATCTCCTACTTCACGCCAGTGCAGGAACCTCCCGCTGGCACAGGTCTTGAGGTGGATGATGGCTCGACGCCGAAACTCTTCACGCCCCTCACCCTCCGTGGCGTCACATTCCCAAACCGCCTATTCCTAGCGCCTCTATGCCAGTACTCAGCAACAAACGGCTATGCCAACGACTGGCACTTAACGCATTTGGGTGGTATAATCCAGCGTGGTCCCGGCCTAAGCATCATCGAAGCTACGGCCGTCCAGCCCCGCGGTCGGATAACCCCCGAAGACCTCGGCTTATGGGAGGATGGCCAAATCCTCCCTCTGAAGCGTATTACCCAATTTGCCCACACTCAAGGCCAGAAGATTGCTATCCAGCTCGCACATGCAGGTCGGAAGGCGAGCACCGTTGCTCCGTGGTTGGCGGCTAATGCGACGGCCGTTAAGGAGGTTGGCGGTTGGCCTGACGATGTCTGGGGCCCTTCGGCGGAGAGATTCAGCGACAATAACCCGATACCTAAAGCTATGACGATAGAGCAGATCCAACAATTCAAGAGCGATTTCGTTGCCGCGGCTAAAAGAGCAGTCGAGGCCGGCTTCGACGTTATCGAGATACACTCTGCGCATGGATACCTATTCCACGAGTTTTTGTCCCCCATCTCAAACCACCGCACAGATGAATACGGCGGGTCGTTCGAGAACCGCGTCCGTCTCCTGCTGGAGACCACGGAAGGGATCCGCAAGGTAATACCGGAGACGATGCCCCTTTTTGCCCGCATTAGCGCCAGCGACTGGTTCGAGTTCGACGAATCGACTAAAGCCGAGTTCCCGGAGACATGGACACTAGAGCAATCGTCGCGTCTGGCGATCCTCCTCGCTGAGCGCGGCGTTGACTTGCTGGATGTTTCGTCTGGTGGTGTACATAATAGGGGCGCAACCGGTATCAGGCCTGGCCCCGGGTACCAGGCTCACTTCTCCGCGGCTATCAAGAAGGCAGTCGGCGATAAGATGGCGGTCTCGGCGGTTGGAGGTATTAGCTATGCTCAGATCGCCGAGGACCTGCTTCAAGGCAAGGAGGGCGAGCCCGCCCTCGATGTTGTTATGGCTGGCCGCTGGTTTCAGAAAAACCCAGGCCTAGTAATGCAGTACGCCGATGAGCTTAAGGCCAACGTTAAGATGGCAAATCAGATTGGATGGAGTTTCGTTGGGAGAGGCGGTAGGCCTAAGGTTTGGTCGTAGAAGACTTCATTGAGATATCCATTGCTGAAGAGCCAACAAGAGATGCTACTATGTCCTATACATAATGTCCTTGTTTCTAATAAATAAAGGGCTAATTTTTCGATTATATAGTCAAAATATTTCTGATAATTAACCTGAAGGATTAAACGAGGATCGGTGATATCTAGTGCTACGTGTCTGATCGCTTGTCCATTGATGCCCAGCTTACAGAGCTAATTAAAAACGTGTCTGTTTATGCTACCGAGAGTCGCAACCAATGTTTAAGGCTTTTCTCTTAGGTTGTGCTGGTCGTACGTTTACTGGTGAGGGATCCTGAATACTTGGCCTAGATGATATGCTCACGTGCTCCGAAGCTATACCGAAGGGCCTTAAAATATATTTATAGGGCTTTGCTAACGATATCCCTGAAGTCTAGGAGCTTCACACAACTTTGGCCATCAAAGAATGGAAGAATTTGCAAACTATGCAACGCTTGTTAGAGATGAATTGTCATGGGATAAGGTCCAGAGTGAGGATAGGTCACACAAGTACAAGCAGTTAGGTAGCGACTAGGTAACAGTATGGGGGTAGGGCTCAATATCATTGATTCCTGAGTCCTCCTTCAACAATAGGCAGGACTCTAATCCTGATATAATAGTAGTAATTGATATATATTTACCCCTGGGGTTCCTACAGCGACCAAGCTGCGACTTTATCGCCTGACATGAATATACCTACTCGGATAGAGTTGATCTCGCCATCCGCCATACTATGATCGAGTTTGCTAGTGCTTTTCTAGGAAATATCTCAAGTTTTAACCAATTTCTAAAGGCTACTTTCACAGGTAAATGATTAGGGTAGGCGGATGTACCAAGGAGAGATTAGGAGTGCTTGATTAATCTAACTATATTGGACTAATATAATTGATAAAACCGACACTCTTAGGTAATATTATCTGAACTGTTTCTGCCCCCATATAGACAGTAGACTCTACACTTAATAATTGACCCCGTCACGTATAAGTCGCGGGTTACTATTATCTATAAGATCGACTCTACTGCTACCTGAAACTAGGTTAGCCATGACGGTGTGAAGTGGTTTGATGACCTTTTATGCTTGTAGCATGTAAGAACTTAGATAAACATATTTTAAATTGTGAAGAGAGTATTTAAAAACCTGGTCTAAGTAACCATAACCTAGGGCCGCATATGCACTTGTTGAAATCGGCAGATAGGGGATTCTCGCCGGGATGCTATACCGGTTGTTTGGTAGATAATCTTGATTACAAAGGCAACTATGATAAATTGTCATGTGGGGAGATGCCATTTACGTCCTATTCACTGAGCCTCGTGGAGCTTATTTTACATTATCGCTTTGAAAGGGTAAGGTATAAATCACCATGAACCTTCCCGGTCTTTCGATGCAGAAAAAGTAGCACACGAAAGCCAATCCGCTATTTAGGGCCGAGACAACCTGATCAGCGACTGACTTGGATCTCAATTAAGCGGCCACCTTGAAATATCCTCAGGATCTCAATGTATAAGAGTCTGCAGCTGCGCTTCTATGCAAGAGGCGGGTGGGTTAGTGTCAAATTATGATAACGATGCCAGCGATGTCGGCATTAATTTCATCCTTAACTGATTGTAGGACGGCGCGGCACTAGGCAACAAGGCCTTTTTGTACAGGTGGCAATGTTGGTGATTACCCTAAATCAGCCCGTAGACTTGCGCATGAAGGCATACATATTATTGCGAATGCATACGACGTAAAAGTAAACGCCGAACTCTTCAAAAAAAAAAAATCATTGCTAAAATGCATTTAGATAGATCGGCCTATCCCTTTGGGTGCCTTTTCACCTCCAGGACATAAAAAGTGGAGTTTGTAACATAGATAAGGGAATATAGTACTGTTTACGTAACTAACAGAAAAAGATCCGAGTGGTTAAAACTACTGGGATAGTTATATTATTGGTTATATAGTACGCCTCGATATTACGTTATGTATGTCACTTATTCCACTTTTTATGTCCTGGAGGTGAAAAGGCACCCAAAGGGATAAATTAAGATTTCCGAATTAGGTTTAGAATCTTCTCCACTGGAAATGCCGACGGACCGGATGGTGGACGTGTGGGTGGATACGCGGGAAGGGATCGTGCCTAGGGATCCCTGCTCAGTCCCGGGCACAATACCCACTCGCTCTACCTTAGGTAGTCTAGGTAATTCTACAAAAAAATCCAGTCGTTCAACAGATAAGAAGGATATTAAACGGGAGTGATCAATTTGATAATGCAACATTTGGTATCATTAGATATTCGTTAGACAGATCTATATGCGACGACAACCGATTTAACTCCGCTCACACCACTACCTACACCCATCCCTCCCTCATCCAAGTCATTCAGCTGACAAGGGGATACTGGCCACGTAATCAGTCAATTGAGTTCCCGGAAACCCCCAAGAACGAATTAAAGCTCCCAGTAATACCTGCTTCTTCAGATGCGACTATGCTGCTCTCTGTGGCTAGTGGCATGCTCTTTAATAATGGTGTCTACGTTGCTTGACAAGTTGGAATTCGTCCCGACAGTTGGGACGGGCCGTAGGGGGAACTCAGCCTCAGCGCCCTGTCTACTCGGCAATCTGAAGTGGCCCGTCTGTATCATGCCTGATTCCATACCCAGGAGCAAATTTCTAATGTAAGGGATGCAGACCGTGATGATGCTGAGTCCCTGCACAAACACCGTGACTAAGAGATACTTCCAAGAGTAGAAAGTAAGATCAGAATGATGTAGCTTCAGACTCTGGGCTTCGTAGATTTGGACGGCGAAAGCTGCGATAACTCTTCAAGATATTAGCTGCCTGGTGAGAAAAGAAAGGACAACAGAAACTTTGAGATACCTACAGGAGGCGAGCAGCGAAGCAGCTGACTAATATAGCCTTGCGTCTTCCGTTCATTCTCAGGGGATAGATAACGAAGACAGGAAAGAGAACAAGAGTGCTTTCGATCACAATGTTTACTCCCGCAAATGCTTCCCAGAAGGAGAGTTGGTCAAGGCATTCAACTCCCAGAAGTCCCCACACATGGGGAGGATGACATGGGAAGACGGCGACGAGGAAAGACGCGAGGGTGAATAGGGCGATAAACACGGCCATGGAATTAATCGCCCTCTGGTGTACACGGCTAGGCGTGACCTCGTGAAGAAAGATGAGAACTGAAGCTTGAACACAACTTGAGACCAAAATAAGTAAGATATCGGCAGAATAAACTGTTGCCTGCAACGACTCTAGCTGATGCGGCGACAGCGTTTCTTGATGTTCTCCGATGCCATTTGGTACGGCAAGGGATATTGAGACGGTGAAACCTATACTAAAGGCCTGTATGAGTTGTCATTAGCACGCCCGCTCCAAGAAAGATGTTAAGCTCTTACTGTTGCTAGAAACAATGCAACATCTTCCCTATTTCGCTTGCTAGGGATAATGGACGATAGCGTAAATTTGATACCGATTGCGATTATTACCGAAGCCTCGACAATCCATGTTAGCACGCTGACTACCGGTCCAAGGTTAGATGCTGTGATGGCTTCACGCTTATCCATCCCCACGTTTAGCCTTCAGAGTGGAGAAAACAGCATCCTTGAACAAGGGCAAGGAGGACAAGGGTTAGAAAGAGAGAGGGTTCCTGAATTACTAAATAAGAATTGGAAACCAAGGGGCAAGCAAGGCTGTGCTATCATACATGCAGAATCCCGTAAGGATGAGTCATCTACTAATTAAGTTGATGCGATATGCTCGGTAGAAACCAATGAGCATAAATTAGAGCCAACTGCGAAGTCCATGTTTAATGGCTTACCACCATCTCTTTTGCTTAACGGGACGGGATGGCACGAACCATACTGAGCTGTCGGGATCAAACCTAGCCCGGGTTTTCGTAGGATTTTAATTTCCTTCGGGGTATTGAACGGGAATTAGCTGTCGATCTTCTTTCTCTTGCATGATGTGGTCAGCTTCACCCTACCAATAGATGGTGTAAAATGACAAGCACCAGCGTGGGGGGGACTGCCTTGTGCCTACACCAGTCAATTGCATAAGTGGCTATAATAACCACGCCATGAACTTCTTCTATTCGCCTTCTATCAAGTACTTATGCTACTATTTTTTCACAAAAAGAAATACGACTAAAGTGAGACAGAGGGCTTTATGTGCTATTTTTAACGTCGATCTTCTAATGGCTGAGCTACCAATATACTGCGTATATAAATACTAGACTTTGAATGTAGAAAGTACAAATCTCTTCTACCATACATACCTCTTACACAGGGGGGACCCTGAATCAAACCCTTGTTTCCTTAGATATGGAGCTAATATTATGAATGCTCGCGTAGGTAGGTATGCGTAAAAACCCCTCACGTGTGTTACACCTGATTAGCCCCTCAGACAGGTCTCGGATCGGGTGCTTTGTAAGTTCTCTAATTCACACACACCTTTACCCCAAAATTGGATTGTTGTTGTGCGTGAACCGCGTGTCTCGATATATTTGCGTCATGCACTCTTTTTCATTTCCATGCAGTATGAGCATTGTATGAGCCTACTCGTCTTTTCTGTACCTTTCAACCACTTTTTCATAGTTCCCACAACAAAAACTCTCACAAGCCCAATGACCGGTTCTCCAGAAGCCCCCAAAGACACCAGGGATGTCTTTGGTGCGACCTTTAATGAGATCCATGGCTCTACCTACCTAGAGAGAGACGCGCATGGTCTAGCACGCCTCGGAAAGTCACAGGTGTTAAAGGTACGTATGTTCTCAATACTTCACCTGTATTTCATCGCGTTGCAGTGCCGGGTGCCTGATGGGTACTGCTAAATACATAGACGCCAATTCATACTGAAGGTCTTTGTACAGCGTCGATTTGGGTTTCTTTCTGTTTTTGGTTTCAGCTGTTGTATCCTCGCCACGTGGGAGACGGCATTAGCGTAAGTAATCAGTAGTTCGTCATACCCCTGAAGGATCACTCTGCCCATGCTAACGGCCTCCAGACTCTTCACTGAGGCATTTGCCAAGTAAGTATCCGAATCAATCTGGACGGGACGAAGACCCATCTCCATTAGCTAACTATCGAATCACACAGTGGCGGACCGGCTGCCTTGGCGTGGGGCTTTCCCATCGCCTGGTTGTCTTCGTTCTCCGTCTACCTGTGCTTAGCAGAGATGGCCTCCATGTAAGGCCTATGAGCGACTTAGCTCGGACTTTCCAGCCAACAAACTAATGTTTCAAATATAGCGCACCCATCTCCGGCGGACAGTACTTTTGGGTAGCGATACTAGCTCCTCGAAAATATAAGCGCTTTTGTGGCTACCTAACAGGTCTGCATCCCTGGCCACGTTTGAGCCTAGCACTAATAGTTAATAGGATGGCTCACTTCACTTGCATGGATCGCTACCCTTGCTGTGGGCAGCATCTTTACAGGCACAATTATTCAGGGGCTTATCATCTTGAACTACCCAGACTATGAACCTCAGAACTTCCACGGGGCACTACTCGCCTGGGCTGTGATTGCCGTGTGCATCTTTGTGAACACCGTAGTCGCTGGGCTTCTACCTGTCCTCGAAGGACTCATCTTATTGATACATGTTCTAGGATTTATTGCGATACTCATCACGTTGGTGTACCTATCGCCGCACAGCTCGGCAGAGGATGTTTTCTTCCGTCCTTTAAATGAAGGCAATTGGCCAAGCCAAGGACTCTCATATCTCATTGGCTTCATTGGTAACGTGGCAACATTCGTCGGTTAGTGGTATCACCCCTTCTTAGAGGAAACGAAGTCAGGTCTAACTCATTCTGGTTGCTACACGATAGGAGCAGATGCAGCTGTTCACGTAGGAACTTACCTTGTCGGGACTTTAAAGTCGATTGCTGATCCTTACCTTCCAACGTAGATGGCGGAAGAGATAGAAAATCCGGCTATGAACGTCCCTCGGGCCATCGTCACTACCGTTTTGCTGAATGGCAGTACAGGATGGGCCATGGTGCTAGCCGTGCTCTTCTGTCTTGGAGATATTGAGTCTGTCATTGTATGCTTTCGCACCCCTTCGACGAGAACTTATCTCACTATGTTACAGAATTCTCCTACTGGGTTTCCATTCATTCAAGTATTTTACAATGGTACTGGCAGAGCTGGGGCTACAGCAATGACAATAGTCATTATTGTCATTATTTGGTTTGCTGTTATCGGTTTTGCTGCCACGGCGAGTCGGATGACTTGGTCATTTGCAAGAGACCGTGGCCTACCGTTCCATCGTTTTATCCGAAAAGTCTGTCGAGAAACTCTCCTCTTTTGCTCCTTATCACTCTCAGGGACTTGGCTGACATTTGGAGAGCTTTAGGTCGACCCGCGCACACGTGTTCCCGTCGTGGCCATCGTTATCGTGACCGTTATCCCTTGTTTGCTGAATCTGATCTATATTGGTTCAACGACTGCATTCAATGACGTTATATCTATGTCGGTATCTGGCCTCTACGCGTCCTACCTCCTCCCATGTAGCTTTCTCCTCTGGCGCCGTGTCACTGGACAGATTAAGCCGCATCGTACGAGAGAAGGACTCGGTGGAGAAACACCTCCCAGTCGAGACAGAGAACCTAACACGATTCAACAACTCACCCTCGAAGACAACGACAACGGCGACGCTGATATAGTATATGAAGAGCAAGTTCTGGAATGGGGTCCTTGGCGCATCCCTGGGTTGCTGGGAATTATAAATAACACCTTTGCTTGCGTTTTCTGCATGTGGGTGCTGTTTTGGGACTTCTGGCCGCCAATGAGACCTGTCACTGCTGAAAATATGAACTACAGCGTTCTTGTGACAGGCTCTGTCATTCTCTTTGCGGTCGCACGCTATTTCTTAGGGGGTAAGGTAGAATACAGAGGGCCGTTGGTAGACTACGAAGTAAAGGGCTTTGCTACTGCTGCTAATTGAACGCGCGGGACAATGCCTCCTGCAAGTGGTGGCCCCTGACAATTGACCTCATATAGAAATAGTCTCCTACTGCCCTCATTGAGAGTAGCAAACATAGACAATTTGCCTCATCTTATAGAGTTCGTAACAACCTATAGTAAGAACCAAGGATGGTGTATTTCAACGACATTGCTGAGCAGGAATTATAGAACTGGAAATTATACTACTGATTATGGTTAATAGCAATATCAGGCATTGCGGGCATCATAGACTGCTTAGATCGTCGCTTTAATGACGAGAGATAAGATAGCAATTTCATACTTATTCACGCCCATAGAGTCAATCCCTAAGAAGAATAAGTTCGTAATAAAGAAATTGTCGCGTACCATATCTATCGTTAATACTGTAGGAGTATAAACGGCGTCGTTTTTCTCCGTCACAGAAAGATAGCAGGTCATAACTCCTTTCTATCATTCAATTCCCTACATTTCACTATCGGCTATTAACAGTAAGCTTCTACTGATGATGGATTGGTCATACTCAAAGTTTGAAGTTGAACGGAGGGGGAGGGAGATCTAGTCTCTGCGGGCGGCCCCTGCCTGACCAATCCTGAAGTCGGCGAGTGAAAGATTCATTGAAGCCATTATGTCGAGCAGCTTTGTCGTCTGACTGTACATTCCACCAGGCCGCCTTATCTCCTAAGAAAATGTGCTCCTTGACCGGTGGAAGCGAACCAATGATATGCTCGTTGTCAATTAAACCCATGGTAATACTTGTCCCGTCTGGTCGGCAGTGGTATTTCATAAACAGAGGTGTACCACAGCGAGGGCACCACCCGCGTATTGCAACATCGGAGTAGTAGGTTAGCTTGATGCCTTCTGATAAGTCACCAGGCAATTGCTTTGTGCCGGAGGAACCCGCAATAGACCATTGAATATAGTCATTGTGAAACAGACCGAATGTCAAGAAAGGATTTCCTGACGCCTTGCGGCATTCCCGACAGTGGCATATGGTAATTGAATCAGGTAGCATCCTACTTTCAAGACGAACCATGCCACACAGGCAGGAACCACGCAAAACCACTGGAAGCGAACCCTGAGAAAGGGGCTTTGGGGTAGGATCCATTGAGAAGGCGCTTACAGTAGAGGAAGTTAAGTGGAAGTCCAAAACTGGAGTGGTAATGATCAGGGTAAAAGGGGGCTATGATAGTAGCCTGCTTAGAGGACTTCATTGCATTATAGATTTGGCAGAGGTCGGATCTTGGACCTCAAATACCTTCACCGATGATCGCTGCTGCTTGTAGATTAACCAATGTCTTCACTCTCGTCTGTGTTACACTACAGCGGATGATAAGCCCTCCGACCCAATATTTAGAAGCGACTCCAACCTCGGGTGAAACAGGAAGGAGACCGCAGATGATAGCACAGAAGCTTCGGCGAATAACAGCCTTGTTTTGACCATTGTTTTGATACATAACAATCATTGCCTATCCAGCTTCCCACCCACGGCCTTCCGTTCCTCCGGGAGAGGGTGGGGGCACAAACTGCTTACTTAATTACCTGGTGACCAAGACCGGTCATTGGCTGTACAATGAAACAAAAAGCTTGTAGGTAGACGTGCCGCGTAGCACCGTAGAGCCTCCACTAACTTTTAAATTAGAACACTGACATCTTTGAAACTTCAGGCTTCGTTTCGTCGTGACTGATGAGCCTTTACTCGCACCCATCCTGCCGTCCAACAACTAACCTTCCTGCGATAAATAGCATTATACCATGGCTCTAGCAAATAAAATCCAGTCTCCGCAGGCAACGCTGATTCCCTTTATTACAACTGAAGAGGCCGCCACCTTAGCCTACCCACCTGATGCCCTTCCAGGCGCTCGTAATGTGGACACCTTTTATGGTACTATACGAGTCTATGAATGGGGACCGGTGGATGGGGAGAAGGTCTTGTTTGTTCACGGAGATGCCACTCCTTGCTTAGTCTTCTCCAAAATCGCCCAAGGGCTCGTGGATTCTGGATACCGAGTTATGCTCTTTGGTAAGTAGACATAGTCTAATACACGGCCTAGCTCATTGCGACAACGAAGGCTAGCCGGTGTGAACTAGCTGACTTACTCGCAACTAGATCTCTGGGGTCGAGGATATAGTGATACGCCACTTGGTTGCAGACACGACGTCCGTCTATTTGCATCCCAAATCCTCTTGGCCCTTACGTCATCTCCCCTTGCCTGGATGGGAAACGGCAGTAGCTTCTCTATCGTCGCGTTTTCCCTTGGTGGCCCTATCTCTCTGGCATTTGCTGGTGCTTTCCCTGAGGCCATCCGGTCCTTGGTGCTCCTCGGCCCGGCTGGTCTTCTCCGCAAACTGCCGGAAGGCTACGAGGACCAACTCATGCATCATCCCGAACTCGCCCCTTCACAAGAGTCTATCCGTGAAAAAGTCCAACAGATCCTGGACGTGTTACCTTTTAGCCCAGTTTTGGACATCCACCTGGACCAGAAGAGAGTGGTTCCGTTGGAAACAGGCCCTTCTCGTGTAGAGAAGAGCTTTGACATGGAAGCAATCCTCCAGTGGCAATTCGATTATCATAAAGGCCACGTTCACTCGTTCCAAGATACCGTTCGGTACGGCCCACTGCAGGGGAGGGAGGATTTGTGGGGGAGGGTTTGCGATATCATTGCCGGTCGGACGAGGGCCGATTCTGCTCTGCACAATTCTAAACTGCTCGTCTTCTTTGGCCAAGACGATAGTATTGTGGTCGGAGAAGAGACGACTGAGGATATTTTGAAGATGCTACCACCCAGTCATTTGCGGGTGGAATATTTGCCAGGGGGGCATGGGTTCCCGTATCCAAACAGTGAGAAAATTACTCAGACGATTCTTTCGTTTTGGGGTTCCAAGCTCTCTGTGATATAAATAGATTATTCGGATCTCGGGTCGGCCTGACACAAGTATCTTATACTCTGTTCTTTAACAAACGGTATTTGCGAGAAAGTTGATAGGATAGATGCGTTCCCACGTTGTAAATCGTCTGCTAGCAAATAGAATAGTTGCATGCATTTCGACTGTGCCCTCCCATACTGCCTAGTTATTTGGAACATCTATGTATACTCGTCCTTTGTAGCAAGCTTCTGGGCGAGCTGGGCGAGCTAAGACGAACGGACCTGATTTACTATTGGCTCGCACGAAACGATAGTAGGGAGTGCGTTGATTATTCAAGAACTTTGAATAGTCAAAATCTTAGAAAAGTGGGCAATTAAGAACCACATTATTCATAACAAGAGCTAATTCAGATGCATAATTAGATTCTGCATGGTTTGCTCAGAAAGGTCGGTGTCATTAGCTGAACGTTGCGTCGTGAGTTGTTGTCGTCGACATGGTCAATTGGGTTTTGGAACAAATGGGAATCTGGGATGACTGCTACCACACCTTCCGTCGAAATTAGTGGAGAAGAAATCGGGGTTGAGGTCGTCGAGTAGCCATCAGAGATGAGAACAGGCTCCATGACATATGTTGCGATATGCGCGGGAGGTTGAAGGATCAAGTGTAGCTTTGTGGTATTAGTACCTACTCCTGATTTCACGTAAATTAGTAATTAGAAAATTGCAGAGTTTTAAGAACAGCCTATCTGAATTATCTCTATTAGACTACCTGTGCATTCTAAAATACACCATTTGAGTCAGTTAAGGGGTAAAATGCCACTTACGACGATACTTGAATAAATCCATTGCTGATATCATTTGTTACTCTACGCAACTGCTCTTGTAGCCCCCCCCCCCCCCCCCCCCCCCCCCCCCCTATTGCCTAAGCGATGCCCACTTGGAGAATTCAACTGTCCCTGGGGTAGCTGAATTTAGGCCATTGTGATCTCCTATAAGGTCATTAAAGAGTGACAACTTATCTACTAGTATAACTGTACGTCCCTTTAGCCTCATCATTATCGTATGATAAACTGACAGATTGGTGGAAAACTGCTATCAGCTGGCCAACAGAGTCTATGGGTTTGATTCGTCAGTTTTCGAAGACCGAGGCTGGATAGTTTGGTAGCTGCTATTGAAACGCCACGAATACTTGCCCAACTTATTTGATTCTCACACCAGATTGCTGAAGTTTCAATTGACTCAGCCAAACAAACTCCTCATTAGTGCTTCACCTGTGCAATCAAATCTTTTTATTCCTAAAGTCGGTCCTGAGCATATGGGGCGTTACCACGCGTAGCGAAGACATCCTAAAGATAGACGTAATCGCTCGCATGCTCGTTCTCAACCCCGCCAAGAGGGCAGACGTGAAACAAACAATCCGCGGCAGCCCCTTTTTCACGGCTCTCGCCGCGGCATGTTTTTCTGCCGGCCCAGCTACGCTCAAGTTTCTAGTAGAAGAAGGTGCCTCAGTCCGATTAACAGACCCAGTCTCGGGGCGGCTTCCACCCCACTTCGCCGCCGCTAACGGCTTCGACAACTTCTAAGCCATCGTCCTCTCCTACCGAGGCGACGTCATGGTCTCAGACAAGGAGCAGAAGAGCTGCCTCCATTGAGCAGCACAATTCGGAAACCTGAAGACGGTCGAATTCATCCTAGCACGACTTCGTGGCGACGGAATACTAGCGCGCTACATCAACCAGCCTGACAGCGACGGGTGGACACCCCTGTGCTGGGCAGCGCGTCCTCATGACGCTGGCTGGGCGCGCAAGATGCGGTCGGAGCAGCCAGATTTTGCCGGCGTCGTAAAAGCACTGCTCGTCAACGAGGCGCAGCGAGATGTGAAGTGTACGCTAGGGAATGGAACAAGCACCGAGGAGCTAACACCCCTTGATCTAGCTCGGCGGTGCTATGCGGGAGGGGATATCATTGATATGCTTCAGCACGGTGTAGTGAATCAGGCTAAGTTTAAGACGCAGAGTACGGTCGTGACTCAGGGGTCAGTGAGGATATATGCATTACACCGTCTCATTTGCGACGTCTGCTTTAATGTGAGCTCCCCTCCTGCACTCAAACCCTAACCCAGCTTTCTTCCAGGCGCAGCCTTTCTGCACACATTGCTTCCCATTTTTAGCACGTTCGGAACTAATCTGCTCAGCCAATATTCGGGCTTGCGTTCAAATGCAACTCGTGCGATGACTTTGACATTTGCACGAAATGCCTACCCCATAGGAAGACTTTCCACACGAGAGAAACGCAAGGCGATGACAAGGAACACAGATTTGACCAGCGTGTCGAGTTTGGTGAGTATCGAGATATTCCTGACAGTAGGGGAGAGGATGAAGATGCATCGACGCCTCATAGGCAGGTAGATGATGTTGAGGGGAACGCAGAAGAGACAGGCAAGGTTTTAGTCGAAGAGGAGAGCGAAATTTTAGATTTAGATGATATTGAGATTTGATGAGACTTTTAAGATGGAACATTGTATATAGTCGGCCGGGTATAGTTAAGAGTGATGCTCAGCTGTACCTACTCAAGACGTTGATAGTCACCTCGACTATCAAACGTGCAGCATAGTATCACTTCAATACGCCTTGCCAGTAGCGATTTTAGGTTATTAGCAATTTCAACAGATACATCTAACCTACTTCGGTTCTGAGAATGCCGATATGTATATTGTGGGTCGTTTAAGGACTTGACACGATGCGAATATATAGAGGTAATGGATCTGAAGTGTAAAATATATACTGGAATAGCGAGGATGAACGAAGAATATGTCTACTATACTTCAAATGAGTTGTAGAAGTTTTAGCGCTTGTACGGAAATAGGGGGTGCAGTAGCTAGCGAAGGTATTAGCTCGCTGTGAGCCCACTTCACGTTTCTGTATCTTAGGCCCCTTTTTTAACAGGACATTATCTCTTGATTAAATCTATATATGAAATTATACATTGTCCATTTTGACAGCTATAACTTCTCACATAACATCCGACAAACGGGAATAGGATGGGTGCCCCCTACTCCTAGGACTCGCTAGACCTTTCGCGCTACGGTATCAATAAGCCGGCCTGAATTACACGGCCCTAACCTCACGCGAGGATTCGGCCTCTCACTTCGAGATCGACTTTCCATTGTCCGGATACGTTGTCGGGTTAGGTATTCACCATCATCTTTTGGGATTTGATGCCACTCACTTCGCCATATCTTCCAAAGTTTAAATGCATCTTATCTATCTAGTAGGGAGGTCGCTTCGTAAATACCCCTCCAGCCTCCGTGGGGCCTAGTCATCTCTATAGCACAGTGCACGATAGCCAGCGTCTCCAAGATTTTATAGCTAATCCTCCGAGCGAGCTGAGCTCGGCACGCGAGCCCGTGGAATAGACCAGATGGAGATAAATCGAGGGCGATGGCGCTGGGAATGAGCAATGCCTACTTATTGAATCGGGATGGACCTGGCGGTAGTGTTCAGCAACAAAGGATTACAGCGCTACGGCAGGCAACTTTGAGGTAGCATCGCCGCCTGGGGCACTTCTCTTGCCATCTAATATAGCCGGAGGCTTAGCTAGCGGTTAAAATTTCAGAGCTACTCACTTCTTCACGGATTCCGCACGACCCAAACCGCGATGATTCTGAAGGAACTAAGGTTACGCACACTCTTGCAGCGCTCGTCATCGAACCTAGCGCCCAGGTGTCGATAGTTCTCAGTATCTCCCGTGACACTACAGTTCCAACCGTGAGCATCAAAGTAACTGTAACTGGCGTCCAGAACTGGGGCCACATGATTCTCGAGAGTGAGGTAGGAAGCGATGGGGCAATTGACTTGCGATTATATCGTCTTGTCGTACCTTACATTAGTATACAAGTTCCATTTGGGCTGAATGAGCAGAGGGCAGGGGTGTCGTTTCGACCTGATCTACCTACCTAGGTACCTATCTAGTACGTAGATAGGTATCTGGAGAATACCCTGCCCTGGGGCGCGGGTCTCCTGCGAGCACCAATTATTCCTCTACATCATCCTGAGCAGGCAGCAGGATATACCGATTGCGTGCGTTATTGAGGCGAAGTAGTGCTTTCGGCCACTGCTCTCATGCATGCAGTGGGACGCAAAAGGACATACCAAGTTGCCAGGAAGGTGTGGGGCTATGTAAATATATTATATGGTGCCTAAGTAGAGAATGTACTGTAGAGAATCGGGAGGCCGCCGTCGCCAGAGTTATATTTGATAGGAGCCAACGAACGACCTACATCCCCGGCCTGCAGCTGATGCTAGGCAACACCTCAACCCATTGGATACTCGACCTGTTAGCAAAGTCGTGGTCGGGGCTGTGAGAACATGGTTGATCACCGTATCTGCCTATCGGAAGAAAATATGCATCATAAGCTGCCTGACGCAGTGCGTTCTAAGCCAATAATTATTTGGGATGGAAGCAGGCTCTCTATGTGGCGTCTACGGTTGGTATCGCAGCGATAAGTTGGTGCATGCAGACCTACTGCCGCCCGTCTTGGGTTTCGCCCGCTTCCTACCATGATATAATAGCAGGCGATAAAACTCACCTAGCATCCATCAATCCAGTAATTATCACTACAGGACACAAGCTAGAAACATGAGTTTTGGGTTCAGCGTTGGCGATTTTCTCGCTGTCATTACGCTCATTAACAAAGTCCGTAAAGACTTTGCGGGCGCTCCAGATCAAATCAAACAGATTTCCAAAGAGTCCGCTGGCCCTCTTCTCCCCTTTCTGATAAATACTAATTGTCACTTTCTCCTAGTCTGGAATATCTCGAAAATGATGCCGGTCGCATCGAAAAGCTGCTCTCTGGACAGAACCTTTCCAGCGCCCAGAAAAAGGATCTTTCCAATATCCTTACTGACTGCCACCATACTCTAGACGATACTCAGAGCATAATCAATAAGTACCAAGAACTCTTAAAACCAAAAAGGGTCAGCGCCAAAGGGAGGGTAGCAAGAGCTTGGAATCGATTATTATGGAGACTTAGTCACATCCGTGAAAAGACGCCAGACAGACAATCTGTATCAAATTCAGAAGGAGTCGGCATTAGGGAAGAGGCAATAAGAACATTGAAGCGATTGCAGTTGGAGCCTGACGACATCCGCGACCTTCGAGACCGAATCATGCGATGCGCCACGCTTATCCGCGACTTCTCCGACGGATTAGAGAAAGATAAGGAACAGAAACAAGAAGTCCTTGACTGGCTTTCTCCAATTGATTTTTCGACTCAGCAGTCAGATCTCCTCCGCCGACGCCAAGAAGGAACAGGCCAATGGCTTCTCAATTCGAAAGAATATCAACACTGGCTACAGACGAAGAAGGACGCGCTGTTCTGTCCTGGTATCCCCGGGGCCGGGAAGACTATTCTTGCATCTATTGTCGTGGACGATTTACTTATCCGTCATGGCACCGATGAATCGGTCGGGATTTGCTATATATTTCTCAACTTTCGACAACATGGTAGCCAAAAGCTTGAGGATCTCATTGCTAGTCTACTTAAGCAACTAGCGTGGACCCAACCAGTCCTTTCTGAAAACGTTACACTCCTTTACGACCGACATAAGAAGAGGCAGACCAGGCCATCATTTGATGAGCTCTGTCAGGCTCTCTATCCCGTGATCGCCGAGTACAAGAGGGCTTTCTTCGTTATCGATGCACTTGATGAATGCCAGACGCAGGATAATTGTCGATCGAGATTTATATCTGAGATTCTGAAACTCTGGTCCAAACACGAAGCCAATGTTCTCACGACTTCACGTCTTCTACCAGAAATTACTTCTAGATTCGACATTGCCGTACTAAAAGAGATCCGCGCAAGTGATGAGGATATTGGCAGATACCTAGACGGAAATTTATCTTGCCTTCCAGGCTTCGTTGCACGGGACCTTACCCTCCAAACCGAAATTAAAGAGAAAATCTTGCAAAGTGTAGACGGAATGTTAGTCAATCCCTATCTAGAATAAGCCGTTTAAACACTAACGCTGTTCAAGGTTTCTACTTGCACAACTCCATTTTGATTCTTTGAGGGGCAAACCTTCACCCAAAGCCATTCGAACCGCACTAGGCAAACTTGCAAAAGGCTCAGGTGCTTACGACATCGCGTATGACGATGCATTGACCCGCATCAAGGGCCAACTGCCAGACCAGGAGAAGCTTGCTCTAGACACTTTAATATGGATCACGTCCGCCAAAAGACCTTTGACAACAGTGGAGCTTAGGCATGCGCTAGGTGTCGAGTTGAATGAAACAAAGTTTGACGAGAGTAACCTTCCTGACCTCAAAGACATGGTTTCTAACTGTTGTGGCCTGGTTACTGTCGACGAACAAAGTGACATTATCCGCCTCGTCCATTATACAACGCAAGAGTATTTTGAACGGAGTGGGGCACGGTGGTTTCCAGAGGCACAATCTCAGATTGCGGAAACGTGTGTTACGTATCTTTCATTCGACGCGTTTGAAGGCGGAAGGTGCAAGAGTCACTCACAGCTTGAAGACCGGCTCTCATCATATCCTTTATACGACTACGCAAGTCATTATTGGGGAAGACACGCGTGTTTGGCCTCGAACTACCAATTCTATTTCACTTTCCTACAAAATGATTGCAAAGTCGACGCTTGCAGTCAGGCATTATTCCATAATGAGTGGTATTTGGGTGATAAAATCCAACAGTTACCAAGACAAATCACCGGACTGCATCTCGCGGCATTCTTCGGGCTGCATAAAGTGATCGCTAGTCTCGTAGAACGCTACGACGTCAATGCACTCGACAGTAGAGAAAACTCACCAATCGCCTATGCCATCCAGGAGGGGCATGAGGTCCTAGTACAGCTGCTCCTTGAGAAGGGTAGTATGGTCGATTCAAGTGTTGATGGCACCCCACTGTTATCCTACTCTATTAACCGTGGACACCAAAACGTGACACAGGCTCTTCTAGACAGAGGGGCCAATATCGAATCGAAAGATGATTCGGGTAAAACACCCTTATTTTGGGCCGTTCTCGGGCCTAGGAATATAGCTACCGTCCAGCTTCTTCTTGACAGAGGGGCTAATATCGAATTGAAAGATAACGAGGGTAGAACACCATTATTTTGGGCCGTTTTCAGCTCTCATGATATAGCTCCCGTCCAGCTTCTTCTTGACAGAGGGGCCAATATCAATTCGAAAAATAGCTATGGAAAGACCCCTTTATCACATGCCCTTAAGTGGAATACAGAGAAGATGGTGCAGTTACTCCGAGAGAACGGCGCCGTTGAATGAGCTTTCGGCGACAGCATTTTTCCACGTTTCTGCTTTATACAGGGTCACAATGGTTTAGAGGTATGGAATTTATGTTTGACGTACCATTAATTTTAATCAACAATAATTTCCGAGGAGATAGTGTTGGATTTTACCACTGCGCCAACAGATCATTGTTACGCAACACATTATTTTAGTATATATGTTATCAATCCGACGGTAGAATATACATTCCGTGTCTCTGACCGCTTCAGTGACTATTACATTTAAGTACAGAGCATAGATGTTTATCATAGCCCCAATATAAGCACTGTAAACGGTCAAGATTCCCACCTTATCTACGTGTTATTTTTGGTAATGTTGTGATTTAGGGTTGCAGTTCTGTTCCGTGACAAACATAACTAAGGCACCCTAACCACTCTCAAGAAAGTTAAGCTTACTAGTATTATTATCTCGGTCATACTAACAGTAAAAATTTCAGAATACACTTGAAGACCCATATAGTTCAGTCTTGGCACCCACTCATCTCGTGACTGTTACAAATGATTGGTCGGGGCTAAGCTCTAAGACTCGACTTAAGACTTCAGCAGTTTTTATAACAGAAAGATAAACTAGGGTTCGGTAACGAGACGCCTAATACTTGGGCATTAATTCTAGCATTAACTCCTCGCTCCCTCGCGGTGCTGCATTTAGGAGATCATGAACAAGAAGGTAAGAGGTACGTGGCTAAACACCGATCGCAGAGCTTGAGATTGGTTGGAGAACTATATACTAAGTAATCTTGACTGCCTGAGGCACTCAGAACACCTCGCATTCATTAATGCCTTGCGACTCCAGACATTCACTTGCTCTGTTCATAGTATTAGTGGCAATGGTATCCTAGGTTCGAGCGCATACGTCATGTGGTATACCATAGCTTTTACTTCATTTCCAGCTCTCCCTCGCCAGGCATTGCGTTGGGGAGATGCTCTAGCATCATAACACTAGCTAAGCACAGTAACTCCCTCACCGATAGCCTCTTCAAGGTCATCATCTCTGCTGACCTTTCATCTTCTCGCCTTGGTCTCGAGACACCACCGCAAAGGGGCTGAGCATAGAACACCGTAGCTCGAGGCGTGGCTTCTAGCAATATCTATTGTCTCAGCTTGCCGACTAAAGCAAGGCAATATAAATGCCATGCCCGCCCTAAGAACAGAGCCATTGCACCTAACCATCTACCACCTCAGAGCGCAACACCCGCTCAGAGTCTACCGATCGCACCGCGCCGTCTCGCTCACGGCGGCCCGCGCCCGGGGACGGCAGGCGGCGGGGAGATGCGGGTGTCGAAGACGCGGCGGTCGACGACCTTGAAGTCGAACAGGCGCTCGAACTCGGCCTTGTTGCGCATGAGCTCCTCGTTGGCCTTGGCCAGCTTCTCGGGCTGCCCGTCCTCGGCCACGTGCAGCCTGACCGCGAGCGCCCACTTCTGCGCCGAGTCCACCGGCCGCAGGTCCGCCCACGCCGGCAGGTGCGGCACCGGGCGCCCCGGCGACTCGGGCAGGTGGTAGTACCGGCTCAGCACGATCTCCAGGTCGCCGCGGTTGAACGAGTAGGTCTCCTGTATGAGCTCGTTTATGTAGCTGCGGGGGTCGGTTAGTGGATGTAGTGAGATAGGAGCGTGTGTGCGAGGGTGAGGAGCTGGAGTGGGATGGGGTGAATGATGGAGGGGAGGTAAACGCACGCTTGCTTGTTCTCCATCAACACCCTCGGCAGGGCGTGCATGAAGGGGATCTCGATCTTCTTGCGCGACGTGATGGGCGAGTCGCGCAGGGGGTCGGGGAGGTCCGTCCAGCGCAGCGTGGCGGGCAGGCGGTTGAAGTCCATACTAGGGGTGGGCGCGGGGCCACTGCCGTCGCCTCCTGCCGTAGTCGTCGTCGTCGCCGGGGCCTTGGCGAAGTCGGTCTCGGGCGAGACCTCGTACGCGGCCTGCAACACGTACGACGAGCGCATCAGGTGCCTGCCGAGCTCGGCCCAGAGCTGCCGCTCGGCGGGGCGCGGCAGCACACTCGGCGGCGGCGCGGCGGGCAGGCCCCGCGGCTGCGCCTGGCCGGCGAAGTACAGCACGCGGCAGATGGTGCGGCGCGCCGTCATCCACGAGAGGCCCTGCAGCACGGCGCAGGCCGTGTCGAAGTCGCTCTGCTTCACCGTCGCCGTGAGGAAGAGCTCGTGCATTTGTTTGGTGAGACTTTGAGTTTGATGGGGTGGGTTGAGGTGAGTTGGTGAGAGCTGGTCACCTGGTTGGTTTAGCTCCTCGCAAAAGTGTCGTGGGTATTTTGCTGTCGATCCTAGTACTGAAAATAAATGTGCGAGGAATGAGGAGATTGCTAGATTTCTGTACCTTAGAGGAAAAAAACTGATGGGTTTCTTATTGAATTGATGATGAGAGGACGGAGGTTAAGTAGAAGGTATGTAAGTAGGTACCTTAAGAAAGCACCTAAAGCCCCACATCGAAATTAAGGTTAGCGCCCAGCGTCGTTGAAATTGAGGTTGTCTACATCCGTCGTGCATACACTAGTGCATCTCTGAAACTAACAGCCCGTGAGATGGAAAATGACTAATTCATTTACCTATCCATTGCATCGTATAGTTCGCTTATTTAGGCCATTCAGGTTCGCGCGTGGAGGCGAGTTGCTTACAAAGGTAAGTATCAACGAACCGCAGGATAGGACATCTATTATTGACTGGTTAACCTGCACAACTATAACACTAGACAGCCCTTCGTTCTTATTGACATTATCGATAATAAGAAAGCTCATATTGAATTATAACAATATCACGTAGAATGTATGCACTACTTAGTCATAAATAGAAGAGATAGGATACAGATCCCATCTCACTCTTGATGTAGTGTCGGTGTAAGCATCTCACTCCCTAACTAAGCGTTGATCAATTGCTTTAACTTATTATGATATAATTATTATATATTCTAATTTACTTGCTTTGATATAAAGCAGTGGTGAATCAGGAGTGAATCACTTGTAATCATGACACAGTTTCCCGCTTATGGTATAACCGCCAGTGACGTAACGCCAAGCGCACCAATTTCCACAAATCAATCCTGGGAATGAGATCCGCGACGGAGAAACCTAGTGATAAAACATTTAGATGACAGTTCCCTTGACCTGCTTGAAATCCTTGAGCTTAATGTCGCGCCAGGCGATGACACCCGCGAGCCCGAGAACCGTGATCGCGGTCGCCGCAATGAACATGTTCTTAAGGGCATCATCGTACGCCATGACGATGGCCTGGTGCGTCGCCGAGCCGACGGGGTACGAGATCTGCGTGGCCAGATCACCGTAGATGGTAGTAAAGTTGGCCTTGGACTCCTCCGGCAAGTACGCCAGGAGCTTCGCGGGGAAGACGCCGGTCCAGATGGCGCCGGCGACGGTGCTGCCGATGCCGCCGCCAACGCTCGAGAACATGCCCTCGATGGCCAACACGACGGCGACCTGTTGGTGCGCCGCCGCCGCCATCACCGCCACCTGCTCGCAGATGACGCACGCGCCGCCCGCGAAGGCGTAAATGATCTCCACGAAGATGATCCAGCCTAAGTTGGTGCCGGCGTGGCGGAACTGGATCAGCAGCCCGATGGCGAGGATGGTTACGGGCACGCCGAAGTACAGCGCGACCCACTTGAAGCGGCCGGTGCGGCGGATGGCGAGACCGACGGGGATGGAGAACAGGCAGGATCCGATACTGTAGATGCTACCGATGTAGCCTGTCTGCCAAATGTTCGTTCGAAGGACAACCTGTAGGAAAGACGTGAAGTACGCCGTCCAGATGTAATACTCGATGAACAAGACGGCGGCGAGAACGCAGGCTCCTAGAACCGTGCGGTCCTTGAGGAGCTCCCATGGCATGTACTGGACGGGGGAGTAGTACTTCTCCCACGCGACGGCCAGGCCGAGGAGTACAATGCCGACGACGATGAACGAGATGGTCAGAGGGTCTCTCCAGCCGTACTTCTGGTACGAGTAGATGCTGAACGGCAGAAGGAAGAGCGTGAAACCGGCCGACAGCAAGATGAGGCAGACAATGTCGAACTCCCAGAAGTAATGCTTGATCGATTGGAAGGCCGTTCGGCCGCTCTTCTGGCGAACGAGGACACCCATCTTCTCGGCCTTGCGCTGGTTGTAGGCGAATAGGAAGTAGAGGGGTAGGCACACAACTGGCGTCACGATGGCAAAAATACCAAAACCCCATCTCCAGCCGACGGTAGTGAGAACACTCTGGGCGAGGGGACCGGTGATCCAGACGGTAGCGATGTAGGGCGAGCTCACGTAGGCGAGCACCAACCCTCGGTTCTTCAGCGCCGAGGTATCGGCAATGAAGACGGTCGTGGCATAGGAAACTCCGTTGTACCTAGGGACAGCACCGCGCGTTAGTCGTTGTCATTTGCCCTTTTCGCAGAGATGGGGGCGATGAAGTGTCCATACCCAACCCAGTAGAAGATTTGTGCAGCAGCATAGGTCTGTACGTTGTTGCAAGCCGCCATGAGAACAAGGCCCAAAGTCATGAAACACATGGTTAGGAGGTATCCTTGCGGGCGACCCCAGACATCCAGGATCTTGGCCAACGCTAGCTTGGACACGCCCCCGATAATGCCGGACGCAACATTCGTGGTGGCCGTCAACGAGTGTTCCTGGAAAGCACTGGTGACATAGGGGGTCAACAGAGTCCCCATGCCCTGCTGTATCGCATCAACAAAGTAGACGAGCCAGATGCTATGTAACTGTTAGCGTCCATCATGCGTGGGCTAGAGATTCTCGATGAGCATACAGAGTATAAGCGATATAGAGATCACGCGTCGTCCAGACCTTGGTGATGGCCTCGATGTTTTGGACACCGGCCTGGGCATCTTTATTGATGGAATCATCATCTGAGTCCGGCTCGGCAGAGAGCGGACGTTCGCCGGCCAAACCGGCCTCCTTGCTCTCCGGCACACCAGTTTCCTTGTCGTCTGGTCCGCGACGGTCTTTCTCGGCCTCAATCCGCTCCTGGGCAATGACCGTCTTGAAAAGGCTCTTCATCGTGAACACCTGGTGAACAATCGGAATGAATGAACTGAAGCCAAGACCGCGAAGGACTCTGGAAGGATACAGACCAAGAGTGTCGGTGTCGGGGACCTGGAGCGCGATGAGATATTTAAAGACATGGCTACGGACTAGCTATTACAGAACAAACGGGCACAAACGGGTGATCAACTTCTGTGTTACCTACCCACCGCGTACCTAGAGCACCGGCGGGTGGCGCGATCTTGCTTGGTACTGGAGCTAGGCTCCTCATCTTGAACGCACCATGGAACGGGTGGAGATGCTACATATCTTTCCTCCATATAGCCAAGAGGTTTGCACATACAGTATGCAGTAGGTATGGCAATATCCACTCAAGGATTGCAAGACCCATGCACATAGTCCAGACGCTTCGCAAGCAGAAACGGATACCGTTCCCCAAATCGGATGACCCCGGCTGGCACCTACATGCATGCAGGGCGCCTTTACATGCCAATGGACAGGACCAGTGAATAGAGAAAGACCTAGGTATCATATGATGCTCGAAATAATTAATTGAACGAATCAGCTTATTGACTTAACGAGCTCATCAATACAATTAGGAATTTTTGTACAAATTCGCATCGCCGGGCCTTTCATCTGCTCTCTATTACGCTCTGTCAAGCAGGGGACGCCAGAGCCAGACAGAATGAGAAGGTAGTATAAGAGCCATTCAGCTCGTTGAAGGTTTGTAGATGGCGAACAGGGATTACTGGTCAAGCAATGGTCAACTTACGGTGCTAGCGCTGCATGGCTATATGGGTCTCATGATGAAAATTTTATCAGATTGATCAGATGGAACATATTGATCTGATTGATAAGATAATCGGGTCGGTTGGCTGGTGGATAGTTCGAGCCGTTGAACCAGTGTGAGACTTAGGAGGGATCGTGGGGCTACGGAACGCGTTACTGTAGTCATACTGGGGTCATTACTGGAGCAGACAGGTCTCCTCATTTCCCGAAGCAGCGAAAAAGGGTCCGAAGACGGATCTCAGATGAAGGCTTGCCAAGCTGCTGGGTCCAGTGGCTCGGTTTAGGGTCTGGGATAACTCGGACGTAATTAGCTCCTAGTAGGACTGGGGAGAGAGGGAGAGAGGGAGAGAAAAAAATTGAGGAAAAAAACGGGCTTGGCTGGACCAAAATGTCAGTAGCTTGAATAATAGTATCATCAACTTTACAATGCTAGATGATGCGAAGACTTGTGGCGACTGTCCAGGGCGGAGGTGTTGGTTTCTTTAATTAGTGACATGCCGAGTTGGCTGGACTCTGGAACCGATCTAGCCTTCATCATATGAGTCTGTCTTGAACGAAAATTATTTCCCAATACCACTAGCCCAGACAGTTTAGCGGCGCATAGTGTAAATAGGTACTAAGGAAGCGAGTCGGAAGCCTGAGGGGTAAGTAAGGTCACACGAAACGATAAGTATTAAGGCGTATACAGAATACGCAGCAGGTAGAATAGATAGGAGGAGGATACGCATTACATACGTTATAGTAAATAGAACGCGTCTAGACGCGCACGACATACTATCTGATGCGGTATGATTGATACTTCCTACCTACCTAGGTAGTTAGCGAGCCATGCCAATTTGAAATGGATAATAAATTTCGTGCAAATGCTAGGCAGCGATCCATACACTATACCAAGAATGAGAAGATTATGAAGGGATTCGGTACCTAGCATATATCCACTCTACGGACACAAGACAAACACACCAAGGTCCATGGCATAACGCGGCATTGCCGAGAGAATTACCTAGCGTAGTATACACAGGTAGTATCAATGAGAGCAGAGATCCGACGGAAATAGTTGGCGAGCTTTAGTGTCCGTGAATAGTAGGTATGAAGGATGGATGCAAAGTCTTTGAACTACCGACTTTATCGTCCGTTATGTTGATCCTACCTAGATAAAAGATCAAATCCCCGAGAGAAATGTTTCTCTACAGATTGAAGTTTACCTTCGGTACTTTCGTTGCTCTCATAATTGAGCTGTGCTGATTTGGCCAAGAGGAAGTGTTTCTGGTTCCCAAGACAAGTGCTACTAAGTAGATCCGGATGTGATGATTAGGTGAGGGTGGCGCCAGATGGCGGACACGCCCACCATCTGGCAGCAAAACAACCCTCTGGGCCGTTCACAGCATCTGCACAGACCACCACGTGACCTTGACTTTAATGCAAGACCCTTGCTTACTTGCTTGGTGGACTCGAACATTTTCCGTAGCTGGAAGCAGTCGAGCTAGTTATCGAGTTGGTTATCGCGGGATCACCACCAACGTCAACCCACGGCTCGATTCACCCAACGTCACAATGTCGGCCCATAAGCCTATCCGTCTTCCACCGCTGAAGACTCTGCGTGTGCGGGCTCCCAACGCCAAGCCCGAGCGTCCTTGCATGGCCATCATGTCGTCTGTTCTCTGTAAGCTTGCCCCGAGACACCACCAGCCAAGCCAATCCTCGCCACCAATTGAGCGCATAGTAGGCGCTGTCACAATAACCCTACAGTCATTCTGCCTCACCGCAGAACCTAGTTACTGATTTCCCCGTTTCTACAGCATGTTGGGCCTCTGCAGGCTACAGCACCGTCGGATGCGCGCAGGTTGAACAAGCCCTAAGAGCGTGCATGGACGGACCGCGGCCCCCGCCACCGCGCAAGAGTGAAGTCAACTATCACCTGGGACGGTTCAAGAATACGCTTACATACCCGGAGAAGAAGAAGAGGTGATTGGGGTGAAACGACCGACGGGTCATGCTTTACACAATCTCGTAGTTGAATGGGAGGTAGTTGATTTACCCTGCAGCATCGCTCGCAGGCTGTATATATCGGTATCCCAATGTCAAACGCCCACGCAAAGACATATCCGTATCTATCGTTCTGGATAATGTCGCCCTCGGCATACCCCCGATTCTATGCCTTATGAGAAATGGGATGAAGGGATGAAGGAGGCAAAAAGGGAATATTCACGGCGTTACGGATGGACACTGCCGGATGGCTCATACCTAGCCATAGTAGCAATTCGACAAGATCCAATTCGCCTCGCTGAGGGATCAATCAGCCGTATATAAAACTGTACATCAAGAGGACGACCACTCATGTAAATATCAAAACACCCAACCAGAAATTTTAACTACACAACCAACTTCGCTGCTGTCGCCATTTGTGTATTTAACCTGCTTCCATCCGCGCCCGCTCAGCCACCAACTCACCCAAACTCAACAGCACACCTAGCACAGACAGGGCAGATGCAGACTCTGGTAATTACTGCACGTCTTCCCCGCGGGGACGTCGCTGCCCGTCTGCAGGTAGACCTGCCAGTAGTCGGCGCCGCCCGCGACCTTGCACACGAGGAAGTTCAGCTGCCGGCCCCAGGCGCTGCCCGTCCCCGTGATGATGGTGTCGCCCTCGAGCGCCCAGCCGGGTGCCGCCGCGCCCGCGCTCGCCGACAGCGTCAGCGTCTTGTACGACGTGCTGTCCGCGCCGACCGTCAGGTACGCGCTGCTGTTCGCGCTCTGGATCGCGCCGCTGCCGATGTTGAAGTACTCGCTGCTCGCCTCGGGGCCCATGACGGGGATCGTGGCTATTCTCCGGAGAGGACGTAAGCTTCTATTATTTCCTCTCTGTCATTTTTTTTTCGTCATGTTCGCCCCGCTGTTTTTCCTCTTTCTGCCTTTTGTGCTCCTCAAATTCCGTCGTGATTTTCGTGAGGGAGGGAAAATTAATGTGAGGGGAAACGTACGGTCTTGTGAAGAAGCTTGTAAGTAGTAGTGGAAAATAGGCGATGAGACGCCCCGGATCTGCTCCGGCTTCGCTAGCACGGCGGCCGGAACGGCCGCGAGGGCGAAGGAGAGGAACCTAGCAATACACGAGCGCATGGTGGACTATCGTTATGACGAAAACTAGGAGTAGAAACGAGAACAACAATGCCCGAAATTACCTAAAAGATATCCTAAAATAAATACCGAATATAGTACGACGTAGATGATTTGCTCAATATACGCAATTCTAGAAACCCTACGAGATAAGACGCTGCGAAGCTTCGTGTATTTTCAATAGTCAAAGAGATCGCCATCCTATATATATAACCAGGTTACGCTATATGCCTATGACTACGCAGTATTACCGCAGAACCAAACTACCAAGGAGTGTACCGATGCGACCGGGGCCTCAGTTCCGCGCAGTGGTAAGCCACTCATCTACATAGATCAGCTCCAATAGGTAATAAACGGAGGGTTCACGCCCGTCCCCAATTAACCCCTATTAACCATGAAGAGACAGCGGATATAGAAATACTACGTAGGGCAAACACAGCGGGAGGATTTCACCTATTTCTTCGAAACCAAACAACGGGATCTTACGTGGTTTGTCACCTGGATTTATTGAGCATGTATTTTTGTCCCGAGCGGTTGAAGAGTGACGAGTGTAACTAATTGGGAATTACGATTTGGAGGGCATTATATCGAGTGCCTTTACGTGTATATATAATCTGCTAGGCAGGTTGGTTTGTAGTGATTCCGAGAATAGTCACAAGTACGGTCGAAGTTGTGAAACTCATGCAACCCGCCGAAGCCTTTGCCCTGATTGAGCAATACTTGTGACATTTCTCGGATAACCGAGTTTCTCAACTCCATATCACTGCCTGCTCTCCTTGCCTTAGCAGATACACTAACCATAAAAAAATATTATAAAAAATGCCCGCCTTCCTATATCTAGCGCCATACACGTTAAAAGGCAGCCCAAACAAAGGATGGAATGTTCCAATGCCCCTACCTCGCCGCAACTCCGATTCATGCATTTAAGGAGGAATCCCGGCTGCTTTAACGAATGAAATCAACCGCCTAATAGCCCAGCGACCGTCGTAGTTACAGCTAGAGCTTGTGGGCGGAGAGTTCTATTTCGAGAAATGTGTATCACAATATAGATTTACCTAAAAGACACCGGATATCTATCAAGGCCGAACTGAGATGGCTGGGAATCTTGGAAAAGACTAGGGCAGACGCTGCTCGAGCAAAGAACCAAACCATGCAGGAGGGCCTAGGCCAACGTCTTCTAGTCGCAATATGTCCAAAGAATTGTAAAAAGAGTGTTGAATGAGTGTTGTGGGAATTCAAGGCGTAAAAATAAAGGGTGGTATCGATTGATGCTTCATCTAATGCTGGTGTGCGAATAATTGTTTGGTATCGGGGGATTTCTAACAGATGAATAAGATTGCACCTGGGTATAATTCGTGAAAGGTGATGGCGTCAGGTCCAAGGGGCGGTGGGTCTTGTTCGTGCTCTCAAACTCAGTTCATGCTCCAACGCAGAACAGTTCTATTTCCCCAACACCGTTGGTGTACATGTTGCTCGCCCCTTCGCGCCACTCAAGAAACGCGATTTGGATATCGTCATCACTTTCAATAGTCACTAAGTCGCCATCCTCGTCACGGTATTTTAGTCCCAAATTGCCCTTACTAATCGAACTGTTCGTGAATCGTGCTAGTTTGCCATCGATTCGGTCGCTGAGAGACTGATAGGTAATGTGGAAAGGGACAACGAGCGTTACGTATGTTCCCGTGTCACAGTAGTTGACTTTCACTCTTAACTGTGTTGGAATTGGCAAACCATCGCCACCGAGGGGATTGCCTGGCGTGGCACTACCAAGCGCTGATGGTACCATTTGCCGTCCATCAGGATTCAGGGGTTGCGGCACTGTTGGGCCGGGGATTTGTCCTGCAGATGGAGTAGCCTGTCGAGGATAGATAGGCTGGGTCGGAAACTGAGCCATTGTTCCACCGTACTGACCGTTCTGCTGGGTTAAGCGCTCCCTCTGGACGCCAGGGCTCTGGGTATTAGCTCGTATTGGGAGGTCTTGCCGGGGAGATCCAGTTTGAGACCTAGGGATACTGGAATCATGGGCAGGATGAAGATGAGGTGGGATGCCCGGGACTGCAGGCACAGGGGTAGTAGTATTAGCTCTCCGCGTATTTTGTCCGTTAATGTCAGGTGTACTATATGACCGGCTGCGCTGCTGCTGGGCCAAGGTTTGTTGCGAGGCCATGACCGGCATAGATGGTCCTCTTGGGTTTCGCCCGTTGATGGGAGTGGGTCCATCCCGCGAGGGTGCCCGGGGCATAGCTGGAGCGGTGTATCGATTGGTATCTCTGTCTTCCCACCCGCCTTGCGGTGTGGAAGTCCGAGGGAAAGGATACTGACCATTTTGACTTAAGAGAGTGCTGGCTGTGCTAGTTCTTGATGACGCAGGCGAGTCCACGGTAGGTGAAAAATAAGATTCCCCTCCGCGAGGTATAGGGGACTGCGCGTTGCCTGTCTGTACACTGAGCTGTCTGGGAGGAGCTGGGAGCGGGAATTGGGGTGGCGGTGCTCTTGTTAGACTTGCTAGGGATTGGCCGCTGTCGGTAGTTACCGACCGAGCGCGAAGACTATTACTCGAGGTGTTGCGTGCCATGATACCTCCGCCTGAGGTTGAACTGCGTCCCATGTTGGCGGGAGACACTTGATTCGGCACTGGTTGTTCGTCATCTTCGTCATCGTCATCGTCCTGTTGAACATACGGATTCTCCATATTATTAACGTTTCTCATCCAGGTGAAATCGGGGGTAGGCTGCTCGGGACTCGTCGTCAAAGCCGCCACGTTGTCTTTGCGCTGAGCGTCAAGACCGGCGGCCCACTTCTTCATAGTTTCCTCGTTAGCGAATTTAATAACGAAGTTTTCGACGCCAGGATCGCCTTTCCACCAAATTTGTACAGTGTACGAGCCTACATCGGACATATTAGGTCACTATTTAATAGTAATTTTCAAACGGGACGTACCTGGCTTGCCGAACGAAAGGACCTCGGTTACATTCGTCATAAAAATCCGGCCTTTAAGCTGCAGTTTATTATTCTTGTTGCGGCCCTTGCTGATGGATTTGTTTTTGTCCTTCTTGTCCTTACTCTTGTTCGGTTGGACTTCCTTGCAGCAGAGGAGAATGCACTCGAACAGATAAATCTCGTACTACGAAATTAGCGGTGTTGGACGGTAAAATGTTTAGGATTTGGCTCACGGGGCGTACATCTTTCTCTTGCTCGGTGCGGCCTGTGACTACCGTGTATACGCCGTGAAGGAGGAGTTTGCCGAATTGATCAACCTTGTGGTTTTTCCAATCATCAACTCGAAACTTAAGCTCCTCTAGTGCTTCATCTAAGAGGTCCCGATTGACCGCTTCGTCAGCTTGCTTGAGGACGCGCTCCGCAGCTTCAATCCCCTTCATGAGGTCGGCCCTGGTTTCCGCGTCTGGCACGTCCCCCTTCTTGAGTAGATCCTACAAAAAGTTAGCGGACCTATTTCTATGGTACAAATAAACTCACAAACCTTCAGCAAGAGTGGGTATTTGGCTAATCTTTGCATAGGCTTTAAAAGGAACCCATCAAGTGTGTTGAAGTCACAGGCAACAGGATGTTCCGCTAGTTGAATCTTTTCGAATACTTGATTCGCGGTCCTGGCTGCCTTTCGCTGGTTTGCAATGAAAGGTTGGTAGATATCAAATCCTCCTTCATTCATGACGAATGGTGCACCCCATTGCTGCGCCGATTGTGGCATAGAGTTGGTTGTCTCGATTCGGATTAGAAATCTTCGCTGGAAATCAAGAATTCCGTGGAGGTTGAGAAATATTTGATACGCTGTGTCCCCGGGAATGGCAGATTTGTCTAGCAAACACTTCTTTAAGTCGTGTAGATTCTCCAAGTCCTGCACATACTTCCGCTCTGTATCGACAAGCTCCCGGATGACATGGTCGCGGTACGTCATCTGCGGAGTTGGGGCTTCGAAGTTACCATCTTCCGGATAAGGTTGGAGCTGGAGAAGATGCCCACGTTGTTCGGCTATGTCGAGAACATGATTGATTACTTGAATGACCTAACGGTAGGTGAGTATGATTCGATTAGCCGCTGCCTGCGGCGAGCAATAGAGTTAAGATTGGGGGCAAACACACCTTTACAAAACCTGTTGTATCGGTGTTCATTAAATCAGAGACGATAAAGCACTCAGCAGCAGAAATTTGTAGTTGTCTTAAGCAGACGTCGATAAACTTAAAAGTAGCTATCTTGGGGCGTCGAGCAGGATCTTGGGTGAGGTCGCTCAGGATAAATGGTACTTCAGGTTTGATAGAGTTGTAAATGACGAGCAGTGGCTCACCGCCCCGAAGCAGACCCCAGAGGGACTCAACGGGGTTGTATTCACTTGACAGAGCATCCTGCTCGACAACCTGCAGATAGCGTTCAAACCCAGGAACTTTTGCGAGCCGCTGCTTCAGCGACACGCAAATCTGATATAGGGACCTCGAGGCGTCGGCTCGTTGGTTGATAATATTGGCGGTAGCCACCACACCATTGGTGGGGGGGGCCACGGTGATAGCGGAGGTCATGGATGTTAATGAGGTTGTCGATGCAGAATTGACTACTGTAGAGCCAGAGAGATGGCTCGCTCGTAAGCTGCTCATGGTGGAGGTGCCACCGTAGGTACTGTTGGCAGGGAATACCGGGGCCGTATTCGTCCTCAGGAGAGCTGGTGCATGCGCCATAGCAGATCAACCCATCCGATTGCGCAATACTGATAAGATGAGAGGGCTAAGGCGCCGAGCTTAAGCAAAGCACGGAACAACCGGTGTACGTAGGGGGTTGCCCAAGGGTTGTGCGGCGTGCACCCGTGCTCCGACCTCGAGGCGGGGTCGAACGGCCCAGTCGAATTGGTAAACGATTGTTAGTCTGCGGAGTGCAAGGGAATTCCGACGTGCCCTTCGCGGTCCCTAGGGATGGTGGTGTGGGATTGTATTGGCCGTGATTTGAGTCACGAGGGGCACCCAGAGTACTAGAATGTCTGGAATCTGGCTTGGGTTCCCGTAGGCTTGGGGTGAATGGCCCGTGTGGTCGCGATGTGCGATATACCTCAATACCTCCGGGCTCCTAGTGTCCAGTAGTCGTCAGAGCTACCGGTTATCCAGAGGCCTTGCGATGAGGGGCCTTTCCTTTCTTTCTTTTTTTTTTTTTTTGCTTCTTTCTTCTCCCTGCCTGCAATCGGCTGTGCGAACTTGGCTAACGGCTGGGATAATTTCTTTTGCCCCCGCAGCAGTGGAACTTGAGTCGGGAGATTATATCGGTCGGCGCCCACAATGATGACTATTCGTGGGGTCGGTAACTGTATCTTATGCTCTGGAGCTCAATATATTGCTGTCGCAACCTGTTCAAATCAAGATAGAGCCCTAGAACATGGCAGTGCTTGTCGGTAGAGTGCCTAATCGCGTACAACAGAGGGTCGATGCGATAGTAATGGTTGGGTTCGCCTAGTACGGCTGTGGTACTGGGGAGAGAGGATGGATGGGTATCGAAGGCGTCCGCAGTATCGTGTCGGTTGAGCGTCGGCTGAGGGTCGGGGGGGGCGTTGTAATGCTCAGTCCTTCCAGCGAGACATAGGATTGCCGCAAAGATGAATAGATAAGAAACAGTCGAAACAGTTGACGTGGGAGGAAAAGAGTGAACGGAGTTGTAGGCGGAGGTATTAGGCAGGGTTCTAGGAGGTAGGTGGCAGGTGGTAGGCGGTAGGCGTAGGCGGTAGGCGGTAGGCAGTGGTGGTGGTGGCGGCAGCGTGGTTTGGGGGTGGGCTGGTTCTACCGGTATACAGCCACATGTAGGTAGCACCTAACATCGGTAGGTACATGTAGTAGAGAGGCGGGTCAGTCAGTGTTTGGGTCGGGCTCTGGTGTGGTGCCTGTTCCCCACCTGGACCCCCCCTCCCCTTGTCTCGCTCTCCTTTTACGTTGTGGGACTTGTAGCATCCTTGATAAACTTGATAGCTCAGGTACTTTAAAACAGAGTACATCTATACCATGAGTCCATGTACTTTACCTCTTCTATAAGCATGTACCTATCTCATTCCATTGCTTTTCTATTAAGTTCTGGGTATAACCGAACACAATAGCATTGGTCTCTGCATGTCTGGAGATGGGAATCTCAGTTTTCGGCCTTTCTGTCTTTCTCCCCCGTCGCGGTGGCGCATTTCAAGGTAGCTCGAAGTGGAATACGATTGACTAGGTTTGCATGTGCACGCTGTAAAAGGTGCTCCGTAAAAGGTGCTCCCTTACTACCGTTGTGCTGGATATACGTGATTGCCTACTATCGAAGAACAAGCTCCCTTTCTGGCCTGACTATCATCGATTTGTCTTTGTTTGGGGCTAGTTTGCGCTGATGCTGATAACGTAGCCTAGCTACCTTACCTACAGCATACATACTATGTACGAGTATACGCAGAATATATGTATCTAGGATCATGCCGAGGTAGCATCGCGTAGGTATGTATGTAGGTAAGGTTATGTCGGCATAAATTGAAGGTAAGCTAGGTAGGCTGCTTATACGTAAAAAGCACTTATAGTATGTATACTTCCGGAGAATCAATGTATTCCCGCATCGGGGAGCATGTATACATTCTTTATTTCCTTACTGCTACTGCTATTATTTTACTCGAACTCATTATCATGACGACGATGATGATGTGAGGCGTTCTCGTTACTAAGTAGTTCCGGCACTAAGAAGACACATCATCCCCGTATCGAACATCAAATTGGAGAAGGCAGAAGAACGAAGTCACAGATGAGTGACAAGTCACTAGGGCCGCTGGACAATTGATCTGCGTATGGGATGTTTCAAATACCCAAAAAGAGTGTGCTGCCGACACACTGGATGTAACTCATCCACTAACCCAAAAGCCGATGGGATCGCCCTATGGACCATCATGATGCTAAATCAACGGTGTAAACTGCTGACTACCCCCCCTTGCTCTCCTGCTTCTGCTCACTGCTGCGCTCACTACTCTGCTGACCGAATGCCTATCTTTATGTTGTGCTCTGCACATCAAGTTCTCCTAATTTCCAATCCTGCGGAATCCGACAGAAGCTTTGGGGACGACGGGCCAGTGGCCAGTCAGCCAAGGCTCTCTTCTAGTCTAGGCTCTCTTCCCTCTAGGCGAGTTCATCTGACGAGCTTCTATTGGCAACCTGGCTGTATGGCCGTATCTCGTGCATGTCGCAGATTGCCCATAAAGACGATTGGAGGGTGGGAAGCCAAATGGATGCAACAACTTCGAGAGAGTGGAGGTGGCCCTGTTAGTATTTGGACAAATAAGTAGCAGTGCCGGCGCTTGCATCGAGCGAGTGGAGTTGCTAAGATAGCAGCTAAGGTTCGTCTAGCAACCTGCTACCGCTCTTTCGACATGGTTGCGTCGCGCGGCATGGTGCAAGGCGGTCAAACCCGACCACGGTCAGAAATATTAGGTAGACCTTTTCCCTCATGTCAAAACGGCAGCGCGGAAACATCCACTGTGTCCCAGAGTTCGAGGTCCGTCCCGAGATCGCGTCTCCAGCATGCTCTCGGGATGCTCTCGGGAATGCAGGGAGCACCAACTCTATCTAGACAAGGTTAGGAGACGATGCATGATGTAGGTAATGATGTAATGTGGAATATTTTAAGGCACAAGCTGCAGAGAGGCTGGCTCTGGCTGGCCAAGTAGGTAGGGTAGGTAGGTATTCTATTCTCTTCTACATTATGTAGACTTACATACATCTGCCTACCTACATATGTACATATTCCCTATCTAAGTAGATGCATACTTACATGTACGCATATCATATACAGCTTAGGTACCTAATCTATACTATATATCTCCTAGATCTATATAAAACAAATATTCAGTGCGCAGATTCCAATAACTTCGGCCGAATAATTCGCCTTCCACGTGCATCCAAGTAATCCGTGCTGATCCTACTTGTAGATACCTCTTCTTGCCTACCTTCTTAGGTGAGCACCTGTTTCTTTATAGGTAAGTAGGTATTAGAATGTCCACGTGGATAACGCCGCAATGTTACGATCCTAATGTAACTACATATTGCCCGTCGAGACATACTGCACAAGCGCACAAGTACTTACACGTAGGTAGGCTATGTAGGTAGGTAGGTAGATAGACGCCGTGTCTGTGTCCGTAGGTCAGATGCCTTAATGTTCTATGCGTACTCAGTAAAAGAAGCATCAGGACAACCCCGGCAGGACACCCTCCAAACATGGTTGCTCGAACCTCTTATTGACCGGCTTCACTCGTAATTTTGACGCCGTTGTGAGAAACTAAAACGGGAAGGGTGGCACAGGACATTCCACAATACTTCGATTCTTCTGTACATGAGTAAGTATGCGTACATCCTCTTACAACTTACACGACGAACCACTAAACGCTTACAAATTAACCCTAAAACAGCCCGTTCATGCGATCGAGCACAACTATCTGTCAAACACTTCGGCACGGCTAAGATACCTTCCCTCAAGGGCATAACACATGGGCCCCTCCATGGTACAAATGGTGAAGGGATCACCTAACCTCAACGCATGCTATGCTCATCCCGCTACAGTAATGGGGTAGATTGGTGCTGTTTTAACCTTGCACATTAGGATTTTATTAAGAGAGCTAGTTGCTTGCGAGTCTAAGCTATCCTCTCTACAGACAGTGTATTTCCAAGTGATATCAAGAGAGATACCATATAGTATTGATGGCTAGGTAGGACTCTACATTCTCTACTTATATGTAGTTGGGAATGGCATTGTGTTATGTGACTATTTAAGTACCTAGTCACCCAAGGGGTCTATGCCGTTTATGCTTTAATGTAGACGTCGAGGAATTGTTTGTAATACCGAAGCTAAGTGTACCTGACGATATTTTCGGTACCTAGGTACTTCTTATCTACCGGCCGGCAGTGTCAAATCTAGGCCTGTCAACCTGCCACGCTAAAAGCTCCTGACCCCCCGATACCTACATCCTAGGTACCCGCCCGACGCCTACAGGTACCTGCCTATTAGCGCCTGGGTGCAGTGGAATACAGAGCTGAGGAAGGTACCTACCTACCTACCTACATATCCAGCATGTCAGCTTAGTACCTTAGGTAGTTGCCTTAGGTACCTACCTACTCATTCCCATCCCAGTCCTACGTTTAGGGAGGGGGTTCAACGTCGTCGCTACCTACCTAAGTGACTCGTTGCCTTCCATAAGTATACAAACAACAAATCCACAACAGCAGCAAGTTCACCCCAGTACTATTACAAGATCACGTCTTGAATAAAATTCATGTCACGTTAGTTAATACAGGACAAGGACCTGATATACGCCTATCCCTTCTTTCCCGACTCGAGCACCAGAATCACCAGTAACGCCAAGGCCAGGCTTCACAGACCTAATACACGCACCCGATAACCAATAACAGACTTGACATACGAGAGCACAAACCTAGCCGGAATTCAATTGGCCTGACAGCCTGAACATCGCCTCCATTCCTACCGGGGATTTTATGTTACCGCTTGCCGCCTGCCGCCTGCCGCCTTGCCGCCTTACCCTGCGTTCCGTCCTGCGCCTCTCGTCTCGCCTCGTCTCGTTTCGTTTCGTCTTGCTGAACCACTGCCCGAAACTTTGAAAGGCGGTACACACCCCAGAGCGCCTTCAGCTCACTGCACGAAAGCCGCGATATAGCAGCAGTAGATAGTGGACGGTGGATAGTGGCGGCTATGGAGGCCTTCTCCCCTGCCCAGGAGCCCGACGAGGGCTACTCCGAGCATCCCCTCAACACCTCTGCTTCGGGCAGTATTCAAGATGCTACTAATGCCCTGGGCTTGCGGTCGTCCACCGAGCTCTCGGCCTGGCTAGCAGCGCAAATGCCCACATTGACCATAGAAGAAAAGAAACGTAAGTGGACCGAGTAGTCGTCCTCCAGGCTAACCTGACAGTGTGCTTACTCGTGCGACTAATAGGTCTCGCTATGCTCATACTAAATGAACTCCCCACCACTGTCATCGCAGATATCGTCATGACCCAACTAAACCCGCGTCTCTATATCAACTTCGTGCATTATCTACCGCCCGAGATCTGCCTTAAGATACTCGGGTATCTGGACGCAGAATCCCTGATCTGTGTAGCTCTATGTTGCCGAGGATGGTACGAGTTGGCTTCGGACCGCAAGCTATGGGAAAAACTATACTACCTCGAGGGATGGAGCGCAGTCCTTCCAGAGATTGCACGGGCAGAACAACGAATAAACGCGAGCTCCGCAGCTTCGCAGATGGATGCTAAGAGGGTCAGATCAGTAGAAGGCAGCAGCATCGCGAAGAAACGAGCCATCTTCGACCCAATACATAGTGACGAAACTGGGGACGAAGACGACTACGAGATGATCGATGCAGATACCGCCATGGGCCAAGAACACAAAGATTCACATATGTCAGGTATTAGTCTTTTTGGTGGGCCGCAGACAGACGGAGGCGCATCCTCCTTCCAGGCCAACAGAAATCAGCGGAAATTGAGCAGCCTAATAAACTCGCCAAGCCTGATTCCACGCTCGACGGATAGGTCGGGCTCACAGCCTGATAAGGGCAAGGGGAAAGCTGTAGCCGAATCCTCGTATGTTTCTTCACCACCAGCTGAAGCAGACATTATCCCATCATCACTACCTAAATCGACACTATGGATATACGACTGGCGAGATCGACGGTATAAGATTAGTTGGAAACACCTATATAGTATGCGGCGCAAGCTGGAGAGCAATTGGGAACGTGGCCGTTGCACCAACTTCCAGCTGCCACATCCAGATCATCCTGACGAAGGGCACAATGAATGCGTATACAGCCTTCAATACGACTCAGAATATCTTGTTAGTGGTAGCAGAGATCGTACTCTGCGTATCTGGAATCTCCAATCTAGACGCTTGGTACGCCCGCCTCTGACTGGTCACCTTGGATCGGTCTTATGCCTACAGTTTGACTCTGACCCAGAAGAGGACCTGATTGTCTCTGGGAGCAGCGATTCGGACGTTATTCTATGGAAGTTTTCGACGGGCGAGATATTACAGCGTCTAAAGAGGGCACACAGGGAATCGGTATTAAACGTAAAATTCGACAAGCGTATCTTGGTAACTTGTTCCAAAGACAAGACTATTAAGATTTTCAATCGTCAGCCATTGAGGCCTGGTGATCTAGGTTATGCCGATTCCCAGACAGTGAGTCCCGTTCCCGTGAATCTCCGGAATTATGGATATGACGACTCGCCTTTGAACCAGTTAGCTATTACGCCGCCTTACACAATGATTGCCTCTTTAGAAGGTCACAATGCGGCTGTCAACGCTGTTCAGATATATGACAGAGAAATTGTGTCTGCTAGTGGCGATAGGAACATCTGGTTGTGGGACTGGCCGAATCAAACTGTGAAGCGAACATTTATTGGGCATAACAAGGGCATCGCGTGCGTTCAGTACGACGGGCGGCGAATTGTGAGCGGCAGCAGTGACAATGAGGTTAAAGTTTTTGACAGCGAAACTAGCCTTGAGGTCGCAAGCCTACGTGGGCACAGTAATCTTGTCCGTACAGTTCAAGCAGGCTTTGGCGACCTACCTTATAGCCGAGAAGAAGATCAGCTAGAAGCGAAAGCTGTGAAAAAGGCGTACTTCGAGGCTCGAGATGCCGGTATCATCGACGAGTCGCGACGCAATTACAATAACGCCAACACGGGCAGCCGCCGTCCCGAAGACATCATCGGGTACGGGGGAAAGCTACCCCCTGGTGGCGGCGGCGGGCCATATGCCAGGATTGTCTCCGGTTCATACGATCAAAGCATCATCATTTGGCGCCGAGATCGGGAGGGTGTGTGGAAAAGCGCACACGTTCTTCGGCAAGAAGAGGGGGCTGCGGCAGCCCTGAGGAAAGCTTCAGGGACCTCGACTTCTGCGGTTCCGCGTCGGCCATCCCCGGCAGCCGCTGATGTCGTTAACGCGTCTAGCCACCGAACAGATCAGACTGGGGGGAATCAACCTCCCCCTCAACCGAATAGCGCACCCCCGGCGCTTCAACGACCACCACCTACATACACACAGGTGGAACATCCCATCCACGCCACAATCACGCCTCAGACTACGGCGTCTTACACTCAGATGATTGACGCCGCGGTGCCCCAGGGACCTGCCGCTCTCCATTCAGTTTTGAACTCATTCCCCACAATGCTAACTTATAATTCGCACATCCAGGCAGCCATTGATCGGGAGCCTGATGCACTACTACGTTCACAGCTGCGGCAAGTAGTTAGCACTAGCCTCGTTAGGGCACAGATCGCACAGAACAGGATTCAGGAATCTGTGCAACAAGCGTTGGCGTTAGAAGGAGGCCCGTCTTACACTCACACGCGTGCTACAAGCTCACAGGCGCCACCTCCCCGACCGAGCCAGCCGATGAGTTTATCAGAGCTCTTGAATGGTGCCCCAGGTCCTTCAACAATGTCGGGAACTAGCGCTGGCGGTGGCCCGCCACCGGCTCTGATGCAAGGCGCGCATCTACATCAGTCTCATCGGCTTCTTCCACAGCCACTAGCGTCACAGCCGTTTGCTATGCATATTCACCATCCTGCCCAAGCCCAGCCTGCCCCTATTTTAGCTCATGATGAGAATCACACTCAAACCCATGGACAAGCACACACCCAAGGGGCGGGCGACCCGCCAGTTCACCCGCATATTGCACAAGCCGACGCGAGCCCGGCCAGGATTTTCAAGCTGCAATTTGACGCCCGACAGATAATCTGCTGTAGTCAGGTTAGTACTATCGTGGGGTGGGACTTCTGCAACCGCGACCCTGAGCTTGAAGAGGTATCTCGATTTTTCGGAACCGTAAAATAGGTCTACCAAGATTGCTGGTGTTAGCTTTGCTAGACTTACTTTTGCTTGCTTTGTTAAACCAGAGGTCACAAGTAAACACAGTGTGTTAGTTACATATATAAGTTACAGTAGTAAACTTATAAGGGGACTTAAATTTTGCCCAGTAGATAAGCATTGGGTGTAGGGTACCAACAACCTACTCTACTTCCACCATGTTTGATAACACTTGTAACACTTGTTGTAACTAGTATGTTTGGCATAGACAAGAGCCCTGATACTAAAGTACTCAGGCAGGGAAACTGCTTTGGCAATGGTAACTCCATTGACGGGGTGTAAAACACGGTACTCATGTAGATGGCGCGTGCGGTACAGCATATACAGAATGAATGAAACACGATTCTCGACGACCAACTCCTGTTGCATGTTTCCCCCTGTTTCTTAATCCGTGATTTTGCTCCAACGCCAGAAACGCCCAGCCACACACATCTCGCTCTTATGCCGCATTCCTTGGGTGCTACCTCGACCCCCAAAAGAGCACCGCCTCGGCCCCCGCTTCCCGCTTCCTGCTCCCGCCCGCGCCCGCACCTTCCGCTCACCTCGCGGCCTCCTGGACCTTGGAGGCCTCGGGGGGCTCGTCGATAAACTCGGGGACCTCGTCGCGCATGAAGTCGGGGACGCCGCCGGCGTCGAGGGCGGCGAGGCCGTCGGACTCCATCTCGGCGCCGAGCATCTCGAGCTCGGCGTCGAGCTCGGCCTCGTCGACGTCGTCGGGGACCTCGTAGCCGCGGCTGAGGGTCTCCTGGATCTCGTTGCCGACGTCGAGCAGGTCGGCCATGTCGTCCTGCAGGCGCTCGATCTGGTCGAGGTCGACCTTGCCGTACTGCTTGCGCAGCTCGCGCTGCGTCGTCTTCATCGCGTCCACCGTCGTCATGACGCCCGCGAGGTTGTCCTGCAGCGTCTGCGCCTGCTCCATGTTCCACACCTGGCTCTGCAGCTGGTCGCGCTGCGCCTCGTATTGCTTGCGCCGCTGTAATACTTTGAGGGCTTTCTGCTTCAGGGCGGACTTGCCCGGCCCGTCGCGCATCTTGGCCATTTTGGTCTGGTAGGTTTGGAGCTCGGCGTTTATGCTGGCGATCTTGACGTCGACGGAGGAGATGCGGGTGTCGATGTTGCCGATGGCGGAGTTCAGCGTCGGCTTGGGCCCTTTAGGCGCGCTACCGAAGAGCCGGTTCATAGCGGGCTCTAGGGTGGTTGGGTTTTGGAGGGAGGATGGGTTAGGTAGAGGGTTTCGTGCGAGACTGAGGTCGAGGTTGCGGTCTCGGGAATAAAGGGAGATGGGGAGATGGATGGTGGTGGTTTTTGTTTACTCGTTATAATAGGTCGCGAGCGTATCGGAGGATTATTGAATGCACTCGTCGGGTTTGCCAATATAGTGTAGATTTGGGTGTTGTTTGTTTAGGCAGTAGGATTTGTTGTCGGCCGTTGCTCGGTATTGGAAGCTGTCTCCTGATGGCTCGGTTTGGAGGGGCAAATGGATAAAGTTGCTTGGCAAGCTGCAATGACGTTGTGTCTCGCAGTTGACCGACAGTTGGCAACTGTCTGTCAAGTATCAACTAATTATTGTCATCAAATAAAAGTTTATGACTTTAATGCTTAATTTACTTTATAACTTTGGCCTGAAGTCTCTTCATGATTATTACATATTATCTTTCCTGCCCTCATTTATTACACATTTATCAATCAAAACATTTCGCTGGTTAGCCATCATTCCAAAGAAAATGAGAAGAAAAGTAAGTCACTTCATCGCTGTGTTGCCGTATTTATTTATGCTTGGGTATCTTCGTCTTGTTAGATGTTACAGTAGTCCCATAGAGGGCTTTTATATATTGCGACACTTGAATTCTCATTCGTACTCATTCCACTCAAACCCTCCCATCATTGAGCCCCAGCTATTCTATATAATCGAAAGTTGTGGTTCGGATAGCCCGTCGGGAGTGGGATAGTGAGGTATGCTGCTACCTGCGATATAGCAAAATAGTTTGGTGCCTTGGTGCATGTGTTATGTTGAATTTTGGCCCTCTTCTCAATCGTTGTATTTTAGCTAGGGCCGAGGTGTATAGAACAACCTGCCCTCCTACATGCCAATCTTTTTACCCATCTATAATCGGCGGCCCTTTAATTCACCATATCCTGTACGCTCTTGGTAGTGTCGGTGACCAAATGCATCGGAATTTAACGCGGCGCCGTAATCAGAAATTGCTTAGTCGCGATATTCTAGTCGTTGGGTATTGGTATAGTGACATGAAGTCCTAGTCGAGGTATAATTCACCGAATCATGCTCTGGCTATCGGTAGCCTCCCCCCATCAATGGCAAGTCCCCTCTGCTTGGAGAGCTAAACTTTTCGTCGAAATTTTCGACATCCGGTGCGTGCCATCGCTCTTTCCTGCTTATTCTGCACATGCGAGGACCCCAATGGGCCAAGGAACAGACGAGTATGAGAGCGGCGATGGTTGCGCCAGCAGCGATGCCGAGGGCAATAGGGAAGTCCTTGGCGAAATTTCCGTTTGCGAGCCCCATGGTGGTGCTCTAGGTGTAGATATGAAGACGCTGGAGGTTGGTGTAGAGAAGGAAGCTTAAGGAACCTTTAGTCAATACAAGATCAAGGACCGATAATGGCTAAAGTTGTGTGATAGGTGTTGAATGGCAAAGTCTCGCAACGGAGGATCTAGCGGGTTCATATAAAATAGACATTGTGAATGCAGGATTTGCTGTCATTGTTTGTTTTGGCCCATGGGACTGCCAAGTCGGGGCTTACGATATCTGTAACGGCTGCGCCCGTGACCTACATACTCGGATTCAGCAGCCTGGGTCGGGGGCTGTTCGTCTCAGCTAAGTCCTAGAGGAACGGTAGGAGTATGTAGATAGGCTATTGTAGAGATGCCAAGTGACCGCAATGGCTAGGCAAAATCCTACAGCCTACGTGTACATCAAATTATGAATGATGTGGAAACGTAGGGCTTGAGATGATATGTAGATCATGCTAGGTGCCCAGGTAGTCATAGTGCCTTATGTATGTACGTTGTTACGGGCCGGAATTAGATGCTTACCTAGGTACCTAAAGCAGTGTGTGTATAACACGATACAGGTAGGTACCTAGTATACGATCTGATACGATCCGATACGCTGCAACTTCACAGATTAGTTTGGTGAAGCGTTGGGTAGAAGATGATCCGATTCTGAAAAAGCCCCGAGTTTCTGAGCATAACGGAATGTTGAATTAACTAAAGAGGAATCATGCCATTATGCGCACAGCCATCAGCACCCGATGACGAACTCGTGATGGCCCCTTCAACGAAGACGCTAAGCCTTAGATACAGATACGTAACAACCTAAGAATAACAACAATTCTTACAAGGGTACAAATGGGAGGACGCGATTGGTCAAGCTCGGACCGTGCCGTCGACGCAGTATTAAACTCCGCCAAACTCCGCATAAGATATCTACATGTTAGATACCGTATTCTGTACCTAGATATAGAGAGTATAAAGTATAATAGAATTAGAGTTTAAGCTAAAGGGATCAACCGCTGTTCTTGTAAAATTAGCATGTCTGAGTTAACTAGCCTTCCTTCTCTTTATAAATTGCGATATTAATTGAAATTATTCTTGGCAGGTGCTTGTTCTGACAAGGTAACAGTTCCAAGGTTGTACTGCACTACAGTATCATACCGAGAACTAGGTCAACCATGACGTCACCAACCACTTACCCTGCTCGCGAGCAACTCTCCACGTTATCGATCACAAGAGTTGTTGGCATTGAATCATGATATCTACTATACTCGTTCTATTTTCAATCACCACGAAGGGCCGAGAAGAAGCATGATGAGCTATGCAACTCGAGCATGCTCTCAGCTAAGCACAGCCACGGGCCTTCCATTGTTAGCGAAGTATCACATTAACGGCCTCAATCTCGCCCAAGCGTTGCGCGTGTCTCGGTTATCGGGCCCTTGCTCGAGCACCCGATACTTCACCTCTTCGCCTTATCGGACAAGAGATCCAGTCCGCAAAGAATCGGCTCGTGAGACAAACGAGAGGGACCAGGATGTTCACGAAAAACAGGTTAAGGCGGGCCTACAGCAAGCCACGAAACAACAAATCAAGCGGCCATGGCAGAGGGAGGGCGCGGATAAACCGCCTGCCGACGAATCCCACCGCGGTATGAATAAGGCCATGACGAAAGGTAATTCGTCTCCTGTGCATTGAACCCTTGATTATGGAGGGGGGGAGTTGATCGTTATCTTCCTAGGCAAACTCTTGACCACGCCGACACGGCTCCTAAAGTTAATCCTACCGCTTCCCGTCGACGCCACACACGATGAGGAAGGAAACAAGGGTGAATTCCGATCTCTCGCGCAAAACGAAGACATCCAGCCGTTAGCACTGCTTATACACCCCCAACAACCCCTCTCATACCTAGAGCGCCTAATCCAAGCCGAGCTCCCCACCGTCCGCGACCGCGACGGCCACGAGAAGCTGCCCAGCATCCACTTCCTCGCCGAAGGATCAGAGCGCGACGAGGAGGGCCAGCGCAAGGACAAGACGGACTCCAACATCGCCTCCTATTCAGGCCTCGGCCACGAGGGCGCCGACACGCCCGCGGAGCACCAGGTCAGTCCGCTGGAGTCTTTTATCCCCCCTTTCGGCCTGTCTCGGAGACACGAATTCCCTTAACGGGCATATTCTGCTCTTTCTACTCCTGCAAGCTCCCGAAACACTGAGCAATTATTACTAGAAGTGGACATTATTGACTCCAGTGTTGTATGTAGGACTGGGTGCGCTGGTCCAGCAGCACCGAGATCGGCGACTTCATCCGCGACGCGGCGCGCGGGCGCGAGTTCGCCATCCACGTCGACGGCTTCGGCGCCGAGATGCGCGTCGACGTGCCCAGCTTCGGCGACCGCACGCACTACATGCGCCTGCGGCTGCGGCGCATGTCGCGCAAGGTCGAGGCGCTGGCCCGCATCAAGCAGGAGTGCGACATGCTCGCGCACCGCGGCGCGCACCGCCTCGCGCAGGCCGGGTTCGGCGCGCTCTCGGGGTGGTGGGCCACCGTGTACTACGTCACCTTCCACACGGACGCCGGCTGGGACCTCGTCGAGCCCGTCACCTACCTCGCGGGCCTGACCACCATCATGGGCGGCTACTTGTGGTTCCTGTTCATCAGCCGCGACCTGAGCTACCAGGCGGCGCTGAAAATCACCGTCTCGAGGCGCCAGAACGTCCTGTACCAGGCGCGGGGGTTCGAGCCGCAGAAGTGGGAGATTCTCGTGCATGACACCAATACGCTGCGCAGGGAGATCCGCATCATCGCTGAGGAATACGACGTGGATTGGGACGAGATGAAGGATCTGGGCGGGGAGGAGGTCAAGGAGGTCCTAGAGAAGGAAAACGGGAAAAGGGAGAGGCGCGAGGCTAAGGAGGACGATGATGCCGTGGAAGAAGACAGGGAGACTCAGCGGAACAGCGACTCGAAGAACAAGACGCAAGACAAGAAAGAGTAGAATTGTTGAGAATGATACCCAGTTTTATGTGTTATGTATATGAACCACAGCGATATATGACGACGGATTAGGAGCTCATGAGGATGGATACCTGCGAATCTCGGGTATGAATGTAGATGGATATATTTATTGTGTTAGAGAATACGGAACCCTGGCGCTGAATCTTTTTAATGCGTCTATATCCCACTTTTTTGATGGTACGCTTTCGCTCTAAACAAGAAGTCACGGAAACACGTCTTTTCCTCCTTTTCCCCGCCGAGACTTTACACCCCCCCACGCCTTGACCCTTTTTTCACAAGAAAACTATCTAGTTATTCAACATGTCCCGCAGGATCTTGATCTGCTCGAGCACGCAGCTCTTGCTAGTGCCGCCGCGGGCGGCGCGCAGCTCGACGCTGCGGTCGTAGTCGAAGGCCTCGGCGATGTCGGGCCCGAAGCGCGCGTCGACGGACTGCAGCTGCGCGAAGGTCAGCTCGTTCATGGGGGTGCCGGTCTGCTCGGAGAGGGCGACGACGCGGCCGGAGATGTGGTGGGTCTCGCGGAAGGGCACGCCCTTGCGGACGAGGTAGTCGGCGACGTCGGTGGCGAGCATGAAGGGGTCGAGCGCGGCGCGCATGCGGTCGGCGCGGACCTCGAGCGTCGCGAGCACGCCGGCGGCGATCTGCACGCTGTCGCCGACCGTCTTGACGCAGCCGAGCATGTTCTCCCAGCTCTCCTGCAGGTCCTTGTTGTACGTGCTCGGCAGGCCCTTGAGCGTGGTCAGGAAGCCCGTCATCTGGCCGACGACGCGGCCGCTCTTGCCGCGCAGGATCTCGAGGCTGTCGGGGTTCTTCTTCTGCGGCATCAGGGAGCTGCCCGTCGAGTAGGCGTCGGCGAGGCGCACGAAGCCGAACTCGGCCGAGGAGAAGATGATGAGGTCCTCGGCCCAGCGCGACACGTGCGTCATGAGCAGCGCGGCCCACTGCAGCGTCTCGGCCACGAAGTCGCGGTCCGCCACGGCGCCCATCGAGTTCCACAGCAGGCCCTCGAAGCCGAGCTCGGCGGCCATCATGTCGCGGTCGATGCCGAACGGGTTGCCCGCGAGCGCGCCGCAGCCGAGCGGGCTGCGGTTCACGCGGCGGCGCACCTCGCGCAGGCGCTCGAGGTCCGACGCGAAGGCCTGCGCGTGCGAGAGCAGCAGGTGGCTCCAGCGCACGGGCTGCGCGCGCTGCAGGTGCGTGTAGCCCGGCATCACGTGGTCGACCTCGCGCTCGGCGCGCTCCGCCGTCACCTGCAGGAACGTCACGAGGTGCGCCTCGAGCTCGCCCAGCGCGTCGCGCAGCCACATCCGCATGTCGCAGGCCACCTGCTCGTTGCGGCTGCGCCCCGTGTGCAGCTTGCCGGCTACGTCCTTGCCGATGACCTCGCCCAGCCGGCGCTCGTTGGCCGTGTGGATGCTGCGGCTCCGGGTTAGGAACTAGTCCATTCATCTACATCATGTGCTCGCCTGGTAAGGTAACAAAAGGGGTAAAGGAAAGAAATGTAGATAGAAAGAAAGAAACGCAAGAGACAGTAAAGGCAAACTGAAAACAGGTTGGAATTATTATTAAGACGTACTCTTCATCGACGCCCGGCACAATCTTGAAAGTGCCGTCCTCCCACTCCTTCAGGACGGCCTGCAGCCCCGATTCCATCTTCTCGAACTCATCGGCCGTCAGTATGCCAGCCTTGAGGTTTGCACGGGCGAAGGCGATGCTGCCCAATATGTCTTGCTTGTATGCCGCCTTGTCGATGTATATGCTCTCGTTGTATGACACCATGAGAGGGTCCAGACCACCTGTGACGTGACGTAATCAGCGATCGTGATGCGAGGCTGTACTCAACCAAAGATGTGTGTCGTGATCCGGCGTCGACATGTTTGGTACGGACATGCCGTTTAACAGCCATATTCAGCAGCAGACACTCATACGGGGAGTAATTTCATGGTGGGTTTGATATTAAGTCGTTAGTTATACGTACCACTAAAGCGGCCACCCCATAACATGTTATCCTCGGGCTTTTTATCCGACGCCATGATGGAATACTTGTGTGTGTATGTGTAGAATGGTGTATATGAGAAGGGATGGGGAAAGAGGGAAACGATGCACGACCTTAATTGCAAACTGGCTCGCGCGCAAGTAGTTATTTAGTAGTTTACCTGATAGATAGTTGACTCATATACTATCTACTATCGTAAACCGAGTTCGTAGATGATCCGCGCAGGTGTTTTAGCAGTGACTCTCAAAAAATTGATTTGTTGACTATCAATTGATAAATATTGAAGAGACTTTATCGTATTATCCCATCTATCTACTCCGTCTTTCGCATAAACTTATGCAAGTAGAGGCCGGGATCGGCCTGCTTGCGTAGCAATGCAATCTCTTGAGCTGAGCTTCAGCCAGGTTTTTCTTCTTACGAACACTTCGGTACAGACAATCTATCTCAGCATCCCTTATCACGTTCAGTAAGCCAGACTACTATTTACATTTTATATAGTTTTAGCAACACTCTCTAATTATAGCCGATTGTCGGCGTGTACCGGGGCAGTATAGCGTGTTTTTTTTGGTCTGTATCTGAAGTTGTGTGTAATCTGCATGACATACCTAACACATGAACAAAATCTACCATGCAGAGCCGGTGGATCGGGAGTGGTATGAAGAAGCTAATTTTAGCGCCATGATGGTACGCATAATTCGTGGTCCGTGAACCGTGGGTGGCCGAAGAAACTATCACAGCAGCACCGAACGTACAGTACCTAAGGTCTGCTAAGGACCACCGTACTTACCTCCTACCAGTGGGGTAGGTGCGAAGAGTAATAAGGAAGGTGCGGGGGGTAGTGAGACCACTACAGTATTTGAGCTTGCCTGTACGGCTAGAGTCCTTTTAATCCAATACAACATCCTTTTGGCCTGTCAGGTCTTATTCTCTACCATGTACCTATCTAAGGCGCCTACGCTACCCGAGAGATGGCCCCACTAAGTAACATCAGGTCATCGTCACAGAACGATTGATGTTGGGGTTTCCCCGTGATCACGTTCGTTCGTTCGTCTGTTCGTTCAAGGTTCCCCAAGATCATCTACCTATCCACTTGCCGGCTTTACAAATCCTGTTCTGCCACACGGGGCTGCCGAATGCCACGCACCCCACCAACCTCGGAACATATTATCTCGATGGGCTGAACCACCACCTGGAGACTATAACCACCCGGGCAATGTGGCAACTGAAGACCCCCCTGCCTACTACCTACATACTATTCGCATAGACTACCTGATACGTTGGTACGTACTCTCAAGACCCACCTGTAAATAGGTGCATGGGGTAGATATCTAGACTAACAGGTATCTAGGACATTCTTGAATTCGATAGTATAGGTTAGGTTCTTGTCGTCCTTATATACTTAATGACCATCGCCATCGTGGATTCGCAACATCCTGACTTGGATCCAACTATAGTAGCTTAACCCTTCGCTCTTCTGGTCCACCCTTCAGTGGGTTTTCTGTTTCAGTTGTGGATTCATGGCCCCCTCATTCGTTCACCTGCCCGATGGGCAAACCTATACGGTACAGCCCGTCTTTGGTGGTTTATTTTTCAAGAATAACGAGCTTAACATTCATCCTACGCCTTTTCCTGCTGGGTGGACAGTGGCTATACATACCGAGGATGTCATTGAGCAAAACTTGCAGCTTCTTACCGTTGAGGACGATGTCGGAAATTCTCGCGCCCCGCAAGGTCACACTTACCGTTACCGCCGGCCTACCTTACAGAATGACACGATATTTATTTCCTCCATCTCCAACCCTTCTAGCAGCGATTTCAAGCCCCATGCAAGTCCCTCTCGCCAGATTGCCTTGATGTTGTGGATATCGTTGTACTGGTATTTTCAGCAGGCCGAGCCCGTGCCGTACCTAGATGACGAGCGAACTAGATCTGCCCCTGCTGAGGCGAGGCCCAAGGGCGATTGGCGTATCAGGATTAAGCACGAGGGCGTTTTCCGCAGCCGGAACATGATTCCGAAGCTGGAGCGAATGGGGCTCATCACAAGCTTCGATACGTCCGTGGGTAGTGGTATTGATGACGAGCAACGGGGATGGGACCAGATGTTTGTGACTCGGCGCATGTTTTGGCAGATACACAGCGGCATATTTCTCTTTACTCTCCAACCAGTGAAGCCGCTGCACTCCTCTTCGTACCCGGCGTCGCCAGTTGCAAGTCGGCCGACTTCACCTGTGTCAAGCGAAGCTCTCCAGCGGTCGTCTTCTCCTCCGGGAGCTTTTCGTAGCATCATTGCGGCCGACGTGCCCGGAGAGCCAGTGCCGACATCGTTGGCAGCCGCGCCCACCTTTCCCATCGGCCCCTACTACTCTTCGTCGCACCTACCAACATACTACCCCCCACCGCCTCTGCAGTACATCATCACAAATAACATACGACACCCGCGTCGGCAGAAGCCATTCCGGACGGGAGAAATCTTCTATTCCCGGTTTGTCCCCAGCACGGGAAAGTATCTCTCTTTCCGAGTAGCGTCGCTTTCGCCAAAGCCGGTTCCTCATCTAGGGCCGGTCGGAAGAGGGGAAAAGGACAGCGAGCTTGCCCATCTTTGCTCGTTGTCCGATCGCTCACTATTGCAAATGTGGCTATCGAAACCGCGTGTATCTGCGTTCTGGGGCGGATATCACGACAACTTTCTTCCCGACGCTCTGAAGTCGCAACACTCTTTCCCAGCCATTGGGCTCTGGGACGGGGTTCCGTTCGGCTATTTCGAGATCTATTGGGTCAAAGAGGACCCGCTGGGGCAGCACATGGGTAACGACGCACAAGATTTTGACAGAGGGTTACATGTCTTGGTGGGTGAGGAGTGGGCGAGAGGAAAAGTAATAGCGTGGCTCTCGAGCGTCCTCCAATGGTGCTGGCAAGCAGATAACCGTACAATGAACGTCTATCTCGAGCCAAGAGTTGATAATACAAGGTGGGTATTATCTCCGGCAGTATGAATTATCCGATGACTAACAGGTATCAGATTCATCGAGCATCTTCAGAATTCGGGCTTCGCGAAAGAGAAACAGCTCGCACTTCCACATAAGCAAGCCTGGCTGTGCCGACTAAGGAGAGACGCTTGGGAAGGGCCAGCTTTGTGAAGGGATTACTGCGTAGCGGATTTATCATGAACTAAGCGGCAGATAGTAGTGTTTGTTCTTCTGGGCATACATGTGGTACTTTAGACGGTAATTTCAAAGCCATGTATCAGGGGGGACCACTTCGGCCTTATCTTTTCCTTAAATCAACGCGAGCATCTAAAGCTAACAAAGATTTCGGCCGAATTTAATACGGGTCTAAATGATGACATAACACTGTACTCGGAACCGAGTCAGAGGAGCCCTGACCACGCACTGGGAGACAGGGCTAGCCACACTAGCCACCATCTAGCCACGAAGCCTAAACAAGGAATTCTACCTTGATACCCTGCGCTATACAACTGCAAAGTGTCTATCTAAATGCACACTAAATAAACGATAAGTGCTTACAAAGGCATGCATAATTCCGAGATTCACTCTGTAATTCACTAGTGATTGCGACATCCCAGCGAAGTTAGTCGTTTCGCTCGGATCTCAGCCCTACATACCATTAAACCCGAAGGTGTAGGGATGTGGCCGTATAATCTCTAATTCGGGACCGAAATTGCCCCACCATGATCCTAGAAGACCCCGGATGATCCCAGTCGAAGGGAACGTCATTAGCTTCACATGGCAACTGCTTCTCGAGACAACTTTAACTTTCTAAAATGTGCTTGATAATGATATCTAGTTTTTTATCAACAGCATCGCAGAGACTAAGATCCGGTTAGCCTTGGTGTTGTAGGTTGCGATCCAGGTATAAGAGGCCGCCTCATTCTCAGCTCGACAATCTTGTCTCATCCATCATCCCACACAACAAAACCAAGCATCTATTCAACCGATACTAAATTCTCAAACCAATTGAACCAATTCACCTTCACCATTTTATCCTCAAGCCTTAACTCACACACAAACATACAAACACCATCAAAATGTCATCTACACCACGCAAGATCCTCCTTATGGGCGCCACGGGCCAACAAGGCAGCGCCGTGCTCACCGAGCTCTCCCAGCTCGCCAGCACCTCGCCCTCCACGTTCCCCAAGCTGAAGATCATCGCGCTGACCCGCAAGGCGTCGTCCAAGGGCGCGCAGGCGCTCGTGCCGAAGTTCGGCAAGGCGCTGGACATCGAGGTGCTCGAGGGCGACACGAAGAACCCGGCGCCCATCTTCGCGGCGCACAAGGACATCGACACCGTCTTCGCGTACACCACGCCGCCCGTCAACGAGGAGGAGGCGCAGGCGACGGCGCTGATCACGGCCGCGGCGAAGAATGGGGTCAAGAACTTCGTGTTTAGCAGTGTTGAGAGGGGTGGTGATGAGAAGAGCTGGGAAAACCCGACGGATGTCCCGCATTTTGTGACGAAGTATAATCGTGAGTTTCCTATTTCCGTTATGTCCTTGGAATTCTTTAATCTACCTCAATTGCGGTGTGGATTTCTGCGGGGTTCAATAAGACCCTTGAAATCTACTACATCTCTTAATCAAGACATGGGTATTCAAAGGGAGATGGGATGAACACAGATAAGGGATCTTATGCTGACAGATTTCTTAACAGTCGAACACCACCTCCGCAAAACATGCACAGAGAACCCCACAATGAAGTACACAGTCCTCCGGCCTGTGGCGTTTATGGACAACCTAAACCCCACATCAGGTTAGTGCTCCGAAGTCTCTAATACCCTACCCCTATTCGACCTATTTGCATACCATATTCTTTACCTCAAACGCCAAGGACTAACACTAGACCACGAAACAGGCTTCGGACCCGTCATGGCCGCCATGTGGGCAACGATACCCAGCTCCAAAAAGCTCCAGCTCATCAGCGTGCGGGACATCGGCATCTTCGGCGCCAAAATCCTATTGCACCCCGAGAACTACGAGAACCGCGCCATCGGCCTCGCCGGCGACGAGGTGACGCTGCTCGAGGTGCGCTCCACCTTCCGCAAGGTCGCCGGCCTGCAGCTCCCGCAGGCGTGGAAGATCGTCGGACACGCCGTCCGCTGGATCTCTAAGGACATGGGGAAGATGTTTGGTTTCTTCGAAGGCGCGGCGTACGGCGTCGATATCCAGAAGCTGAAGGCCGAGGAGCCGCGGTTGCAGAACTTCGAGACTTGGTTGAAGGAGAGTAGCACGTTTGACTTCGCGAAGGGGAAGAAATAAACTAGGGATTTTGATAGTAGCTCGGAGATAGAGTGGTAGTTGCTTAAACTCCGATCATGAAGTATCATGTACCATAATTAATTCACTCGGACAATTCACAAGGACCCAGCTTACTTATTACCTGTTTTCTTCCGTGTAGTAATTTTGGCGAACTGGTAATGAGTTTGTGTTTTATTAACTAACCGCGCAAGAACAAGGTAATCTTTGATTGCGCAGTACAGATAGCAGCGGGCTCATGGGCATTTATCTTGGCATGTCCTTTTTGTTTGTTTATTTTGTTTCAATAAGAGGTTGAGGTTAACGGGAATCACGTGACGCAATTGAGTTCCCCAGCAATTTGGCAACTCTTTAAGAGTTGAGTTAATTAACTAGCCCAGCTATTTGAGTTGTTGCTTCAAATTTAAAGGTTGTGGTTTGTTAAAAAGTTGAGTAAGGCGATATTTCGCTTTCATTGAAGTTGAATTTAAATGAAACTTGAAAGTGTTTTTTATAGTCGATCAAGATGTTACAATTACCGTCACAAAGGACTCAGGCGTCCGTGGCAAACTACTATCATCGAAAATAAGGGCTTCCGATCACGTTTCGTTTATATTCCGACTATATCTGGTCGCGTGCTAGTTGCTGCGATATCGCTATCTGGTCCACAATATCTGTTGCTCGGTAGGCAAAATATGCCTAGATACCTACTTATACAAGTTTTTAAGCTTCAATATTCACTACATCAGCTATTCTATCAATAAACCTTAATCATAATTCTATGTGGAATGTATATAGAGAGCTATATACTATTATAACCTTATATATATTTATTCCACTGAATAGTTAATTATGTGTCGTCAGCCATTCCTATTTTAATCGCCACACTGTTCTCGTCAATGGCCCAGGTAATACAACTACTCTTGTTGTGCAAGACCAGCTCATTGCTACGCAGGCCCCTCAGTTTGTCAATTTCACAGCAAGGAAGCGCGTATTGATCTATTGCCATTGGGTACCTGATCTTGGATACCTTGCCGCCCAGCTGCCCTCCAGCACACACTTCCATATACCACCCTTTCTTCTATTACCTACCTAAGTAGTGGAATCGTCAGCAGGTTAACTACCTAGGTACCTTTCTTCTAGCAACCTCGTCGTTTTAACTAGCCCTAGCCCCATCCTTGCTTATAAATGTCTCTCTCCCCCTCCACTTCTGTCTCCTCCTACCTATTTCCCTATTAACACTTTTTCACCTGCAACCTTCTCAAAATATGTTCACAAACTAAACACCTCATCAATAATACTTCACATAGAGAAAATTTACTCCAGAGTTCTCCACACTTTAGCTATTTTCTATTATATTGTTTCCGGATTGAAGCGATTGCAAAGTCGTGTAAGTAACGCGTTATTTCGTTTCCTAGTTTTACTACAACACTGGCAGTCTCGTTACCGTGATCAGAAAATAATTACACACAATAGGCCCTCTAACTACTGTTACCTATCTTGTTTCTCCGCCATGGTACTAACTAATACTATATATTGCAGCTATCTTGGAATGATTTATAGACCTGTTTCCTAGATCTATAAGCTCAGTCTTACCTTCGGCATCGTTAATCTCCAACGCAGACTACACAATCCTATTAGAACTGGTAAGATGGGCGCATACACAACCATCGCGGTTCCTCCAATTACCGGGGTAATGCCTCGACAGGGCCTTGCCAGCACGGTCGGCAAGGGACCTAGCCTTATGAAGGCTATCAGAACACTTGATGATAAATACTATTATAAGCATTCTAAGCATGACAAGGTTCCATTGTCGAAGGGCCCGGCACATGGCATCTGGAACCGACGCGAGAGTGATCTAGAGACTATCTTCGAAGTGTTTGATGAAGCATCTACGGAGGATTCGCCTGAGAAGGCTCTTTAGGAAAGGGATCATCTAGACGAATTCGCTGGAATAACTCTACAGCATCAAACTCTGCCAGGGAAAGAATCTGAGTAAGTTAGTTAGTACCAACGGATTAGATGATACTGACAATAGGATAGCGCTCAGCGATCCCATGGTGATGAAACCAGGGAATCGGGCGGCGCGTCAGCTGCTATATCCGACACCTCATTCACTCCTCCCATGAACCTCAAGAACCTGGTCCAACTAGACCAAGAGGGCCGGCGGCGCATCTTAGCGCCGCCTGGGGTTAGGGGCGATGTCTCTCCTATTAAGCACAAGAACCGATTTATATTCGAGGATCCAGAGGGGAAGAAGCATTTGATACCGCCGCCTGGCTTCCGGGATCTCTTCCCGAAGAAGATAGAGAAAACTACCTACACGGCTAATGAACCTACATTCTCTTTTCAGCGAAAGGATAACTTCGAAAAACTGGAGCTCAAATATGGAGGGATATCACTTGCCTTAATGGCCGAGAAGAAGAAACTAGCTGTGGCAACGCCGAGGAAGATGCCCTTTTCTATGGAGTATGTGCCACTTTAAACCCTAACATTTACTCTCCCCTTTTCTTATGACCAGAAATACTAACTAATTAGCCCGACTGGTTATCATGCCATCCTACGCAGTGAAACGGAGAGACCGACTAGTCTTCCACCGCCACCCCCGACCACAAATCGCCCAGTAGCTGGCTGGTCATCATCATTCGCTAAGAACATATTTGACATTGAGAATGATATTCTTTACAACGGTCGCTTGCCCGTTAGCACATTTTGATGTGATAGCTAGTAAATGCGGCTCTAACGCTGGGCTCACCTGTGAGTTACTGCAGACGCTTAGCCACGCTACCCGTTTGGTAGGACGTAGCTATCGTGCTGCAGTTGAGTTGCACGGTAAGCGTTCTCAAGATACGCTTTGCGTTAACGTAAAACTTTATTTCATTTGTAACACTACTTCGGCGTTGGTAGGCCTCCTTTTTACTCCGAAATACGGCGTCAATGATAGAGGATCTGCGGGGAAAAGCAAGCCAGGGAGTTATATTATCAGGTATAAGCGTTGGAGGATTCTTTTATCATCATTAAACGGCGTCAATGACATATATAATATGAAGATTCTCATATTGTCGCACGGCAGGGCTACTCATATAGCCCCAACTTCTTCTGCGGAGCCTGAACTTCCTCCTTAGCTAATACATGCCCTTATTTGGGACCCCAGCATCCAACTGAGACCCTCTAAACCTGCAGGGAAGGCTGTGTCACAAGACCTCTAGGGGTCTCAGAAGGAATAATCAAGGGAAGGCTACTACCTATAACAATGTGTAGACTAATTATATAGGACCGTTCAGACCCCAAAAGAATTATGACAAACAAAACGACATGTCATACGGACCCATCTATTGAGGGGCTTCCGAGACATTTCTTGGCATTATATGTGTATATATAGGCTGGCTCGGTCCCTTCTTCTCTAGAGTCTTCTAGAGAGTAAGAGACCCTTTGAAGCTATAGCCATTTATTCGATCCATAAGAAGAACAACTCCCAAGTCCAGTATAACTTCCCCTGTGACAGAACATGGCTCAACGTACACTCATCTCAGTCCTCTCCTTGAGCCAGAACCGCAGTGTTGTTCGGGCCATCCACGATCATATTTCCCCACATATATTCACAATTAATGGCATTTTAGAATCCAATCCATTTGAACCAAGCGAGCTAGCACTTGCTTTGAGGGTGGTGGAACCAAGACCACAGGTCGTTTTGGTTGGTCGTGGCTATAGCGAAGAGGAGACTTCCAGCGTCCGCCAAATTTTCTCTCAATACATGACAGAGGTGGGGATCGAGAAGGGCACTGTCATCAAAATCACGTCCCAGATATTCGAGGAGGTCGGAAAAGAAGGTGTGCCGGAATGGGTGCTTGGTCAGTTGGACAGCTTCTTCGGGAAATGACTACATTATCGTCTATAACCTCATGTTTAATCAAGTGTATTGTCTGCTCCTAATGGTGGACCACAGCAGGGTCTGCTAGAACGCGGTTAAATGAATTTGCGACGTATTCAAGCCGAGTGTGCTTGAATTGCAGAACGTGTGCGGTGGATCCCTGGAGACTTTCTCATAGAAACCGGAGGTTCTCTGAAAGTCTTTATTTCCATCATATTTAAACTATCTAAGTTATGAATGATCACACCAACATCGTATGAATTTCTGTCTAGCTACTATCTCCACATCCCGTAAGATTATATATGCAATAGTCCTTAATCTATACTACTTAATAAAAACTACAAATATTTTTGACTGACACTCCTAATTTTTCTCAAATTATCGACTGATGCAGCGACACGTCGTGTGATCCCTCATACATGACATCTACTGTTCCCTTCCCTGTATTGTTGCGCATGAAACTGGCTCGCCCACAGAGTATAGTTGTCTAGTGCAAGTCGTAGAATTACTTTTGCTAGTCCAACCCTCCTGTGCTAGTAACTCTAAGTAGAAGTTTGTAGGCTTCGAGTCCGCTCCTAGCTCTTTCTGCACCAAGTCCGCATCGCAAGCATAGTCGTCGAACTCTTGCAACTTAGTTGTATGGACTTGGCGTCGTTGGTTATAATCGAATATTACTCGGATGCCTCAAATTTTGGAACGAGGTCGATCTTTCCATTCTCCCGTTTTTCCAGTCTTACGGGATTATTATTATTCTCCTTCTTCATCTCCTTCCTGAGCTCATCGTCCCCTATATCATTAGCCCGGTCAAGTAGGCTCGCTAACTCATTACCTGTGAGTTGGGAGACAGCATGCCAGGTATTTCCTTGCCTCGAATATCGCGTGAACTTGATATATGTAATTGTCGTGCTGCACACACACAGAATATGGAATGCGAGAAGACCGGCAACTGAGAGAAGACCTTTAATACACCCGTTTTCTCGGCACCCCCCTGGGACCTCCACCATCCTAGTATAGCCAATCCGGACATTTTCCGCCCCGGTGAAAGCTTTGAGAAACTCGCTATATAACGTGTTGGCGAATGTTGTTGTGAAACCCTGCACGGCGTCGACGGCCCTGCTTGTCTCATCAATCGTGTCCTGCATGAGCGATGCTACTTCAGGGTGCACGAGTATGCCGTGAAAGGCGCACCGCGTGCAAGCTTGGAACGTTGTGTTTCTTCCTACTAGTATGGTGTTGTAAAGCGCGTTATTGTACTTTGTGAGGACAATTTCAACCAAGGTCTGGTTAGGCTGTATACTCCAAGCACCGGATTCTACAGGAGAATACGTCGCGGGGGAACTCATATTTTTTATTGTGAGCACACCTCTATCGGCATAGGACACGGTTTCCTTGGTGATGCCGAGATATTTTCGGACCGCTGACGAATCGCCAACGCTCGTGATAGACCAATTTCCCAGAGGCTCTACCAATTTGCCTGTGGCCACCATATCAACCAACGAGAAGGCGGCGTAAAAGTTCGAGAAGCAGAGGGTGGCGTTGACGAATCGATCCTCCTGCATTTCGTAGGTGCGCCACTCCCCAGCTGTAGTTGTAGTCATATTGTGAGAATTAATTGAGACGTTCCAATCTTTCTTATGCATGTTTGTATGGAAGAGGAGATACATAGAGGAATGATTGGACCAAGGCTCGATAACTGAGTCCCAGTCTAATTTTGCCGCCTTATGCCATTGATCGCCGCCTACAACGTCCACAAGGCACAATGAGCTGCTCCAGCCAGCCGACTCGTCTACTACACCGGGTATAGTGCAGTTGAAATTGGCTGAAAAACATCCTTCCGAGTTACACAAACTCGTCACTTCATGGGCTCTCTGAAGGCTTTCCCCATAATTCAGTGTTCCGGTTGCGAGTCCGCTCTCGCATGCGTCCCCAAGTTGATCTAATTTGCATGGACGCTTCCGGAATGTGATACCTTGCGTCATTGGAGGCATGCAAGCGATGTTAGACGACAAGACGATAGCATTCCCATTATAGGAATGTATCGCAGTCCTCATATTAGGTTCCCGCAGGGGCAGAAATGCTCTTCTTCTGAGCCCCGTAGTACTAAACCCTTTAGGGTCAGGGGAAGAGCTAGCATTAGACGGGAGCTCGCCGTAGATCGCATATACTGGGGGTTGATATAGGGTTGGCGGGGCGGTGAACAATGCTGTGTCCTCGGCGATGTAATCATTGACTGGGAACAACGCTACGTTTTCTGCGATTGTAAAATTGTGTAAATCTATGAATAGAAGGGTCGATGCGAACTGGAGTGCCAATACACTAGTTAAAATAGAAAAGACCAGAGCTGTTTCTATGGAGAACGTGCGCAAGATTGGTTTTAATTTCGAAGCCAGTTCTGCCAGTCGTAGTGGGCCATTATTAACAGACCGGAGAATAGAGAAATGGACGACTTCGGACTTGGGAACATAGTGCCTCTCGAGGAAGAGCGCCGCTAGCATACTGGTGCATGTGGTGGCCTGGATGGCCGTGGCGGTTCGAATAACTAGAGCTGCAAGCGTTATTGCTTGACTAGACCACCCTCCAAGAATGATCGCGCGCCACGCAGAAGACGCGTCAACTGCACCTAATGCAGTTCCCTGTCCAGTCCACAAGAAGATGAGAAAGCCTAAGCTGACGAGAGATGCCAGAGTACCTCCAGCAATAGAGAGTAACCCACTAGTCCCAATAGATTCTCTCAGGGTTAACTTTGTCCTGACGTTACACAATATTGAGCTTTGGGCGTCATTATTAGTCAACGTGTCATCGACTGACTGTTGTGCCCAGTAGAAAAGAAGCTCTTCAGAATGGGGATCAGAAAACTGTCCGGGTCGAGAACGGGTATAGTTGTTGTCGGAAGGATGGTATGTTGACATCGTGTTCAATGATCTACTGGGGGCCACCTAAGTAGCGGGCCCAGAGGAATCACAATAGCTGAATGGAGTTATATCGGAGCTCGTAGAAGGCCGCTATGATATTTCTTGTTTGCAGTTTAACTTTAAGTTAAACAGAACTCATCAATTGTTGGGTAGAGGTTGGAGGGACGCAAACCGATGAAATTATGATTTCGAGTGTGTGCATCTATGAAGATCGTGAAAATGATCAGAATTGTTGAATTGTCATAAAAGGGATCAACTCCATAAATTTCAGAAAAACAAAACTAGTTGTTGAAATGCCAGAATAACTGCAGAGATAATCATATACCTGTTAAATACTATCTAAGCAGATTTATTAAACTAGAATTACCCTTGAAAGGGAAAGGATCAAACATCTATTGTTTTCAACCATTTGGAGTCGGTTGCATTACGCTGTATAATAATGCGAGGGACTGTGGCTAAGAGAATAGCCCCTACAGTAGGTTGCAATTATTACTCATCCCATCTCTACTTACGACCTTGGCATACAACCGGCAGTTCTATGATTGGCACTGCGTGATAGCTGAGCGAATAAGCATTTCGAGTATAGAAAGATCGTCTCTCCTTGCGGCGCAGTCGACATATTTATGTTGTAATAATCCTCTATTCGAGCATCTGTCCCTAACCTATTTTTATCCTCCAGTCGAAACAGAGAGCCATACCTATATTTGAAGTGACAGACCATTAACGTTGCTTCATTGCTAATCTACCCCAACTAACCAAGAGACTGCGACGCGACCCCGTGGGAATAATGCGACTCGGTAAAATCCTCTGATACAACTGCCAACGATTTGCCTAACTTATCGTGCTACTAGCAGTCAGCAACAGGCTGGCGTACAACATTAGTTCTCGTGTCAGAATGCGATGGATACAACATTTCTATATTAATGCTTGACATCGGACGCCAAGAAATGTTTTAGTAAGAAGATCATTGTATTAGGGCCAACAATTGAAATCAAGCTATAAATGTTGGAGTACATTATTTGCCTGTTGCTTCGGCTTTAACATTGTGGTCTGGAGCAAAATATAAATCTATTCACATTAATAAAGCGAGCTGCTACTATCATCCTTTATACGATATCTCATTCTCGGTGCATTTCTAAAGCGAGGAAAGATAAATGTTGGATTCCGCCATAACCTCTCCCCCTCGCTGATAATTTGAAGTTCTTCTTTTGGAGACGGGGCACTAAAAAAAAAACTCGTGAGCTATTCTCTGTGCTCGTTTGGGTTCCCCATTGCCGTTCGACTAAGACACTTGGGTCTGATATGGAGCGTTTTCGGGCTGGTTCAACTCCGCCTTCCACTAATGTTTGCTTGATCAATTTCTGGTTAACGATAAAACCTACGGAGATCCTCGCAAGTACCTTGTACGGCACTCCTTCAAGCCCATTAGCCTATTTAGACACCTGGCATACGGCGTCTTGCCTGTGATCGTCTTCTTTATATGTCTTGTCGCCCCAGCAGCCTACGAACCTATACCAAGAAGTAGAAGCATCAGAGGGCTAGACAGCTTTCAACGTCATGTCCTCAGGAGAAAGCTCGTAAATCCAGAGGTTCTTAGAGGGATTCCAGAGAATTCCTTTCGATGTATAGTCTAAGATCACTGTGTTCTCTCCGTCTGTTATGATGTACTCGTGGTCTCTAAGAAGGGTTATCCGTAGCTTGACGCTATATAGAGGGCGTGGGTGACTGGTACCCTTCAATACCATATAGAGCTTGTTTACCTTTGCCGGCGAACATGATAGGCTGGCATTGTTATTCAAGGTTGTATTATCGGAGAATAGATTACTCACACGACTTTCGAGCTTTTGTGTCGACTCGTAGGCATATACACTCGCAGAAGCGTGGCGGCTTAAGAAGACCGCCGTTGATTTCCAATCTCGAAAACTAGTTGCTGCTTTTAATCCAATATGTTTTTCGTTATAAAAATGGTAACGATCTAAAATATTTTTAAATTTTAAACCGTAAAAACCAAATTATATAGTTTATATTTATAATAATCATTTTAAATACTTTTTATAATCTGCTATTATTACAGTTTAAAGCTTGTAGGCAAATCTTTTATTAATTAGCTTGTTTAAAATATTTATTTATAAAAGCTTGCAAATTTTAAACAACAGCTTAGTTAAATAACAGAAAAGTTATTATTATCATATAAAGCTCCATAAAATAGAAAATATCGAGTGCGAAATATATTAATTAAAAAGAAAAAAAAAGAAAAAAATAAACTCTGCAAAAAGACTTTACACAAATAAATAATATATATTTATAAAGAACCAGAAGCTATCGTTAAACTTGTTAACCTAATATATTGGTTATTTTACCGAGCATCTTCAGGCCCCTGCCGCTTAACTTCCTACCTTATTAAGTCACACAACAGCTACCGCTGCTACCGCTAAAGCGATTTATTACTTACGATAAATATTTAACGTTTATAAAAGATATTGCTTATACTATTGGGTACCTACAGGTAACAGACTTGAGACGTGCAGAGTGAGACAGGAAAGATGTAGTTTATTAGGTTTTGTTTCCGTTAGGAGTCATGATATCATTCAACACGAGAGTGAAGTGGAACAGGGCTAAATTTAACCAAAATCAATGAGAAGAAAAGAGATCATAAATCTGCGACAATGTCTAGAAAATCAGAATCTGGCCTAGCTATCTAGGTAGGTAATTTCCAAAGTGGTGGGAGGTAGGAGTCTGGGCTTCGGCAGCTCTCCTTATCTACTCTAGCTGGCTAGCCAACTCAAACTGTCTGTCCTCCGTCTTGCAAGCATCTGGTTATCGGGGTGGAAAAAAAGAAACTCATGAACGGCGCTGGGTTTCAGCGGCTTCCCGTCAACAAATGCGAAATCCCATCCGTTGATAATCTGAACTAGAAGTATCTTGGCAGACATATCCGCTACGAGGCGTCCGGGACAAGCCCAGCGGCCTGAACCCCACGTGAGAATATCTGAATCGATGGTGCGGAACGGCCGAGCTCGATGTTGTTCTATTTTCTCTTCGGTACAGAATCGAAGCCCTTGGTACTGTTGCGGATTCTCAAAAATTGTGGGATCCAGGGCGCGTGAAGGTCCCGACATAGTTATGAATTGACCCTTCTGCAGCTTGGCTCCGGCTAGAGTGCATTCTTGCTGCACAACTCGGCTATACACGATAAGTGTGCCGGGGGCTAGCCTAGCCGTTTCCTTCATGGCAGAATCTAGCTTCTCCAGCTCAGACACTGCCGCCAGACTCCATACGCCCCCTATGCTTTCGCTTTTGGAGCGAATCTCCTCTCGGACGGCATCGAGAACATCCGGGTGTGCCACCAGGTCTACGAGTGCGCGACATACGAAGTTGGCAATACTGTATGTTGACCCGGCAGCTACGGAGCCACAGAGCGTTGTTAATACGTCGGGGTCTCGTTCCAGGGCAGTCCGACCATCTTTCACCATCCACGACACGAGGCTCGGATCAACATCCTGGACCTTGCCACTCGCGTAGCGCTCAGCCTGGCTTCTCACGGCCGGTTTGACGAAGTCCCCTAGTTCTCGCCAATTGGATTCCATCCTCCATTTGGATGGGAGCAACCAGACGAACAGCGGTTGAAGGACAGACGGAAAAGTGCGCATCACGAAGGCAGTCTGAAACACTGAAATTCGATAGGAGATTAGCCTGGGTCTGTAACGAGTAGTAGTGCATAGAAAGAGTGTTACCATTGCTCGTTAGCTCATGAGTCAATTCCACCAGTCTAGAGTTCTCAGCCATCTTGGCGCCAAACAGGGCCAGAGCAATACCCTCGCTGAAGCATCGTACCGTAGCGGGAAGTGGTTTGAAGGGAACCCACTCGTCGCTTGTAGTGAACTCCCGCGAGATGGCAGACGAAATACGACTGGCAGTGGGCGCAAATAACTCAGACAGCGCGGGACTGATCCGCCCCAACAGCATGCGAACATGATAGTTGGTATTTTGTACTACTCTCATGCCCGTGAGATCCCCTAACAGTGTGAACGCATGTGATTGTCTGCTGTTGAGCATGTCGGCGCTCATGCGATTCATCTCGGGGATCAGGGATGACGGAAGCACGACGAGATCTTTATCCCCTCGTGCTAGTATATACGGACGTCCATCGGCCTTCACAGTTTATGGTAGTTAGTCATCGCCCAAAGACAGATGTAATCTAAAGAGATGATAGTTAGAAATAGACTACCATCTATTCTAAACGCGCACCTTCTCATCTGCAGCTGCAAGAATCTCCCGTGCCCAAATACACCAGCGAATTCTTGCAAATAGCGACGGCTCGAAGGAAAAGAGCCTGTTGGCAGTCATCATGGCACCCTCGGAGCGCGGCTTCCACATGAAATATACAGCCATCCAGGTCACGGCCATAATAACGAACGAATACTTAGCGGTGTTCGAAACAGCATCATCACTGATGGAACCCCTGCTAAGCTGCACTGTCGTGTTAAGAAATGAATCCATATTGTGTGGCAAACTCAAAAAATCAACAAATTGTACCTTGCAAGGAGCTCGCTAGAATGTGATATGGATATTTCGTTTGAATTATTGTCTCTCTGCTTGCTTGATATTATGTCCTTGCGTATACGTGTAACGTCGATACCTCCCTATTAACTTTTAATCTATTTACCTCTTAAACATGGATGTGTATATGCAACTATCTAATTACAAGGTCCCCTTATTGGTGACTAAATATGTTCGGCCTAGCAGCAACCCGAGTTCACCGAGCCATCTATCCAATGCAACAGCGGGCCTGGGCGCAATCGGGATAGATCATCGAGCTGAACAAGACACATTTTCCTACAATAGGCAGCTCGTTCAGATCGGCCGCGAGCCCTGATGTGCCTGGATGTACCTATGCGTATGTCTTGAAAAGGCGGAAACAGGAAGCTCGGCCACGGGGCCGAAGTGTTACATGGCGCTGGAAGAATGCTGCATTTGCCTCGGAAGCTGTCTCACACATGCGCAGTCCCACCCCGGCTGGAGGGCATCGATAATGTATACCATGTCAGGCGAGGACGCCACAGCGTTAGCCTACCTGCTGCAGGACAATGCACCCAGGCGGCGCTTTTCTTCTACGCTGAGCGCAACGCCCCCTCACCGATAAAATACTGCGTAGGTGCATTGTTAATAATAACTTGTGACGTTTCATTTTGGAGAGAACCCCATGTTCCGGTCCCGCTTACCCATCAATTATACCCTCGACACGGAGCCTCGCGGCGGATTCATCGAGGGATTCGGTCTGGTCTAGGATATGATCCCTCGTATCTGCGATAATCTAGTTGCTGGCAGTGCCAACCCGTGAATATAACAAGCTCTTAATAGTCAAACCTAATCATATCCGCCTTCTCACGTCAGATTGTCCGGACACATGTTCAACCCTTTTACTACCATTTCACTCTCTTCTTCAACATAGGACTCATGGATGATTCCAGCAAGCCGGTGGCATCGGCGATCACTACTCCGCTAGTAATTGTCTCTGCCATCTTCCCCGCGCTCTCCGCCTTATCTATATTTCTGCGCTTCTATGCTCGTCGAAAGTCCCGCCAAAGCTATCATGCCGATGATGCCTGGGTGGTTGTTGCCTGGGTAAGTTTCATCAATTGGCCATTTCCAGACGATGTAGAGTTCATAAAACCTATTGACCTTGCTAATTGCCCTCTCCCTAGGTCTCCGCCCTCGTGCTTAGCATTCTTGTTTGGACCTTCACCGCGCTGTCGGGTGTCGACTATTATCGTGTCGATGTAATCACGGGAACACAGTATTCACTTGAGGTGAGTTACGTATTCATCATTTCCTACATTGGAGAACTCCCTATAGATGACTAACAGAGTACCTGTGAATCAAGTTAATATTCTTGTCGTCGGTTTTAATTCAAGTACCCTTATCCACGGTGAAGATATCAATCTTGCTATTCTACTCCCGGATCTTCCCCAGTCGCAAATTCCGCATATGCGTTTGGACTGCTATTGCCACTGTTACGCTCTGGGGCATCATCTTCGCCGTTGTATGTACTGTCCTCACTTTCTTAGACAACTTAAGCTCAGTATCCTCGCTCACGTCTATTATATAGCTCGTGATTACACAAGTCGATCCCATCTCCCAATCTTTCAAGTTGCCCGGTGGTCGCTTGAGGTACAATTCCGCGGCTCTTGGACTTGGGCAAGTTGGTTCGAGTATTGCGCTAGACTTCCTGGTCTTACTGTTCCCAGTACCTATGATATATAGGTTGAAGATGGCACCGTGGAGGAGACTATCCGTTATATTAATATTCTGGCTCGGGGCTTTGTAAGTTCTACCGCCGTCTACCTCTCGCCAGAGAATATTGCTCATCATGAACTTTCATAGCTGCGTCGTTGCCGCAACTACCAGGCTAGTCCTTCTAGATCAATCTATTCAGGCGGTCCTTGAATCGCGGAGTAGTGTTGGTATGTCATTACAATACGCTTCGAGCTTGCCTGCGCACTTCTCTCTACGCCGTCGAAAAGCTAACAAATCTGTACTAGCCGTTCAATCCAAACAGTTTATTTTCCTCATTTTAGAACCCAATTGTTCTATTATAGCCGCGTGCCTGCCATGCTACGGACCTCTCCTCAAGGCCGGTCGCGGACCAGAATCCTTGATCCGAAGTGTACGGTCAATGTTCAGTCTTCAAAGTCGCACCAACTCGAAGAACTCGTCTCCTATAGCTAGCAATGTGAGGAATATGAACTCGGCGTCTATAGCGGAGTCACAAGTAGAGCTTCGGTCACATGAGTGGTCAGGCAAACTCCAACGAGATGTACACTGCGTGGGTGGTGGTCTGGATTCGCCTACTGGCGGGCCTCACAACCCTGTAAATAGCGGTATTTATGTCACGAACGGCATTACTGTACAGAGCGAGTGAGCATACGGCGTATCTGGGAGACCGAAATGCGTCGAGTGGAGACTTTTGTGATGGTATGGAGGAGCTTATTGGATCGTAGGGTATGCAACGTGGTGCACGCGTGAGTTGTGGCGGATCCCGTGGTTTTATGAATATGGAATAAGATATCTATTGAATGTAACTATACTAGTCTTACGTGGGAGGAAAATGTTACACTACTAGCTATATTTCGTATCACTCTCTGGACTGATAGTCAGGCTGACTTACTATTGTGAAGCCCATGAGCTACAAGCAGGCTATTTGCAGCCCTAGACAGTTCGTAGGCATGCCAGTGCATGTCTTTTTTTTGGTGTATCTACTTAAGTACGTTCGTGGCCATGCGGGTGGCGATCAGCAAGCCAGCGGGTAATATTGATTATATGAATAGCCAGGGGTAGGTCAGGGGTACGCGTAGCTAGGCATTCACAGCGTTCTAGACGGTTTGCGCCACTCGATTCCCCAATGCAGCAATGGTCGATAGTTGTAGGATAAAGAAGAGTTCTCGGCCCATCTCTGATACAATCTAGGTGCTTTGGTTTCGGATTCAGCGAATGTTCTTCTATTTTCAAGCGGCCAAATCATTCTCCTCGATTCGAATACAGGTCAAAAGGGTTTCTTGAAATGGCATCAGCCATCCCACTACCTGTGAACAAATGGATCGGGTTAAATATAAACATGGAGTATTTTCAAAGCGTCCCGGCCTATTTGCATGAGCTGACAGAATGGCTGCCATGGTTGCTGTTGTTGGGCTTCCTGACGTATTGTACAACGGATGCGATCTCGACAAAACGGCTTATTAACCAGTTTCGTCAATTTCCTCTAGTCGGTAGCCCTTCACTAACCCCAAAGTTCATTTCCAATCTCGCTTTTGCTCGTAGGGCAACTGATATACTCACTGAGGGTTATCATAAGGTAAGTCCATCATTGAAGACAACGGATGTCATTCCGCTTTTTCTTATTTAATGCACAAGTTGACCGTCATCGTCCAAGTTCAAAAGCTCCGCATTCCAACTCATGCGTGGCGATGGAAGGGTCGTAGTTCTTCCACTATCTCTCCTCGATGAACTTTCCGCTCTTCCCGTCACAGTTGCAAATCCTCAGGCAGCTCTAGAGCGTGACCTTTTAGGGCCTTTCACCGGACTCAACTTAATTGTCGAAAACCGGCTTCACCATATCATCGTGCAACGAAAATTAACACCCCGCATTCCACTTCTAGTTTCAAGGATCGAAACCTCGATAGCACGGGCTACGGAGGATCTCTTGCCGCAGACTGAGGAATGGTCTGAGATCCTCGCGTATTAAGTTTTAGCCCAAGTTTCTGCTAGGTCCGTCGCTCATGTCATAGTTGGACCCGCTTTCTGTGAGAATAAGACATGGTTAAATATATCAACCCAATATACGGAAAGCTGTAAGCTGCACCTATATTATCATGTAACGTCTCACTGACTGCTCACAAAATAAGTGTTCAAAACCATCGTCGTTTTGCGCACCATGCCGCACTGGCTGCAAGGCCTTACCTGTTTTCTACTACCGTCCTACTGGGAGTGCCAAAGGCACCTGAGAGACGCTAAGTTGCTCCTTTCTGGTCATATCCAAGACCTCATTGAGAAGAATGATGCCGGGTCCTGGGAACCTAAGGACGACAACGCAGACGACTTGAGTGTACTGAGCTGGCTCTCCGCTATGGCGAAAGGCCGTGATCGGAATCCTCATGTGATAGCACACGTTTTAGTGCTGGTGGCATTGGCATCTGTTCACACGACACTTCTCAGAATGGTTAACGTGCTGTATGATGTCACGGCAGCTGGTCCAAGTTTGCGGAAGGAACTCATCGAAGAAATCCAAAAAGCCTCTGAGAAAGGATGGTCCACTGCCTCATACGATCAACTTCATCGCTTGGATAGTGTCATGCGCGAGTCACAACGGTGCTCGCCACCGACAATCTTGGGCTTGAAACGTCTTTTCCGCCAGGCGTACACATTCCAGGACGGTACGCACGTCTCAGCTGGGACATACGCCACGATGCCCATCTACGCGATCGAGAATGACGGAGAGCACACAACTGATCCGCAAGAGTTCGATGGACTTCGAAGCTTCCGAGCCCGGCAGGAACTAGAGGCCGCTAGTGACGGCGGAGTCGACGCCAAAGATCTATTGTTCTCCTCACCGACCCGAACAAGCCTCAATTTCGGGTATGGCAAGACAGCATGCCCTGGCCGCTTCTTCGCAAGCCAAGTCATTAAAATCGTACTGGTCAAGCTCTTGACCGAGTATGAATTCGATTTCTTACCCGAGGAAACAAGGCCCAAGAACATCCTAGTGCACGAATTCCTGTTTACCTGGCCATGGCAGAAGATGCTAGCTAGACGACAGAAAAACAGTGACACTCTGTTCTAACTGCTGTCAATATGGTGTGCATACGGCATGTGGCAGTGAAGAGACAGATGGACATGGGTTTGCCAACTGGGGTCCCTTGAGATCGGCGATTCGGTTACCTATTACATTACATCTGATCTGCACCTCCTTTAGATGCGATCTCTATAGACAATATACATACTGTAGTATGTAGTACTACCCATCGGCGATGTAATGATAAAAAGAAGTGCCCGTGGAAGGTTGCAGCGATTTCGCCAGACAATTCTAGCCTTCTGTTGTGCTCACATAAAAGGGAGAGGGAGGTACCTGGGTAGCGTCTGGGTAGCGGCTGCGGGGTGTGGAGCATAAGAATATCTTATTCGGGGAGGTATTATGGTCTTTCTCGATCCTACTTAGATTCTGGTCTAATAAGTTGCAACACAGTAATCTTCATAGTGTGTGTGTTCTACAGATTACCCTTGACCTTTCACTTACTTATGGTACTCGTTTACTCTCGCTAGGTGGCTTGATGTATGTGGCATTCTGGGAGTGGGACTCCCGCCCCACCTAGGTACATGTAGATACCTTAAGGATTAGGTATAAAGTACATACCTATGTGAATACTTAGGCAGGTAGTGTAGGTCGTAGATACCTAGGTACACTATGTATATACGCCGAGGTGAGCAGCGCAACCAATCACAGGCCGTTGCATAGAGCTATTTCAGACTGTAGAATTAATGGCGCTTATATCCAATGTTAGGTACTTTATGTACGTAGGATTCGTGCCACATAAGCACATAATTTTCATATGCGCTCCTACTGGTGCCACCATTGAGGTTGCTACGCAGTACACACGTTACAGGTTTGTATTGGTAAGTGATAGCGGACAGACTATGAGTGGATTTAGTTTTGCGCATCTGAGTAGCACAGAACATGCGCACTACCTACTTAGATGCAATGCTGAGCGCTCGCCCAGGCGGAAATTCGGGGTTCAAGCCTCAATGCTGCATGCTCGCAGAATATACCTAAAATGGAATACCTAGGCAGAGATTTGATCACGAGTATGCTACATTTAGCTACCTACTCAGTAGGTACTTGGTTGAAATCCCGTGGTCGCCGACCTATCCGACCTATCCATAACACGTTGAAGCATTCCTCCCGACGTCCCCACGTTCCCATGTATAAGTTGCGGCTCTGCTGCCAAGTAAGTAGGTGTAGGTACCTAGGTAGATACCTGACCACCTCCATGTACTATATAAGTTGGACACTTGAAGTACAGCACAGTGTGGGCACAACAAGTTGCACTATCCATCCCTGAAGAAATGCAGTTCGCCTCATGAGCTTAACTTCATAGTACTGTATGTACATGTAAGTAGAGCATGGTAGTTGTGCGAGCCTTGTTAGTTACTACCTACCAACCGAATACTACCTACCTAAGTAGCAATCGCATGCATGACCATTTGAAATTAAGTATCGTACTGCCAGCCTTGTATGCATGCTGTAAGCCGGACCGTCCCGGTGCATGCGTTCCTGTTTGTGGGGGGGGGGGGGGGGGTCCTCTCTAGGTAACTATGTACCTAGTAACCAAAATTATTGCTGGGAGGGTAGCATTGGCTGAACAGCCACTGTAAATACCTCCTAGCAACGGTACCGAATATTGCCGAAGAGCATGAGAAACTAAGACAATGAATGACCTGAATCAAGCCACATCGGAATAGAGCACATCCGTTTTTGTGTGTTGCCTATCCCCTACCCGCGTGGCTCTTAGACCACCTTCTCTCCCTTACCTATTGCACTATATCCTATCTACCTTGTTTGTATTGATCTGAGCATAGCGTTGCTGTTAGCCCATTACCATCCTTTTGAGCCTCTTTCGCCTGAACAGCAGACCACTAGCACAATGTTAACGGAGACAACTTCAGACGGTGTGAGCACCGCTGTCGAGCCAACAGATCAGAAGAGTCCTGGTTCTCCTGTTGTTGAGGCACAAAACGACATCAATGATGACATCGACCCCGAAAACGAAGTCACCGGCGTTAAGCTTCTTCTGATCCATATAGCTATCTGCCTGTGCACATTCTTGATCGGTCTGGTAAGTCCATCCTAGTAACACATCTACCGCCCTCACCCGAGCTGTTGTATGCTAAAACTAACAATTCACTAACACAGGATTTTAACCTGCTTGCCACTGCTATTCCTGTTATCACTGTTGAATTTAACTCTATTCGCGACGTTGGTTGGTACGGTTCGGCATTCATGGTTGCGCTGTGAGTAACTCATTATTTAAGTTGAGAGTGAATCGCGGAACCGTCAGAAGCTAACGGGAACCATTTTTCTTTGCGACACAGAGCCGCTAGCCAACCTCTGGCCGGAAAAACGTATACGCTGTTCTCCAAGAAGCTCACGTACCTAGTATATCTCTTTGTCTTCGAAGTAGGGAGTCTCGTGTGTGCCCTGGCACCTACGTCAAAAGCCCTGATCATCGGTCGCGCAGTGGCTGGATTAGGTGCCTCAGGGGTGTTTGCAGGCGGCTTCACCCTCCTCACGACAATCATTCCTCTACATAAGCGCGCCATATGGACTGGGACATTTAGTTCAATATTTGCCCTGGCCAGTATTATCGGACCAATTCTAGGAGGTGCTCTAACGCAAAACGTTAGCTGGCGATGGTGCTTCTATATTAATGTGAGTACTCAACCAGATCCCTGACCCTGGAGTCCCATTAGAAAGCTCACACATCATCTTCAGCTACCTATTGGCGGAGCCGCGGCTGCTTTATTCTTTATTCTTGTCCATCTTCGAGCCGGGAAGCTAGAGACGCAACCCTTGCTTACTAAACTTGAAGCCCTAGATGGCTTGGGATTTATCCTGATTGCAGGGCCAATAACCATGATATTGCTGGCGTTGATATGGGGGGGTGTTGAATACCCTTGGAACTCCTCCGTCGTGATTGGGCTTTTTGTAGGCGCGGGTGCTATATTTATACTTTTCATCTTCTGGCAGATTCATCGAGGCGAAAAAGCGCTTATCCCACCAAGGATATTCAAAATCAACCGCAATCCGGCGCTACTGTGTTCTGCCGCCTTCTTCGTCAACGGCCCGTTTCAAGTTGTTATTTACTGGCTGCCTATCTGGTTCCAAGCCGTGCTACATGCAACTCCAACGCGAAGTGGTATTAATTACTTCCCTACAGTCATAGCCGATGTGCTTGCGGCTTTCATCGGCTCCGGTATTGTCATGGCCCTGGGGTGGTGGAATCCCTTTCTCCTATTTGCTGAAGCCACGGTCAGTTTGGGTGGTGGCCTGCTGAGTACATTATACCCCAAAATCTCCACTGGGCACTGGATCGGCTACCAAATTTTCGGAGGTATCGGTTATTCTCTTGCTTCCAATATTGTAAGTGCAAGTTATTTGTGACTACATGATACGTTATTACTGCTGATCGCCGCAGAGACGCTAACGCTACTTTTTGATTTGTAGTCTCACCTTGGGATGCAAGCGTCACTTCCCCAAGATCTCGTGCCCATTGGAGCATCCACTTTACTCACAGTTATATCTACCAGCTGTGCGGTCTTCAATGCCGTAGCCCAAGCGGTCTTCCAAGAACGAATACAAATCAATCTAGGCCATGTCGTCTCTGCGGATACAGTGAAGAACATCATCAACGCCGGCGCACTCAATTTTGAGGCATTTGTCAGTCCGGACAAACTACCTCAGGTTATTGATGCGTATAGCAAGTCAGTTACGCAATTATTTGTGAGTTGATTCCCGCCGTTTCTTCTAGTCCAAGTTCATAGCTAAAAAAAAAACAATGAGCAGTATATACCAGCGTCCGCGCCAGTAATTTCATTCCTGATCATCCTCGGCTGCAAATGGACCTCCACCAAAGCAAAGAAACAAGCGAAAGACAGCGCTAAAACGGATGATGCCAGTCAAGAGAAGGTCTGATTACCAAACAAAAGATGATGCGTCTCTAGCAGTAACTAGTTCTTTACCATTACGACCTGCCGTATTAAAACACGATATACTTACTGAATATATGTGTGTCGTTGCTATACTTATATACTATCAGAATGTATATAAGAAAAGTTTGGATATTTGTACAGGTTATATTAGGAGTCGGAGAGGGAAAGGCAAAGAAGAGCTGTACAGATTCCGGATTTTGCATACAAATGTTGAAGTATTAGTATGATTCTAGCGAGGGTGGGCGCTCTTCTCTGACTAGCACTCACAGCCCTGTCAGGTATATTCTTAGGATATTCGTTTGACTATGTTGGAGGTTGGAGGTTGGAGGTTGGAGGTTGAGGGCAGGGCAGTCTTTAGCATAGATGCAATATTGAACACCATGGTCACTCTGAGATCCCCATTCAACTATTGTCAAATCACTATAACCACTACAAATGCGTTAAGCCACGAGCTCTTGTAATCGCATTATGCAACAATTCACATTTGCGATGCTGTCTATGGCGCGCCTCATCAGAGCCATCCATTTTTATATAAAGGACTTTTAAGCTCCTTACGCTGTTACTACCTTTGTAAGTCGCGGTGTGTGTCACAGCCTGTAACTAGCGCTGTGCTGCACTTATGTACTTTTGACCTTTGTGTTGAGTTCCTATAATTCATTTTTCCTCTACTCGGAGCTGAACCGTATAATACTATTACTTTAGATAAGTAGTTCATACGATTAACTAAATGAATATGACGTCCCGCCTGCTGCGAATCAGTGCGAATCTCAATCTAAAATTATATATCGCTCTGTTAGGGGGCCTTGCTGTATGAGACTGCCAAGCGGTCTTGGCAGAGTTGGTGCTAAAATGGCTTGTCAAGGGGATCCGGGGGATATACAGTAAGGAATAAAACAGCCCTAAATCTGGGGTCCTGTAGATCTCATCTCTGTCGTACTCCACTCCCTAATCTAATTAGCGGCTACTAGCATGATAGCGCTGTGCACTAGATCTCATATTGGAACTGGCTTCCATCAGCAACCACATCGCCTTGAGACGTGGGTAGCTTGCCGTCAAGGAGTATACACACAAGCTGATAATAGCTTACCCTAGCTCACCTACATAAGAGATCTGAGCTTTGGCAAGTCAAAATGCCTATAAAATACTTACCACGTACGCCACATATAGGCCCACCTACTATGTAGGTATGCACACTTAGCTCTAAGGTAAATCTTGTACTTGATTTTCATAACGCTATATTACACACAAGCCGCAACTCAACGCGACGCCGTAGCTACTTGCAAATCCCTTTGGGTGCCTTTTCGGCACTAGTACTTAACAGGTAGAAAACCGGGATTATGCACATACCAATCGGAATTTATTCAAGCATTATATACTACCTAGTCCGATTGGCACATATGTTATCTACGTAGTCCCGATTTTGCACTTTATAAGTACTAGGTAGTGCACTCAAAGGAATACTGCATATATTATACGCGGTGTAACTAGGCTTATACGATATATAATCAAAAAAGCTATAAAATAATATCGCTTGTATTATTAAAGTCGTTGCGTAAATTATTGTGGCGTTGCGTACTTGTTTCTCCCAGGTAAGCTAGGATAGGCTTGTCTGACTACTCCCGTCAAAATAACTTTAAACCCTTGAATAAGCAAGGACACACTGTACGGACCCCTGATGGCGCAATGTTTGCCCCGAATACATGCTACGTACGGTGACAAAGAGAGATATGGTCAATTCTAATTGAAATATGTTGATGTTATGGACGATCTGAGTAAGGATGATTGCAGTTACGCTACATTAGCAGAGCACCCTTCGTGATCCGGAGCGGTACGAGTGAGTGTGTGCGTGCGTGTTCCCGACAGGGAGTGTCTCAAGCATCCTTGTGGGCATTCGCCACGAAGTCCTGGAGGTTCGTGCCCTTGGGCGCCCCATTCCAGTCGAGGCCCTGCTCGTCCATGAGCTTCGCGCGCAGCGCCATCGCCTTCTTCCACGCCGGCCGCTGAACCATACGCTCGTGCCAGTCCTGGACGTGCGGAAAGCCCTCGAATTTCTTGGCATCGGGCACGCCCAGCGTGGCGTCTAGGCGGTCGTTCCACGGCACGAAGGCCAGGTCCGCGAACGTCATCTTGTCGCCCACGAGCCAGCGCGGCTCCGGCTGGGCCGCCAGTACCCCATCGAGTACCCCGAGCACCCGCTTGATCTCGTTGGCATAGCGTTCGACCGCCGAGGGAACCTTCTCGGGATGCAGGTACGTGAACCTGGAGACGTGATGTCCTGGTTAGCAGGGTAGCTAAGCTAGATATACTGTTGGTAGATGCTGCGCAACGTACCAAGTGCATTGCCCGAAATACGGGCCTTGTCCACTGACTTGGAACATGAGCCACTGGTTGAGGAGGTTCCTCTCCTTCAGGGTGTCGTAGGTCAATTTCTTCTCTGTATCATACTGCTCGACGAGGTACTGGATGATAGCACCCGTCTCCCAGAGCGTGACGTCGGTGTTCGGGTCCTCAATAGCTATCCATCCATATTAGCAAAGTGGCGCTGCCGAAGGCGCGGGGCGGGGCGGCCCAAACCTGGTACGCGGCCGTTGGGGTTCACATCAGTGAAGGGCTTCGACTTGACGTTTTCGAATCGGATGGACTCTACTTTATAGGGAATACTAAGCTCTTCTAGCACAGCCACGACCTAACCTTACAATCAGTCATGGCTCATAATGGCCTGTGTATGCCGTGATGGCGGTTTTACCTTCCAGGGGTTGGGTCCGGGGGCTATCGTGAGGTCAGCGAGATTTGATGGCTGGGTGTGCTACAGCGCCTGTTGAGAACTTACGAGCAATCCAGATTTTAATTGGCTTCGTCATGGTGTATTGGAGATGTTGATTACTTAAGCTGGCGCGGCGGTTTGAAGAAGGAGAATGCAGAGTGGGATGATGAGTGGGAGAGATTTTGGAAATAAATGTGCTACCTTCAGGTAGGCGGGGGAAATAGGCAGCAAGGAAGTCAGGCGAGGGGTAGCTAGGGAGAGAGCGAGAGACAAAGAGGTAGTAGGCAAACTTGAAGCAGACTGTCTCGCCCCCATCATGAGTTCTGTACAGTGAGTTCAGCCTCATTGACTCGTTTACACTGCTGTCATCTGCTGTCGGGGTGTGTGCAAGTACCCTGGTATCCATGTACTCCGTGTACACAGGTACCTTCAATGTTGCAATCTTACATGCGGGTAGCTGCTTTGATCCATGTCAAAATCGCAGATTTGAAATGCTACACAGTATTCTAAAAAGGAGGGGTCTTGCGTGAGTTTGATTCGTTGGCATCCGAGGGAGGACGACCCCCGCCCCCTTCTCTTTAATCTCTACTGTTACACATCATAAGCGCCCTAGTCTGCCCAAGCTCTTATGCATAGTAGGTAGTGATACTGTGATAGATAACATATGTAGGCAGGCTCGCGCCGTTGGTGTCAATGATGTGAGTTTTTGACAAGGCTTTGAGTGGAACGTTGGAAAAGCCACATGCACCACCTCCCTTACGTGGTCTTAACTCGGTACTTTCGGATACCGAAGAGAACATCACTACGTGTCTAGTGAGCGGCTTTTCTCGGGTGGCTGCGTTTACACAATTCAGGATAAACCGGCAGAGCCTACAGTCTCACTCGATCCTTCTGTACATCAATGGTATCAACATCATACTTAGGTATGCTATCACAAGGCTTTTCAGGATACGGCAGGTGAGTATGACACGGGTCTGATGATCTGAGGGTATTCGGCTCTTGCTAGTTAGTGTGAAAACACGTCGGCAGGCTGGCGCGTCTCTAAGAGTCCGATAGAGTTTATTAAGAAATTATTCAGTCTAGCGATTCGGAAGGATTCCGAATGGATCCCGTCGACTTTCATGTAACTAATGGGCTATTTCTAGACAGGCGGGGGACGACGCTGGAGGATACATGTCCTGTAATACCCTATAATCGATGATTATAGGCAACTCACCTTGTCCTCGCTTAGTGCATCGTCTTATGCTCGAATATGTGTTGGTATCTACCAAGTATTTTGCCTTTGCCTCTGATATTGCGCCGTTTCGAGGAGCTCTGTTTTGAACTATCAAGTCCAAATGGCCGTCTCTCTTCTAGACCAGACAAGAGCTCTTGTGGCAAGGCTCTCAAGCCAATGCTCTGGCCCTGATGACTTCGGCTCTATGTCCTCGTCGATATACGACACTGCGTGGCTTGCTATGGTGCAGAAGTCGAACGGTCAAGACAGGGAGTGGTGCTTCCCACAATGCTTTGAATATATCATGCAGCATCAGCTCCCATCCGGCGGCTGGGTACCCTATGCAACGCCTGTGGACGGTATACTAAACACAGCGGCAGCTTTACTAGCTCTCAGGAAACACTTGAGAACGTGCCCTGAGAATGAGGAGTGGCTCGAGCGCAGTGTCAAAGCTGAGAAAGCCCTCGGCGAGATGCTTGATTCGTTGAATGTTGAGATAGCCGACCAGGTGGGCTTCGAGATCCTGATTGTCCAGCATATAGCGCTTCTCCGGGAGGAGGGCGTTCTCTTGGATTCTCGGAATCTCGAAGCCCTGCGAAAAGTTCAGCAGGAAAAATTAGCCATGCTGCCGCCTAAATCAGTATACAATGCCCCTTCCACTCTATATCACTCACTCGAGGCATTAGTCGGGCATATAGACTTCGATCAAGTTTCTCGCTGGCGTGAGCCTAACGGTTCTATGATGGGATCACCATCCTCAACAGCTGCATATCTCATATACGCAACGTCATGGGACGAATCTGCCGAAGAATATCTAAGGAAGGTGTTGGAGAAAGGATATGGGCAAGGTGATGGGAGTGTACCTTCTGCATGGCCTTCATCCCTCTTCGAAACCTCATGGGTGAGTTGAATCCGTCATATATGACGATCTTGGCTGAGTGCTATGATTACAAATTCTGCGTTGAAAAAAGTGACTGATCACTCTAGGGGCTGGGCATAGGCCATTGCTACGCTTTTAGGAGCCGATGTTGCTATCCCAGATGATGACGCTAAAACATTCAAAGTGTATTTGAAACAAGCTTTAGAAAGACGACAAGGCACGCTTGGATTTGGTAAGTGATACATATCTAAGATGTATGAAATTCTGCCTGCTAGAAGCTAATTTACACAAAAAGGACCTGACTCTCTGCCCGATGCGGATGATACATCGAAGGCTATAATAACATTATGTGATCTTGGGTATAGTCCAAGCATTGATGGCCTTCTTCAAGCTTTCGAAACGAATGGTCACTTCATCACTTATCCGAATGAGCGAAACGCGAGTTTCACTACAAACTGCCATGTTCTCATTTCTCTTCTCAAGATCAGCAATTGTAATTCTTACATTTCCCAAATTCGAAAAGCGACTGTCTACTTGACCTCGCGCGCCTTCGCGGGTGACTGGAGAGACAAATGGGTAAGAATAGTCATAAGCCAAAATCAATGATCGAGAAAATATACTTATAGTCTTCAGAATCGTTCCGAATACTACCCGATGATGCTTTTGATGAAATCGTACGAGCTATTGTACGGTCAACCGGACTTGGTCAGAGCGCTTTTCAGCTCTTCACCTGACCTTGAAGACCAGATTCCCATCATAGCGCTCGATTGTTTACAAAGACTTCTACTCCGGCAAGAAAGCAGCGGCGCATGGGGCGACGATACATGTGAAGTAACTTCTTATGCGATTCTAAGCCTGGCGTCTCTTCTACATCTCCCATGGGTGCAACAGGTGAAGCTCGCATCGGTCCTGTCCGCTATAGCCCGAGCAAAATCGTTCCTTGTTTTGCACAGAGACCAATGGGCTCATGGCCATCATCTATGGATTGAAAAAGTGTACTATGCATACGACACGCTATCTGAAGCTTATTGCCTTGCTGCTTCGCTTGTGTCGGAATATTCGGAGCCCTCCCCAAACGCCGAGCTAACAGACAACCCATTCGTATTGCCGCAAGACATCCTTGATCAGATAAAGAGAGCAGGCTATCTCATCTTTCGAACACCCTTAATGGTGAGTGTGACCAAGGCCGTTCAATCCATAGCAGAGGTACAGGCCGGCTTTTACTTGTCCCTACTCCAACGCAATCCTCTTTCCATTTTTCCTCATGCTTCCAATAGAAAAGCTAGCTACCAGATTATAATTCCGTTGGCTTTCACTGCATGTATGGCCATCAGCGGCCATGAGTCACTCAATCCCAAACTCTTGCAAGAAATGATGATTCTATCCAATCTCAACTTCCTTGTAGATGAGTATATGGAAGGTGCCTGTGATAGAGCTCTCGCAGATTATAAAGCGGCGAGGAACTTGATTGAGAACGTATTCGTCAAACACAGCTCGTCGGGGGAGGTACGAGATTCAAACGCGAGTGTTCTCAATATCGTAGCTGAGAAGAGTCAAAATCCGGTACAGAATGGGATAAAGCCCGCTCAGCAAGACTCACTAGCAGAAATCACTGCTACTCTCACTCGGTTCGTTGAATACGTGTTGAACCATGCCGTAATCCGGAAAAGCCCAGAGTGCTACCAGGACCGACTAGCCTTGGAACTCAGGGCCTGCATCTCAGCACATGTCACACAAGCCGAAGACAATCACAATTACATGCGGCAGTGCAGTACCGCCTCCAATGGAGCTAACACCAGCGCGGTCATTGGCAATGATATAGACCCTAGTTTCAGGTCTCACGATGAAGTATCTCCAGGACAGGCATACGCGCGGCCCGGCCGAACATTCTACAACTGGGTTCGCAGCACATCCGCGGACCACACATCATGTCCGTTCTCATTCATCTTCTTTAACGCGCTCTTATATTGCGCCACGCCGCACCACAGGCAGAACCTATTCGGGCGATCCCGGACGGCCTACGTCGCCGAGGATCTGTGCCGCCACCTGTCGAGCTTATGCCGCATGTACAACGACTACGGCTCGCTGCAGCGCGACGCTCGGGAATGGAATCTGAACTCGATCAATTTCCCCGAGTTCGCGCCCCTTTTCCTCTCAAGCGGCGGGACGGCACACGTCGCCGACGAAAATGGCTTATCCCGTGCTAAAGCAGAGCTCTTGTGGCTTGCCGAGTACGAGCGCCGGGGCGTCGAGATGGCGCTCGATGTACTGGGGAAGGAGCTCAAGGATGGCAAGGGGCGATATGTGGTTGATGGTCTCCGGTTCTTCATCAATATCACGGATTTATTTGGCCAGATTTACGTCTTGAAAGATGTCGGGTTGAGGAACCGATAGGGTTAATCCAGGCGGCTCATTCAATCACAACACGACACCGCAGTTTTTCACTCGGACGCTGTGGATGGAACCTTGTTACTTTTATTTGATAGAGTACGGTAGTGCGCTTCTTAGTTACAAATCACTCATTTTATGTTTTCACGCTGTCCATTAACGGTTTAAAAACATTTAAGCCTATAGAAAGACGATTTGAAATAATTCAGGTCCTTTAGTGGGGTCGACGTCAGCATTGCTTTCAAAATGACCTATTGAACATCCAACTTGATCTTGCTGTAAAGTCATTGTCAGACCTGCTTTCAAAATGGCCAATCAAGCATCCAATTTGACTGACTTTCATAGCAACAATACCACGGTAGATTACCGGGACTAACGGAGATACTCTAGATACACTTCTTCTACCCAATTAATCGACCAGAAAATGAGAACGGCGCTGTTTATTAACAACGATTTATGACTCGATGCCGGAATGATAGAATCAACAACTCCGCGGCAAGCATCCCCTTGTAATTTTATTTAAAGGCCGGAGCTTCCAGGCTTTCAGTATTTAATCTTCGAACATGGACCAGTGTAGACCTTCTCGACAATAGTACACTTCACAGTTTCCCACATGCATTAGCATTTCATCTCTTATTTCCAAGATTAGATTTCATAATTTTATAGAGCATAGAGGCTGATTAAGCTTGGCATAATGTCGTCCACCGAACACACTGTTATCTCTCCTGCCATTCTCTACTGGGGCACGCCAGTGGTTTTGATTACATCCGAGAATGAAGACGGGACAAACAACATCGCACCCATGTCTTCTGCGTGGTGGCTCGGTCACTCGTGCATGCTCGGGCTCGACGCTTCATCCAAAACGACTGAAAACATACTCCGTACAAGCGAATGCGTTCTTAATTTAGCCAGCGACTCCATGGCCGAATATGTCAACAAACTAGCCTACACAACCGGCTCAAATCCTGTCTCCGAGTCCAAGCTCTCGCGAGACTACAAGTTCGTTAAGGACAAGTGGACGAGAGCTGGATTACACCCACAACCCTCAAGTTTCGTCGCACCGCTGCGCATTGCCGAGTGCCCCGTTCAGATGGAGTGCCAGGTGGTCCAGGTCAACGGGCTCCGGAAAGATTTGCCCGACCGTGCCGGCCTCATTCTGGCGATTGAAGTCCGAGTTCTACGCGTCCATGTCTTGAAGAGTTTGAGAATGGAAGGGTATCCGAATCGCATCGACCCTAACAAGTGGCGGCCGCTCATCATATCGTTTCAGGAGCTCTACGGCCTAAGCGATAGCAAGGTGACTACGAGCGCGTTGGGTCAAATTAGCGAGGAGAAGTACCGCGCGATCACCAAGAGCGATGTTGTCAAGTTTCCTGGGGATAACGATGATAAGATCATGGCCGTCGACGGTAGCGTGTGATTTTCTATAATGCGGCCTAGGACTGTTTCCGCTTGATTTAGGCTGTTAGTATTTTATTACTCCATAAAATGTAGGTTTTATCAATTATACGCTACTAGTACTCGGAGTAATTTACAGCTTATTCGCATCATTGCTCCTCATGTGTCATTTGTTTGTCTTTCCAGTTTCTAGCCTGCTTATAAGTTGTAATTTATGCGGGCATGAATAAAGTGGTATTGTCAGCTACAATCTTAGTAGTGATATTTAATTCTAACCATACTGAGACCGCGTGGGCGACACAGCCACAAGGGGGATAGGTTGATTAGGTCATTAAGGCCTAGTTTCTAGTTTTTTCTATTTAAGTTAGTTAGTCTGAGATAGTACTTCTATTACACAGGCATGCCTCTATTACCAGCACTTTGGGGGGTCTGCTATACTAAAAATATACGATTACTTTACCAGAATACTTGTTTCTATACACTCAAATCTCTAGAAGTGATTAAGATGGCCGTGGCCAGTCCTCTAGAGTGAGTGGTGTGTGTATTCCACGCTTCGTTTCAAGACCAAAGGTTAGGCCTGATCACGATCAATGGCTGTGTTATAAAGATGATAAAGCTAGATGCTGACTAGCTACGACGACTACAATGACCCTATAATCAAAATCAAAATAAATAGCTTCTTGTTGATATTTAGGAGCTTCGTTAGCACCACAACAAGTTCAAGTGCTCCCCTCAACATTGAACTCCGCACGGTCTATTTCACCATTCTTTCATCAGAGGCGTACACAATGGCAAAGAGCCTAAAAGGACCCATTTTGACGATGCGCTTTGACACTGACAGTAGTAAAACTCATTCATCGCCAAATCTAGCGATGCCCACATGCGGTTAGGTGGAGTAATTGTAAATGAGCTAGGACGTGTTGCGTTTGGTGTCATTACTAGAAGGATCGCGCAGCCGAGGAGGCGCTTAAAACCATAGAGATTCACCTACCTAAAGGCGAGAGGGAGACGAAGTGCCGCCACTAGAAGTTTCCTGGGGGACTTGAAGATGTTTGACGTAATGTGATGTGAAGACACTCAAATAGACCTCTAACAAGTTTCTAGATCTTCTTAGCGTAGAAACATCCAAGGCGTGATTCTTGTGCTCACACGAGAGGGGCACTGTTTATTAGGCGATAAATAGATTTTCGAAATGGCAAATCTCAATTTGGGTAACAAATATTAAATACCATACACTATCCAAGTAGAATATATTTCTCTGCCAGTAACCAGGTCATGTGCAATACTAGCAGCTATTAAACTAGATTGCATTCTTACTTCAGTTATAAACCATACCATTATTATGCCATAGATGGGTAGATATACAGAGGGATTTTAAGGATCACCTAGTCGATCTAAAAAGTAGATTTAGAGCATACATCAAAAGAAGATCTAGCATTCTATACAATCTACCTAGAGCTTCCGCCTTAGACTTAAAAATAGGTTGGCTTGTTCCCGTTTCATATAATAAGGCACAAGTTATCATTGCCTACCTACAAGTACGACCGACTCCACCCACCCGTGAGATATTATTCTGTTTCTGGGGGTTGGGGGATCTGGTATTTATCATAATCAGAAACCCACACAAAACCATCTTCGTCCAGTGGTAAATCGCCAGTGTCAGGCTGGGCGTTAAGATCAGATAGGTCATGATTAGTTTCGTGAAGCAGACCGGCATCGCCCCAATCATTCGTTTGACATCCTCCAGTCGTTGAATCGAATGCATAGAGGGGATCGGATTGAAGATCAATATCCATATGAAGAGCTGTTTCCAGATTCAAATAAGCCGAAAGGTTTAAGTCCGGAATGTCGTTTGAAGGAATTTTGACGCCCTCATCGGATTTCAATAGAGATGTTGTTTCGTTGTCTACTTCTATCACATTCTCGTCTCTGGTAGAAGCAGATTGGCGCACTTCAATGGATGGTGCATTATTGGGTGATCTGTAAGAGCTCGCAAGTAATTCAGCACCGGAGGCAGTGACGCTCTCCTGACTCCTACACGACAAGGGAATCTCTGGTGAATTGAGTTGTGCGCTTTCTTCTTCTGCATTTCCTAGTGTCGCCAATTCGAAAATGTGAGAAGACTGTCGTGAAGTATGAGCCGAAGGTGAAGCCAGTTGAAGATTGTGGAGACATTTAGGGCAAGGCTCATCACTGTCTGGATGCGGTGTCACTTCATGTATAAGATCTGGGAGATGTTCAGGTGGAGACGTGGCCCATTGCGACACATACTCCATCGTCCACAAACCCCTGTCCACTTCCGAAGAGAAATTCTTGCCTTGCTCCTCCAGCATTTTCATCACACTTAAACTAATTTGTAGGAGTATCGGCTCATTGCTCTCGCTCCACCATGGGTCCGCAGGCTGTAGCAACGTAGGAAAAAGTGTGGACCAGATCCAGTACCATCTCTTCCTTGCATCTGTGCCTTTAGTCCTGGGTATTTTCATCTTATCCACTGAGAGCCTTCCAGGTAATGGATGACCCTCCTTTGCCTCATGATTACGAAGTTCTTGCTTATTTCGGAAGAGCTTGTAGCAACTTGTGCAGTAGTGTCCCTTTGTATGGGTATCCCGTAGGTGGCTGCCAATTGTGCTGATATTTGGGCCTTTGACATTAGAACAGGAGGAATACATATAAGGATTTACCTTATAGAATGGACAAGCTAGCAATAGGCTTGGCGCAGGCTCGATCGCTCGTGATCCAAGACTCTTCAGTTTCTTCAACTTATGTTCCTCCGTGTCGCTATTTTCCAACGTCTGCCGGGAACGCTTGTTAGACGATCTTGAAGAATCTTGGCTACTATTTCCATTGAACGTAGTAGACGATGTTTGTGGGCTGTGCTCTCCTCCATCGCATGGGGTAGCTCTTTGGATCTCATCGCATACTTGAAGTATCACGGAAAAGTAGGCGGCTTTGTTTTGTAGGTTGAGTCCGCTTAAAAGAGTGGTCAGATCATCGAGGTCGACTTTGCTAAGATTCGGCGCACACTCCTCATTTCGCTGTTCCCCCCTCGGGTCATCCAATATCGCTCTAGGTCCCGCAAGATCGATTTCCCAATCACTATCAGTGTCCTCATGCCTTGCCCAGCTATTAGCCGTTGTAAGTAAATCAGAAGTATGCAAAGCGGGTTTGCAGTCATTCCTTTCGGTCGAGGGAGTCCTAGGTATAGATCTACTAAGGTAAAGATCATTTTGTTTCCTAGAGGATTGACAGTCTTCTGCTTCAAACGAGTCCTGGTGGGGCGGTGATAGACTATTTTCAGGCCTCTTCTGCTTCTTGGGTTGCGAATTGGCAATTTCTTGTGACTGCGGTACGCTTTTGCCTAGTCTGGGAATTCCTGATGATGTAAAGCTCAATGGGTCAGGGTGGTCGCCGTCCTCGGCTAGTGATGAAGATTTGACAGCAACTGTTTGACGATGCTCTTGTGCTCCGTGATAGATTTCTTTGCCTTTCGCTTCATTCCAATTATCGTTCATCTGGCTGTCATTCCCAGCCAGTGCTTTGCCCACGACCGAATTCCCCGGGGTATCGCATTGGTCTACCGACGGCTTGAGATTTAATCTCCAAGGTTGGGATAAATATGGGGCAAAAGCCTCCTGATCGTGAGATGTTACCGACCGAAAAGCAGATGTCTGCGGATGAGGATCATCAGAAACCCCAATATTAGAGGACAGAAGATTCGAAGGTTGGTCGGTATGACCTAAGTTGATCTGAGATGACGTTGGAAACTGCGTGACTAATGACTTGAATGGCTCTAAGTCTTCTTTGCGTAGATGTCTTGGGTAACTAGAGCTTGGCTCCGGCGCTGGTTCGGCTTCCTCAATACAGTCATTGCAAAGGGTGTGATAACACTTTTGGCACCGAGGACCGCGATGTTTATGATATGGGCCATCCGTGCACTGGCACTAGAATGCGTCAGAAGAGTGGAACAAATATGAGGATTTTTTTTCTTCAATCTTACACAATACAACCAGCTAACTGTAGGTTGTTTAGACATTGCTGCTTTTTTGCGAAGTATTTCTGCTTTGAGGGAAATATTTGGCTTATCGTAGCGGGACCACTGAAGACAGCACTTGAGCACTGAATGAATGCCTGATGAACGTGGTAGGATAATATCAATTGCCTCGTAGGTAGCTTTATACTTTATATATTCGGAAAGATATTTGGAAAACAATCCACATCCCTTGTTAACTTTGAATTCTGTTTTGATTCGAATTTTGATCAAGTAATAACTTTACGTAGTAGTTGAGTAGATTCACTTAATTTAAATTTAGATCAAGTTTATGCCAAGCGACATAATATTGGCTGTGCCCCCTATATACTGCGGATTTAGCCCGGCTCTTAATAGCCCTTGAGCAACAGGTACCTACCTACAGGTCACGCATCTGCGCCAAGAAAGGCGTGCATCTACTAAGATAAGTACATTATGTACATGTAAGCCTTAAAATCGATGTAACTACTACATTCCATTTCTCTTACATGCTAAGCTCCATAGGGCTGTAGCAATAAGTATCCGCTACATATAGGCACGCGTTGGAGTTGAGTGTTGCCTGCCCGCTAAGCTAGAAGGAGTCACTGTAATTAGCGGCGCAACTTTGTATTAGAATTGAATGCGGTCAAGAAAAAGCATTTGACCATCCTCAATTACATAGCTCTATAGCTCACCTTTGGGATCACAGCAAGAATTCTTCAAAATGTTAATTTAGGCTATCTAGCCACGCCTTGGCATATTTTCCATGCCGACATTTGGGCTATGTTGCTGCTGCTGGTGACTTGTTAGCAGATTTTGCGTTGGCAAGTGACGACGAAGACATCGCTGCACACAAGCAAAACATTATTTTGACTTCCTGACAGATAGCTTAACACAGTCTTGAGTATGACCTTAAAGCGCGTTAGCGTGTTAATTCTATCGACTCGACCTAATCGATCCTATCACTATATTCGACTCACATACAACGAACAAAATGTCTTCCAAACTCAGCAATAAGCCGCGACTGTTAATTAATTGACCCAATCTAGCCAAAACAATCAGTTTTAAATCAATTACGAATAAAGTGATAATTTTTTATCTGACTTAGTATTTAACAATTATTTCTAATTAATTTTCTAATTTTTTTAAAATACTTGTTTTTTTAGTAAAAAAACAAGCCTTTTATTCCTAGTTAGGCTAAGTGGCACCTTGTTTTTAACCCCACTTATTTAGCCACATTAGTCACTTACATCCACCTACCACAATCTGTATGCTTTACGTATATTGCTTGAATTCCTTGGTCAATTAACTTGATCAAGTCAAATAATAGATTCTGTCAAGTTAGTCAAACAAGCGTTTTTTGCGATCAATTCAGGTAAACCAAGTCAAGAGGCTATTATTTAACTGACTTTACCTGTGGGTAGCGCTGTATATATAGTCAAATCCATAGATATAATCACCCTATAGGGTCTGGGTACTTTATCACTCGACACCTGAACTAGGCCGGCTTTTATTCACCAGTCGCTTTGCTTTCCAGATTATTCATGTTAGTATTGCGATACTAGTGCTTATTCGCTCAAAACTATTACGCCCGAATAGGTGAAGGCAATCATATTGCGAGTAAGTTGTATTGGAGTGGCCAGGGATTCATATGGTCTATTTCAGAGGCTTTCCTATCTAATCATGGAGGACCCAATATTTCTAATCAATACAAACACCTTAAAGGATTCACTAGTAACCCTTCATTGATGTAGTTAGCTGTAAGGCGAGCTTATGAACTACGGCGTCCGTACGGTTCGAATGGAAATAAAAACGCGACAACTGCCATAGCAGCGTAGAGGGCTGCTGTGATATAAATAGGCACAGTAGTGCGAGTATCGGCAACCGTCGCAATGACCGCAGAGATTATACCCATAATGCGGTTGAAGGCGACAGCGATGCCGTTTCCGGTAGCACGGTGGGCAGAAGGGAGGACCTCGGGGGTATAGGCATACAGACAACTGTAGTAGATATTGACGCAGAATGCAATGACGCAGCTGAATGCAGTATTCTCATCCGAGGTATTGACTGCTGTATAGCCGAAGAAGAATGCCATGGTGACCAATGCGCCGATGACCATAGTATATCTCCTGCCAAGAAGCTTAATGTTGCATAGAAAACCAGCAAGGACAGGTCCGAAGATGCCTGAGATATTGGCGAGTGTGTAGTTACGCCAGACAAGATAGGGGTCGGTTGGGCCGCTGACACCGCGCACTTTTAGGTATGTACTATATACACAATTAGAGCTGCTCACGATGTCAGTGGATTCCGGCGAACTTACGATAAAAACACATAGAATAAAGGGTATCTAATACCCGAGTTAGTTATTTGGATCTTATACGACACTGTACTAGACTCACGCGAGACCGATTAATGTCCAAGATAGCCAGATCAGGGTTGTGGATAGGCCAATTTTCTTCGTAGCGAAAAGACCTGAGATGTGGATTTTAAACTCGGTGAAAGACAACCGAGACTCGCCATGAGTTCCTTGAATCTTGCCACATGCCTCAAGCTGCTCGAGAGTGAGCGAACACGGTCGGTTGTATTTTTTAGCTAGACTCTGAAGGTTCTCAACGAGAGCTGCATCATCCCCTGCAGCCAGCTGATACTTTGGAGTTTCTTTCAAACGAACAATGGTAACTCGTAATATCGATAGCACGAGGACAAGGGCGCCGGCTGTAAAATAGACGTACCGCCACCCCATGTTAGAAGATCTTGGACAACTGTCTCCATCTAGATCGCAATTCCACTTTTTAGGCACTGCTAATATTTTAGAACTTTAACTTCCCGATGTTAAGCTTTCACACAACTCACCCAGGAAGCCCCAGCAGATAAAACCAGTGATTGCCTGACCGAAACCCCACCAGCAGGCCATGAGTGTCAAGACCCATTGCTTATCACCTGGAAGGTATTCGAGGAACACAGTAGTATCTAGTACCAGGTTCCCGCCACCGCCAAATCCGACCAAAGCCACGAATAGACCCAGAGATGGCCAACTTGGCGCTGCGCCAGCAACGATGGCGGCGGCAGAGCAAATGAACAAGGAGATGTTGAAGGCCCATCGGCGGCCAATGATATCAGCACTGAAACCCCAGAAGAGCGCGCCGACAAGTAATCCAGCGTATGACGCGATGTTCTGGCCGTTTGCGTATCCTACAGACCCAAACTCTTTAAAAGCAGGCGCAGCGATATTGCTTTGTATGAGGGTGACTAGAGAGTCTACAGCGTAACTAAGAAGTGATACGGTGGCATTAACAATGGTGGGCACTACTACACGGTCGATGTCAAATATGAGATCTTACCCAAACCCGTTTAGTACGAATAACTTCCAGTGGTAGTTTGTCCAACCAATCTCATCGATGGCCTGGGTTGCGTATAAGTAGTGGTTCGTCAGCAAGAGAACAACACTACACGGCTAGAGCTTCGAGCTTGACTCGGTGTAATAATAGCTTACATTGTTGACGAGATGCATCTTGGCATTGAGCGCAGGGTCTAAGTCCTGCAACGCTAGGATATCTTCCTTGCTGAGAACAGAGCCATCAGAGTCCATTTGCGATTTGGGCTCCATCGCAGATTTTTTCTCGTAACAGCTGAGCTTTTCGGGATTGTCGTCGGCGGCCATTTCTACGCTCGTACAGCGTATGCGACGAGGTTGTATTAGTAGGAGGAAGAGGGTATTTATAAGGTCTTAATATGCAGATTTACGTAGGTGGCTGAATAAAAAAAACCATCCGCATAAAACTTACAAAGCCACAGGGGAACAAGTAAAGAATAATGCGTCAACACATGTCTTAAGAAGGCACAATGCAGAGAGGAAGGAAAGTGAAAGAGCAATAGGAAAATAAAGTGTAGTGTTGCTATCGTGATGGTGAGATTCCTCTCACCTACCTAGGTAGGTAGTTGATTTCATCTTGCGGCCAGCGATGACCGCATAGGTAATGCTGTGCATTCTTGGCAACCTGGTCAAGCTATTCCTTATGTGCTCTTATTCGTCAGCTAAATCCCAAGACCACAGGTCTCCCGCAATTTACTAGCATAGTCTGGTCATGAGGTGCTTTCCTGAGATAAGAAAGGGCCGAGGATAGTCGATTTTGCTTCCCGGCGGGCTGGTGCTACCAGAAGTACCAATGTACACTCGCAGCAGAATTGTGTCTCGTGATAGGCCCAGTTAAGTTCCATCTCCACATTAGCTTTTAGTCTAAAAATAAGGGTCGAGACTAGTCTACGCAGTAGTAGGCTGGGAAGGGCCCACCGAAGTGAATTGTCCAGTCAAAAGCTGCTGTCTGCGCATGTTGAGGTTGTAATTCTGTTGCTTTCTAGCGGGGATATTGAGTAATAGGATTAAATTGACTCAGTAAAACGCACCCATTTATTCTGTACTTGGTAAGATTAATTATCACCCAGTATTCAAATTGTGTGAGCAGTTCACGTGTTGAAATTCTGTGAATAGCTATAGGTAGTACCCACGCTATCTACCAGCCTCTTGTACTGTACTGACCGCCACTATAACGAAAGTTCAACCAATTGGCTTCTAATATTTCACCACGTTTAAAGACCTCGCATCCGCCCCTTGCTATTTCGTTCGCGTTCCGAACCGAACACCACCATACCTATCTGCATGTAGGTAGTCTTCCGAGGGCCCTGAACTTTGAAGACTTACTGTACGCAATTGTTCTGTGCACTCTATATACGAATAGTCCATCGCCTCCAAGTCGTTGTCCAATCGAATGATTTCCTTAATAATGCTCTATCCGTGCATGGCTACTCGTCCATCAATTTGGCACCTTCTGAATTTGGCGAAGTGGTAAAACATATAACTGTTACTCTATGCATTGCATACATAATGCCGCCCTTGCGCCGTAAATCTACGCCAGTTGGTTCTTCCCTGGCTCTCGAGTATTCTCGATCAGGTCAACGCGATGATGAATTGTGCACGACTCCTGTGGCTTGTCGGGGCCACGTCTGCTGCTTTTGTGGACAATCTGAACTATCTATCCCCATCTAGGCATCACGCTTCCCTTGGGGTATCAATCAATAAAATAGCTAAGAGGACTTATGCAACGCCTCATTGGTCGCCAAGTCAGCTAAATTTCACCCACGGGATCGCCTCGGGTGACCCATCGGATGACAGCGTCATCCTCTGGACAAGAGCCGCACCCACAAGTGACAACGACGCGAGCAACGTTACTGTCTCGGGATATGTACCCCTTTACGACCATTCAACGGAGGAGTATGTTGCCGCGAGTAATGCACCCGTTTGCGTTGACTGGAAAATTGGAACTTCCAAGGACTTGAAACGTGTTGTAGATTCTGGAACGGTCTATACAAGTTCTGACATCGACTATACTATCAAAGTAATAGACCAAGCACTTGTTACCTCGGATGAAATGTTGACCGGATTTACCAGGTTGAAGCTAAGAAATTGAAATCTTTCACGACTTATTGTGCGTGGCTCTCATGAACTCCCACTATGCTTTACACTAACTCTGGCACCCATGCAAGATTATCAATTCAGCATTTGCAATTCCAATAACAAGTCACCTGTCGGGCGTACCAAAACCATTCCTTCCAAAACCGATAATGTCTCTACACCCGTAAAGCTTGCTATATACTCATGCAGCAATTACCGTTTGTCACCATATTTTTCATATTCTCGAGATGCCCATAGCCCCATGCTAAGATTGGAGTAGCTTTTGGATTCTTTAACGCATACGGAAATGTTGCGCGGAAAGATTCTGTCGATTACGTTGTCCATTTAGGAGACTATATTTATGAATATGCGAACGGGGAGTACGGATGGGGTGACGCCTACGACCGTATTCCTCTCCCTAACCGGGACATATACACGTGAGCCTTACCAGACATAGTTTATCACTGAACCAAACTTATCCTAGCTGCAGACTTTATGACTATCGAAAGCGCTATGCAACTTACCGGACAGATCTAGATCTTCTTGCAAGTCACCAAAGCTTTCCTTGGATACCTGTTTGGGATGATCACGGTTCGTTTCCCCCATGATTAGCACTTAGGTTAACATAACTAACAGCAGTTGATTAGAGGTGGCAGACAACACTTGGCGTGACGGCTCATCCCATTTAAATAACACGGAGGACTCGTTCATCCAAGATGGCGGCGTATCTGTTGATCAACGGAAGATGAATGCCGTGCGGGCTTATTTCGAATGGCGTACGTGACGACGTGAACTTGCAGTAAGAGTGCGTTGTGCTGACTCGTTTTAGTACCAATTCGGCAAGTCGACATGGACGACAATCTAAGAATATGGCGTAATTTCCAGTTCGGAAATCTATTCGATTTGGTAATGCTAGACACTAGGCAGTATGACCGGTCTATCACCGATGTGTACTGGAATACGCACTATCTTTCGGACATCTACAATGACGCTAGTCGGTCACTAATGGGCCCTCGACAAGAAGCATGGTTTTACAGGACACTCCGAGACAGCGCGAAGCGAGGGGCCACATGGCGAGTAGTGGGAAACCAAATTGTGTTCAGTCGCATCAATTCAAGTATATCAACAGGGGCAGATACACCTTATAACTACGACCAATGGGATGGATACCAGGCGAACCGCAACCGGACATTCCACACTCTGTACGAAAACAAGATCGATAATACCATATTCCTAGCCGGAGACTCTCACGCCTCCTGGGTTTCCGATCTCGTGTGGCTCGACGAGCACCCCTACAACCCAGCAACCGGCGACGGAGCAATGGGTGTTGAGTTCGCCGGGAGTGCCGTCAGTTCTCCCTCACCAGCCGGACAGAACGTAACTCTCGCATACGCACAGGCGGCTTCGGCTATATTCACCGCTACCAACGCTGAGCTGCAATGGCAAGATTTCTACTACCGAGGTTACTACGAACTTTACATCAGCCACGACAAGGTTGACGCGGCGTATTTTGGCATCCCGACCACTACGGTCCGCAGCGGCGACGAGATTTCCCTTGCCAACTTCACTGTTAAAGCGGGAGCCAACAAACTCTATAGAGAGAATGGCATCGCGGCACTTGGAGGTGTGGTTGAGGCTGGTAGTGTTAAGGGCGGGAAGGTCGTCCAGACAAATTTAACACACGATACGAAAACTGGTACATGGGCTAGCCATTAAGCTACTGAAGGCATCAATAAAGCCTCTAGCATGGAAGTGTAATAGAACTGTGATAATATCAAGTACCAGTGCTTTTGTTGGGCTTTATAGCTCACACATCCTTGACGAGTCTAATTATTGGACTCAGTGAGTATACAGCAATATTTTCCCGTTCTATTAGTTGTGGTTAATGATTATAGGTCTCCAGGTATAGTGAAAAAGCGCTCTGTATAAGTTAACAAGCGAATCTAAGTGCAAAATAATATGAACCGCAGCTTTATTATTATGCTAATATCGTTGGTCACCTGGTTGGTAGCAACATAGATGTTTTAGAATATTCTGTCAAGTAAAGAAAGTATTTACATTGTAGTAAACCTATCGGAGAATCCGGGGATATTATTCTTCAGTAAACACTCTCCTCAGAACAAGTGTAATTTAGTGTTTTCAAGCAATAGAGTTCCATACCCAAAGCATCTAGGCCCTGGACTCTCTTTTAGTGCTCCCGCCCTTTTTGCTCTATGGAAGCTGACGTCTCTCCTAGCCAGTAGGTAACCCTTCCAGGGTTATTACCTCAGGTAGCATCAAAATAATCTATATTATACCTCCCTTAGAAGTTACCGATATAGCTATTCTTATCCATCAATGGTCTTTGGGGTTAAAGCCGGGTTAGCGAATATGTCAAGCTCTACAACCCCTCGCACAAACCCTCCACCTCGTCAACGAGAACGCCCCAGTCCTGAAGCTCGTCTTCGACCTCGACGAGGAGCACCTGCAACTCGGCGATAAGGAGTCGCAGCTTCGCCGCATTCTCGAGCGGCGTGTAGACTTTCAGTTGGGGGTCCTGCTGGGCGACCAGTTCCGGACGGACCGGCTCCGGCGCGTGCGGCTGAGCATCTTCAGGCGCATCTTCAGGCGTCTCGGCGACATCCCCGGCATCCCTATCTCCTGCTGGCCGGAGCTCGCCCCACCCACCCACGGCCCGCTAAACGCGGCCGTGTACAATAGACTGCCGGAGCGGGTCCGATGTGGGCTGAACGTATGCAGTTCCGTCAAGCAAGCGCACGCTTCACCCATCGCACCGCTTCGGACAGCGGCTCTGTTCGGCCTGGGGCACTCCAACTGCCACCGCACGTGCCTCCCCTGCGTCTTCTCGGTCGCCGTCGACCACACCGCGGAGGGGCAGCGGACGATGGCACAAGGGGCATTGGCAAGCGGCGATGCCACCGCAGCCCAGGCTGACCAGGATATCTGGAGGTTAGCAGATAGGAGAGCGCGATTCATCACCGTACTCTGGATCAGAGCAGAGGCGGCGACCCGTACCAAGGCGCTTACCGCACTCGAGGGCCAAGACGGTGGCGATTTAATTGAGTGCCTGCTGCTCCAGATCGCTTGCGCTCCACGCAGGCCGGTGCCGATGGGGGTGAATGCGAGGGTGTCCGGACTAGGGCCATGGCCGCCCCTGCCGAGTTGGCCGATCCGCGCGGTTAGGACGATACCGACCACCGCAGAAAACGGCAGCCCTATTAGCAGTAAACCCAGCGCCGAAGAACAAGATGGAATGGTCCGAAACAGGGATAGGTGTGAGGCTGGCATGTTTCTCGAGCATGAAGTTTATCAAACCTTTGCAGAGAAGGGGCGCAAGGGGTTGCTCATAGGGCCGTTGGATATGGAAAGGGTGTGCCTTTTTGCGACGTTCGCTGGTGGTGCATCCCAACGGTATTCCTTTTAGCGCCAGGAACGCGGTCGATCAACTAGCAAACATAAGAGGCAGGAAAGAGGAAGGGGGCCCGGCGAGCAGAATACCCTGCCTTCCAACTGCCTCCCTCGTCTAAACCTGTTGATGATCTGATGCTTCTGGTATTGGAGAAATATATAGACATTTTGGAAGGATTGTGGTTTCTTATCTCATGATAGTGTATTTCGAGTAGATTCTCGACTTTGACAGCGTTGTTCATTTTTGGATTGCAAACATTACATAGAAATAGAAGGCCGAATTGAATACCTAAGTAGATAGTGGCCATAGACATAGACCATAATAAGAAAAGAAACCATGTAATAATACTGCGGACGGTACCCACCAATGAAACAATATCACTTTCGTACAAATGAACGATTATCGTTCTAATATTCTAATAATTTGGATTGCAAGCCGCTGCTTTTGTGATCCTTCGTCTCATGTTGTGTCATGACGTGTAAGCCGATACAGGTACGAGTATGGTAGTGCCCGAGGATGGCCGGCCAACCACCATCATGCTGTCTGTCATTGATCACCTAGACGCGTTCGCCCTTCCGTAGTATCAAGGGCAGGTGCTTTAATAAGTCATTCGATAATGGAAGTGCGAGGGCTTCTTTTAACCCTGGTACCTTGACTGTGCCTTCATAGTGTATTGTCCGCGGTCAGTCGTGACATGAACGTCGGCCGGCAATTGTTATGTTGAAGAATGAAGAGAAGGCTTGGGTTGTGGTCGGGACGTGCCTGTTCTGGCAAGGCCGATATCACCGATTCCACACTAGCGCAAGCCCCATGCCCTTGGAATTGTGCCTGCTACAGAACAGAGCAATCCGCTAATGCATAGCACCTTGTTGGGGTTAGTGGGCAGCTAAGACTCCTGATAGGGTAGAAACGAGACTAAAATTTCCCCTGACGGCGCTGGAGGATTGGGCTGACCCCGCCATCGAGACCCCTCGCGCATTCATTTCAAGCCCCTCCAGCAACCCCAAGAGAATATCAAATGCTGATTGCTGACTACACCTCCTTCTAATAATAATACCAACTACCCGTCTACTAATTCCCGAGGACTAAGCCGTTCTCTTTTGTTTTGGTTCATATAGCGAAGCCGTCCGTTTCTGTTTGGTTCCTCGTATTTGAAGAGAATCAGAAGACCGTAATTGAAAAAGTACAACGCAAAAAGAAGAAAAACAAACGGAAACGAAATCATGGCCGAGATCTACCGAGCAAGCACAACGGCCCCCGTCAACATCGCCGTCGTTAAGTACTGGGGAAAGCGAGATGCGAAGCTCAACCTACCTACCAACTCCTCCCTCTCCGTCACTTTGTCCCAGGCCGATCTACGCACTCTAACCACCGCTACCTGCTCGAGCTCCTACGCCGGCGAGGACAGCCTAACCCTCAATGGCGCCCCATCCGACATCTCGGGTGCCCGAACCCAGGCCTGCCTGCGTGAGCTGCGAGCTCTGCGTGTCGCCGTCGAGGAGAAGGATGCTTCCCTCCCCAAGCTCTCCTCCATGCCCCTCCGCATCGTCTCCGAGAACAACTTCCCCACAGCCGCCGGCCTGGCCTCATCTGCCGCCGGTTTCGCTGCCCTCGTCCGCGCCATCGCGGACCTCTACGAGCTGCCTAACTCTCCCACCGAGCTCTCCCTGATCGCGCGACAGGGCAGCGGCTCGGCCTGCCGGAGTCTGTTCGGCGGGTACGTGGCGTGGCAGATGGGCTCGCAGGCCGACGGCCTCGACTCCAAGGCCGTGCAGGTGGCCCCCGCGTCGCACTGGCCCGAGATGCGCGCGCTGGTGCTCGTCGCCTCGGCGGCCAAGAAGGGCGTCAGCTCGACGTCGGGCATGCAGCAGACGGTGGCGACGTCAGACCTATTCAAGGAGCGCATCACCAACGTCGTGCCCAAGCACATGAAGCTGATGGAGGAGGCCGTCGCCGCGCGCGACTTCGCCAAGTTCGCCGAGGTCACCATGAAGGACTCCAACTCGTTCCACTCCACCTGCGCCGACACGTACCCGCCCATCTACTACATGAACGACGTCTCGCGCGCCGCTGTCCGCGCCGTCGAGGCCATCAACGCTGCCGCTGGCAAGACCGTCGCCGCCTATACTTTCGACGCCGGCCCGAACTGCGTCGTGTACTACCTCGAGCAGGACACGGCCGCCGTCGTCGGCACCTTCTACAACCTGCTCTCGGGCACCGAGGGCTGGAAGGCCGAGGCGAAATCGTACACTTCAAGCGGTGTGCAGCTCGACGAGGCTGTCGCCTCCCTGGTGAAGGGCGGAGTCAGCACGGTCATACAGACGGGCGTCGGTGAGGGTCCCGTCAAGACGGAGCAGCATCTAGCATGAGCGTTGACGCGAAAATGAGTTATGTGAACCGGCATATAGAGATTTCGTACCATTTATACCTACTTAGAAAGCAAAATTGTTCACATCAAATCCTGCATTTCCCCCGTGATCCAAACACCCGCCTGAGTTGAGGCCTGGTTATTTAACCTTACAAGCCGCTGCGTAAGAGAGAAATACTTCTTGCGTAGAACTTGGAGATGTAGGCATGCGGTAACTTTGATCTTTAGTTAAATGCGAGACCAGGAAAAGTGACGCAATAGCCGGTTTGCTATGTAAGGGGAAGAGCAATCAAAGTAACCGGTGGGGAAATCCCGAGCAACTAAACGAACAAAGAGTGTTGATTGCGTCGGCCGCCAAGAATGGGGAGAGCTGTTCCCCATTAGGATTTACTCGCACCGTCCAGCCCTCACCAATTGACTTTGGTTTCTCATATTTGACAAACCTGTTGTGCTCTAATTCACTTTAGTAAGGCCTCTAGCGGATATAGTAGCAAATTATACAGCGATTCAGATTACCACAGCAGGCGAAAACAGACATGAATTGAACCACTACGTAGGTGTCATTAATAAATAGATAGAAATTTTGATGGGCTCGAGCCAATAGATATGTGTAGATGTGACATTGGAAGTGGTTCCCTTGCGTATACATAAAACTGGAACAGGAGGTTCTGAGAAAGATGAGGCTTGGCAACACTTTCGGCTTCGGAATGATCGTCTTTAATACATGAGGTGAATAGGTACAAGAGGCAGACAGAGTTGCATATGGAGAGCTTCGTAATTTCAGCGACGCAGTTGATAAATCCCTCCATCCTGACAAACAGTGAACTTAAAGAAAATCTTCTATCCCTGCTAGTGTGCCTGGAATCTAGCATGTGACTACATCTGGATCGATGGCTGCTGTCTCAATAGATACAACCCTGAAGAACTTGTCGAGAAAGCGCAAAGCTTGCTTTAATGACATGAATACATAGCACATGTAGTGTTAATCTAGTCGACTTTAACAACCCAACCATAATATTAGATGATGGCAGCGTTGACTCATGCCGTTGATTGTACACTTAGAACAACATCTATAGTGGCTGGTTCTCTCGAAGTTGTACACTGTAAGAAATCATCTTCAGCTAAAAGCTAGAGTTTCACAACTATGAATGGAATCCAATCGACGTGAAAAAGGCCAGGGCCCCGCAAAGAGAGATTGTTCACAATCGAGAACAATAAAAGCAATAAAATCGCTAAGTATAAAGTTTTAAATTGGGGGTTTTGTCACTTTGCGGATACATACTTCAGGCCATTGAAAAAGGGGTCTGCTACCCTTTACTGCTCTTAGCTCTCGCCAAGCTTGCGCCAATCTATCGTCAGAGATAATCATAGTCCATACACCTTAATAGGAGACGAAAGACCAAGACCATAACAAGGGGAACGGATGTGTCCCTTTTGTTAAATTGAGAGTAGAATCTATTGTCTCATGTTATTACATCCAAAAGAGCAGAAGACTATAATACTATGTTCGATATTTCACGCACTAAAGAAGAAACAATACTATTGTGATCAAACAACTGCTTTGTGCCAATAATAAAGCTAAAGGAGTGTAATGAAGACCTTAGCAAAGAACGTGAACATTTAGATACACCTCGCATTGAAGAAATTAATATATAACCGCCCAAATTCCCTCAGAGCTCAACTTAACTCAACACAATAGCCTCACATGATTCCATCCTCGTCAGTATCACCTCAGAAGCAGACCACAGAAAATACCATCAGCACACAATGTCACTCTCAACTGCATTCGTAATAAGCCTACTTGAGGTCCTCGCGCTCGGCGCTCCGATCATGGCTGATAATGGTACGTCCCTCTCCCCCATGCAAAACTACACATCCCCGTTTCCACTACCAGGGCAAATAATGGAGGCCGTAGGGAATGGCTCAGGGTCATCTTCAGGCTCGGGACTATCTCCAGCAGCTACCATCTTAGTCGTCTTCTTTGCAGTAGTAGGTGCTGTATTACTCGTTTGGCTATTGCATCACCTGATCTCTTATGGGTGCACCTTGCGCTGTTGCTGCTGTCGCCGCAATAAGGAGATTAACTAATTGTGGTGATTGGACTTTTTAGGAATTTAGATAGACAAAGCTACTGTATTTACAGCCAAAATACACAATAATTACCACAACTTTCACTCGTCCATTTGAATATAAAACTAAATTAACTACTGCTTAACTAGCGGTATGTGACTGTTGGGGGGGTTAAAGAAAGTTGAAGGTGGTATTTCTTATGAACCAGGGGCAGCTAAAAGACACATTGGAGAGACAACTATGACTTATTAGACCGGGCTTGATAAAGTTTTATATTAGTTACACTTGAATGTAGACTTAAATGACATGTTTCCTGAGAATTCAGTCTCATCTAATGTATTATTATAGAAGCGGTAACACCGCTCAACCAAGTACCTGCGAATAATCGTAATTTGTTTTAGGCTTTCTGATGAACTTAAGAACTACCTATACCGATTCTTGCATTCAATCCAACTAAGCAATACAACTATTTACTACCAACTGTCTGCTCTGGCAGTATTGATAAAGGAAATGAGTACTGAGTTATGTAAGGAGGCATTTAGTCAAAATAAAATAAATGAACGAACGCCATGAGTTACGATTTTGTTGCAATGTAGAACACTCGGTATACTTTTGCCAACCACCACTTAACCGAATAAAATACTTAAGTCAATTGGAATGCCGGAAGTTGCTTTTACAGCGAGATATAGCTGGATATATAATAGCGAAAACTATACTCTTCACCTTACTCTAGAGCAAGGAAACATTCTCCCTGACAATCCAACTGCCCTATGATTGAGATATCCCTTTACATACAACACTCATTCCCATCGATGTTCCTAGCAGTAAGGGATAATTGCTAAATACGGTTATGAGGCGGCCTTGAGATGAAAGGAACGGGGGCCTGCAGCCCCCAAGTCCCAATATGCCGCGAAGCCATAGTACCAGCCTCCACCCGTACGGCCATCGATAGTGCTAACCACCCACGTATAGTTCCCATCGGTAAACTTTACGGCCCCTAGCAAGAATTGGAGCAGTTAGTGAAGCCTCAAGACCAACACTAGAAGTGGCTGAAGACTAACCGTCAAGAAGGATAGTTCGGGACTGGTAATCGTAAATTGGCGAGCCTAGCGGACCACCGTTAGGTGATACGAGGATGGGTGTACCGGAGAACGAGGATAGCTCCAGTTTGAAGGTGTCCGTTCTGGTTTCGGGTGACCATGTCAACACGAACTTGGACCCCACCTCGTAGTAACTCTCGACTGGTATAACATTGGTGAAATCTAAACTTTGCACAACTCCAGCGAGAAGGGCCGGGATTGCTAGGAGTTTCATCAAGGAGTTGGCCATTTTAGTCATTATTTCATCAGTGGTAGACAATAGAATGAATAGTTTGCTAGGTGGAAACAAATAGTAATGAGAAAACAGGATTTAAGTATCCATTGAGGTGCGGCCGCTCGTCAAAACAGTTACTAACATAGACCATCTCTTCTAGCGGGATACAGTAATCATCGCGAGATCTAGGCGCCTTGGCTATGATCCTGCATACACACGGGGGTAGCATAGACACCATGTCAGCTTTTCGTGGAGTTATTTGCCATATGCCAAGTGCTGCCGGGATACCCCCTTTAAAGGGCAGCCATTTCGTCTGGGCCATGGTAAGTCATTTATAGTATGGAAGGTACATGTACTAAGGATATAGATCTTTTTACGTAAGGCTTGATGTGACTCATAGTCGAAATTATATATCAAAGGAGATGTAATAGAGTAGTACTTGAACACTACGCAATCACAAGTCCAATGCACCCGTTCTGTCAGTCGCAACCTCTACTATAGCTTTCATCCAGGTCACAGACTCACAGTCACCAACTATGGAAACTGCTAGTTTAATATTAGGCGCCTATTTCTAGCTGAGCTCAATTTCTTCATATTTGTTGTGCCCCTCTGTACATACAAGCTCGCACGCAAAATAAGGTCACCAACGTAGCCAACTACAACCAAGTACCTATCTAGTTGGAGTTCATTTTGAAATGACGAGCACAATTGTAAATCATGTTACTGTTTAAGAGGCTGGGAGACAGGGAGAAGGTGCGAGGACTATGGAACGGTTGGGCAGGATTGAGGAGATAAGTTGTAATTTTATGCATAACTACTGTAGCCAAGCAGCTTGAGAGAAAGATTCAATTAACTCGAATAGAAGTCACGGGCAATTCTTGTCTCTGTCTAGTTAGAAGCGATACCTATCAAAATACATAGTCGCTCACCAATAAATGTGCACCACCCCTATTGTGGTCAACTACCCCGATAATCAAGACCGGGTGAGAACTACTTTTATATATTAGATTGGGTTTAACTTGAGATACCGCTCGAAGTTGAAGTGCATGATTTATTACCATTGCATTACAGGGATCGTAACAAATCTATTTTGGAATAGACGTGCACTAGGAGAACAGCACTCTTTATAACATGAAATATGCTTTCAAAGACTTTCCAGATGATAGCCTTGCGCAATAACGGTCGCAAGTTCCGTTTTCGGTTGGATGTAAAGCTTTGAATGACTACTAAGTGGCCAGAGTTGTTCGAACGCATATGCGAGTCTAAGCAGCTTGACTTCAGAGTAGTGCTCAGCCGTAAACAGTAATCCATACCTAAAGGACGTAAGCCAAAGCTCGTGTTATCGCGATCAGAACAACTTACGGGACATTCGGCGCTACTTCGACTTGATGGCCGAACTCGGTTTCTTTCATCTGGGTTCCCTCGGGGTAAAATCCCAACGGCAAAGCCAAGACGGGCATTCCAGCTCGAGCAGCAAATGTGGCTGGCATATTGTAGTCATTTGGGAATACCAACGCGTCGACATTGTAGTCTTCCAAAGCGCCCAAGATTCCATCCTTCCCACAGCACCTCAGCATTTTTTTGAGGGCGAGTTGGGTGACTTCGGCATCAAGACCAGGCGAATCTCTAGAGGAAACCTGTCGCCCAACGTCTCTTTCTGGATATAGTTCCTTTGGGTGGTTTTGGGTGAATTGTATGATGTCGGCGACTGTATTAATGTTGTGAGGGTTATATACCAATGCCTTACACCATCTCTCGATGGACGCCTTGAACTCTGCTTCGAGGGCTCGCTTTTTCTCTGATGAGTCCCAGTCATTCCACTCAGACTCAGAGCGAAACGTGACATTGTCTACAACGCTTGCCCCTGCGCTTTTAAGCCTCTGAAGAGCATTCTCAAAACTCTTCAACACGTTTGGGTCTTTAGAGATAATTGAACTTCGTGGCACTCCTAGACGGATGCCAGTCAAATCTGTACCTCGGCAGGCTGCCAAATAATCCGGCACTTGAGGAAAGGGGAAAGACGACGTGGCGTCATCGTAATCGCTTGGGCCGGCTATCACGGACAGAAGGTATGCTGCATCCTTGACAGTTCGAGCGATGGGACCGATGGTATCCTGTCTATCTGACAAGGGAACGATGCCATCGCGAGGCACCAAGCCAGTAGTAGTACGTAGCCCGACTACACTACTCATCTTGGAGGGCTCGACAATACTACCATCTGTCTGTAGAAGTTAGAAGTTATCCTCTTGGCAACAAAGGGAAGAGGGCCATACTTCGGTGGCTAGCGACACAGCTGCAAGACCGAGGATGGTTGAGACAGCACAACCGCTACTGCTTCCCTCGGAGGCTTGTAGTGGAACAAAGGGCGCATAGGTCTGACCACCTCTGGCACTCCAGCCATCAGTAGCCCGTTGTGACCTGAAGTTAGACCACTGAGAAAGGTTTGCTTTTCCTAGAAGTATAGCGCCGGCAGATCTTAGACGCTCAACCGCAGTTCCTTCTCGTGAGGCTTTGGACCCTAATAGAGCATAGGATCCGGCTGATGTATTCATGCGATCGAGTGTATAAAGGTTGTCTTTAAGGAGGATAGGGACGCCGTGTAAGGGTCTGCGGGAGATGCGTGAGAATGGATAGCATAGTGAAAGATGGGGAAACGTACCCACGCCTCCCTTGACGTCTCCGTTCACTGTCAAGCTTCTGAGCGATATCGATGGCGTCGGGGTTGATTTCTAGCACGGCATTGACATCCTTATTGACCTCGTGGATGCGAGCTATGTACGCTCGTACCAAGTCGACGGAGGTAAATCGGTTCTCGTCTAGGCCACTAGCAATATCATCGAGGGTAATGGTAGCTAAGGGAGGTAGGGCGGTCTTTTCCATATTGTGAGACCAGAATGAACGGGGGCGAATTCGCTCTACGATGGAGCCAGCGGAACAACACACGGAGCAAAGGTGAGTAAGCGTAGTCAACAGGATGAAGGTGAAGACAATTAGGAGGTTTGTATAGAGCCCGAGGAATTTCATTTCCTAGAACGTCACGACGATAATGAGGGGGTACTGCTAAAGACTGTGAGCTTCCATACCTACCTATCTTATCTTACACGTGTACTTGCGAGGTAGGTAGACATAATGCTACATCCCTTTCAGCTCTGTTCTACCTATCTTATCTGTGCTACCGCTGAGTATGCCTACAGGCAACACTAATTATCCTTATATATCTTCTTAACGTAGGTAGATAGTATATGTCAGAAATAGGATTTTTTGTTGGGGTAACAGAAGGGAGGTCACCTTGCAGGAGCCAATTACACTCCTTACGCAGTATTTCTGAATATTGGAGAGGACGGAGGACTGATCAGAATTGAGACGCGCGGGGAAGCGGGGAAACCCGGAAACGCCAAGCAATGTGGCTTACAGGGCCAGAGCCATTTGCAACTTACCTAATCCAGAAAGTACAGTGCGGGAACATGTCAGTAAGTACCTAGAAGTATGAAGTAGGTGCATATGTACGCAATAGTATTTAGTTAATCCTTAGCATAACCATCCAAAATTCAAGGCAAAATACTCATATTATTTATCTAGGTATCTGTGTAGGGGGGGGGATTTCAAGAAAATCAGGCAGATGTGTGCTTTGATCTTTCAGTTGGCGGCGTGTCACTAGCCGACTAACAACATCGCGGGGGATGAGAGTCAACTTTAAAGCGTTCGACCAGCCTGCTTCATTTCCAACTACACCTTGTTGAGGTTTTTCGAAGAAACTAATTCCGTATTAAGTCTACTTCATCAGGAATGGTGATTTCCGGCGGTCAGACACTACTAGGTAATTAGAACAGGCCAGAGAGAAGTTTTGGACTAGAGCACTATTACCTCACGAGCAGCCCAATTACTCGAAAAGCTCGGGAGACAGAAGGCTCGCATCAAATACTTGAGCGAGACTGGCGTCTCGTGCACCGCATTCCCATTGAGCGTAAAGACAACATTGTGCAAGAAAACTCTAATCTCACAAGGAAAGAAAGACCGCGGAATATGTCATTATCTGCTTCCAAGACCACCTTGCTAGAAGGTGAGGCTTACGACAACAGTTAATATCGAGGATCTTATCTAGGCCTCAATTTCACGGGTAAAATAGCGGTAGTTATATAGCGCCATTTGGGGGGACGGCCACGTAAAGAGCTCAAGTGTTTAGGCCATAGGCTCGTAGGGAAGGATCTAAGCCTTAATACTGATACTGTTAAAACACCCCTACAGTAATAGCAATGCTGTTGTAAGCAGGATTACAGAGAGGAAGGAGCAGGGTTGTCCCGAATTGGCGCTTTCTTTCGTCAGACCTGAGTTTTTATCCTTTTAGTTACGGGAAGGTGATATAATGAAGGTGATATAATCCACAGCGAGTGAAGGCGTCAGGGTCGAATGCGATATGACCGAGGCTTCCTTCCACTTCCGGCCCTAAGTTATTCCCCGGAGACGTTTGAAGGGAGAGATTTTCTGCGGGACAGAAACCATGCCGGAATGCTAAACCCCAACTACATTATCTGCTCACGTTTCCCACCCTTGGCTCCCCAAGCACAATTTATCAACATGGCTTTCTTTTCAGCTATTACTTGGGTCAAGATAGTGGCTAGTGCCGCTTTCTCGGCATGGTTTCTCAAATTCGTAATTCGGCAGTATAAGATTGCTCAACTCCAACAGTTACGTCGTAACCAACTGCAAACCGAAACCGAAGCCCTTGTGAAATTTCTAGAGTCACAGGGACAGCTACGGCGAAGTCGTAGGGGAAATCAAAGGCGGTTGCTACCTCCAGTCCAGAGACGGTAAGTAATTATCACAAGCCTCACATAATAGATGTAGGTTCTTCGGGAAGCAGTAACTAGCTACTAACTTATTTTCTATAGCATTCCCGACAGACAATAGAAGCCATTTAAGATGTATAATATGAACCGATTACTTGATGCCAAAGTTTCAAGTCGTCCGCCTACGTCTATTACACATCAATGCTGGGTTGCGAGGGGGTCATCGCCATTACCATACATGCCTCATTATGGCGATGTGGTTGAGTTTTCCAGATGTAAACAACCTGCCACATTGTACCTTGAGGCCAGTGTCTTGCCTCTAGGACAAGAACCAACCGTCTCTGATCATCCCCAATGCTCCTTATTTTCCTAATCCCTGCCATGATGCGATCGATGATTTATGGGGGTCACTTCCCATAACCTCACCAACACCACTCAGAACATGCATACCTTGGAATGAAAAAGCGACAAGGAATTGGCACCTTCCTTATTTACATTCTTTCTGGAGTACTGTGGTTCCGGTATGTTTTCTGACATTGTTGCTCCCTGGAAGCGTTCATCTTTCAACATAGCACGATATAGCTGGTCAGGTTGCTGTCTCTCATTCTTCTGTTAAGCGGATAGTCTCAATAATAGTCTTCAGCGTGGAATTTATAAGGCCTCCAGGAGGAATGGCGGTGGACGGGAAAAGCTTTGAATGGTGAACGAAGCGTTTCTAATTAAAATAAAAAGCTCTAACTCAATTGTTATCTCACTATTGATTAAATACAAACAACTAGTCGTAACGTAGTGGTTAATGACGAAATGAAACTTGGCACTCTTGTGTAAAAGAAGTGGACTTGGCGTCGGCTGTGACAAGGGTTAATTTTATAGAGCTTGGTCTATGATTCTAGGAACTCCTTGCATATGGTTGTAGGTCCAGGTGACCTGTCTCCTCCAATAGCCCCAATACAGGTGGGTTAGGTCTCAGACTGTTGGGCGCGTATGCATATAACTAGGTAGTCAATAGTGTTAGAAATACACCTTTAGAAAGAAAGAAGAAAAAAATAATTGACCGGTCACGCCAAACTTTTGGCGCAGTGGTTTTTTCTAACAAATAGCTTCCTGTAGGTCTTAGGTAGTGCCGAGCTATGCAACTATTTTCGGCCATGTTACCCTGGAGAAGAAGTTAAATCCAATAGGATCGCAGCTAAAACTCCAAAACGGCAAAGCCCGTCCCACCACAAAATCGCGATCTTCACTGACTAGCGACTCCCTGCCTAACCTAACCTAATAAGTATTCGGTGCTAGACAAAGTAGGCTTAATGAAAAAAAGTTAAAAACCAGGTCAGCCATGCTCCACGACATCATCGACCAAATATTCCTCAACCGCCACAGACACGACAGCCCTCCTTCTCCTCCGCACGTCCCTGCGAGCACGATGGCGGCCGACCAGAACCAACCGGCGACGTGCCCGGTTGACCACAAGAGCCGCGAGGCCTGGCTGGACAAGACGAAGGCGGCGACAGCAGCAGCATCCGATCCCCCCGCGACGTCACTCCCGCCTTCGCATCCGCCTATACCGACGAACACGAGCTCGAGCACAAGTGCAGAGAGCTGTCCCGTCGACCACGGCGCGCGCGAGGTCTGGATGCAGCAGGCCCGCGCCGCATCAGAAGCACCAGCACATCCTCCATCAGGGATTCAACCCCGAAACAACCTGTCATGCACACCATCAAGCTCTCCAGCCTCCGCCTCCTGGAGTTCCTATCTCCCACGCATCCCGTTCTTCTCCTCTTCTCCCGACTCGAAACTGAAGCTATCTACGCCCCAGCCCGCACCAACTGCATCGCATCTAGGTAAAGACCGCGAGGTGTCCACGATCCCGCGGACATCGGTTCTCGCGGGCGGTAGCAGCAGCGGCGGCGGCGACCACGCCCCGCCCCGCCAGCCGCCGGCGAACAACGAGCAGGAGACGGGCGCGGATGGCGTCACGGGCAACTGGATCTACCCGTCGGAGCGCATGTTCTTTGACGCCATGAAGCGCAAGGGCCACGACCCGCGGGCCGCCGACATGCGCACCGTGGTGCCCATCCACAACGCCGTCAACGAGCGCGCCTGGGCCGAGATCAAGGCCTGGGAGGAACCGTGGGGGTGAGTTCTATTCATCCAAGCACAGTGCATTCAGTCTAGTTTGATACAACGCGATACACTACAGCCATGGTCTGACTTTTCTTGTCTTGTGAAAATACAGCAGCTGCAACCCTCGTCTGCACTCCTTCTCGGGCCTGAGCACGCGCTGGTCCCCTAGGGCTCTCTTCAACACCCTCCTGGGCTACCAGGCGCCCTTCGACCGCCACGACTGGGTCGTCGACCGCTGCGGGCGCAAGATCGAGTACGTCATTGACTTCTACGCAGGCCGGCCGTCTGGCGGCAGCGTCGCTGACGGGAAGCTGTCTTTTTACCTCGACGTGCGGCCTAAGCTGAACTCGTGGGAGGGCATTAAGATGCGGGTTTTCAAGAATGCCGGGATTACGTAGATGGATAGATAGAGAGGTAGTCAGACAGACTGCCAAGATGTCTGGGCCTAGGTATGAAAAGATAAGTAGAAGGGAGGCACTTTGTCAATAAGTAAATGGGTTTGTAAATACGCTGTACAACTAAATGTACCACCGGCATGGACGCATTTCATAAAGACGATGACATTCATGCCATAGTATAACGATGGAAAAGGGCAACGCGGCGTTTGGGTATATCATGAAGGCCTGGCTTCTTAGCTGCGCTGCATCATATCATGCAGGCAGGTAGCATATCTCTACTCTACACTCTCCACATAGCAAGAATCATTTTTCATTCTTTGCATCCATCTCCCTCTCATTCCACCACGATCCGCACCGCCGGACCCGTCTCCATCGCCCCAGTCTCGACATCCCACCCCGCGCTCCCGACGGCCTTCCAGAACTCCCCGTTCACGATCGATCGCGGGCCGTCCAGCGCCGTGAGCCATGCCTCGACGGCATCGACGGTCGTAGCGCCCTGCTTCAGGAATATCTTCTTGCGCTGCCGCCCCTGGACGACGACGTACTGGGCGCGCTGGAACATCACGAGGTCGCTGGTGGTGATCTCGTCCTTGGCGGGGTGCTCGCGCGCAAAGTCGATGTTAGGGGCTCTCCAGCGCAGGATGTGCTCGCGCTCGGCGACCTGGTCGGGGCGCAGCACGCGGCCGGAGCGCAGGTACTCGGTGTAGACGAGGGTGGCGCGCTGCTTGTTGAGCGTGCGCATCTGCACGGCGCGCACGGCCTGGTAGTTGGTCCAGAGGTGCACCGCGAGCAGCACCGCCGTCCAGAGCCAGACCGCCGGCACGCCTTTCACGAAGCGCACGAAGACGCTGCCGGCGAGCATGCCGAGCAGGCTGACGACGGTCTCCTGGCTGCCGTCCTTGGCGTTGAGCTCGGCGAGGTTGCCGGAGCGCGCGAAGTGCGCGCTGAGGCTCGCCTTGGCCGACGCGCCCGAGACGCCGCACAGCGCGCGCAGCACGCCCGAGGCGCACAGCGCGGCCACGCGCGCGGGCCCCGCGGGCAGGGCGGGGGACAGCACGTCGAGGACCATGGCGGCGTCGTTGAAGATGTCGGCGAGGAACCGGTAGCGCTTGCACTCGGGCTCGATGGCCTGGCCCAGCCGGTGCGCGAACAGGATCGTGGCCAGCCGCCCCGTCGACTCCTGGAGGACGGTCAGCAGCACCGCCGCCGTGGCTGACGACGCCGCGTCGCCCACGCCGAAGCCTTGGAGTACCGCCCGCGACGACAGCAGTCCGGCTATCGTGCTAGAAAACGCCTGGAGAGAGTCCTGAGTGGGTCGAAGGTTAGGTGTTAGCATTCTCATCGACTAGTCTAGAAACTTGTATTCATCCATGTCCCCGCCGCCAATTCACATCATGCAAGCGAGATGCACTTTGGGAAACAATGCTAAACGCTCGAAACGTCGTAGGTAGTGCTTGAAGGGAATGAACTCACATAGATCTGGTAGGGCGTGTAGTCTAGTGTGACGGTATGAGGATAGCCAGCCGGCAAGAAGACATCAAGGATCTCGCGGGCATGACTGCGGCGTTTGACCTTGAGTCTGCTGTCGGGATCGTAGATGCACAGCACACCTGACTCGTCAGATGCACTGATGAGCTTCGGCAGTGTTCCCATCTTTCGCCTTAATTCGGATTTCTATGGTGGGTGTAGAGCATCAAGAGGAAGAAGGTAGGGAGCAAATGTATGTCTACCTACTCAAGTACTTGTGTAAGTGATGATGCAGGTAGGTGTCAGGTAAGTAAGAGCTCGATAGCTAGCAGCGGCGACCTAAATTTAGATGGGGCTAATTGCAGGGTCCAGGTGTCCAGACCACTGAGTGCCCCACGGTAACCCCGCTATGTAGTCACTATAGAGGCTACTAGCTTTCTACATTTAACTACCTATTGGTTAGGATAGGAAGAAGGCCTTCATTGTGTCAGTGATTGCCTACCTACCTTGTACCTAGGCAACTAAGTAACCCAATTGTTTGCTTGCAGCAATCTCTAATCACTTGCGTGTTTCTGTAGCACGACCTGAGAAAAATTTATGTGAATGAAATGGCTTAGTGGCGGGTGATTTCTAATCTAGCATCAGCTTGGTCGGTCACTTTAGCAGTCTCATCGACAACAACATATCTACATGAATAATCTATAGGTACTATTGTCTCTCTTACTTAATGAGAACAACGCAATGGCTGCTAGGAGAGTTGCATTTGAAGGAAAGATTATGCCTATCGCTTACCTATTAACCTTCCCCCAACGAGTGCCTAATAGTCCTTTTTGTGTAGCAGTTTTGTACATCGCTTATTCGCTTTAGATATTTATTTTCATCTCAGGTTCACGTAGGATATTTCTCTTACTGGTTGAGGTACATGAGGAGTAGCTCTCTGTTTGGTGCCGCATTATGTGTTTCCCTATCTTTTACAGTAGTTAACCCTAGTGGTGAGCTATCTGGAGAGACCTATGGTCAACATCTGTTCCGATCATCTCTTCGTACTCTGGGTAAAATGAAGCTATGTGGATTAGCACGTAGAAAGTTTCCTGCCATTTTTCCCATCTAATCCCTCCTTGTTGTCTCGTCCTTTCTTGTGATATGATAGAAACTCAGATATAAGGTCTGTTGGTAGGCGGAGCGCCACCGTGGCCTCGGCGGTGAAGAATGTATCCCATGAAGACCATGACAAGTCCAAGAATGAATCCAGCGTACTCGAAGACATAATCAGCTTGCGCCATCTGGCATCGACCTTGGGTCAGATCCTTGCCGTCAGCGCTGATTACATGAGGGCAGAGCGGGCCCTCGTCAGAATGGACGCAACCACCACTGATAATCTTGTTGATGCCTCTGTAGTACTGAGATGTGTCGTCTGTCGCCGTGCAGCTTGGCACACTTTTCATGGCTATAGTGAGGGACTGATCATATGTATCAGTAGATAGTTGAGCAGAACGAGCAAAAGCGCAGCTTTGTCAAGTAAATAATAAGAAATGACAGGGAAACATACAATAGCACCTGCCAGATAGAAGACCGACACAAGTGTATCAAGACTTATCAAGATCTTCCCGTTGATTTGGTCAAACCACAGAGCCGCCATACCAAACACGGAAGCGAAGAATCCAGCAGCTCCCACAAACGTGCCAAAGCCAGTCTCAGGAGGGACTTGACCGATGGCCTGTTCTCTAGCCAAGGTCACGGAGAGGGCGAGAACGACGGCAGCGACGAAGAGCTACCGAAACTAGGCGTTAGAGGTTTCAAAGCCGAAAGATGTGGATTGGAAGTTGGTGCCAGAGGAACTCACGAGGAAGACACGCAAGCCAATACCAATGATGGACAACATGATGGGAAGTCGGCTGGGAGGTTTTTGGTGCACGTGAATGAGATGTAATGTGTGAAAGATTATTACAAGATGGCACAGTAGGTGGGATTGTTGTTGATGAATCTGGAAGAGACCGATGTAGAAGGCACAAGAGAATCTACGTAAGGTTTTTTTTGGAGTATCAAGTTAGGTACTGCGGAAGGCCGCTCGTAATACAACAGTGTCACTTGCGCTAGTTTCAGTTGCCGCAGCTGTACCTTCCCTCAATACTCCATATTTAAGAGTCAAGAGATGGAGAAGGAAGGCACGGCATAGCTTTAGCCCTATCCTACCCTATAGATAGATATAAACAAGCATTAGGTAGATAAGCAGATCCTGCTCCTTATATTAACCATCCCCTGATGTTAGTAGTCGCGGAGTCGGAATAGGTATTCTTCTCATCAAAACAAAACTCGGAAAGGACTTTACTTCACAACTTTCTTATACCCAGCATGGTTACACTCATAACACGAAATGCTCATAAAGCTTGTTCTTGACCCAGTAGTCTTGTTCCTTTTCCGTTGTATGTATGCCACCATGTGTCACACCCACCAACTGCATAACACCATTTCACAGAATACAGCCATAAAAGAATCAGTTACCTGAGTCATGCATGCAGTTTCAGCTCACTTGTTTGCAGTCCTAATAAAACTCAGATGGAACGTGAATACTTTTTTTTTTTTGTCCAAGCATAGCACACGGGGTTGTAAAACTTACTGTATTACCCAACTTGCCTGTTTTACGTTATCAGAATGCAAGGGTCACCTAAAATTCCATCATGTGATGCTTTAACTAAAACTCTGCTTACACCTATTAGTTGTGTCATGTATTTGGGAATAGGTGCCTTGTTTTCTAGCGGAGGTGTTGGATGACCCGGACTTAAGCCGAGCTAGCTTATAAGCAGAAATGCTTCTCTGTTGATACTTTGCAAGAAGGATTGCTTCAAATGTTTGTCATGAGTCTGCAAGCAGATTGTCTAATATTGTATATATACCTAAATACGAGTTAACCGGTATGATGGGTGGGACTGCCCGATTTAGCGAAGCACACATCATCTCAACCAATGAGGGTTAAGCAAGTTTGAATTTATGTAGTTCTGCTTCTGTAGTGATGGTTTTCGAATCATTGAGTTGTTCACCTGGTGTTGGAATGCGCAGGAGACAGAATTGCCTCTTGTTCATCATGATCAACACGTACAACTGTCTTCTAATTTACCTAACAGCTATAGGGCCCCCTTCGAATGTTTGGATGTTTTTTTTTTCGCGAGAGGAACATTGGTTGTATATGCTACGTAATGGTGATGAATAAGCATTTAGCGCCGGCTTGAAATGCAACGCTGTCTCCGGTTTCAGGTCCCGACGCTCCGAGTCACCTCCAGCGCTGAACACAGGTAAAACAAGTCAAATAATAGCCTCTTGACTTGTTTTGCCTTGATTGATCGCAAAAAGCGCTTATTTGACTTGTTTGGTTGAATCTATTGTTTGATTTGAACAGTTATTTGATTAAATAAATCAAATAAAATCGGGTGCGTTAGATACGTCAGTTAGGGCTAAAACTTTCGATCTTTTGTATTGCTTTTTATAAACTGCTTAAGTTACTTTGTAAAGGTCGGAGAGTCGGAAGGTCGTAGAGTTGTAAGATCGAAGGGTTATAAGGTCGTAAGGTCGAAAAAGATCGTGAGGTTAAAAAACGTTGTAAAATTGCTGTAAAAAAGTAGGTGTAGTACCTAGGTAGGTAGTAGTAAGCATGGTAGTAGGTAGAGTAGTAGGTAAAATAGTAGGTAGGGTGGTAGGTAGGGTGGTAGGTAGGTAGGGTGGTAGGAAGTAGGATGGTAGGAAGTAGGTTGGTAAGTACCTAGGTAGGGTGGTAGGTAGGGTGGTAGGAAGTAGGTTGGTAGGTAAGGTGGTAAAAGTAGGTAGGTAGGTGTGTGGCTAGGCAAGTGGCTAGGTAGGTAAGTGGGCTTATTAGGTAGGAAAGGGTTTTTATTGGTTGGTTAATGTGGGTCTTGAAACAGACTGCTACTTAGGTAAGGAAGTATTACACTTTTTGAATAGTTTTTTTTTACTAAAAAAACAACAAAAAAAAAACAAAAAAAGAAAGAAATTATTTGAAAATAACCGGCAAACACAGGTAAAATAAGAAATCTTTGTTTTGCATAGCAATCAATTCAAATGCGTTTGTTTTGCCTTGGTTAGTCAAGTTATCTGTTAAGCAGTCAAAGTATTGTTTTACTTGTGTTCAGCGCTGGTCACCTCCACTAATTTATCTTATATCTTGGGTAATACCTACCCTACTTGATTTGCAAATGTCTTGCCTCTATGTCCTATCTTCTCTAACCTGATTACATACCTATCAAACCTAATTCAATCATGTCCATGTCTTCAGGGAACCCTGATCCGGACTGGCGACCCAAAGCCATCGTCTTTGACCTCCTTACTGCCCTTATTAATTCTTGGGACCTCTGGGATGCTTCTACCCCATCGGGCACCCCGGCTGAGGGCAGGCTCTGGCGCGATCGTTATCTACAAATCACATTCAGCGCCGGTGCCTACGTCCCCTACGAGAATCTCGTCAAGCAGTCCGCAGACGAAGTCGGCTTGCCACCATCGGCACCAGAAGCCCTGCTTCGAGGATGGGAAACTTTGCAGGCGTGGCCTGAAGTCGGGGAGGTGCTGCGCGCCCTAAGAGCGAAGGGCTACAAGCTCGCGGTGGTGACAAACTGCTCGACACTTCTGGGGCATCTTGCTGTCCGCGGGGTCGAGAAGTCCGCTAGCGAGGGAAATGACAAAGCATTTGCCTTCGATGCCATCGTTACGGCCGAAGAGAGTGGGTTCTACAAGCCGGTTAAGGCAGCATATGAGGCAGCTCTGGCTGCAGTCGGCCTGGAACCACGTGATGTGTTGTTTGTTGCGGGGAGTGCCGGAGATGTTCAGGGTGCTACGGATGCTGGAATGAGGGTTGTCTGGCACAATAAGGTTGGGCTAGCCAAGAAAGGAGAGGCGGTACCCCTTAAGGAAGGGCGGTCGTTGAATGATGCCCTAGTGGATTTCTTGTAAGCATTGATAGTCGCTCTGTCAACTAAGCGCGGAGTCAAGAGGGACTTCATCTTAGAATCATCGCTCTGGGAGTTGATTGGGGGTAAACCTATCATTTAGTTGCATAAGTGACAGCTCTGTTTACTCAATGCAAGACGCCTTGTATTTGCTTTCAATGTTCAAAAAAAAGCAAATTACAAAAAAACCTGCATATGTTCAATTAACTAGCGGATTAGCGGAAAATCCCGTATCGCCGACCGCCTATTCTGCCTTTGCAAACATTTCGTTTATTACTTATATACATTATCTGTTTTCGCACGGCATACTTCACATTCAATTCTTTATTTTATAACTGGGTTCCGTTACTGAGGTGGACGAGGACAGCTCTTTAAAGAATATATATTGAAAGCTATAAAAAAAAGGGGGCTCGCGGACCCTTGCGCAGTTCTCAGGCAATAGACAGTTCCCTCGACTCTTTCCTCGACGTTATTTCGATACTTTCTTCAGCATTTAAAGCTCCTACCTTATCGTCAATGTAGTAGCGGTTAATGCTTGAAAAATTAACTATGCCGCCCAATATCCTGTTATCAAATCATTATAACTGTCTACCACAGCATCCAGAGGCACAGTTTCGAGAAGGTAGCCTCTTCGAACGGTGGGTTCTTGAGCTCTGGTTTGAGGCTCGCCAGCTGTGTCAGCGCTTGGTCTCTGTAAACATCGCTTTCTTTCTGCTGGCCCATCTGTTCGTGAATCTCTGAGAGTTTATACAGCGCTCGGGCTCGCTGTCCCTCACCTTCGAGGAAGGCCTCCGAGATACTAACGATTTCCTGAAGTAATTGTCTACAAGTAGTTTTAATGAGTGACATGTGCAAGACGCACTATAGTTTATGCACTTACATGGCTGATCTTGTATGCTCTTCGTCAAGGAGCATAGAAGCAACATCGTATTGTGAATCGCAGGTTTTAAGTCGATTGCCTAGCAATCTTCGACGAAAAGTTAGGGCTTTAGAGGCTAACCTCAATGCTTCTGTCTTCCGCCCCTGGGCGCGGCGGATGCGGGACAGGAGGACCATGTCACCCGAAAATCGTGGATTGCCAGTATCGATGAAGGTCTCGTCGGTAAATCCTTTCAAAGATGGGCATCTTGCCAGCATCTCCTCGGCTTCGTCGGGGCGGTCCATGCGGAGAAGGAGACTAGACATGTTACTGTAAGAGTTTCCAATCCTGTCGCTATTCGCCTTAAGTCGGAGGTTGATTGCTTCCTGGTGCGCTGCGTAGGCAAGCTGTAGCTCCCCGATTTCAGTATATGCCAAGGCGATATTGTTGAGGATATACGCGATAAAAGGATCCTCGCTTCCAAGCACGGCCTTGCGGATCCCGAGGGCACGCTTAAAAGAACTTAGGGAGCGAGCGGCTTGGCCTAGATCTAAATCGATGAGACCGTAAAGATCAATGGCACTTGCATAGCCAAGAGACTCGGTATCTTTGATCGTACTAATTGCTTGTTCAACCATTACTCTGGCGATCATATACATCTCCCGTTCGTACAAGTACCTATCACAATGAAAACTGGCATTCACAGGGAGAGACAATAAGGTCTTACCAACTGCATCTAATGAGAAGGTCCGCATACTTCTGTTGATCGTCTGTCATATGGGCAATTCCTTTTGAGTTCCCTTTGACAAGTTCGACCAGGTGCCTGACATGGGGCAGACACTTTTCACATCGGCCCCATGCTGAAATTTGATGGCCAATGTCAAGCTTCGAGTGATCAGGGAATCCCCAGAAGAGCATATCAACAACACAACTGAAGTACTTGCTTTTCTCTGATTCTTTGAGTCTCTTCCTAGTTGTAGACTGAATCAGGCGATGGATTGTGAGGTCTGCCGATTCTCGGACTCGATTGATGAGGGCTATCTGTAAGAGTTCTTCGGTAGCATCGCCGAGGCTATGATCATCCTTTAGTGACACAGAAGAGGGGTAGTTAACCACTAGATGGTGTCACTTACTCCATCTCATCAGATAGAAACGAGAAATCGTCACCAAGGTTATGGGAGCCTTGTAGTAAAATTTCCTCGGAGATGCCGTCTGGGTCAAAGAAGGAAAGTAGTCTGAGAAAGCGGGTGGAAGTCTCCGACAGATCTTTGAAGGCGAAGTTCCACACGGTACTTAGAGTATGCTCGTAATCACTTCCAGGAACCTTGCGCGCATCAATCTTGGCAGAGTTCCGTTCGTAAAGAGGTAGAAAGGCTTGTAGAGATAGCTTACGCTGGGCGATGAACCCGCCGATCTGCGTTAGAGCAAGTGGCAATCCGCCAAAGGTCCGACTGATAGCAAGGGCATGGCTGGCGTGATTTGCATCCGAGGGGGTAGTATGGTCTAGTCCTACTGTTTTCAGAAGCAACTCACTGCCATCACTGTCTGAAAGAGCGTCCACTTGTATAGAATAAGCCGTGAGAGTATTGGCGACTGCAAGGCTTCTTGTGGTTAGTAGCACCGAGCCGGTTATACCGCCCGGCCACGCTGTCTTCAGAGCAGTTAGGTCATCTGCATTATCGAATATAACAAGGCACGTTGACTCTACTCTGTATTAATAATGGCTTAAAAGCGAGAACAACGTAAGTAATACAAGTCGGATCGCAATGACATACTTGTAGTTAGAAGCCAGTTCTTAATCTTCCACACGGCCGCAGCTGCATCCTTTTTATCATCCTCGGCTTCGAAGAGTCCAAGCCCATTGGCAATCGTACGAAAGCTCTGACCAATCGCGATGGCATTGTCGGCGGCGATCCACAGAATGACTTCGAAATGCTGTAGGTTCTGGTGTGCGTATTGAGCTGCGATCTGCGTTTTCCCAACCCCACCCATGCCAAATAATGCCATTGACTTGAGTGTTGAGGACGGGGAATCAATATTCAAGACGTTATGAATCGTATCTAGAACACCTTTGCGCCCACTAAACTTGGTATTGGAAGCAAATGGTATGTTGTTATACTGGATTCTCTTGTCGCCTTTTGACTCCCTCATCTTCATCTCAGTCAGGAGTTCTAGGACTTCTTTATAGCATCCTTCGTCCAAACGATACTGTTCCAAGGCACGATGCCACAGTAGGTTAGAAGCTCGACTAATCAGAGACATTAGCACATCACTGTGATACACTCAAGGCTAAATTAAATACCTACTCCTGCACCATCTTAGCTTTATGCTGTGAGGTTGAGAGAGAGCACGGGTTCAGACCGGCCAGAGTAAATTCATGGAACGGTTCATTCAGGAATGAGCGCCTCGAACTTCTAAAACTAGAGTCGTCTTGCCTGCATTGGCATGAAATGAAGTTTCTGACGTATCACCTGCTTTATTTATGATATCAGAATACCCCGCAGGCTTGATTGATGAATTATGACAGCCTCAGAGGGTACTGGCTGATCATGATTGCCACTGTTTCTTATCAGCCACTTAATGTACGCCTTAGATTCTAGAGAACAATATTATACTCTTAAGAGACGAGAGTAGATATAACATAGCGAAAGGCTTATTAATAAATCTAATCATTGTTTTAACTCTGCCTAGTTTAGCTGCATTTATAGATAATACAAAAAGCTACATTTGTGTCATTACACCATGCGATCTGCCCAGCTTTCTATTACCCCCTCGATAGTCGGGTTATACTCCTTGAGAATAACATTGTCTCCGTTTAGAAACGTGTTCGCATGTACAAAGACTAGCGGCGGCGGTTTGTTCGCTAGCACTACCTGTCGCCATTCGATATGATGGCCATCAACCTTGGAGAGCGCTTCATAATAGGCACGACAGCCTTTTACATCGGCCGTGCACCGATACATATGCAATCGCAGGAGCATTCTACCGAGTGCAGGTTTTCCATGGGACACAATCTTTGACCTGTCAACCTGCACTGTTAGGTTTTGAGTTTCTTTGTCATGGGTAATGGCTATGACGCCGCCACCATCGACGAGCAGGCATTGGAGCATCGCAAAGTGAGCCTGCCCCAATATTAGTATGTTAAACTACAAAGAATATAATAATACTTACTCTGCTGTGGGCTTGGCCCCATTTCTAAACAGCAGTGGTTAGTATCTGTATAGATGTCATGAAAATTAACGGGTGCGAAAGCTTACCCCGCTATCTAGATTGAAGTTTGAGAGTCCACGCAGTCCATCTACTCCTAGTTGCTGATACAAATTATAGGTTACTGCCAAATAACACATGAGCTAATGCTACCTCCATTATAGGGGTTGCTTACCGTCGTCTGCTCGTATGTCAGAGGTCTCAGTGAAACCAAACAGCTCTAAGAGCTCTAGGTCATCCATGAGATACGCCCCGACGAGTTCCGCTCTGCACTCATCAACCGTAGTTGCTAAGTCACCGAACTGTCCTGTCCATGTCTGGCCTGGTTTATACCAAGATGTGATGGGGCTCCCCGTGACAGGATTTATAGGTGGGCTTTTGATGTCGAAGTTATAGTTTCCCCTTTCGGCCTCGACCATCATTTTCCCTGTCCCATGACCCAAGAGTTCATGAAGCACAACCCACATGTAATAAGCCGAAAATTTGTGTTTTTGGAATTCTTTTGCTTGATGGGGTTCTATGAAAGGATACTGGATCGCTTTACCTTCAACAGCCATCCGATTAGCAATGATTACGCTTTTGAAGCCATCTTCCTGCCGGATGTCGTTATACTGCAATTATAATATTAGCCTACGTTCAATATAGTATTCGTTGCGTAAGTAGTGTAACAAACATTTGGGAGGTTAATGCCGGGAAATATGATACTAGAGCAGTATGCAAGAGCTAGATTTAAATCATAAGTATTGAATACATAGTTGTTCATGAGTGTTGGCATACAGTGAATGCTTGAAAAGTCTGGCGGCTCGAAGAGACTTTTTTCGAACGGTCCTCTACCATCATTATCTGATGTCGCCCAGGGTAACCGACGAATAAACTTGGCGGAATTTTCAACGAGCTTGGAAAGAAGATCGCCCTCTTCCTTATTAGCAATAGCTACAATGCCTTCAAATTCAGATCGTATACCATGGGGGTCGCGATAGGGCTCCACAAAGCCGAATATATTCTCCACTTTCGGTGCCCTGTCCCGGACCCATAGCCGCTGAGATTCACGGTATGTGTTTAGGCTGCCGGTCTGGAAACTCTGAATATACTTGCGTAGAAAGTCTCTCTGTAGGGTGTTTGCAGCGTACTTAGTCGCTTCTACTAGTTCCGCGCATATGTTCTTCAACTCAGAGGAATGATCCCCTCGAACAAGCCTCACGGACCCCTCTGCACCCTGGAGAGGGAAAGTCTCAGTTAAATCGTCCTTGTCGACAGAAGCAATGAGAACCTCAAAGTTGTTACTATTCTTGATTTTCTGGATCCTGGTGTTCTCTGGAAATATCAAATGTTGCTCAAGGGTCCGAGACACGATGCTGACCTCATCCTTTGTAACAATGCTTTTAGGATAATAACTACTCTGGGAAATTTCACTCGGATAACCAAGGCTGTGAGGAGGTATTGCGTAGATTGACGATGCCATCTCCTCATAAAGTTTTGATAGCCTAGTGGATCGAGTCGCAAGGTTTCTGAGGACGCTGATATCCACATTAGGCACGAACTTTTGATCGCCAGAACCCTAAGTGTATTAACATCGAAGCGCTTAGCACAAAGAGCTTGCGACCTACAAAATAGTTCCCGATATTTGATAGAAAGGTCGCAGCGTATGTTAGGAAGCCATGAAGTTCATCGCGGTTAACACCCGGTTGGACGAGAGCATCCCAATTGCCAGAACAAGTGCGATGGAGTTCAAGAATGAAGTCGAAAATGGCTAGGGACTCTGGCGAGACTTGTTGTAGGATGATCCTTGTTCCAAACCAAGCCGCCCTTGAAGGTAGTCAGTAATTATTCTAATCGCGTGTTAGAATCTCGCCCACCGAGCCATATGGTGCGCGTATTTCTTTTCGTTCGGTGAGAGCCATTTGAACTGCATCTCAACATCCAGTCGGAAGACCTGGACTCTTTCAAGCGCCATTGCTAATGGTAACAACCTCTTGAAACTGCGGCTAGATCGATTAGGAACCGGCGTAGCTTAAGATATTCACGGAAACATGAGTGTAAGGGTAACCTAGCATAAGTTGCCCGCACCTAGATGCGGGGTCAATTATCAATCCTGGTCTGATGCAGGTGATGTAAAACATTCTGACATGGCTGTGTATGTAGTCCTGTAGAATTATGAAAAGGTTAATTAATAAAATATTCATTCACTAGTAATGAATACCACCTAACTTATCGCTATGCTTTCCGTATATATTACTACCTAAGAGTAGAAGTCTTAGTGCTGGCGGCCCCTCTAGGAGGCTTTTAAATAGCTACGGAGAGGGCTCCACGGTAAGTGCACTGCGAGATACCGGACCATTCTGCATCTTTTCTAATAGCTAGACAGTATTTGTCGGGATGCCAATACTCACTCGGTCTCTTGTTAACAAAGCTTTGCAACCATGTGCCATTATTTTGTTGAACAGAAAAATACGAGAGCCCGAATATTATCTATTTCGGCTAACTTCAAATGAAAACAACAATGTGGGTCGTGATCACAGTTAAAAAGGAAGCTGATAGGTCCTCCGCGTGTTTGATATGTACCTGACATCATAATCTTTCGTGTAACCATAAGTAATATTAAGGGCAGTACGTTGAAACTGGTACCTGCATGCCCATTTGCAGTAGCTAGGGATATGATATATACGCGGTGGTCCCACTTTGAACGCCTCGCGTATTTGTTGACTCACCTCTAAACATTTTCTTCAATACTCTAGATGCGTATTCAATCCCTCACGTCAACACTATCTAGAATTAAGTCGAATTAGCACGCCATCCATTTATCATTCACTTCAAGATGTCAAGAAAACGTGGGTCACGAGGAGATAGGGCTCAGGCACAGAGTATTGTCCATCTTCTCAACTCAACACCAACAATCCGACGAGCAGGTGTTAGGAATTCAACCAGAAAAATTACTGCCAAGGGATACCAGCAATTTCTAGAGATTATCGGAGACCCTAAGGACAATAGTGTACCACCTGGCGTCCTAGATACCATACAGTAAGCGGTCGAAAGCCCAGATCTTAGGATAGTGCTCACTTGTCGTATTAGATTTGAATATTCATGCTCCAGAGAACGATTCGAGGTCCGAATGCAAACCCCTATACATAGCGGAATGCAAGAGCTTTTCGATAAATCTATAAGGGAATGGCAGGAAAGTCTTAGAAAATCAAGTGATACTAGAATATCCGATATTACCGAGACCTTCTCCCCAGTGGCTGGTAGAGGTATCAAGTTTTCCAAGGATACAGAAACGCTAGAAACCAAAGCGCCAGATTTGGAAATACGACATACTTGTAAACGTGGCGTCGATCACCGGTGTTACTACCCGACTTTAGTGTTGGAAGTTGGGTGGACTCAGACTAAGGAACAGTTGCGGGAGAAAGCTGAAGGGTATAGTAAGTAGATCTCTAAGTTATTCCTTTTTAATTTAGAGCTAAATTTCAAATCCTCCTTAGTTATATAACACTTTTTATCTGCTTTTAAACTAATAGGAGGTAATCACGAGCAGTAAATCATTCCAACGGCCAAATTCGAACTGTTGTTGCGGTAGATATGCACAAGATGTACCTAGCCGAACAGAAAAACGAGCACAGGCTGAAACAAATGAATTACCATAACAGCCTAAAAAATACAAGCAAGCCATATTCTTACTCGGAAGACGAAAGCAACGAAACAGGAAGCGCGTCAATACTAGTCTGGCGAGCGAAGAAAGAAAAGGGGGCAATAGAGATCGAAAATGCTATTGAAGAGGTACGAACTCTAGCAAGTCCTTGAACAGGGCCAGGATGCTAATCTATATAATAGACATTTCGGGACTCACAAGGCAAGGCGATCCAGTCAGGCTTACTACGCATCCCGTTGCACGATTTTATTTGCGTAGACATGGCGAGCTTCCAGGAAGGAAAGCTCGAGGCGCCCTCACTGGAGATATCATCAAACAGACTCTGTGAGGGGATCCAAAATATGCTTAAAAAGTACCGAGAACAGAGGGGTATGACAGTCAGAGATAATGTCCAGCACCAGAAGCGTAAAAACATTGAGAAGATACAAAAGGAAGAGGAGCAGCTACGAAAAGCCGAGGAAGCAAGAATTCGTGAAGCTGGAGATTGGAAATTTTAGGAAGCGTTTTCACCATGCATGTTCATTCATAGCAGGTTACCTTTAGCTAGCGCTACAGATAAATAAACATATGATTAAATATCACACTACCCAGCCTGCCAAGGACGTCCCAGAAGCCTGTTGGCCATGTGAGACTAGAATACGTGCCCGTCAGGTAAACCTAATCGCGTAGAGCTCCCTATATGCCATTGATTTATAATCGAATTAAAGGTAAATATAGGCCTTCGCACGACAGGTTGTATAGACTATAGCCTAAGTAAGACCTTTCAGTGGAAATTTGTGCGGTTGACCCAGAATAAGAAGGAAGGTAAGTCATAAGGCTTGAGAGACCAAACATAACTATTAGCTGAATTGACTCTATTTCAAACACACTTTGTCAGATTGCAGAAAAGAAAATTGTTTAGCAGGAGATATATGAAGATAGATCGTTTTCATGTACATTGCATTTACTTGCATACACTGTAAAGGAAACAAACATATTGTGATCGAAAAAAGAACTGTCTTTCTTAGCTGCTCCTACCATATCGAGCTACCTAGAACTAATTTTGTACACTTCCTAAAGCGTTATAACATCACCAACCAACTTGACAACCTGTGCAGCTAGCATCGATGGCTGGCTAACGAATGGCATGTGCCCAGTTTCAAAGTTGACTACGTTCCACTCGACGGCTGACTTCGCGATCCATGCGTCCTACTCTCAAGACAGATATTAGTAACTTCAATCACCTCGAAATGTTAAAGCCTTAGAGGTTACAGCCGCGACTAGAATAGTGAGCAAAGATTACCTGAATAGAAACCGGATTGCAGTTATCGTTGATTGTGCGAATGTATGTCCTTCTTCCGGCAAACCCCTTATCTCGCCATGCAGGCGCTGATGGTTTGGTCTCGAATGCTTTGAGTGCATGTGGAGTCATGAACTTGTCGAGTTCTGGGTCAGGGTCGCAGTCGTTGTACAGAATTTCCGATGCTGGTTCGATAAGTGCAAGACCTTTCGAAGGTTTATGCTCCTTGATGAAAGGGGGATACGCGCCTCCAATTGCTTCGAGTAGAGATTCGCCATCAAGAGTGCTGCCCCACGAGAAGTCAGCAATAAGTATCCCATTTACAAATCATACAAGCAATCAAGAATAGACAAGAGGTTTAACATAGTGATATGCAATGATCAGTTATACTCACATATTCCCAGCTATGTACATTAATCCAATAACTGCATTAGTATGGCCCTGAGCCTTACGAGACTCTTTGTCGAGATCCTTTGCCGCACCACCGGCGACTACACCTCCATACGAGTGGGCAACTATGACTAGATCTCTCTGCTGATCTAGTAGGGACAGAAGAGTGGTCCTGAGAGCCGCAATATCATCGGAGCAGTTTGCATTCATAGGATCCGGATGATTACAGCTTGGGTATGCTCCCGGGTGTACCTGGAGTCCGTCAAGGGATGGGATCACCTTGTTAAATCCTTCGGGTGTTCCGAATGCGCCTGGAACAAAAACAATGAGTGGCAGAATAGTCGAAGACATCGTTTAGTCAATAATTTGGATAATATTTTGAATAGGTAAAGTGTCGTAAAAGCAGAACAGCTTGTCTCGCCAATTAATAAATAACGTGAACATGTACTCTAGGTCCAATTTCTATGACAGTGGGAAAATATACCGAGTACTACCACACATGACACCCCCTCACCAGTGACTTTGTGATGGTACTTGGTAGATAGCACTGTGGGTGCAGTGAGGGAGCTGGTACCTAGCGCAAAAGGTCTCTCTTTGTTAGTTCCTTGCATGAAAACCCCTGTAATACCGGCGGGGGTCGCGGCAGCCTTGCCTTGCCCAGCTCCGGTACTTCACAAAATATGTAGTTTTATAGAGTAATAGGGCTGTTAGTCGTATTTTCTGACCACATGTTTCAGTCTGAAGTTACAATGCATTCGGACTGCCCGGGTCGAATCCTTTGTTGGGAGCCAACTTCTACTGCAGGCTCGTAGTTCTTATGCATAACAACTTTAGAAGACCGAGCTGCAGTACTGGGGCCTCTATTACTGACAGCTCATAGCTTGTCTGCCAACGTTACGACCGTTTTGGCTAGCTATACGGCCAAGCCAATTCTTGACTGGCCGGTCTACAGCATCTTCGTCCATTCCAAATTCAAAAACCTCGTACCAGAAGAGAAGTCCCCGAACTTGGGGTGCTTCACTTCTTAGGTCTACAGTACTAGATGAACAAGATGCTCAACCTTTCTCAGGTGTTCCCCAGGCAGTAGAGGATGATTTGCGAATGCACTTGTACCTGATAATCAGCAAGCCACCGCAACTGTCCTAGTCCCATTATCAGAAATCGAACCTCAAAGTGACCATGCGCCCGGAGCAATCAAGGTCCAGAGTGGCTGGCAGGTGGAATACTGTTAAGCGAGTCTATATTTTTAGTCAAAGTTTAGAATATCGGGATGTCCCTAACAATTACAAGGATAAAGTTTCTTCATTATAAAGTAATGGAAGTTGAAAACCTAACACTACCTATGGAAAATAAATATATCTGTACTGTAATTTTCACAAGTTCTTAGAGGCCGGGGTGGGGCGGGGAGGGGGGTGGTAAAGATGTGGGGTGTTCTCTTGATATTCTCCTTGATCTTAATCATCTACTCTCACAGTTATATGGAGTCGTACTTATAAGGAATAATAACCTGTGCCTCATTCCAAACAGGATCATTCGAATCTATTATAAAGTCTAAAAACGAAAAATTTAAATATTGCGTACAAAATGCGCAAGCACTTATGTAATATTTCCTATGCTCCTAAAAGTTTAAATAAACTTTAAAATCACTTAAAACTTTTTTAGTGAGCTGAAATTGATTCAATCCTTTTCATACATCATCTTCTGTTTCAAAATGGATTTATTAAGAGGTATATGATATAAGTCTTTTATATTGCAACTATCTCATTGTAATATTCTATTTATGAGAATGAGTGAATCTTCCGATGAGTAGTCATGGGGAAGCAAGTCAGTAAGTCGTTCTGAATGTGAAGAAAATTTCAGTGCGATGTGCTTAACTTTATGGCTAGATTAGTGGATGTGGCTGGGGCATAGCTTTGTCGGCTAGGCCCAATTAGAGACGCCAACGTTTCCACCACATTAAAGTGTCCAGCCGGGAAACTCTAAGTATCTTGGCTCGCTTAGCAGCAGGCGATTTCTGGACACCGGACAGTGGGATAAGAACCCGAGAGAAAATTTCACGGGCTAGATCCCGCCTTGTGTTGACGCCTAAAGCATCCCTGTGGACATCTCAACCATCACCATCAATCATAGCAAAACGAGATGTCTGATTCCGTTGCTGCTCCCGCCCCTGCGCCCGCCCCTGTGCGAGCGTCCGCCTCGGCATCTGCCAATTGGCGCGACACCTCGAACTGGAGGAAAAGCGAGGCGCCTGCCGCCTCCTCAGCGCGGCCTACGAGGTTTACCCCGACGCGGACACCGGGTGTCTCATGGCGCGATAGGGAGCAGAAGAAGAGCGCCGAGGACGGGCAACCCAGCGGTGATAACGCCGACCGTCGCCTCGAGCCGTCAGACTTCTATCCCAAAAGCCGACCGTACGATCGGGTGAGGACTAACAAGGCCCCCCAGAAAGACGACGAGCGTGCGGCGAAAGCCATCGCGGAGGGGAGACGGATCTACATCGGCAACCTCCGCTATCAAGCCAAGCCAGAGGATATCGAGGACCTCTTGAGAGCCAACGACCTTGGTCACTTCACTAACATCCACATCTCCATCGATCCTTTCACTGGCCGGAATCCCAGTTACTGCTTCGTCGAGTTCCCTGATGCGGACTCGGCAAAGAAGGCCATGGAAATCTTGGAGGGCAAAGAATTACTTGGTCGCGAGGGTAAGCAGCCCCTCCTATCCCTCCTTTACTTCATGAGGAGGGCTTGAAACTCTAGACCGAGGCTTGTGTGCGGGATACACCCGACATCTTCAGCTCTCTCTTGGAAGTATCAGACACTAAACTTCATCGTTACAGTCAAGTGCCGACCGTGCCAGCCTAAGGGAAGCGGGTCGGGCGGCAAGCCTAGTGATGCACCGAGCCGCTGGGGTCACTGGTCAGGCGAAAAGGAAGGCGACGAGCAGTCCAAGCCCAAGTCTTTTGATAGATATCGTCAAGACTTCACGGGCAAGCGACTTTACGTCGGTGGTCTACCGAGAATGCACGATCAAGCCACCAATTTTGCTGAAATGACCGAGCTTTTCAAGGACTACACCCTGTAAGCCCACCTCTTCTCCCTGTTCTAGTCCGGGCGCATGATCACTGACATTCGACTAGCGAGGCGATTAGCAAGCGCGTTTCCGCTCATGAGAGCACCCGGGAGCTCGCTGGCAACCATGACTACTGCTTTGTGGACTTCTCAACCCCTGAACAGGCTAAAGAAGCTATGGAGTCATTGAACGGTGTCTCCTTCAAAGGAGAGCCTCTCAAGGTCTCTGCGGCAAAGGGCCGATCCAACAAATGGCGAGAGAGGGATGAGCTCGACGGCAAGCGGGGGTTTGACCGACAAGAGGCCGCTGAGTAATACAACAAGGTCTACGGTTCCCATATCAAGGAGTGTTGATGATCACTAGAGAGATAGCAATCCATTTGGTGTATGAGGTTATTTAGTCTCTGTGATTTATAGAGCTATCGGAGACTACCACAGCAGCTTGTAAAAAAGATCAGTAAGCGTAGAAGTTACGCGCTTTGTCATCATGTAAACAAGCATTGAGACCTAGTCTAGCTACTAGCTAACCAGAAGGATCGTCTGTTCCACTTTGGGATCAATTTTGGCCTGGCAACTCCCTAAGCACTTATAACGACTATTACTCTTACAACAAGCAGTATCACATCCGGCCGTTATCTACAAATCAATGAATCCAAATACAACGCCGCCAATGACTTCTGATCAGTTTACACTGCTTACCTTACAACGAATTTTAATAAAGAGATAGATTTCAGGAAATAATACGCTAGTTATACCTGCCGTCTGCCGACCATTGGCCCCCTCAGGCGCCAGACCTTAAATTTACCCCTCAGTCGCTTATATCGCGTCGTGTCGACCCGCGATCTACTTATAGGCTCTTTCGACGTGGAGCGAACCTTTCCGGCATGATCGAGGCGAACTCGCCGCCGGTCAGAAGCGATCCACCGCCAGCACTCGGAACAGAAACCTTCCGTCTTCAGTTTCGGGCCGCCTATGTTACGCCACGCACGGCGGAGGCCCCTATACACATGCCCGCACTCGAAGACGCGGAGAACATGGCGCTCGGTATCGAGGGTTCGCTTCGTAGTCTTCAGCGACGCATATTGCTCCACGGTTAGATGGTGGCAGACAATACGGTGCTGAATATTGCACATCTCGCATTCGTCGGCTTCAGTTGAACCTGTCGCTGCGCGCAGCCCGGCGAGAAGTGCTTCAGACTTATAGACTTTACTACCCATTTTTAAGTTCTAGGTTAACAAGAACTCTCGCGGGAAGGATTACTGAATTGAGTCGTTTTGTTTTTATCTGGGTTCGCGCATTTAGGTTAAATATATATAGTCTCTTCCCCTAGAAACCGAGAATCAATGAGTTTAAGAACAATGCATTTGATGTAATAAACACATTGTTGTCCGTGTTAAGGAAATTCTAGGTCTCTTTATTTCACTTCTTTCATCAATAAGCTAGCCTTTTGGCATGATATTACGACCTAGATAGTCTCACACATCATGAAATATATTGCCTCCCGCCAGGGCTACCATAAGATTTAAGCCGCCATTTAATTGAATCTAATTATTTTTATGTCTAGACTTAGCGACCGCTGAATCGAGTACAGTAGGCGGTGCGCAACTTAAGATAGTCGGAGACCTTCCTCTTTGGGAATGAAAATGCAAGCTCCTAGCTAGGTAGTACTCCATCCATCCTGGCGGCGATTACTAAAGTCATGATGTAACTGGCGATTCCCAGACTCACTTCACTTCTCATGTTATGAACAAACCCCTCCCTGGAAACTGCCAATTGAGAGAGATTGCCCTTCTTGAGTTTTCCTCGTTATATTCTCAGGATGACGAGGCGTAGAACTGGACAATCGCCGAAAGCGCAGCAAACGGTGTCCTCACCGCCAGATGAGCTGCCTAACCGCATCTACTCCACAGCGTTTGGTATAGCGATTCATCCCAAGCGCGATGGGGAGGAGAGCGCCAGCAGCTCAGTCAGCAGCTCACCACACGGCACGGCAGACACAGATGCGTCGTCCAAAAAGAAGATCCTATACACCATCGTCAACGCCGACCTCCTGATCCCCGGCGACGGGCCGCCCCTCGAAGACGGCGCGCTCGTAATCGAGAACGACCTCATCGCCTGGGTCGGGCCCTCGCGCGCCGTACCCTCCAAGTACACCACCGCCTCGCACCGCGCCTTCTCCGTCCCCGTACTCATGCCCGGCCTCTGGGACGTGCACGCGCACTTCGGCGGCGAGCCTCCCGACACGACCGCGACGGACGTCGGCGCGCTCTTCCTGGAGCACCCCGCGACCTCGGGCGCGCGGCTCACTCGGGGGTGCTGGGAGGCGCTGCAGCGGGGCTACACGTCGCTGCGCGACGTCGCGGGCTACGGGTGCGAGCTGGCGCGCGCCATCGACGACGGCAGCGTCGCCGGCCCCCACGTCTACTCGGTCGGCGCCTGCCTCAGCCAGACCGCCGGCCACGGCGACATCTTCGCCCTGCCCGCGGGCGACGTGCACCGCAGCTTCGGGCTCGCCGGGGGCGCGACGCCGGGCCACTGGGGCTCGACGCAGACGCTGCTCGTCGACGGCGTCGACGAGTGCCGGCGCGCCGTGCGCCTGCAGATCCGCCGCGGCGCCCGGGCCATCAAGATCTTCGCGAGCGGCGGCGTGCTCTCGCTCGACGACGACCCGCTGTGCGCGCAGTTCGCGCCCGAGGAGCTCGCCGTCATCGTGGCCGAGGCCGCGCGCCAGCGGCGCCTCGTGGCGGCGCACGTGCACGGGAAGCCCGGGATCCTGGCCGCCGTGCGCGCCGGCGTGGCGACCGTGGAGCACGTGTCCTTCGCGGACGAGGAGTGCATCTCGCTGATCAAGGAGCGCGGGACCATCTACGTGGCCACGCGCACCATCGTCGACATGCTGCTGCGCAGCGGCGGCAAGGGTTTGTCCAAGTACCAGTGGGAGAAGGCGCAGCTGTGCGGCAGCAACCACCTCAAGGCGTACAAGATGGCCATCGAGGCCGGCGTTCCCGTTGCGCTGGGCACGGATACGGCGCCGGGGTTCAACATGGCCATGGAGCTGGAGCATGCCGTGCTGGCGGGCCTGAGTCCCCTCGAGGCCATCAAGGCCGCGACGGCCAACGGGCCGCTGACGGTGGGGGAGATGGCGCCTAAGACGGGGCAGTTGAAGGCGGGCTATGAGGCGGATATCCTCGGAGTGCTGTATAATCCCGTCGAGGATGTCAAGATACTACAGAATAAGGAGAACATCGGGTGGGTTTGGAAAAGCGGTCGCCTGTTCAAGGGTCCGGGCGTAGGACCATGGGGTGAAGATCCTCTATAACAGTGCCCAGGCAGGCGAGGCATTAATGATTGAGGATGGCAAATTATACAGACGTACATGCGTATATACATATCAGGAGACAAAGATAGAAAATATTTTGTACAAAATGCGCCCTCCGCATAAATTCAAAGCTCTAGTACAAGGTCCTCTTCTCCCCGTGCTGCTCTGTACTTGTTTATTACCTCGAGTAAGGCGTCACATCCTTTCAACAAGAATCCCCATCGCTTTGCAAAGCCCTGTGTGACCTCCCATCCCGCCGGAGACCACGGCTCACCCCACACAAGTACGCCGTTGAGCTCGATATTGTCGAATCCCTCGAATAGCCCGCCCATGATGTCCTCGCAGAACTCGTCCTCGTTGATGAAGTTTATGTATGACAGTATGTTGTCCCTGAGCCTCGGACAGGGGAAGGTGTCGAGCCACACGTCGTGTGGTGTGGTCTTTTGGAGCCACGTCTCCTGCAATGAGGGCGGCAGCACATCCGGGGGAGGGGGGAAGTCCTTTGCAAAGAGCACCATGCCGCATTCCATCGGGAGCCGATCTATGAGACGTAACATGGCCATATTACTAAGCACGCCCCGAAAGGCGTTTAGTTGTATGAGCACGAGGAGTCTATGGTCCGGCGACAATGGGAAGAAGATGTTGGGGATGTCAGTCCCGTCAAAGTTCCTAGCTAGATAGGGGAAGACCGGTGGGAAACGTCGTGTCCGGTTTTCGAGACTAAGACCTACGTCGAGGAGCGAAGGACGCGAAGGACCTGGCCGAGCGTTATATGGGCCTCTTGTAAATGGCAAGGATATAGACCGAGCTTTTAGTTCCTCCCAGTAAGAGAAGGGTCTCAACCTTTCCAGTGGCACAATGGGTGATTGCCGGGATACAACCAGGTGTTCTTCCAGACTGGTTTGGCCATCCTGTATAGCTGCCTGCCGTTTATATGGAGGTTAGTTGTGAGTGTGAACACATTTATATAGCTGTCCAGTGGAGAGACACGCTCACATTTAATATATCTATAGAAATGGAACCTAGACTCGCTACCAGTCGACGTTCGGCTTGGTCTACCCCCACGGCCTTATTAGAATTGCCTGTTGCTTTCTCTGCTTGTCGACGACCTATATCCCCGTTAGGCAATGAGACGCACAGCCCTCACAATGCACAACAGTGGGCGAGCTGGGTAAGGGGTAGAAAGTGAGAGGTAGACAGCTTACGCCACGCCCGTTGATGGAGACGGTTCTGTCGTCGTCTCCTTTCCGCTGGATCTGTCAAGCCAGTCCAGTCATCGCCGTGACTGCGTGCCTTTCCTCCCGTTAGTGGCGGCTTAGTAGGCGGATACTACTCTCTAAATGGGCAAAGCCGACTCACCTCGCGTAAGGCTTTGACAGCAGTCAATTCGACACTCATGGTAGCAGGAACTTCAATTCAAAGAGGGGCGTTGGGGGGATTTGAATAAGCAAAGGTGTTGAATGCAGGCTGCTTATCCTGACAGGTGTTTAAAAACCCCCTCGAATGTCTCCGTGGATAATGAGGTCGGGGGTCTCGGGGCCATGTTAGATGCTATACAGACCTTGTCCGTACAGGGTTGGCGGGCTGGAGTCTATCCGAACTAGGTGTGATGGAGAGGCTATTGCCCACTCAGAGTCCACTCATGCAGCGCAAGACGGAAGGCCGGGGTGCCCTAAACCAAGAGTCGTTTAGTGTGCTGCCGGTTGCTTATCCCCCACACAAAGATCCAAATATACGAACATCCCTGTTTATAATACCCATTTACATCTCGTAGATGAGATATGAAGCCTATTGTTGCCTTGTTCAAGGCTACCCTCGCAATGTATATACGTATTATTAAGTCTTATCTCTCGTCTAATATGTCGGACTGCTTGAGGACCCCGACGGATTGTCGACAACGTGGCGATGCCTTCTCGAAGGTGTCCACTTATGATGGGAGGGATCATTTAAAGAGTTGAAGCACCGCAATATGACGATATTGAATCCGAGTTAACTTACCGACACTAGGTTGGCCACTGTCCTTTTTCTTTGTACGGTTACCTAGAAAACGAATCTATTATCATTTGATTAGCCTCTCAAGAACCTAGTAATCATGTCCCCCATCTCTGGATTCACAAATTTTAATCCAGATGCGGATATTCCACCTCTTGATGGAAAGGTCATCCTCGTGACCGGAGGTGAGAACCATGTATTGCCGTTTGGATATTCTCTTGATCTGACAGGACCTTAGGAACTGCGGGTTTAGGAAAATCTTCAATACAAGCTCTAGCAAGGCATGGACCTTCGCATATTTACTTCACTGGGCGAAATGCCAAAGCTGGCGAGGCACTCATCGCCGAGATGAAGAAGACCTACCCATCAGTAGGATTGACGTTCCTAGAAATGGACTTTCTTTCCCTCGCATCTGTGAAGAAAGGATGCGATCATTTCATCCACGATCGTCTAGATGTCCTCATGTGAGCACTATCACTATCCTCTATATACACGCCATCCTAATGCGTATATAGGTGTAATGCGGGTATCATGTTCAAGCCACCGGCTTTGAGCAAAGACGGATATGAAGCAACCTTCGCTACAAATCACCTCGCTCATGCCTTGATCATCAAGCAGCTTTTACCAACTTTACTCAAAACTGCCGAAAATCCGGGTGCCGATGTCCGATTGATCAGCTTGACCTCAGAGGGCTGGGCTGGTCACCCGAGAGATGGCGTCTCCTTTTCTACTATCCAAACTACGCAAGACGCCTTGTTTGGAAAATTTATACGCTATGGGTAGGTCAAAAAAAATCAAAAAATCGCAGCAATCATATTACTTATCCGCCTCATTAGTTATCCCTTCGTTATATGATATAAGATATAAGAACTGACCGCTACTACAGTCAAAGCAAACTAGCGAACATTGTTTATGCAGCCGAAGTCGCTCGCCGTTATCCGAAAATCATGGCACTCTCCGTTCACCCGGGAATTGTCAAGACAGATCTTGTCACCACTTTGAGTGCCTCTGAAAGAGCCACTGTCTACGTAGCGAATATGTTCGCGGGTAGCATGTCGCTGATGACACAGGAACAAGGCTGTCTCAGCCAAATTTGGGCAGCAGCAGGGGCTCGCAGAGACCAGCTTGTGAACGGGGCGTATTACCGTCCAGTCGGGGTTATGAGCAATTCAGATTTGGATAAAATAGCGACAAGCGAAGAATTTGCGAACAAGCTCTGGACGTGGACCGACGAGGCCTTGGCGAAGTCACTTGAACGATGATGTGACCATCGAGAATCCTCCGCGTTCGTGAATACATCGTGGTGTTGTAACCAAAACCACGTAATCCTCAAGATGAACGTCTTCCTATATAATAAGCATACCTTGGTACCCATTAATAGCCTCATGATATCACAGTTTCGCTATCTACACACTCTTCAACAGGTCCTATCGTCCTCTGTATGTGTATAATGGGGCGACGGGGCTTGTGGGGGCCAAGTTAGACAACAGTTGGGTGACAACTCACAAAGGGGGCATCATGGGACTTTCCCTCGAACACTCTACTTATGTACGCTACGTCATTGTTGTTAGATTATGGCAGAATTAGGGAAATACATACTATTGAAAACTGTTGATCTTCAACTTTAAGCAGACAAATGGGTCATGTACCAACATCAGAGTTGTAACACTAGCTCAGATCGCCATCTTCATTTGCCACCCCGGCAACGTCCGCATCAGTAGCTTGACCTTGCTTTGTAGCTAGTTCTACGCTACATATATACTTGTCAACACCTATCCTAACTCTAAGCAACGTTTAGAAAAGTCCTAGTTTATTACATACAATACTTGACTTGGATTTAAAAGGGGTCTAAGGCACTCATAACTTGACTAAAGAGCTTGGATTGAGCTCATTGGTGAGTGAGATGGGTAGGTATCTTGAATTCTTTATCCACATCCTACATAGGACCTAGATAATAATCATGTACATACATACATCGTGGAATATGAGGTTACCCGTTGCCTAACTCAGCGTAAATGCGGTAGGACTCTGGGCTGCCACAAATCGGCAATGATCTAGTTCGGCGCTAGCCAGGTTGTCCTTGACGCCAAGATCTCATATCATCGATCTACACAGTAGGCATGTCAAATGATATCGTGAGTGAAACTCACATATACAGACTAGGTATTACCAAGAATACAGGATATCTAAGCATTGGAAAGCTAAAGGGATTCAGTAGTCTTCACTAGATGAAGAACGTTTATCTATTGACTTTTCATGTGGTCTCGGCATGGTGACTTTTTCAACCCCTGTTAGTTCCACATACTCCCTGCTCAGATCAAAATATGGATATATTGTTTAAGCATACGTACAGATTAGTGCTTGCTTAGCAGCATATTGATCTAGGCGGTTCAGGCTACATGGGTATAATTGAGTGAGATACGAATAAAAGTTATTAGATTACTGATCTAGCCTATTGCATATCCAGACCTATCCAAAGTCACTGTGCCGAAGCGGCATCCAAAGAGATAATCACCTCAGCTGTCAAACTGGCGTGTAAAGTAACGGCGGCAATGCCACGTGGAGGCGCCCACCAGGGAGCTAGTGTCGGTTGCAATGTCAACGACTCTACTCCCTACATAAATATGGGAATAACGAGGAACTATCCATGCACGACTCCTAAAGGAGACACTCTCTAACACACCGCACTTCAACGACTGTAGCCTTTTAGCAATGATGTGCAGCTGTACCAACCAGAAGTTGGGACGTTGTCAAATAACGTCTAATAACTGTACTTTGACATCATAACCAGATAAATGTTAGAGTTGGACGGCTGAATTCGCAGTAAGTCGGTCAACATTATTATGATCAGCGGCCTGTAAAGTGTCCTGGACCCTGCATCCGCGCTAGTTTAGGCGGGATTAGTTTAAACTAGAGAACATTGGCCCCTTCAGTGCCGCTCTCTCCTCAACCTCCCAAGACAGCACTCCAACGCCATCAAATTGCTGTAATACCACGAAATGCTTGTCCGTTTATCCGTGGCGCTTGATGAACCATGGTTCCCGCATGCATCCAAGAGCCGCACAGGCTGCATGCTGCACATCCGCCACGAAGACTTTTTCCTTCTTGACAGGGGCTCCTGAAATGGCCAGTCAATCGTGATGACAGCCCCGGTCTCAATGATGGAAAGTACAGAATAGTGTAATCATCAAAGGAGATGATGGATAGAGTTTTTGACAGAGAGGCTCTTCTCAGGAGGACACTATGTCGATTACGGAGAGAAAAATGCCAACAGTAAGGACAACTACAACTATATATAACAGACTGATCAGTCCCTTCGAGAAGAAAAAAAATCACCTCTGCATCAGTCGTTCAGCCAAACTCACAGTCACTCATTCATAATAACTTACTCAAGTCACTCTTTCAAGATATACATCTAATACTACACACCATCTATCTACTTAATACATTACCATCACCCTAATCATCAAAATGCAGTTCACTACCTTTGTCCTTGCAGCCCTCTCCCTGGGCTCGGCCATTGCCTCCCCCGTTGCTGGCTTCAAGCCCTTCGACAATGCGGCCTCAGCTGTTGCCAATGTTCACACCATCGTCCAGGAGCAAGTTTCCGTGATCAGTGGGTCTTCAAAGCTTGAAATCTAGCGTTCAGAACTGACACGAGCTGCAGATGTTCTCGTCCAGGGCACTCCCACCGACGAGACTGTCACCAAGATCCACGAGTCTCTCGTGACTATTGGCGTCAACGTGAACGGCCTCCACGCCTACGTGGGTGACCTCGCCCAGTTCGGATCCACCCCTCTCAGCGATGCCCAGCTGGCCAAGGTCCCCGAGTTCGGCGAGAACTTCAGGGGTATCTTCATCAACATTGAGGCTATCGGCAAGAAGATCACCGGTGCTGGACTTAGCGTTGGTGAGTAGTTTTCCGATCCCATTATGTATCAAATACTAACGAACGCATAGATGTCTTTGCTCAGATCAAGCCAGAGCTTCAATGGGTTCTTGCTACCTCTGGTCCTATTGCCCGACCTATTATCGTCTTCGCCAAAGTCGCCGCTCCTCTCCACATTCAGCTATTCACCAGCGTCTCGGCCGTTCTTGTCAACATCCAGGCCCTCGTCACTGTCATCATTGCCCCCCTTGCCGGCCTTAAGCTCGTCATTGCTTAAATGATACACCGGGTTGAATCTTCAGCACAAGTGTCAGATGGACTTATTGTGGTTTATTGTAATAAGTAGAGGGTGAGCGTCCACGGTTACTAGCATGTTGGAAGGCGTTCTGCGTTGTTTATAGTCAATTGATTCGAGTGTGCCCTGGAACTTGCGAGTTTGTGATACGTGCCCTTAGAAAGTTTAAATGTGATGAGTCTCTTTCTATCTATGATCGTCATTATTGAACGGAGCGTGGGGTAGGTAGTATATTCCAGCTTCTCATCCCTGTACCTCGGCACATCCAATTACCCATTCCCCTATTGTATCCAGATTTGGACTAGACACCTTGCATACGCATACATTCATCGATGTAATTGCGGACGTTAGTTTTGTCTATCTCTCTATCACATTTCATTGTCGCTTGAACAGTTCAACCCAACTGACAGCGAAAATGGCCGCGCTTTTTGGAGCCGCGCATCGTAACTGGTTGATGATCAACCCGTCATCAGTCCCTAAATCCTCGAAGCCGCTGATTTTTGGGATTCTAGGCGCTGCGGATATTGGGTGAGCGATGGCATGATGTGCTACTCACGTCGCGGGATTCCTAACTCTCCGCCACAGACCCGCTGCAATTATTCTCCCAGCGAAGAACCATCCCGACGTACTACTCCAGACCGTAGCTGCTCGAGATCCCTCTAAGGCGACGGCGTATGCGAAAAAGCACGGGATACCCAAGATCGCTAATTCTTACCAAGGTTCGCATGCATCCAAAATATTAAGAAGTAACTGCTTATGTAATTATCACCAACTTACATCGAACTGGCAGACATTCTAGACGACCCAAATATCGACTGCGTCTATATCCCCCTACCTAATGGGCTGCACTACATATGGGCACAGCGAGCCCTCAAAGCAGGCAAGCATGTGCTTGTCGAAAAGCCGTCGGTGAATAACACCACCGAGGCCGAACGGCTCTTTCTCCCATCTAATCCCACTCTTCCCTCGTCTCCCTCAGCGTCTTCGCCCCCCGCAGTACTAGAGGCAGCACACTATGCCTTCCATCCAGCATGGACACTGTTCATGTCTTATGTCACGCCCAGCGCCGTTGAGAGCGCGAAGACCTCGCTCTGGGTACCGCGCTGGTTCTTCGGGCCCGATGACATTCGCTTTAACTTCGACCTCGGCGGCGGCGCGATGATGGATCTAGGCGCTTACACCGCCAGTGCCCTGACTCGTATATTCGGGTCTGTCGCCGAAGAATGCGTGAGCTGCGAGACAAACACCATTGCAGGTGGGGACCCGCGATGCGACCGCCGCTATACCGCGCACTACCGGTTTCCGAATGGCGGCGTGGGGGAGATGGAAGGCGATCTCAAGGCCCCGCTACATAAGATAACGCCCAAGGTGTACGTGGCGCACAAGCCCGTAGTGATCGATCCCGCAGAGGCGGGCGTCAAGATAGGGGATGGAGAGGAGGTGTTGCGCACGCGGACGATACACTTCAGCAACTTTGTGCTCCCCAGCGCCTTTCATTCCATAGCAGTAAGCGACCACTTCGCAGTACAAGCTGTCGGTGCGGCAGCAGGGACGCCGCCGCGGAAGGCTTGGAAGAAGAACAAGACGCTCACGGCTTACACGTGGCGCGAAGCCAGGCTTCCTGGCTCTGAGACGCAGCCTGGCGAGCCACATTGGAGTACGTACCGCTATCAACTCGAGCAGTTCGTGAACAAGGTGCGCGGACGCGACACGCCGCAGTGGGTTGGGGGCGAAGACTCTGTTGCTACGATGCGCATGATTGATATGGCCTACACGACAGCGAAGCTTCCTTTGAGGCCAACCAGCGAGATCGAATCATAGTCCCTGTACTTCAGAGGGAAGGCCAACTATTTATATATAATTGCAGGCAGTGGCAGGATGTGACAAGGAAGATTGAAAACAACCGGAGTGAAGGGTAGGATGAGGATATATCCGTCATTAATAAGCCCCTAATAATATACCTTCATTATCCCTGGGCACCGAGCTCAGATTATCTATAAAATAAGCAAATTTTCCCAAGCAGCCTCCTTAATGATGCGATTTTAAAGATGACACAAACATGCCGAAGGCTGTCTAGCGCTGATCTCTTAAGTCATATCATCCTTAAATGTTGACCTGCGCCATGCACCCAAGCCAACTCAACGCTGGCCGGCATCGTCCAAACCCCTTTCCCCTGCCAGAGCGCGAATACCATCATCCTTACCCCGCTCAGTACTGGCCAATAAGGGATTTATATAGTATGAGTATGACGTGGTAATTGTGATGGCAATGGTGCCGTGTAATCAATATAATGACCGCATATTTAAAAATGATGAACATTTAATACTCTCTGCTGCCATAGTTAATGTAAGGCAGTATGCAATTGTTCACATCACCCTATATATCACCTTGTTTTTGAACAGGTGGTAGCCGACCCAGAGTTTAGGCGTTGTTGGTTGGAACAAGGCTGGAGGCCGCTTATCACCCTGGATCAGGGGTTCACCTCGCTTATTATAATAATTTCATCTACAACTGTAGTTAGTAACTACATAGACACTCTCAGGCGCGGTTGGAACCTCTAGGTGTGCTTGATTTAGATACGTTATGCTACCCTGATAGGCCTTAGGGAGGTTTAGTTAAGAGTGAGCTCGCTCATCACACGGACAATTCTAACATCATCTACGCGCTTATTTACTCGGCTATTCTAACCTAAAGATAGCTTCCTTCGGCTTAAACGAACAGACTCTTATTTTGCAAGTCTCCAAGATCGCCCTACTATGCCATGCCGTAGCAGTTAGCAGTGTTAGAGATAGGACGTCGACCTTGGGATTAACTCATCCAGAGATAACTATCATTATAAGCATACTGTAAGACTAATGCGTGACAATTTCTTCTCGCTTTTCATTGTTACTATACGCGCGGGCATTAGGTATAAATTAAATCCCTCTTTCTATGAGAACTTCAATGTAGCCATTTGGTTGAAGCCATTGCCATTCTCCCCTTTCTCGGCGAGGTAGAATTAGTTTTAGAAGGATAACTCTCACCTACGCCAGAATTAGCTGTTCTCCCTCCGAATTATAGTAGTAAATAACATACATGTGTGTGTGTGTATCGTGGACGGCGTTGTCTGGATCGTCTGTGCATAACAGTTACGAACCTCTCCATTTGGCTCTCGATAGAGGTTTAGGGAGCTGGAGTGATAAGAACCTTCACTCCATCCAGCTCGATTATCTCGACAATTTTCTGAGCCTTTCTAAGTCGGTGGATTCTTCTCTTCCGGGCGTAGTACAGATTCTTGGGCAGAGGACATAGGTCGAATTGTTGTGCTTGGAGTCTGTTGCCCTGCTCGCTAATTATCTGGTAAACCGTGAGATCCCCGTCGTCCCAACACAGGGACTGGATACGGTATATGCCCTCTTGCCCAACAAGCGAAAAATTTTGGTAGTCTTCGAACGGGATCCTGCTGTTCTTGGGGACTATACGTTTTGAAGGACCATAACAACTTTCTGACTAGTTCTTGTATGTTAGTCGTTGGTGTAAGTAGGTCTGAGGGCAACAAGCGTACCGATGCATGAAAGCTGCAACATCCAGATGCTAGACACGTCGTCATTCTTGATGATAGGAAATAATCAGCACATTATTGCAATGGTGGGCTATGAGCTTTGTGTGATCGTAGCAAGATTCTTGAATTTCGAAACTGGCCGTATTTATATATCATGGGCGACTAACTGTTGCCTTTTTGTGTTGCCACCCCCCTTAGCATTCGCTTATTATTTTAGAGCGATCATCATGGGCATGTGCCTTGAGACAAGTGATATGCCTGACGATTGTAGTATCAACAATCATTGTCGCTCCACCTATACTTCCGCTACATTACTTATTGCCTCTCTAATGATACGAAATGTCCCTACTCCCTAATTTGTGGCATAGCTGATAACGTCGGTCGCGTCGGGTCGAGGCCTCCGTAATAGCGGCTATTTTACGCCCCACTACGCCCACTACGCCTCACTACGCCTCACTATGCCTCATTGCTTGTGGGACGGTGATTAGAAGATGAGCCTAAACCTAATCAGGAAACTTTTGACAACATATTTTAAGCATCTGTTAAATACCTGTATTAGCTAAGCAAAGTTTTTTGCTCTCAATATTTTTAGAAAATTATAAAAATATAAAAAATTAAATATAAATTATTATTAATTATTATAAAGTTAACAAAAGGCATATATTTCACGTTCTAGCTGCTTTAATTCGGCAAAAGCGGACAAATACAAGACTATTTACTATAATAAGTTTAGGTTTGTCTCCAAATAGTAGGACATCCAACCGACCCCCTTGCTTAGGCCTCACTGGGGCGTAACTTACACCACCGCGTGATATTAATGGTCTATTCTCGGTGTGATCTGTCCGTGTTTATTAGGGTTGATGGGTGTAGAGATTGTAATCGGGACAATGCAGTGCAAGGAATCTCGGTGAGTTGAGGGTGGATTGGCGCTCGGACCACTGAACAATCATTTTTATTGAGTGGGAATATTGTCTCTACTAATAACGAGTTTTCATTTCCAATTTGAGTCCTCAGGCTCTTTTTCACAGCCATCTGAACTGGTATTATCATTTTACATACCGGATTTCCGACGGGAATCAACCAGAGAACGGCCCTACCGTATTTTATCGCTTGATTTGAGCAGGTAACGTAATTGAGCAACGCGGTAACACCTTCTCGTTACCTCGTCGTCTAGCTCGAGATGCATAAATAAGTATGTGTACTAAAATCCCAGATAACCACGTGGGAGTTTGTGTATAGCCCTCCAAACGGCTTACGGATTTCTAGGGGAGTTAAGATGATCTCGGTGCGATCCCGTATTACGTAGTTGCGAATTCAGATTGCCAGCGTCTTACAGACCGGAGGGCTTCGCGTAGGATTCGTTGCAACGTCGAATGCTGTCAACTATCGGAGAATCAGCTGTTGATGAAGACATGCAACTGACTGTTGTTCTACGGTTGCAGTTTGTCTTTTTCACCGGATATATAACTGTGTATACAGTTGATGGGTTGGGCTGTTGATGGGTTGGGCTGTTGATGGGTTGGGCTGTTGATGGGTTGGGCTGTTGATGGGTTGGGCTGTTGATGGGTTGGGCTGTTGATGAGTCGTGTAAGTTGATACATTCAAACTGAAGGCTCGCTAAGTATCCCTTACAACACTGGTCATATTCAGAAAGAAAGGCTGCAGCTAATGAGTGGTAGCTTCCCTTCGATGCCATCCAGGTATATTATATCCCAATCACAGGCGCTATACAGTTTGAAATAACAAGTCGCAGCAAGAAAATATATTTTCTACACTATCTCGTGTATCTAAAGATTGGACATCCTGCATACTGCGATCACCTTACGAACGCTTCTTCCCCTTTCTGCAACCTCAACTGAAAATAAAACCAAGAAAGGAATTCAAGAACACAAAAGGATGGAAAAGAAACCCCCAAGCCATGGAATCACAAAGCTGCTTCAACGGCCGTTTGGTCCGTGCTCCTAACTAGGAAGCAACGGGCTGCCGACGGGCGCGAAGGCGGCCACAATCGTCGACATGAACGACATGCTCAGCTTTGTCGAAGCTTGGTCTTCTACAGGCGCAAATGTAGGGATTGGGAGACTGCGAATGGCAAACATGGACATGACGGAGGTGATGTTCCTTGCGAGCCAGTTTGACACGGCAGCGGCACCAGTAGAACTTGGTTTCATCGTTCCAGTGAGCCCGGGCAGTAGTGCGGTGCCTCTCCAGGTCCCTAAGGCTAGTGAACCCGGGGGTATTGGGACAATCCAGGCACCGGTATGGTGACGAGTTTCCATTCTCCGGCGATGGGATAGCTTGTGTCGATGCTGGGGATGAGGCCCAAATTGCTGCAGAAGGTACCCAAGATGCTACGGAGAAGATCCCGGATTCTGGAGAAGCTGCTTTTAGCGGGGACCAGAGAGGTTGCTGGTAGGCCCCATTGCCAACATTATGCGCTGCATATCCATCCGCCGGAGGCAAGGGAGGCGAGGGAGGCGGGCCGTAGTTTGGTGACGTGTTGTAAAGATGACCTTGGAACTGCCCAGCGGAGCTGCTAGGCATGTTGAAGGCACCGTTCTCAGGATATCCCGGGACCTCGGATACATATGGTCCCTGAAATGGAAATGACAACTGCATATAAGGCATGCTGAAGGCACCATTCCCAAGCTCCCCCGGGACCCCGGGTACATCCGGTCCCTGGGGCAGCAGCAGCTGCTGCTGTTCCGTTGGCCCATGGGCACTGTGGTCGGGGAACCCAGCGCCCACAAGCGGAGGGGTCACCGTGGGGGGGAACAGACCACGGGGAACGGAGCGCTGGTTGACTGACCATGACGCATCGCGCGTCGCAACTGTCAAGCCCCGGTCAGGGGTCAAGGCATTTTTCTTGTCGATGTATGCCTGATTGGTGTTGTAGTTGTTGTGGCCATGATCAACCGAATCGTAATCAACGAAATGAGTATCATTGTTGGTTGTGCTCGGCATCCTCTGTGGGACGCGCGAGACGTTACAAGACATCTTGCATCAGCCCACGGCAGGATCGTGGGGGTGTTCCAGATGGCTGGCAGTGAGTGTGGCAGGGCTATTGTGCAGTTCGGCACCCTGCATTAAGATGGTCATTAGCATGTAACTAACTAGGGTCATACCGGATGAACAAATGAGAAGTATCTTTGCTATTCCAGTTCGTACGACTAGAAATCATGGATAGGACCACTAGCTTACTGTATTCATAGATTAAATCCTCAAAATTATTATAGTTTGTACTGCCTAAGAGCGAGCAGTACAAAGCGTGATCGAAGGTGGTGAAAGTGAAGGACAGGTCGGACGGGAGTGCACCTTGGAAGTGACTGGGTTTTTATGTGCAACAACCCTTGACTGGGGCTTATAATGGGATAGAGATGCAAGATGGGTAAGTAATTGAAGAAAACGTAGGAGGGGTCCTCACAAGACTGAGGTAGGTCGATTGTGCTATGTCGTGAACGAGGCCTAAAGGGGCTTGAAGCTAACTTGGAAGCCACCCTCTACTCATCTAGTCGACGAGGACGGCCCGAGCCGCCCCATCTAGCGCGATGGGATCTGCCCTCGCTAGCACTGATGTTTCGGCGTTTGTACTTTTATAATCTGACATTTCCACGATGGGATGGGGACGCAGTGCTGTTTGGTACCGATTGAGGGTTGGCCCCCAACTATACCTGACGAACCGGCATCGACGGTCATTTGTCCCGGTGGCATGGCGCTCGTCCTTGCACTCTCATATCTATCGCTATAACATTGCACTGAGCAGATAGCAATCTATTGAGGTTAAATCAGCAATCCCACTCCTGGAATCTCGAAATCTATTTATTAGGAATACTCAAATTCCAATACGATGGGACTTTGTGGGGGATATCCATGTCGCGGGGCGGCCCTCAGGGCGTTATAAGTGTGTACTGGGCCGAGCAAAGAACGCTAGTACGGTAAGTTGTCCACACCACGTGCAATGTATTAGGTATTATAATGGTCTAGATCTAGATACTGATGATTTAGAGTGATCAACAGTCGGCCATGAGTTACTGTACAATATGGCGTATTGGAGTGTTAGTGAGGCTGATGTCGGGGACTTAACACGGGCGGGGATGGGCCCCGGCAGGCGGACTCACTGAGGTTGTAGATCTTCCGACCATACACGGCGTTGTCAGCGACTTACCCATTCGGAACATCATATTCCCCGAGACCGAGGACAACTCATAGCACGAAAAGACTAAGCGAGGCACTATCATGGCTTCTTACACATTTCAGCAAGATACGACAATACTTGGTGCCATGTCACACGAACGGCGGGTGCGCATTGCAGCTAACAACCTGGACGAGATTTTCCCTTGTGCAAGTACCTGGAGGCGGGGGCATCCCAGGTATTTCCATCAGATGAGCTAGCTGGTGGAAGTGCGTCTTGCTATTCTGGACCAGGACAGAAGAGTATGTACCTCGAGATAATGTGTACGCCTGACTGGGAGCCCCCCGAAGGATCGGGGAAATTCCAGGCATTCTTTGCAGGAGAACAGGCCAGTCGAGGCGGGACTGAGGTGTGCCCAGCAGCTTCATGCGCAAGTTCCTAAAGTGAAGAAGTGCTAGGGGTAGAGAAGAGGGCCAAGGGACGGAAACCCCAAAGGGTTTTCCTAGGGGTTCATTTCGAAGAATACAGCAGTGATTCTTTATTGACTCGAGTTTTAATAATGTTGTAAAAGGGGTAGAATGAGGTACTGGAACATGAGCAGGTACTTAGGTAGGTAGGTGCCCGTTAAGTGAAGTAAGTGGCTGGTGAAGTGGCTGCTGTTCCGCTGTTGCTTCGTACACCTCATAGTTTTATCTATCACTGTTCTTTACACGCTTAATTTTACCTAGTATAAGCACACACAGATGGAAAACTATGAGAAAGTAACAGATATGTAAGTGAGAGTATTAAAAAGCCCCAAATTTTAAGTAAGTCTGTGGCAATACTTATTTTCACACTTCCTGTAATATGGACCTAGGTACGTACTGCGTAAGGATGCGCAAGCCACAACGACTAATTTAGACTAGACCGGTAACGCTAGTAGAGCTCGCGGATCAACCTCTGAGCCCAGCATTCTACTATCTACCTGGGTAATCACCACCATTCTCCCGATTCCATAGGTTCTATGAGTGCCCACAGAGCTCACTTGAGAAGCTTATCACCATGGCGACCGATCCCCTTCCCGCAACTCTGAGTTTGCTCACGGACGCAGCTCATCTCTTAGCATTAGCCTCACCAGAGACGTCAGCGCATCTCATGGTAGAGCGAAACTCGTTAATGTTCAATAACCATCTAGATCAGCCCGACGTACAACGGCAGCATATATGTGGCTGCTGTGGCCACATCATGATTGCTGGCCATGGTGATCTTTTTGAAATGGATAGCAGCAAAACGGCGCGCGAAAAGAGGGCCGTACGCAGCAGGAAAAAGGCCACAGATGTACTACGAAAGAGCGGATGCCAGAAAACACTAACATGTAGCAACTGTGGCCGGTATACGAAAATAAACCTCCCTCCGCCGGCTCGCGTCCCTAAGCACCGTCCCAACCAGACTTCAAAGCCTCTAGTCACCAATACTCAGAATGCAACACCATCAATTAGGTCCGGTAATGCGTCAAGAGCAGCATCGACTAGCGAGCCTGTGAAGACTTCGGCCAATGCAAGTAGCAAGAAGAGGGCGAAGAACCGGAAGCAAGGTCTTCAAGCTCTGCTCCAGCAATCGTCGAATTCTAAGCCACAGGTAGGCCTCGGCCTCAGTTTGGCAGACTTTATGCAGAATTGACCAGCCATGTCCCTGAATGCTAAATAGCACATGCTAAATGCTATGCGAATTTGGCGCGAAGGAACGGGAAAGGCCTAGAAGGGGGATTTAGGGGGGCCCGTCGCTAGGCCCAATAGGGCGAGGCGATAGGGACCTATGTCATATAGATAACCCCGCCATCCGTCCCTCAACTAAGACTTGCCCCTCCAAATTTTTTGAGTCAACCGGGAAAAAAAAAGATTAGAAAGCAGCCGTCCAATCTCCAGTCCGAGCTATATCGTTCCAACAACACCCTCACTCCTATTAAAAGTCGCATTCCTCTTTGGAATAGTCGACTACTAGAAAATAGCGCCGAGTTCAAAATGTCGGCCCCCGAGGACAAGGCAGTCACTACTACCACTCCTACTGATTTCTTCGAGTCCATCGGAAAGAAAGCTGACCAGCTTGCACCCTCTACCAACGGCAATGGAGCAAATGGAGTCACCAGCGCCGATGACGACGATGACGGGAAGGTAGTCGAACAGATCGAGTCTCTCTGCATGAACTGCCACGAAAACGTAAGTCTGGATCTATAGCGACAGGTTGCCAATCGAACACTGCTGATCTCATTCTTACATGTCGCCAGGGCGTCACCCGTCTACTACTCACTTCCATCCCCTACTTCCGCGAGGTCATACTCATGTCCTTCCAATGCGATAAATGCAACTTCACCAACTCCGAGATCCAATCTGCCGGCGAAATCCAGCCAAAGGGCGCTAGTTACCTATTGCGACTGACTGAAATGGTCGACTTCGAGAGAACAGTCGTCAAGTCCGACACTGCCGTCGTGAAGTTTATCGAACTAGACCTCGAGGTCCCGTCTGGTCGTGGACAGCTCACAAATGTCGAGGGTCTTCTCAGCACGGTCGTCGACGATCTTGCGCTTGGACAAGAGGCGCGAAAAGTACAGATGCCTGAGATCTACGAAAAGGTCGCGCAGACCATCACCAAGGCACGAGCTATGCTTGCAGGCGACTCTTTCCCCTTCCGATTGTCTGTTGACGACCCGGCCGGAAACTCTTGGATATCCCCGAACATGAAAGACGGTGTCGGTAAATGGGAGAAGCGCGACTACGAGCGAACACCAGAGCAGAATGAAGGCCTCGGATTAGCAGCAACAGAGCCTGGCCCTACGGGCGGATTAGATGACGAGGATATCATCCCTGATCAGGTATACGAGTTTCCGGCTACCTGCCCTGGTTGCATGCACCCCTGCACAACGAGAATGACCATGGTCGACATACCGCATTTCAAGGCAGTCGTCCTCATGTCGACGGCGTGCAACGACTGCGGTTATAAGTCGAACGACGTTAAGACGGGTGGGGAGATACCCGCGCTGGGCAAGAAGATTACGCTAAAGGTGGAGAGTGTCGAGGATCTTGCTCGTGATATACTCAAGAGCGAGACTTGTGCGTTGGAGTGCCCGGAACTCGACCTACAAGTCAACCCTGGAACACTAGGTGGTCGTTTCACTACTGTCGAGGGCTTATTAACGCAGATTCGAGATGATCTTCGTTCTCAAATATTCGAGACGGGCTCCGGAGGTGGCGATTCGCTCGCGGCTGAGGAGAGGCAGACATGGACCCGGTTTTTCGACGGTCTCGACGTGGCTATAAGAGGAGAGAAGCCATTCACAATCATTTTAAGCGATCCACTGGCTAGTAGCTACGTCCAGAAGGCGGTAGACCCGGACCAGGACGATCCGCAGATGACGATTGAAGAATATACACGTACAGATGAGGAAGAGGAAGACTTAGGGCTTAAGGATATGAAGACTGAAGGTTACGAGCAAGACCATGCGGACCAGATCGCTGCAGCCGCAGCTGAGCGTAAACCCGACGGAAAGTAGAAAATAGATATTATATAAGACGGTCTCTTGTTGAGACCTTATTTAGAGCGAGCGATCAGACACCCGCATATACCCAGAATTTGTCTCGCGGGTCACGGGGAAAAAAGGAATTCGAAATATTTCTCGGTGTCCTTATCCTGTAGCTATAAAGACAATGACCTAATAGATTGATATCCTTACCCATACATGTTGTCCGTTTCTATCATATGTTTGGCCAAAGAGGTGATTATTCCTGCGATGCTCTTGGGTATGGGCGGAAGAACTCGGAATGCCGAATATGAGGGATTATATTGCCTATTGGGATGTGAAGGAATTTGCCCCTCTGAATGAGGAGTTAAGTCTCAAATGGCATTCGATTCGTCATTTTTACAGAGCTTATATATGGTTATAATCCTGCCGTACCCGCTTCCCAGGCCATTATTCCTTACAGTACACGTTTTGTCTCCGCCATAATTGCAGCATCTAAAAGCAGAGCTAGATAGCCCACATTTGACCACCCCACAACACCTACCTACCGCTTACAGTACCTACCTACATAGATGGGTTTTAGCGACCCGTCCCGACGAAAACATTTAACACACTCCACCACCACGACCACGACTCGGTCGCCCGCTCGCACGACGCGCAGAGACTACATGCATCGACACAATGGGCAATAATAATAATGACACCTGCTGCGTCCCCCATTCCTTTTGGGCCCGGCTGCTCGGCCGGGCCAGACGCCGCAGCAGGGGTCAGTATGCTGCTCCGGCCGTGGACCACCACCAGCACCACCACCACCACGGCCCAGGCTCTGGCGGCTCGGACTCGTACTCGGGCGAGGGGCGCCCTCGCTACGACAGTCCGCGTCCGCTGCAGCGGCCGAACAGGCGCGATCCGAACCAGACGCCGCTGCAGCAGACGATCAAGCTGCCCACGACGCACAGGGCGCATAGATCGATGGGGAATGTGAATGTGAACGTGGTGTGACGATGTAATGAATGAAATGCGCGGGTGGGTGGGCGGCTTGGATCTTTGATCTTGTCTCTTTTTTTTTGGAGTTGGGTGAGGGTAAAATGAGATTGGTGGTGGGTTGCTTTGAAGTGCACATATGATATGATGATTATTATGATGTTGATAATGAACGGCTTACGATGCGCGCATAACCCATGGAAGAGCCTAGCTACACTGGCAAGATCAGGGGCAGGTCTGAAGGCTACCTAGTCGTGTCTACATATGAGGAACATTGCATTCTCGCGGTCTTCTAGTCAGCTATAGCTGAGGTGACGTATGCATACAGAATACCACCACGCTTCACTCACTCACGCCCTCGAAAAACAGCAGATTCGGGAGCGTGGACCCAGCAGCGACCGTACGATCAAGTAAGTAAGTAATCTCCCAGCGCTGTCGCCTTACTGTATATATCCTCGCCATGACCTTATCCCAATCGAGGGCGATGCCAGTGCCGGTTTATTTATAGACGGAATCTTTCGATGCAGGCTTGCTGCTTACCCTTTGGGAAATATCCCAGTAGTGAAGTGGACACGCGCAGAGTAGCAGAGCCGCCCATTCGAGCTAGCTCCGCTGACAGGAAGAGTAATACGGTCCCCAGAATCGCGCGACGGTATAATAATTCTCATGCGATATTCCTGAGCCTTCGTGATTTTAGCAGAGCATTAGCTGTACGCAGGAGAGGAAACCTCGAGTATAAAGACTCACGATGCCAAGGTATGCCAAGAGATATCACGGCTCGCTGTGCCCCGGATCCCATCTCCTCGCAACGTCACCGCCAAGATCGCCAAGTGCGCCAAGCCAAGCCCAGAAACCTTCTTTAAACCACCAGCCAATCAAGTCGCCAAATCCACCGAACCGCCCATACCCACCATACCATACCTATACACTTATATCCAGTGTATATATATATAATACATATAAAATGCATCTCCTCACCCACCTCACCCTCCTCGCCTCCACCATCACCCTCGCCCTAAGCGCCGCCCTAACCAGCACCTTCGCCCTCAACGCCGTCGTCCTCTCCACACAGCACAAAACCCCCCTCGCCGTCGAGCTCTCAGAGTCGTCCATGCACATCCTGCGCGCCACAGGCCCGAACACGACGAGCGACACCACGCCCGCGGCCTCGCGCTTCGCCTACGCGGCCGCGAGCCGCCAGCTCTGGAACGGCGAGTACGGGCTCTCGGACGCGGTGCGCGCCAACGCGTCCGTCACCTTCGGGGCCTTCGACCCGCCGGCGGACGGGCAGTTCGCCGTGCAGGCGAGCGGAGGGGCGACGTATTTTGTTTATGGGGGTGGAGAGGAGGAGGGGCTGTTGGATGGGTGGAGCTTGTGCGCGACGGAGGCGGTTGTGGCGTTCTATTGGTCCGGGACGCAGGGGGCTTTGGATGGGTGTGTGAAGGTTGCGCTTGAGAGGCAGTGATTCTGTTCGTTGCTGGGTTGGTTGGTTGTCTGACTTCCGGTCTGTGCGATGGAGTGTTTGGGGGTGCACTTTTTCTAACTTGAGTGTATATATTGATGATTGATCGCTTGGGTCGGGTGCGGACGTTGCGTCGACGCGGCCATTTATTGTGCATAGATTTTGCAGCTTCTATCTACACTAGTATATATTTATTCGTTTCTCATATTGCGCCATAATTCTTATATCATCTATGTTAATTTTTCGGTGCTACCTTCATTTTGACTAGGATTTCAATATAATTGAGTGGTACTGTATTTATGGACAATATGATTTATAAGAGGTGAGATTAATCGGCTAATCTGCAGGCTGCCGGATCGCCGCTAGATCCAGGGAGTGCATTGGTTCTAGAGCATCCTCGAGCAGAAAGGAGTGTTGGTTAAGTTGTGCGAGTTGCTCGATAAGGTGGCTAGAAACCGACTCGGTCATATGGCTTAGAAGAAGCCTATGCCTAATTCGAGTGTATCGTCAGGGAGCCACCTTAAGCGTCTGTCTCGTGAGAGTGGGCTCGGGATCTGTTGCATGACGAGTGGAGGGGTACTGCTCACGACGGCAATATCGAGATCGTCAATGGATTGGATCTATACGTAGCCGAGAAATGTAAGTAGGTCGAGGTAATGCAGTCAGCATCACTTTAGTTCAAGTTTGACGAGCCGAATCGCCGAAAACACCCGAGGGTTGTCTAATTTATTTCGACCTCAACTCGACTACTAGCCACGGTCCCATGTGTAGAGCTACCCGGATTTATTAACGCAACCGGGTAATACGATCAGCTAAAAGGACCATCTTGCCTCTTGAGTAGAGAATCCTATGCAGCCATTCTCGTAACATTGCTATCATCCACTTTCGGGGGAAATGTTAATTTATATTGTAGCAGAACATGAGGATATTGACTATTCAAGAAATTCCTCGTCGAAGGTGAAGCTTGGCAATTTGCACTAGACTCTAAATGTTTCACGGTCAGGTAGTATACAAGGCCATGCTTGAGTACTGTACTAGACAGAGAGCATCCTACCTAGGAATTCAGCAGCCGTAATTTGAGTGCTTCATCATTGAGTGGAGTAATTGGCCATTTTTAATCGACCATCTTGTGAATAATATGAGAAAAGGCTACAAGACGACTAATCTTTAGAGATTCTCTACCAACTACTTATTATTTATATATAAAGGTAGTCAATTTGACTAACTAGGCAAACTGGGCATCTGTCTACAAGCTACTTATCAAGCCCACCAACTAATACCGAGCACAGGCGGGCTGTTGTCGTTCAAGAGCGGGCTCTTCCAATCACTACCCACCCACCAACGGCTGTCGGCCTTCACATTCTTCTGCTGCAACTCTTTCCTCGGCGACAACTATGCCTCTATGATGTCGTATCTGATGTAGTGCGCTAGGGATAAGGACTTATAAACTATTCTATAGTTTGTGGACCTCTAGTTGTCTGATCTGCCACCCGATCCGTTGTCCCCCTTAAACTGGCGATAACTGGGGGCTCTGTAAGTAGTGTATATATATTCTAGTACAATGAGGTGCAAAAGCACAGCGGTTCGTGTACAGAGAATAACACTCTAATAGCTGTAGGATATGAATATTGTCAATTCAGGCGAGTATATCGATTCATCCAGCGGAAGAGGCTGCACCCCCAGAAGCTGCAGGCTGCGGTGTCGATGGACCAGCCTGATCGGTGGCTCCATTTGCAGTACCGGCATTTCCACCTTTTCGCCCCCTACCGCGTCCGCCTCGCTTAGAGCGATCGACCGGCGGTTCAGGTTTCTTCTCAACTGCTGGTGGCGGAGTAGGGGCCGTTGCCGAGGAGGCCTTTTTCGCGTCTTTCCGTTCAAGAACCTGGACAGTCCCTTGAGCCACGGCCACTGGGCTAGCAACTACAGCTTTGACGAGCGCATCATGGTTGCCAAAGTCTACATAGGCAAAACCTTTACGTTTATCGATCTCGACAAATGTGACGGGGCCAAAGGTTTCCATGGCTTGTTTCAGTAGGGGTTCTGTCACACCCTGAGACGGGTTTGCATGCTTAACGAAGCCACGAGTAGCCCCCGGAGTGACAGAGGGTATTGCAGACCCCTTCTTTTGCGCCGCAGATGCAGATTTCCCAGAGGCTGTGGCCTTACCTGTAGCAGCCTTTGGCCCAGCCGGAGTTGCTGGTCGTGGTGCCGGGGCAGTGGGTGGCGTGGAAGGTGCCGCTTCAGCAGAGGTTGAAGCCTCTTTGCGTTTTAGAATTACTGGAGGTGGCATTGGTGCTGCTTTACCGGTGGTGAGATTCTCCGTTCCTTTACCCTTCCCCGTTTCGCCTTGGGGGCTTTGTTTCGCACCTTTACCACCTCGACTTCGGCGGGACCCTTCGGAGGCCTGAGCTTTTGGAGCTGTAGGCGCTGATGGCGGCGCGGCAGAGGTGGACTTGCTGGGCCCGGATGGAGGCGTGGGATTGGCGATCTTGCTACTCGTGTCTTTGCTCTCCTTGTTGTCTTTGCTTGTCTCAGACTTGGTGGTACCTTCAGCCTTGGCGGCATCTTTAGCGGCATCCTGACGCGCTCGTCGATGAGCACTTCCAGGACTGAGCCCAAGGTCACGCTGCAGTATCTTAGCTGCAGCGGCAATGTTAGCACGGCGGCTCTTAGGAGCTGCTGTCTCTTCGCTTGCTTTATGAGAGGTTGGTTGGCCAGCTGCGGCTTTAGCAGCTCCGGCTACCTCCTGGGCGATCGCCTTCTTGGTAAGTAACTTCACAGGTTCCTTAGTTCTCTCTTTGTCCTTGTCCTTCTCGGCAGCCTTATCAGCCTTGTCGCTCTTGGATTCCTTGGCCTTCTTCTTGGTGTCCTCCTTGCCCTTGCTTTGGGGTTCATGGCGAGCATGCTTGGCGCTCTTTGCCAAAGCCGCCTCTTTTGCCTTATTGGCTTTCTTCTCCTTCAGGTACTCGACGAGCGGCGTTGTTGTGACCTTGACATCTGATTTACTGGCGTCCTCAGCAGCTTGATCGGGGTCGGCCTCTTTGGTTGGTGTTGGTGCGGTGAGGCTCTCGAGGAATTTCATAAACTCCGGTTCAGCATCGATCGTCCCTTGTCTCGGGTCGGTTCGTTTCTTCCCAGTTGGAATTTTCTGAAGAGGAGCGATTTCCACGTAGGGCGGGCCGACGAGAGCCGGGTCGTTAGCTGTATGTCTAGCGTCTTCCCACTTCGACTGTTGAACCTTCTCAGAGAGGAGAGAGAGGTCCTCAGAGCTCAGTACGTGGAGGTAGAATCGTGCAGGTCGGGAGAGGTCTGAAGGGCTAGGTTTCGAGAGCGTGTTAGAGATAGCAGGACCGCGACGGATCTGTGCACCGTGGACAAAGAAAGGAAGACCAACTCATTAGAGATCTCGCCATCGTCGAATCTTGCCCAATCAACCTTTCCCTTGCCAACTTTCCACTCTTCTCCAAGGATAGCCCAGCACTCATCCGCCGTCATGCCAGGAGGCAAACGGCGAATGACAACTTTCCTGCCTTCCGCGTTTGCTTTAGTCATGGCTGGGTTTTGGGCAAATGTGATGAAGGATCTTCAGAGATGTGGACGATCGCGTTGTTGATTGTTAGCAATGCACACCAAGTACATAGTCGCTTTCTTCACGCGGGAAATAGAAGTGAAAACAGAAGGAAGCGGCGGTTTAGATACATGGATGAGAAACGGTGTCTGAGATCAAGAGAGACTGGAGTCTCATTGTCGCAGCTGCATCTACCCCACCAACGTACCTACCTAGGTACCTCGCATACCTAGATTAGGTAGGTACCTAGGTAGGTAGCCTCTGGACTCTAGGCCTCTGGGGAAGCTCTGCAGTGGGAACTAACTGGGAGCCGTGCATTGTAATTACGGACCGCCCCACCCCTGCGCATTCACTACCTACATTAGGTACCTTATCTCGTCTCACAGCGCACTCGGTTACAGTACTGAATTACAGTCTGGTTCTCCCCCCTACGAGCTTGATCGATTGCTGTATCGAATTTATCGGACTAGATAGGTACCAGCAATGTCGATTACCCCCAGTCAGCTGCCACCCACCCTCCTATCTTGGCACTGGCATTGTCCTTCCAACGTTGAGACTATATACTGCCGCCTATATTGATCGACTTTCCTCACCATTTCCCATCGATCCAACGAGCTCAGTGGCCCTACCGAAACCATGGGGCCTGCTCGTGTTGCAGCACCCAAGCCGGGACCGGCCAAGTTGACGCCAGGCGCGGGGTTGGACGAGTGGCTCGAGGAGGCTAAACAATGTCATTATCTTCCCGAGCCGGTGATGAAGGAGCTCTGCGAGATCGTTAAGGAAGTTCTAATGGAAGGTAGGCCAGTATACCCTTGCCCCAGAAGCTACAGTGGCGTGCTAACATGTCATGTTCTCGATTATAGAATCCAATATCCAACCGGTAGTGACGCCAGTGACCATCTGCGGTGACATCCACGGCCAGTTCTACGACCTCCTCGAGCTGTTCCGAGTCAGCGGAGGTATGCCCGGACAGCCTGCGACCGAAGCCCCTGCAACAGCTACAACTGTAATCACTCCAGAAGACCTCGAACCGCCGGAAATAACAAATCCTAAGCTGAAAAAGAAGATAAAGCAAACTAAAAGAGTTGAGGGTAATGATAATGCGTGGGATGATTCTACGACCGTAGACGATGATGATGACGAGGTCACCGAGATTGCAAACTCTTCCAGTCCTACGTCGGCTGAGGTTGCGGCCGCAACCAACGCAGATACTCGTTTCGTTTTCTTAGGTGACTTCGTAGATCGGGGTTACTTTAGTCTGGAAACATTCACCCTTCTTATGTGCTTGAAAGCTAGGTCAGGCTCGACTCGATCTCTTCTCAGCTCTTATTCACTAATACCCTGGTAGATACCCTGACCGAATTATTCTAGTTCGGGGGAATCACGAGTCGAGACAAATTACACAAGTATACGGATTTTACGAAGAATGCCAGCAAAAGTATGGTAATGCTTCGGTGTGGAAGGCATGCTGCCAGGTCTTTGACTTCCTAGTGCTTGCTGCAATTGTCGATGGCGAGATTCTGTGCGTTCACGGAGGTCTCAGCCCTGAGATTCGCACTATCGATCAAATCCGGGTTGTCGCTCGTGCCCAGGAGATTCCTCATGAGGGTGCCTTCTGCGATCTTGTCTGGAGCGACCCCGAGGACGTTGAAACGTGGGCAATTAGCCCTCGAGGTGCCGGGTGGCTTTTCGGAGATAAAGTTGCGACTGAGTTCAACCATGTCAACGGGCTCAAACTTATTGCTCGTGCGCATCAGTTAGTGAACGAAGGATACAAGGTATGTATCTTATCCGAGGCCTCTTAGATACGCCCCCGTGTTAACTTGCTGGCAGTACCATTTCCCCCAGAACTCGGTTGTGACTGTTTGGTCAGCACCTAATTACTGTTATCGCTGTGGCAACGTTGCTTCGATCATGACAGTCGATAGGAACCTTGACCCGAAATTCTGCATCTTCTCGGCCGTCCCGGACGACATGCGGCACGTGCCTGCAGGAAGGCGTGGCCCATCGGACTATTTCCTTTGAGGCATTGTACTTATGATTTCGTCATGAGCTGGATGATACCATTAAGGCGTTCGGAGGGCAGTGATACATGATGACGCACAGGGCGATACCTACAGTGATGCATATAGAGTGATGAAACAGCCTGCGTCTAAGACGACGATGCATCAAGTGGCAAATATTTTTCAACAACGAATTTCCAGGGTTAAGGAGGGGGTTATTTGTATATTAGGTAGACGACGCAGTCTTCAAGCAGGTATTCCTGCATACTCTTTGGAGATAGCCTTGTCTAACTCATGTCGTACATTTGCGTCAATACCCCCAGAGGGAGGCAATGAATCGGACGACGATGAGTTAATGAGCGACTAGAACTGGTGGTGCCCATACTAACCGAATAATCTAGTACTTTTCCTACACACCTTTTATCGCTTACTCCATATAGCCAATCTTGTATGTAGAGGTAGCCAACCTTTGCTGTAAATTTGTAAATAGAATAAATGTTACATAGAGTTAGTATACTCTCAAGATACATAGCTAGATATATACGGTAAATTACCTGATATAATTAAACAAATGTGTCTGGCAAGTAGTGAGATAGAGGGGCTAAAAGCGCCGTGTGGAAAATATAGCACGACCAGTGTGACGTATTACCTATTCCACGTGCCAAAAACCCGGGGGAAATGCCATGTGGGGTTGCATCGACAATACTCACGACCGTTGCTCGAGAAACACTTTCACCATCACAGCCCCTACTAATTCCACGCCACTACAAAGTCATTGACTCAGCTGCGAGAAATAATAATCCCAGCTAGCAACACCAGGGTTTCGCTTCGTCAGTCTACGTGATATTGATTGTCAGTCTATTCTATCAGGGCGCCTAGCGTGTCACTTAGCATCTCATCGCGCCAAAGAAGAGAAAACCAAAAAAAAAAAACTTATCAGAACGCGATGGCGTCATATTCTCGCTCAACGTCCGCGATGGCCGGAAGCATGGGGGCCGGAGCCGGCGGCGCGACGAGAGAGAAGTCGCACTTCGAACAGCAGCGAGAGGCGTTGATTGCTGAGATAGCTATGGTGTGTGCACCCCCATTCCCTCTCTTTACCTGAGCCCTACTTGCGTCCTGAACTCCGTAACGCCATATCCCAACTTCCGCGGTGTGCATTTGGCCATTGCATCTATAAATACCATCCGATAATGAGGGGCAAATGAGAAAAGACAGAATAAGGAGAAAACTCTACTAAGCTTAGAAGGATTGAGACTCGACACTTGAAGCGTTCAATTTTACTATAATTACTTGCTAACTATCATCTACATAGAGCTTCGAGCACGTCCTCGCTAATATCAACAAACTAAACCGGTCCCTCGAGGCCGTGGTCGCAGTATGTGTGCCTCTCCTCATCTCTAGCTAACCCAATCCCACTCCTTAAAGCCTTTACTTAGATCTGGGAATAGCTGACCATGAATGAGCACAGGTAGGGAATGAGTTCTCGTCCGTCGAGGCGCTCTGGTCCCAGTTCGAGAACGTCATGGCCAAGGACGAGGAAGCCAAGGCAGATGCGGGCGAGGAGCAGGAGCACGGGGAGAGCAGCGAGCGGCCGACGACGCCGAAGAATGACCCGGCATGACGGTGCATGGGTTGTGTGTGACGAAAGACGAGGAAGAGAGATAAGGTTAAACTAGTACACCCGGGAGTTCCTCACAACTTCATCATAGGACGGCGTTAAGGAATACCATATTAGAGGCATGGGGCAAATCACGATAATGACTACGGGAGACGTACTCCATTAGAGCACGATGAAGTAACGGGGAATTTCAGTTTATTTGCTATCCCAGACCATGCTTTATGCGTGCAAAGACAAATCATACAAACAAAAATGAAGATCTGCTGACCGCCCTGCCGTGCCCCAAATCCCTGCGGGGCTAATTCGTACAGTTTCGCCATGTCCAGTCTGCCGTTTGTTTCTCATCCTCGAAGGAAAGAAAAGAGATAGAGAAATAGGTACGGTCATATATACCTTGCCGCCGCCGCCGCCGCCTCCCTGGCTCGTCTCGGCGACAACACTGCGAGAGACGTGGACAACACATAAGACACTTTTTGCTCCCTCCCTCGCCGTCCTTTCCAGTCCGGCCGGCCGCCTTCCCTAGCGTAAACACCTCTCGTCGATTATGACCTCTTGAAGAGGTCCCCGATGCATGACGCCTGTTGTCAAAATGTGAAATGCAAATTTCAAAGCCCTGGCCAAACAAACGTAGGGGTACGCCCCTACCTATCCGCCCATGACAGAGATCGTAATAAAGTGTGTCGTAGTGAAGAAAAAAAAAACGTCATTGTACCGTCGTCATTACCAGGCTTCCGAGCGTTAAAGTGTCTCTTCGTATTCGTCCTCGCATTTCCCCAGGCCGAAGCCCGGCGCCGCCCGCGGAAACTGCTACGTCCTAGCTTCTCACAGAAAGTTGCAGTTTCGCTTCTTCTTCTTAAAAGCGCGTACGCCAGGGATGCCGGCGTTTTCTTTCTCTTTGCGGCCTAAAAGACCGGAAACGGACCCCTTTGGAGCTGCCGCCATGGCAGCGTCGAGGTTCCTCCGATCATTCATGACGACGGTGTGAATGGCACTCTCGAAGATCTCGTCCACGCCTACCATTTCCTTGCTGCTGCACTCCATGTATTGGGCGCCCATCTTCTTAGCGACGACCATTCCCTGTTCGGTTGTGACAGGTGTAAGACCTTGGGTCTTGAGCATTTCGATGCAGGTCTTCTTGTGTCGTAAATCGGATTTCAAGCCGATAAGAACGAGGGGGGTGTAGGGGCAGAAATGTAGGACCTCGGGGTACCACTTGTTGACAAATGTTAGCGTTGTTGCTAGGCGACGGGAGCGAAGGTGCGACGACAAACCTTATCCAAAACGTTGTCCAGGGAGTTCGGGCAGTCAATGGCGAAGCAAACGAAGATCAAGTCTGTCTCTGGGTATGACAACGGCCGTAATCTGTCGTATTCTTCTTGTCCGGCGGTATCCCACAGCGCGAGCTCGACAGTCTTACCGCTTTGTTGGTGTGTCGGATAAGTGATGTAGTTCTCGAAGACCGTAGGGACGTATTTCTAATCGCGCCAGTTAGTTAGTAGCAAGTCACCAGAGAGGTCTGCGAAAGTGGCTTACCTCTGGAAAGTAACCTTGACTGTAGCTGATCAATAGACATGTCTTGCCGCATCCGCCGTCCCCAACAACAACAATCTTCTTAGAGTAGGCGGGAGCGTCGGTCATATGTGTTGCTGATGATTCCCTCCCCGTTGTTGATGTGCTGCTCATGACGGTGCTGACTGTGCCTTCGCTGGCCCGCGTGTTACGCCCTTGCCTGCGATCTGTTGGCTTGCGCTGGAGGCCATTGTCATATTTTTCCACCATAGGCTGGCTGTTGTTGCCATAGTAGGCGGGTCTGGACTGCGAGTACGCCATAGTGGGCGCGTCGATGAGAATGCGACGGGATATTGTTGGATAAATTCCAGACGTACTAAAATTAGTGCCAGACCCAAGTAGGTGAAAGACAGTGATGAATGGGATTGGGCAATTGGGCAATTGGGCTGGAATGAAGGTGAGATTTTTTATGTAGAATCAAAAAGTAGGTAGGGAATTTGGGATTGCGAGGGAGAAAAACACAGAGAGCTACGTTCGCGAGGTGTGGCGCCTATGTAGGTGGTTAATGCAGAGGTGCAGAGGTGCAGCGCTGCAGTGTTTGTATCTGGTTGGTGGGCGGGATAGAGTTGGGTTTGGGCGGCCGGTCTGGGATCATGTATTTCGTCAGTGGTCAATACAGTCGTCAGGGCAACTGGGACCGTGATGACCTGATAACCGTTGTTTCAAAACCCTATCACGCCCTATCGATACCGATTGCCCCACTCTTTCGCTCTATTCGGGGCGTACGAGGCTTAGCTGAACTTTCCTATTTTAGCACAGGGTCAGGTACACAGAGCGGACACTCCAAGATCAGCATTCCTGAGGTGTCGTAAATGGACTTGGTGCAAACTTTTGAGCAGGTAAAGTTGCTCAAGATATATCCAACTTAAAACTCTCAAAATTTCAGTTCGCGCTCCTGAATCACTCTTTACCTAGTCATCGTCACCCACGTGTCCTCCGGTCCAGAGCCGGTTCCATCCGCCCCAACAGATCACCAGCGACCCGTGCACGCCCCGGTATCTGCAGCACAGTACTAGATACAGTACACACTATCTAGATACCTACCTCTTTCCCAATTCGGCTCGGTCCCACTTCCACGCGCCAAATTTTCTTCCGCACCATAAAACACGGCGTTCGTCCATTTCGCCCTTTCAACACTACAAACTTCGACTTGTGTACAGAATACTTGCTGTTGCAACTGGTCCACGATGATGATGTCTGACGCCTCGGGACAAAGCAAGTATGTTACTCTGGTCTCAAGCGATGGCTTTGAGTTCGTCGTGCTCCGAGAAGCTGTCCTAGTCAGTTCGGCGATCAAGGGCATGCTGGATCCGAAGAGTGAGTGACCCAGCGGATTATGAAGAAGCCGTTCATTATCCTATCACGCTGGAGATAGATTTCTGACCATACCCTTCAACATAGGTCAGTTTGCCGAATCTCGTACGGGTCGCTGCGTATTCGAAGAAATTAAGTAAGTATGCTTACCGTTACCCCATCCGATCAAATATCTTCATCCCCCGAATGCATGATGATCACACAATATTTCGCTGTGTTCTTACTGATGGACCGACATCATGTCTGGTCCGCATGACACCCACTACACTTGATCTGACACCTACCACAACCCACCATCTCTTCCCTCTTCTATCCTATGCAGAGTTTTTTTGGGGACAAAGACGGCTGACCAAGAGTGTGTTCAGTGGCATCGTCCTGGAGAAAGTGGTCGAATACTGCCAATACTGGTATAAGTACAAGGACAGTGAAAACGTTCCTGACATGGAAATTCCCGTGGAGCTGTGCCTCGAACTCCTCCAGGCCGCCGACTTTCTTGGCTTAGACAGTAAGGGCTCCTCTCGCAAGTCCTCTACGTGAATGCGATGCAGTTCATATAAGAAGCCTAAGAGAGGAGACACATGACTAATGCGTCGTATGAAGGAACGTGATCTAATGCGGTCATGGTCCATAATCCTGTTGGTGTGTTTTACGTCGACTGGTGTTGAGAGCGGGTTTAGAGTTGTCTATGCTTTACGGCGTTTAATGGTATGATATGGCGATGGTTTGACAATTTTGATCCCATGGAATTCTAGAATCGGACAGGTACGAGAAAGTTCGGACAGCCTCATCACCGATATGCAGTTTCTGTTACCTTAAGTTTATCCCGGACAAGACAATCTGCTGCGTTGACTTAAGCACGTAGGGCGACAAACAGAAGGTGATATTTACCTAGTTTCCGCTAGATGACTCTCATTACACCTTTCCCACTTCCACAACTCCATCTTAGCATATGCGTTCAACTCATCGCTCTCCCGTGGGTTGAACGTCTAATACCGATGGAAGATTGACAATTCCAATATCCCCCGTCACTCTGCGTGACTTGTATTTTCTCCGTGGAGATCATGCTTTTTAGGAGGGGAGACATACTCAAACGAACAATATGACAACTTGACAAACTACACAAAGCTATTACACGTTCTTGTGAATTGGTATCTATATCTAGTTAGCAATACCGAAATCTTTTCGTTCCACTCATTCATTCCACTTGTGATATACATGTCTCTACGAGTTGACTTGCTCATGAATGCCATCCACCTCGACCCCCTCCCCTCCCCCTCCCTCGCGTAAAGCCCTTGCCACGCTCAAACCCTCCCCGTCCTCCCCTTCCCCCCCTTCCTCCGCCTCCTCCCCTTCCTCCTCGCCCCCCTCTCCCCCCTCTCCCTCCCCGTTCCCAATGCCCCCCGCCCCCGCCCCCGCCACGGCGCTCGCCAATCCCCGAATCAGGCGGCGGCCCCCTCGCCTTGCGCTCCGCGCGCTCCTCGGGGCTCGCGTCCCAGAGGTTCGGCACGCCCACGAGCTCGCAGAACGCGGTGGTCTGCGGGTTCGTGTACTCGTCGGGCTGGTGGCGCACGCTCTCGGGGTCCCCGGGGCCGTGCGGCGGCGCCGTGACGGCGAAGTTGTGCGGCACGGCGAGCCGGCCGGCGCGCACGACGTGTTCGTCGACCCAGGCACGCTCGGCGTCGATCAGGGGCGCGTAGGCGGCCTCGCCGAGGTCCGGGGGCGTCGGCGCCGAGGGGTCGCCGCCGCCGATGGTCAGGTCCTTGGCGAACACGCGCGTGATGGCGAGCCATTCGGGGTCGTAGGAGAGGGTGTAGGGTTTGCGGGGTGGGCGGGTTGGGGGGGTCAGCGGGGTCAGGGGGTTGAGCTGGATGAATTTGCGGCCGGGGAGGCATTTGTCTAGCGCGAGGAAGCGGGTCGTCGTGTTGGTTATGCTGGCCGGCGTGGGCTGGCCGGGTTGGAGCTTGGGGCCGGACTTGGGCTCGGGGTCAGCGGGGGTGGCGAATGATGCGGGGAGTTGCGCCCGTAGTTCGTCTGTCACTCCTGATGCGGGCGGTTGTGATGCTGAGGGCGTGGGCTCCTCGGCGCTGGGTGCGTCTCCGGCTTCGGGCCCATCATCTTCGTCATCTAGGTCAATTTCATCTGGGTTCCCGGTAGCAGCTTGATCGGGGGCCCATGTTGCGGCGGGTGCCTCTTCGACAACTTCGGCGCCGCCGGGCGGTGAGTATCTCTTGAGAGCGGCATACTTGCAATGCAGGTGCGCGGAAAACCAATATGCTGGCCTAACTCGATCCATAACATAAGCAGCAGCCGGGTTTCCCAATTTGCCATCAATACTCTCCTGTCTGAAGTCGGGCTTCATTCTCCATAGGTTTTTAGACTCTCCGTACTGTTCGATGGCCCGCGGCCAATCGTGGCTTAGACCGACATCAACTGGCTCCCTCAGTAGCAGTAGCTTTCGTACATCTACCTCGCGCACGTGATAGAAGCTCTTGATGTCGTCCCGACTGAAAGGGAGCCGCTCGTGGTGCGGCTTGTTGTAATCAAATCCCTTCCAGATGCCACTCATCCCAGCTATGCGTAAGGGCCCGAAATTCAGAACATTGGCGGGACCGAGATAGTACATATTCGGCGCGACCCAGCCACCGTAGTATAGCTCCCATAGATATGAGCTTGCCTCGTGGTTTCCGCCAATAAAGATGGTCATATAAGGTGCTTTCTTCTCACCATTGTAGTACGCTTGGAAATCACCCAGCTCTCTGTATTTGGCCGGCACCGACATGACGGACAGATCTGCGGCGTTGCGCGCTGCCTGGAAGTCGCCGCCAATGATAAGCAAGTCTACGCCATTCCATCCCCGCGCCTCGCTAGCTTTGGCGACGGAAGAGTAAATGGCGTCGAGCGTTCCATGGCCCTATAATGATGTGAGCAATTAATTGTCATGTCTCTTGTATAAGGGGGCATCCTACACAGCCCTCAACGGCGACGCGGACCTCTCCTGGATTCATGTTCCGCTTTCTCGAAGCCCGAGACGACGCCGAAAAGAAACAGAGACGAGGACGATGAGTAAGTGTCCAGCCGCGATTATTTCGGGTGACTGTCCAGATTATCGGGCGTTGCCACAGGGATTTAGCAATGCAAGGTGCCATCCGTTAAACGTGTAAATATGTAGGTGGCATGGCACAGATTCTGTCGCGCCGTCCTTGGCATTCTCTCACTACCTAGGTACCTACCTTACCACCTGAGATTTCAGTGGGTCTAGCGGCATCAGCCGCTAACCCTAGCTATCTATCTGGGTACCTACCTAAATGCAACAACGCCTCGCTCTCTGCCTATCGAGGTAGTTCAATTTGGCGTTTCTGGCATTTAGTAAAACTACTCATTTATATTCGCCCTTGAAATAAATGTTGTTAATTATTGTCTTCTTACGTTGTCGATTTTCATCTATGTAGAGTCTTCAAAGTTGATTGTCACTCAAACAGCTTGAAAGCATGATGTGAATAGTTAAAGAGAAGGATCGGTAGGTTTCTTCTTAAAAGCTCAGAATCGAATTTTATTTCTGTATCGTCTAATTATTTACCAAGATGTTATAGCTCGCTACCTAGGGTTGTAACCGATCATTCGCCGAGCACCTTCATACGAAGACGCATAGCGTAATTCTCTAAACAGATCTAAGGTCAGAGAACATTAAGGCCTTGCTTTTTCCTAGTTAGGAGGCTAAAATCATATTTTATGAGGAGACTTCTCTCTCAATCGAAACCAAGCCTGCCTTCTTAGCTGTCCTGTTAGAAAAGGATCTTGTGAGGTAGCTAACCCGGCGGTCCACATGCAAAGGCTAGAGAAGGGGGTTTGGTGTTTAGAATATATTAGCAAAAATAAATCTGTAAATATAATTTTCAACATAGACTTTGAATTAAATTAAAATCTTACTGATATAATTAAATATCAAATTAAAATTAAATCATCCCGTAAAAATATAAATATTACAACGTATGCTAGAGTAATAATTTCGTTTCACATATCTATAGTACGTTTTTATTAGGCTTACAATAATTAGCAGCAGCAACAGTAGGTAATTTGAAGGCGAGTTGCCTATCTTCGTATTGTAAGCTTCTTTATTCCTCTATATGTGCTTATTAAATGAACTACATTGATAATGCCAAATTACAACAACCATACGGTACGTGCTAATGTGATAAGTCCTGTCCATCTGCTAACCCACATGCAAATAGTATAAGATTATGCATATCCAGTTGCCCAACTTATAGCATCGCCATTATGGATGGGCAATCCACGGACCCAAAGGGGCAACGGCCCTAGTTCTCGAAAGCACGGTTTGGCGACAGCACGGGTCTTCTGACAAAACCTCACAGGCTTCCTTTCTATATCTTCTTCAACGTATGGGCATGATTCTACGACGGCCGCTTCCACGGCAAACGGATCCAGGTAATCCAACCTACGAGGTCGTCCTCTGAAGTTGTCCATCTCCTCCAAAGGTAGTTCAATGTAGTAATCTTCCTGAGCATCATTGTCGACGCTAGGATGGGGCAAGGTCCTCAGCAACAACAGACTCGTTTCCCCTACCGCGAGGCGTGGCTATCTTTTTAACTAGCTGCGCGCCCATCGCCAAGACCTATTCGTTGAACCCCGCTCCACGCTTGACTTGATGCCATGTAAGTGGCTCTCGCCCGGCGGTTAGAACCTAGGCCGCCGCCGGCGGACTCCCGGGGCTAGAGGGCCAAACCCCTTCTCAGTCCCGTGCAATTACGATTTCTCGTGCGCTGTAAAAGCTAGCTGCTAGGTGTGAGGAACAAGTTGACAAAGTCCCACGGCGGGAATGTGTTAACTCGGCACCTATGGCTTCGGGGGCCCGGCGAATTTTAGGGCCATCAGGGGCTTTGAGCAGCCCTCCTCGCCTCGGACGGGGTTTTATTCTTGAGCCTCTAGCTACTAATTATCTTGCCATAGCTGACAGCGTATAGTACTGGATGGACCCTTTCCTGAAAGATGGGATCTTCAACTCTGGCCCGAAACGAAGCCCTGAAAGCACGGCGGCAAGGACGAGTTTGGATTCATATTCGATCTAGATATTCCTCTCGAAACCTACAGTGCAGATGACTTGAATTTCAACCCGGGGTTTTGAACGTGGCGTATAGCTTATGGGGGCGCAGCATAGTTTACAGAGTAAGCGATCACAAGGGAGGACGTGCCAGAGGTGAGGGAGGAGCGGGTTGTATTCGGTCGGATGGACTTTGATAAGGCGGCATTAGAGTGGTAGTTGTATGAGATACGTAACAAGGGCGTTGTGAAGCTGGACGCAGAAGCAAGAGGTTTGCCCCAATTGCTGATAAGCTCTAGTCTGAGGTAGTACTACGATGTTCCTATGGTATCATCACACGTGTATGCCACCGACTGTTCGACGTTACCAGTATTAGAACGTTCTAGATGCGTGACTATCTATATAAAGCTCTACGTAATAGTAGATCGGCATACTGGATAAAAGTACGTATGTATGTTGTATGTAATGCCGGGGATCTCTATGTAGTAGAGTTCTCAGAGCCTCCTGAAGGGCATCTGAGAAGTGTTACCAGCCAAGGTTTACACTTATACTAACGTACAAGCTACTCACCTAACAACTCGTGACCCAAGTCGATAAACTAGATACAAGTGGCCCAATAATGAAAGTCTCTATAAATAGTATGCGTAAATAAATAGCAGCTAACGAAACACTTTTCAGTACACTTGACTCCCGTCTGTACACGTGGGTTATCGTACCCGGGTACAGTCTATATATAACAAAGCAGCCGAAAACCCAAACCTGAGTTCCCATGGGCATTCCCGTTCCTAAGACCCGAAACACAACCGAATACCTAAACGCTAAATAAAATTTGAATATCATAATATGGATAATACTACGCGATATCCACACCATAGAAGTGTGATACGCGCGACATATCCACGTCGCTAATAGCAGACGAGAGGGGGGGGAGGTAAGCTCCTCGATCCCACTGTCGCACTCGCTGAAACCATAACGCCGATGGTTTCCCTGAAAAATACACTAATCGTAAAAACGCCTTGGCCGTTGCCGAGGCCCCATGTTCTCTCTATATATAATCTGCCAGCGGCAGGAACAGTAGACCTAACTGGTCTATGACGTGAGGAAAGCGGGGGAACATGATCGTAGAAGGGAGCGCACCTGTACTTAGGGTGCATCCCCGCGCCGATCAGTGAAGGTGTGGGAGGATCTCGCCACTATCCCCTGCATAGGAGGATATATGCTAGATGCCAACGACGGGAATGAGGGAGTAGGTGAATGGTAGTGGACTGGGTAGGAGGTAGTAGTGTGACAAGGCGAAAGGGGCAGGGGTAGAATAAGGGAGAGCCAATTGATGAAAGGATCGGGGAATCTATGGGAGCGGCTGCCTGGGATCTTAGCCGAGTTGGTGGGTGGCACATTGATCGTGTGATACCAGCCGAGACCAGAGGGTTAAGGCAGCACAGAGAGAGCCGTGCTGGGAAACGCAGGCAGCCGCGGTCATAGGATTCATATGGAGCCGTCCTTTTTCTGGATATGCGTTCTTGTTGGCGCTAAGTAACTGTGAGATGTGATGTGTCTGGGTTCGCAAAGCCAACGCGGGATGTGGCCCGCCTGAAGGGATCTAGAAATATGGGTAGATAAGAGGCAGGTTTGACAACTAGTGCTGTAGACTCGACCTTGAGCCTGATGGCGCGGCTGTGCGCACCGTGAGACGTGAAATCGCTGTAGGATTCCCGACAATCTCTGTGATACCTTCCTCGTCATCATATCGTGTGATTGCGTTGTTCTTCTGATCGACTAGAGCATCTAGCGGGAGTCAGGAAGAGGGTGAGGGACGTAATTGCCAGTCTCACGGTAACCAGAGCGAGATGAGGACGAGTTGGACGCACCTACTCTTCTCTCTGCCGTCGTGAGGGAGTAAGTACCGGGCTGTCGGGGCGATATTAAACTGTTGCTAGCTCTCGGTATCTCCTCGATGTAACGCCTGTCACCGCCGGCGGATGCGTTGGTTCGCTGGCTGCTGCCTCTCGAAGCCAGAGTAGCTTCGGAGCTGCGTGAGCCTCTTGTTGTGTGCGAGCTTGCTGAGTCTGCCTGTTCCCTATTGATTCGTTCCTTCATGCGAGAGGCTAACTCAGCATCCTCCCTTTGGTCTCTAGTTCGCCTAGTACTAAGCTCATAGGAGGCTCCGGATATGACTGGCACACTCAAGGGACGCTCTAGCTGCTGATCGTAGCGATACTTGAGGTCGCCATAGTCCTCTTTCCATTGGGAGATTTCGGACTCTAGGTCTCGGATTTGTGTATTTGCCACCTCAAGGGCCACATCCTGTTTCTCCATACGATCGTTCAATTTCTCTATACGGTCACGAGCTGTTTGGTAGCTCTTTTCTGCATCGCGGTGGCTTTTGCGCATCTCAATATACTCGTTCTGCTTCTTGTTGTACTTGTTCTTCCATTGGTCGATGTCTTTGATGGCATCGGCGAGCGCTTCTCGGAGAGCATCGACATTGTTGCTCTGAAGGTCGTAGTCCCGGGCTGTAAATCTCTCGTCAAGACTACCACTTGAACCAGTATGATCACTAGAGGACGAACCAACTCCTGAGTCACGAGGATGAGGTTCAGTATGTTTTAAGACGCCCCTCAGAGGGGGCGAGGGGGAGAAAGTGACCCGGCGACTGTCGGACATGCTGATGATGACCAACACTCTTTCTAGGGTTGACGCTAAGGTTTCTAAGGCTTATTGACGTAAACCGACTGAACTTGGTAGCCACAGATGGGCAGCGAGGTGGGACGGCGACTTTAGTGACAACTCAAAGTGGTTGTTGGGCGGCGTGGTAGTGGAAAGTGAAGTGAGAATGAGTCAAGCGACCAAGCGGTAACGGAACAGGGGGTGGAGTATATGAAGAGGGATATAGGCTCTAATACCAACAAGCCAATTTACGGGTGATAGAGGGACGCTGGACACAGGAGAAGACTGAAGAGGTAAAGTAGAAGGGGAGGGCAGGGCCGAGAAGAGTCTTATACAAAGTCGATGTTGGCCTCTGATTCGCGAATGGGAGGGGCCTGCTCTATTGATTTCCTGGCGCAGTACTTGTAAAAGGAAGTACGTACTTGTAGGCGCGCAGTAAGAGGGAGAGAAAGAGAGAGAAGATGTATAGTTTGCACGCATGCGACAGCACGAAAAAGCGAGTTGTAAGTGCGGTAGTAAATGTACCTTGTACGATGAAGAAGGGTTGGCTGCCTCGCCCTATCGAGTCATAAGCCTGCCTGGGCAGCGCCCAGGTAGCGATCCTTCGCGCCACATGAGCCTCATAGCAAGTCAGGGGTCTCCCTATCCATAAAACAAATAATAACAACGAGCGGTAGTAGAAGAAAAAAAAGGCAACAGAGCCGTGGTACTCTGTAGGCCGCGGCGCGTGTGTAAGTACAGGCTGGAGAGAGCGCAAGGTAGGCAAATGGCAAGGTGGGCCACACATCTTTTTTTACCCGGGTTCTTTTCTGCTTATTCATTATCAAATGCTTTTGCTTGATAAGATGCTGCTGCTCTCATTTCGGTACCGGTACCACGCAATGCACGCGCTGAATGTGGGGGCACTGCCGGTTACGGCCAGGGCATTGTACAGAGAGCATGGCATTTCAGGTTCAAATTTTGTCAGATTTATCGCCAGGGTTCTTTTCTATGTGTAGTCACTGTACTCTGTAGTGTGTAGGTAGGCTAGGTATGTAGTCCGAGCCCTGGGTCACCAGTAACCCGGAAACAGGGTGCAGCGTACAACGTGGAGAGAGTGAGGGAGAGTGTCTACTTACATTCAAACCAAAGAGACGGACGGGGAGAGAGAGAGACCAGACGGAAAGCGTTGGAAAGTTCGATAGTGGGCAGAGGGCTGGCTTTGTGTATCCCTCCATGAACTAGCTCGGGCCATTCAAGAGCTAGCATTACACCGAAAAACAATAGAGAAGTGCAAACAATGCGCGCGCTGGTACTCTGTCGATGGTAGGCATGGGTAGCTTAGGTAGTCTAGATTTCTGGCCCCCAACGCGGTGCCGGTTGCGAGGGAAATACCTATCGACAGCACGACGCGCAAGAGGTACCACGGTCGCGTGTCTCTCTAGCTTCGTCCGTTGACAGGTCGATAATCTGAACTGACGGTGGCGGTACAAATGGTGTCGTAATGGTGTCGGCGTCGCGCGCGCGCTTTGTGCCGGGAGCAAACTCTGTCATTTTGCTCGATGCAGACGTTTCTGCGCGTTGCGCCAGCTCGAGTGCTCGAGTTAGGTATTGTCCGCAGCAGCTGGCGCGCATGGAATGTTCTGCACACAGCATCTGCAGCAGTACAGAGCACAGACCACATGCCACAGAGCACAGAACACAGAGTACAGAGCCGGGTACTGTACATACCTACCATAACCATACATAGGTAACCATACCGCCAGTACACTCGCTACACAGCCAATGGCAGAGGTCTCCCTATCATCCGAATAGCCAAACTGGCGGTTGCATAATGACTCACAGTAGACCTACATATGTACATACTTGCTGTAGAGGAGGTTGCACGTCAAGAGTTGCCCGTTCGAGGCATGCCATCCAATGCATGACGTCTGTGGGAGATCATTGCAGCCCGGGTCCAAGCAGCTACTCTAGGTACCTTTAGTTGGTACCTTTAGCTGGCTGAGACAGGTGTAGCGTCCACTGTAGGGCTAGAGTGGGTTGGTTCTTCCGCTGCCTGCTTGTTTTAGTGTAGGTACCTGGCCTTGGTAGTGGAAGAATCAGGCAAACATTGGTCCACTATCCCTCCCCCCCCGCCTTTCCTATCCCCTATCCTATCCCCATCTCGTCATCGGAGAAGGGAGAAGGTCGGGTTTTTCCACTTTCTCTCGGCTGCTACTCTACTCGTCGAACCAGGTGATCGGGCAGCATGCACCCTAGCCATCTCGGGGTTAGATTGCTGCAGACTCGCCGCGCCCGTCGGTACAGATACACAGCGTCGTCGCAAATAGACTCGGGTCAATCCTGCGCCAACAACAATACCTCTTGTCAACCTGCGAAACTGCTTTGTCACTTTTTGCACTTTTGAAATCGCTTCGCTGTCTGCCTTCGGGATTATCTACACCGCTACTAATACTTGTCCCTCCTGACAGGTGCTTAATTTATTCCTGTTTTTGCTGTCGTAAGTATGCGTTGTTTATTGTTTATTGCGTACAGTAAATACTACCGCGAAATCAAAATCTGCCTAGGACTTAACTAGGTAGGCATTTCTGTCACTTTAAATAGAGGTCGAAGGATCCTCTGGCCCAATTTTGATCGCTACAATGCTATGCATCATCGGGACAAAAGCTCCCTGCTCGGCTTCTTTTAACTTGCACTCTAAGTGGTCGTGAGATCAACTACCTATCCATGTACGCATCGGTATAGTCCTGTAGAAACAGCCCTTGCTAGATTTGGAAGAGTCCCCTGTACAGAGTACCATACAGACCTGACATATTTACAAGCACTCCATCCTTCAATCTTTCGTCTGACCCAACCCCCCTCCACCTCTCTCCCCTTTTAGTGGTGCTAGAGGCCGCCACTTGTCGCCTATCGCGCTTGTCTGCGCCTACACGCCAGGGTATTAGCGACTGATGAGGCGAAGGATAAGAATAAGACGGATATGACTGATTGCACAGGCGGGCTAGATACACGTGCGAGGGTCTCGCTGTTACACGTCGGAACCCTGTAAGGTTACGCTAGCTGCACCCCGGAATCTGACAGAGCGCGGGAGTTTCCTGGGACTGTCTCTGTCGCATCTTGGACGGTGTAACCGAAAAATCTGCCTTGGTCGCTATCTACCTATGCCACCACCGCCCAGACTAGGTAATATGTAATATGGACAACACTTACTGAGGTAATGCGCAAGGGTCGCATCAAGTACCTAGTTGCAGTCTGACACTTTTTCTAAGTCCCGGAGACTGGCCATTTCGCCGAATTAATCTACACACTCTACCGTGATCTTATTGCGAAGGTAGAAGGATTAGACGATTGAAAAGTTTCAGACCTCAACCAACAACTTGTTATAGTCGTATCTATCTAGCTTGGCGACTGCCTACGTTTGAACTTTAGCTATACGACTTTTATTTTTGGCTCCAACTTAGTATTAGACGAGGCTGCCCACTGATCTACATTTTTTACGCATTGATCACAGAGTACCTGGATAGGTACAGAGTACGTGAGAGCATGTAAGTTGACGCAATGAATTGTGCTAGGAAGACCATGTTCTGTAAGCTGCAACACTCGGTAGCAAGCTACTGTATACTTGTATGCGTACTTACGCTACCCGCCGAGACAAACCCGATTTCCCGTAGCAACGACACATCCCAGCCCATGCTTGTGGAATCTGACGTGCATAGCGGCTAACCTGCAGCTCTCCATTTTGTACGCATAGGTGGTGTGCTGTAGGTCTTCTACTGTGCCTCAGGTTCACAGTCCCGAAGTATTACGCCGACGCAGAATTTTTTTTCCTGATTTCACCCGATCTTTAAATTGCGTCCTTGGCCCGGCAGAGCCGCGCGTCATTTCTTCACCGTCGGATGCACGGCTGGTTTATTGATATGTTACGCTGGGCAGCAATGTAGCGCGCGACACGGCAGCGGCATCTTGCGCTGAGCTGTCGCAGATTCAGCCTCGGTGGCGAGAAGTAGGTAAGACAATAAACGAATAAACGTTACGGGTGCACATGAATGCACGTGTCAACGCGACAGCTTATTTCCCTCGTCGTCGTCGTCGTCATCATCAGCATGTATTGTTTTTGTAAACTTAATGTTTGTTTTTTTCTGCCTTCTTTTTCTTTCCGCTCTGGTGCCGTCATCTGTGGCTTATCGATGACTCGGCTGGATAACTCGCCGTCAAGCAACAAAGGGACTAAGATGAGAATATACACTTTGCTCTAGCCGATGTGTGTCTGGATCTGATTCGGTGGATCAAGCGACCGACACCACGAGTGCGGGGTGTTAAATTAGAACGCCACATGATGGAGGGTGTTCACTTATAGCCTTCTCACGCGCCCCAAAACGCCAAAGGATTCGCTCATGGGACGCGCTGCGCTAAACCGCCGAATGATGTGAATACGATGAGAAGAGATATTAGTGCCTTTAGCTAGTAGATATGCTATTCTAGGGGGGTATGTGCCCAGTCATTAAACTATAGATTCGTTGAAGTCATTTCGTGTACGTAGTTCAACAAAGGGAAAAAAAAGTAAGTAAGCCAAGCCACTGGCGAAAACATGCGGGGTATTCCAACGGCAAACTCCAAGCCTGAGACCTTCTAACTCCCCCTCTCCAGTGCGACATTCTGTATTCTGTAGCACTTACATAGGAAAAAAAGGGGGAAAAAAATAGAAACACCCCGTTTGAAAGGGATGAACTGCAAAGCCAAACCCGGAACCCCTTCAATGACCACCGTGTTTATCTATGCGCAATCTGTGATGGTCCCCGCCTGTACCCCGATCCAAATCCAAATCCAAACCCAAACCCCTGAGAACATGGGGGGAAAAATGCAACCTGCCAACGCCAAAATGCGTGCTAAGACTCCGCATGCAAACCCGCCACCCAATCTAGTATCTAGTTAAATCCCATCCCCGATCTCACCTCAAGCCGAAGCTATATCGGCCACGGAACGACAGCGGATCGCGGCACCTGCGCAGCTGGCGCCGCAGGTCGTCGACGAGATTCCAGGCGTCTCTAGCCTCCTCGGCCTTGACGCCGAGCTCGCGCCTGTCCTTGCTGTGCGCGCGGTTCGAGCGCCGGATCTCGTTCTCCCACGCCGTGGCCTCGTCGTTCTGGATCCGCACCGTCTCGGTGAGCTCGCGCACGCGGATCTTGAGCACGTCGTTCTCCTTCCGCAGCGCGCGCAGGTCGAGCTCCTTGCCCTCGAGCTCCGCCCGCAGCGCGTCCGCCGCCGCCCGCCGCCGGAGAAGCTTGTCGTCGCGATGCGGCGGCGGCGGCGGCGGCGGCGCGGAGCGTAGCCGGTCGATCTTAGCTTGCAGGTCTTGGTTCTCGCGCGCCAGCTTCGCGTTGGCCGTACGCGCGCTGCGCTCCTGCGCGATCAGGTTGTTCCACTCGGCCGGGGAGACGCGGGCGCAGTTGTCGGTGCAGTTGTCAGCGCAGAATGGGCGCGTGTAGTGGAGGGGGTATTGGTAGGAGGAGAACGAGCGCGAGCGCGTGTGCCCGAGGGGAGTAAATCCGTACGCGTAGTAGTCAGGCATAGAGCTGAGAGGATAGAATATCCCTTCTATCGGAGGGTAGAAAGGCGATAGGGCAGGGGACGGTGATGAGAAGAGGTAAGGTGCGGACTTGAGTAGCTGGATGAGGGTGTTGGTACCGAGTTGATTGGATCTGTGTTCTTGTAGATGGTTGAAGCTAGTAGGGATAACACATGGGGGAGAACCAACGAGAGGCTCTGGGCGGCATGTGGAACTTATGTAGGTGACATGCATACCCGTTGAAGGCCTCCCAGACTGCCAGTAGCGTCGCTGCTGGTGGAGATGAGCGTTCGTGGGAGACGGGGAGGCACAAGGGTTGCCGTGCCCATGTCAGCCATCATCACGAGCCTCACACTTTGAAAGGCACGCTTAACCCAAAAACGATCGCCGTGTAAAAAGAATGGGGGCTATGGCGGGGCCGGGGCGCGGCACCGTGGCTTTTCAAGCCCGGGTTTGCCTGGGTTCATACAAGCGACTTCCCAGGGACTTTGCAAGGGCTGAGAAATGGTCCATGGCGAAAGACTAAGTAGGTATCCATGGCGAGAATTGTGGTGGGATGGTCCTGTGCGCTGCTAAAGAGACCTGTTGACCTGCGTCAAGGTCATGTCTCAGGCCGGGTCATTCAAGGTCATACATACATCTATGTAGTGTACGAGTGTACATAAGTACGTATCACCAGACCTGGGCTGTTCCCATACTAGGCAGAGAAGAAACAACTTTTTTCACATTGTAATCGTAAGACTCGCTTTCAAATTTAATTATATAGAAACTCTTATTGGGTTGATCCAGGCACAAACTGGTGGAGTTCCTACATATACATGTATGTACAGTAGGTCCACTATATGTAAGTTGCCGGCATACCTAGGTAGTGCATATACCCAGGCATGCATGCATGCGCTAACCTAGAATATTCACATGCAGGGCCGGTTTTGGACTGCGCCAAAATTAGGTACTAAACTTGACTATTCCCATACTATACTCACAATTCGATCAGATTTGATCTATAAATTTCGTTTAATAGTAAATACGCAGGTAATAATCAATCTCACGCCTTGCGAATTCGAATTATCTACGTAAGTCTGCCATATGTGGTCTTAGTAGTAGGTTTTCGTAGGGCTGGGAGTAATATGGGCGGTTAGATATATACTTGCTGGCTATAGCAACAGGTGTAAGAGTAAGCCACCTAGGTAATCTGTAGTCTTATTACATAGTAGAAAGCCAATAGTTCGTTTCAAACATCTACCTCGTATTATAGGTTGTTTGATACCTGTGCGTAGTTGAAACATTTATGTGTCTGCAATCCGACGTTACTATGCGCCACAGCGTCTAGAACCGTGTCGACAAATAATGAAAAGTGCAAAAACCCTTGATAATTTGCCTATCTGATCTTGAGTACTCCTTTAAGGTAACAATGCATGAGAATAACTAGGTAGCTACTATTAACACGGCGGCGAGTCACCTTTGCTGTTCCCCGTTTCATCTACACCTTCAACGGAGCACATGAAATCATATAATGCCTGGTTCCAACCCCTCCGCCCACCCCCCCCTCCCCTCCATTAACAAAGACCACACGCCACCCAGGGTATCAGATGCTACCCTTGGAAGCGGCTGCCTTCTTCCAGCCTATTGTTCCTCAGCCTCGGAGGAACAGCTGAGTGAGATCGCTCTCGCCTCCCCAAGTTATTTTTTTGGCCCCCAACTCCTGACTCTCAGTGGCCGCACCCACCACCAATTCAGCCCCCAACTCTCATGCCTGTACGCAGTATGCAACAAATTTCTCGAAGATCCTTTGTCGCTGCTGAGTTTTTATTGCTAGTAAATTTTCTACTTAGAAACAAGGGTCCCAAGGAGGGTCCTCATTTGCCTCTCATACCTCGAGGCCTCCCCGGCCTGCCACTCCATATCATCAGGATTCGATATCGACAGTAGTTACTAGCCTACGAACTGACTGGGGTCTATGGTAGAAGTTTCGACTCGCTTAGCGTCCCGTTAGGCAGTTGGGCTACTGAGCCCCGGAAATTGGGCTCCCGAAAGCCACAGGTCCTACTTAGTATGTAATTTCAGTCGTGAGTCTTTAACTTACACATGCTTATATGGCGCGGTCTGCAAAACTATCAAGCCACCAAGCGTACCGCCCATCTCTAAGTTTCATCTCGGAGTTTCCCGACGGCCACATTGCTTTTGAAAACTGTTTCTACTGATAGCTATTTTCCACTTCGTAAGTACGTGATCGCCTCGAGCGCGTAGAACGACGAGGCTTGACGCCACTTCTCAGTCCACTTACATGTAAACCAATGAATACCCTAGATACAGCTAATACTAGAACAGTGAATTATCGATACGTAGCTATGTACATTTTCCATGATCAAGTCCATCTGTTGCTTACGTTTAACGCTACGTATAATGGTTACATGTGGTTAATGCCCAAACCTTGACATCGTTCTACTTTTGCTCTACAACAGTGGCGTTATGGTATAGTATTGCAGTTCTGTTCCGTGGCACCGTAACTCCCGTATTACGATTATATTTACGAAAGAAAAGCACCTTCATGCCGTATAGTAGTACTAACGCGCGCCAAGTCAATGCCTAAGAATAGTTCATTTTTGCCTCAATACCATAATCAGACCATCCTATGTGCGGAGGCTTACCTATTCAAACCTAAGAGCGATGCTCCCAACCTATCACTACACCGATAGCTTATTAAGCTGCAACTGTCGATGACTTAGCAAAACAACCCAATGAACATAGTACCCCTTGGAAACCAAAATTATCCCATGCTGTGTTTCTTTTGTGATGGCACTATTACGGTGACACCAAGCCCCGATTTCGGCTGGAAAGATGCTTCATCAAAAGTGATGATGCAAGAAGACAGAGGTAGTAGTATCGATAGCTGCAAAATAGGGAAGTATTATAAACTCACACATCGACAACTGTGCAGCTTCATGATTGGCTGTCGATACCCCGGTCCCCCACTCTATCAGGGTGATCCGTCCCCGAATGTCTTATAGTTTATCTAGGGCTGTCGATGCTCCGTTACCGAACCTTAAGCCCACTTCTCATCCCGTAACTATCTAACTGGCCCGATGAAGATCGCGGAGCCACATGAGTTGGTGTCGTTGGTATAATGCAATATTCTCTCCGGCGGTCGGGTGCATCTCAACCCGGCCGCTTTGATGGACTGCGGGTCGTCGATCTTGACCCCGCTTTCATGGTCACCGCTTGAGGAGTTGGTAAATAAATATGTGTTCGTGCCTATATATCACAAACTTAATTAAACGTAACACTAACACACGTACGATATAGCATGAGTATTACCCAATATATATCGAACACTTCTGCCTATACTCAAACCCCAAATATGTTGTCAAGGTGAGGTGAACGAGACCGAACATAAAAGGCCTCCCCCGCTGATCGACGGGTCGTGGCAGTTATCTGCTCATGCGCGCGTTATATGCTCGCTTAGCCGGATCGCATCACGAACCATTCCCAATGCCCCTGCGTTCTCACGCACCACATTGGTGGATATAAGCATTTATGCCCGGGTCTCCGAGCTCCCCACCGAACACAAAGATATAAGGTGTGGTGTTTCTGTTACCAGAATTTCGGCTCTGAACAAAATTCTGGTTCCTCAAAACCCCACGTCCCACCAGACTCTTACTCATGATGATGCCCGTATCCGAGACCGCTGTAACCACCAAGCCGCCCTTATCGGCCATTGCTGAAAAGGAGCTCCTCGTCGATAGCGTTACAAATTCTAATGAGGTCATCGTCGACTGGGAGGGGCCCGATGACCCGGCCAACCCCCTCAACTGGACGTCAGCCCGCAAAACGTTTATCATCGTGATGGTGTCCGCGGTGACATTCAACATTTCTCTGGTGCCCACCATATTCGCCCCGGGCGTACCGCTGCTGCTCAAGGAGTTCCACAGCGAGAGCAGCGCGCTGGCAAGCTTCGTCCTATCAGCGTACATTGTGCCCTTCGCGGTAGCTCCGTTGTTGCTGGCGCCCCTGAGCGAGCTCTACGGGCGCAATGTCGTCATGAACGCGGCGAATCTCGGCTTTCTGGTCTTCACCATTGTCTGCGCCGTCAGCAACAGTATCGGGTTGTTTATCGCCTTTCGCGTGTTCCAGGGCTTGGCGGGATGCGTGCCCCTGGTGCTCGGAGGCGGTATGATCGGAGATCTGATGCCGCCGGAGAAAAGAGGTCGGGCCTTGAGTGGCTGGCAACTCGGCCCTTTGTTGGTTCGTTCTCCATCTTTGACTGCTTGAGAACTAGATTGCACTTAGAATTTCTAACGAATTTCTAGGGACCCGTTATTGGACCTGTGACTGGGGGGTACATCGCTCAGAATGTCGGATGGCGTTGGCTATTTTGGCTCGTGGCAATATTGGTTTGCATGCCCTGCTCTTTCGATCATTTCAATGCTGATATTCTAATTTCTGTTTTTCTCTAGAGCGGGGTTCTGACAGTCCTGTACTTATTAGTCCCTGAGACATACCACTCGATCCTGCTTGCACGGAAAGCAGTGCGCCTCCAGAAGGAGGATGGAAATAGGATTTATGTTGCGGCGGGATCCACGAAGAGCACAACAAGTCAGCTGCTCCTCAGATCGATCGTTCGCCCCCTGAAGATGCTGTCCAGGTCGCCTATCGTTTTGATCCTCTCCTTTCAGTTGGCAGTCGTCTACGGCTATCTGTATATCATCTTTACGACCTTCATATTCGTATTTGAAGGCCAGTACATTTCCAGGCGGGTGCGGCGGGGCTCTCCTATCTCGGCCTCGGCATTGGCTTCTTTATCTCGCTCATTGGCAACGGCTTGACGTCAGATTATATTGCGAAGAAGGAAGCAAAAGGGGGCGAAATCAAACCAGAGAGTCGTCTTACCCCTATGATCATCGGCGTCCTGCTTATCCCTGCTGGACTCATCTGGTACGGGTGGGCGGCTCAGTACAAGGTTCACTGGATAGTACCCATTCTAGGAACGACGCTTATCGGAATGGGCGTGAATCTGGTTTGGGTACCTGTTCAATCATATTTGATTGATGCCTTCGGGATCTACTCTGCGAGTGCTCTTGCGGCGAACACGGTTGTCAGATCCATCTTCGGAGTCCTTCTTCCATTAGCAGGCCAGCCGCTGTACGATAAGTTGGGCCTAGGCTGGGGGAACACCCTACTAGCTTTTATTGCTTTAGCCACGGCGCCTTTGACTTGGCTTATAATGAAGTACGGAGAACGCATACGGTTGCACCCACGTTTTCAACTAGACCTTTAAAGCTCTTTCAACCCGGACCTCTGATTGCTGAATAGGGAAGCAAAGGATAGAATTTTAACTTATAGATTAGCGGATTCGCGTTTAGCTATAAGAAGCGGTTGGCAATATCATCTATAGACTCACTATTACCTTGAAATCCCAAGTTAGCACAATTCTAGAGGAAGAAGTAGAACATAAAGGACTTTGGGCTTCACTGGTATATTTTGGTTCTAGGACAACTAAATATTATATATAAGATGTCGCATACAATATAGACCGTTATTACTGCAGGAGTATTAACGGCGTCGTTTTTCCTCCGTCACATAAGACTAGTGACATATAGAATTAAGGCTTAGAGAAAGGAGTCTATTGAGAAGCAATGCCATCCTGAGCAGCAAACGCGAGTAATTATATATATATTATGACTAGTTTATATTCAAAAAAACACTTATCGCACATTATTGAAAGCAGGGCTATTGAGTTTAACCATTCGCTCACTTAACTTGGAACCTAGTAATAAGCGCGGAGTATGGTTATTACAAGCATCATTCCGATAGGTGGACAATAGCCTCCTAGCATAGATGTATATAAAAAACAGTGCATACGACTAAGGTACAAATAAATAGTTCACTGATGTCCTGTTTTTCTCATCTACGGGAGTATAACTTGTGACAATTTGGCGTTCACTCTTATTTACCCCCTAATTAGGCCTTTAGTCATTTAAGTTACTTAGTTTAGTAAGATTGCGCCGATTTAGAATCTCACTCTATCCAATATCTTCAGTAGTCATCCCACAACATTCAACAGTTTTGTTTGTCCTCCAACTCTAGCGAAGGGGTGTTTAGTATATCCCTGAGATCATGTGACATCGCCTTGCTCGGTCTTATTCTTGTTATCTTTCTCGATCCAACCCCCAATTAATTTTGAGATGGATCCATAGCCTGTTTCCCCGCTACTAAACGCGGCCATTTCTAGATATGGCTTGCGGATGAGGATTGGCATGGCGTGGGGAACCGTGCTCCATTCAGGCAAGATGGTCTGTTCAGTAAAGTTAGATCACATGAGGAAATCTGGTGAGGTGGCCATCTATGCTTGGCCAAATACTTACCAGCTTATCCTCAGAATTCGAAGGGGAGGACACTGGGAAGCAGGATGCGATTCGATCCTGCCATTTTCCCCCCTTTGTCATGAGGAAGAGCTTCTTCTGCATTTCTGCGATAGGCTTAAAATGATGACTCAGGCTTGTCATATCTTCGAGCGGAGCCTTGCCGAGTTTCAATGACCTCCCGATGCCCTTGATCGCTTCTACATTTTTCCCCCCTGATTGCGTGGTTGTTTGGATAATAATATTAGCCCACTGCCTCAGTCCATTCGGAAAGTGTGGCGTTCCAAACAAAACCAGCCCTTTAATGACATCGGAGGCGTCGGGTTTGCCAAGTTCATTAAGGCTGTCAGCTTTGACAAGGTTGTCGGGTTTGTCGGGCTTGTCGGAATTGTCAGGGTTTTCAGGTTTGTGAATATTTACAATGACCTGGTACAGTTGTTAATATTACCATTTATATCTGTTGATCAAATTATGATGAATAAAACCGAATTAGAGGATGTAACGAACATTGGAAGTCATACTTGCTCGCACAAAAGACCGCCATAACCGTAACCAACTAGTATTAGGCACGGTGCCGTCCTTTTGTAGAATTTAGGATTAGTGACCATATTTTCTAGGTCTTTAGACCGCCGTGAGAAGGTTGCAATGGATATGTTCTTTTCCAAGGCTTCTATAGCATCTGTTCGGGTCTTGTGGGTGGCGACAGCATCGTTAGGGTAGGTGAACTCGAAAACATTGACGTTCAGTATTTCTAGCGGCCAGGAGAAATCGTTTGGCCCATCTTTGTGTTCTTGGGTATATTTCCAGTCTCTGTGCTCCCCTGGAGATTTAGAGATGTCCCCAACGAGTATAATACTATGTTCTAGTTAGCAATAGAAGTAGTTGGGAGCTTTGCTATCCCTCCTGGTGGACAAGAACAGAGCCGTGTAAGATATCTGCGATACAGTTTGGGTATAATAGGATCACTCAGTTCGAACAACATAAACGTACTCTGCAATGGGATTGGCTTGTTTTTCGCCCCAAGGAATTAGGTCACACTCGGAGGACACGCTAGAGCTCGACTGTCCCTCTGCCGAAGGCTGACCTGGCTGCGTCATATGCGTCATATCTGATTGAGCGCGCCGCAGAAACTTGAACTTTGAAGAGAAGTATATGAATATATTCTTCATGAAAGAGCGGGCTAAGCTGCGACTAATAGCAGGGTATTATAAAATGATGTTAAAGGGGTGGTAAGAAAGAAAGTACCCTTGATGCTGACTCCAAGGGCGAAGACGGACAGCTCCGCTATCCTGAATGACGCAGAAGCTGCGCCACTGCGCAGAAGCAACCTCGGGTAACTGGGAGGGTGTGATAGAGGGTGTGATGGAACATCAGCTGAGCAAGGAGGGCTCACGTAGAATTTGGACACTGCGAAGGTTCTTCGTTAGGATGTTGGGTGGTTTCAACTAGGCAGGAAAGTAGTAAGGACATTTATCTGAAAATAATCTAATCCATGGATGATATACTCAGTGAATAATACTGCTACAGATAATCAGGATCATTAGACAAGGGGGCCCCGACGCTATTGGACTCTGTTCTAATCACAGCTTCGTCTCTTACTACGATCTAGTATCGTAAATCTAGAAGTCAGGCTTTTTAGATACGTGTACATGTGCTCAGATAACAGGATAGTAGGCTACCACGTACTCAATCATTTTGAGCCCCTTTTATAATTTCTGCACCTTTTCCTCGCATGATCTTGTGTGTCATGCTGCTAGTGGTGGATAAATCACCCAGCGACCCTGCAATAAAATGTAATCCATCTAATAATACTACTCATGCTGGAGTGACTAGGATGTAGTTTTAAATAAAGCCGCATCAACAAGAGACCGAGTGGTGGTGATGCCGCACATGTAGCTCTATTGAAGGTCTTTTTGGGTACCCAACTTTGCCAAGTCAATGTTGACTTCTCCTGCTCGATACTTTTCCTCATTGTATCGGTTAGGCGTGCTAGGATGGGACATGCCTGACATACCGCTCTTTTGAAGAGATGGCATACAGAGCAGCTGCCGGGAATGTATTGAAATGGCGTCTCATTGAGTGAGATGTGCAGATGTGGTAACGTCGGAGTAGACGTACTGTCCATGTCACGCCGAATCAAAGAAAGAACCTACCAAGCCGGTGAGCAAGTTGAGTAAGCAAAAATAAGCGACGAGTCGTGGCACTTTTACACCGGACGTTGGAAGAACAGGTATCGATTCCGTTGACTGGCTCGCTTATTCTATTATATGAAGATTTTCACCGCCGCTTGTAGTTTCTCAGCTCATGCGGTTCTTAACACGAGGCTTCCTGTAGATAAGGACATCACAACCAATTAAATTCTTGGGCCCGAACAGGTTGGTCACGTTTTAAAATTTCAGGAAACACTTTGCGGTATTTGTAGAATTTGTATCAAGTATCAGTCCAGCCTTGTCTCTTTTCCCCACAACCCATGGTGGCGCAGATGGACTGGCAGAGCCTCACAGCTTCCTAGTCAGGAAGGAGAATTTTAACCCTATACCTGCACAAGGCGACGAGCGTACCATTCGGGCACGTGTAGCACGTCTCGCCAGAAGTTTCTCAAAACAGGTTTCCTAATCTGCTCTTTATTGCTGACAATGTTCCATTGCGGCTAATGTATTGCATTGCGAACTAAGGAATCGACGTGCTTGAAAAGTGATGCGAGCGTGTACATATACCGACTTAAACAGTGCTTCCCCGATATCTAACGGAGTACCTTTACATACTGAGGTACTTTAGACTCTAGTTACAGGTAGTTAAGAACGGAGGTGGCGCAAAGGATAAGGACTGTTGGTGGACGCAACACAGCACAATACTACATATTGGCAAAGCATCCCCCAGAAGCTAGGCTTGGTGTAAATTATATCTATTGGTTAAGTTTGCTTGACTTTTTAGGCACCAACACTATCGAGGGAGCAACCGCAGCAACCAGGTGAAACCTACCTACAAGATGGTAGATGCGATGCATCGCAGAAGAATCATAGTCTGCTGCGACGGCACTGCCCACTCAGCGATCAAAGGAGATATCGTGCACCCATACACCAATGTGGCTCGACTTGCTCGCTGTATCAGGACCCAGAGTTCTTGTGGATGTCCTCAGATTGTCGGGTATGTATCAGGTATTGGAACATCGGCTGGCAACCCAGTGAACACGTATCTTCAGGGAACCGGTATTGGTCTGTACTCTCAGTTTTTCTTGCTCTCAGTTTCCTTTATGCTCGGTTTTCTTTATAATACTATCTTTAGCTAATTATTGCGACCTATAGGGATCGGCGAGAAAATCAAAGAAGCTTATAGCTTTATCTGCCATAACTATTACAGTGATGAAAACTTCAATCAAGACGGGGGAGAAGCTGAGATATTTTTGATCGGGTTTTCTAGAGGCGCATTTATTGCGAGATGTGTCGCAGACCTCATTGAGAAATGTGGTGTTTTAAAAAAGCTAGGTATCCACTACCTGCCAGATGTTTATAACCTCTGGCGAAAGAAGAATAAGGACCAAAACGAGGTCAGAAAAACTACACAGCGTATTCTCGCCGACCCTAAGTATGTACACCAAGGCGTCCACATAAAGGTTTGTGCCGTCTGGGACACCGTCGCATCTCTTGGCTATATTTCAACACACCTAGGCATTACGGAACGACGAAAGTTACGCACGCTAGACTTCGTTAACTCCAATTTGGGCAACAGTATCGACCACGCCATTCAAGCTCTTTCGCTCCACGAACACCGACGCCCTTTTTTTCCTATTGTGTGGAAACTTCCGGATCACGATACAAGTAACGAGAGGAACGGCAAGCCACGATTACAGCAGTGTTGGTTCACGGGCTACCACTCCGACATCGGCGGGGGGAGACCGGGTGAGGGTCTGGCACATTTCCCGCTTGCGTGGATGATTTCAAAGCTCGCGGCTTTCTTGGACTTTGATACTTCTAATTTCTGGAATCCTCGGCCAGAGGATGATCCTCGGCTAAAAAGGGGACGGGCGGGTTCGAAGGCAAAACGTGCTCCATTCAGTATGTGCCCTATTCTTACTGTTCAGAACGTTCTTTCGTTTTAGGAGCTTGATTCCTTGAGGCTTAATACTAATCATGGAAACAATTTTCTACTTATAGAGGAAAACATACAGGAGGTCAAAGACCCAATGTCAAAGATATACCGGCTCACTGGCTCTCACTACCGGAAACCAGCACGACACTTTTGGCTTTCTAATCCGAAAACTTGTGAGCCTCACAAATATAGATCATTTGAGACTATACACTTCACTGTTCGTATCTTCGATAAGGAGAGAGAGGAAAACAAGATTATAGCACGGTCTAAGATGATGGAAGGTGCAACATTCCGGAAGAGACAGTGGCGTTTCAAGGTGCTCCCACCCCGGTCGCCGTGGTACCGGTGCCAACTACCGAAGATTTGGAAGAAGCCAGCTAACCAAGTCATTACGAGATATCCAATGGGTGTAGCTAACGTGGATGTAATGGAGCAAAATCTCATACAGAAGTGGGTTGATGGTGAAATTTACGCCTCGGGTGGAATACGCATGGACAACCAAGAAACTGAGAGCAGCCAGGATGATAATTCAGGCCGGGAAAGCTTTGAAGCTAAAGAAACGAATACCGCTCATCGTGGGCATACAACCTTCACGATAATGCTATTTGCGTTAGCATATATAGCGCAGAAGCAACAAAAAGATACTAGCGATGAGTTGGATGATGCTGACGATAAGTCGGACATAGATTATGTGCTTGAGAATAGGTCAGATGTTGATTTAGTATAGAATTAGGAAAGCTAAAGCTTTCGCCTCTTTTAAAGGGTCTTCATGTGTTTTATGATCGTGTAGTAGACATCCCAAAGCATATCCCGGTGCCATCTTGTAAAATAAGAATCAATTTTGTCATACGTTTCTCAATGTATGATACAAGTAGGCTTATTATACCTTGGCAAGGCTCGACTCTATTGTTTTTTTTTAATACGATGTTTTAGGAAAATTAAGACGTCGATGGAAAAATGGAGGCCCAACGAGAGGGGCCACACTAACACCGTACAGTCAGGATAACAGCGGCACACGTGTGCCAGGCCGAAGTCGGTGAGTAGTATATTTCCTTTGTATACGAGACAGTTTTAGGGCTTGATGTCGTGGTGCATGATGCCCCTCGAATGAATGTACGCAACGGAGCTGGGAAGCGTAGAGAGAGAGCGCAAGAGGGTGGGGTTGTCAAGAACGTTGGGGTCTACATCAAGATGAGGGTCGCGCGGTACGCTCTCATGAAATGATTCAAGTCGCCGTCGCTGGCCACCGGTTCCATGATGAGCACTAGCTTTTCTAAACCCAGGTCTAGCGGGTTCGGATCGTCATCGAAGCTGCCCTTCCCTACTACATAAGCGATCATGGCCTTGATGATATACGAGTTATGTTGTAGCTTTAGAATGGTCTTGAGTTCTAACTTGACCTGGATTTTGCAGAGCTGCCCTAGAGGCCTGAGGGGAACATCGTCCTCACACGGATACCTGGGTAGGTCCTCGTCCTAGGGGAGATAGGGTTATTGCGATATGCCATTTTCAAGTCTCGTTTATATTTCCGAAACATGTTATCTGTTTTCTGTAAGTCATATGTGATCTTTAGACGCTTGAGCTCGGTCATCTACACCAAAATGAAGTGCCTCGCCATCCTTTCTCTGTTGGGCATCACCCACGCCCACTGTGAGTGAAGCCCCATCGGCGTGACCTCGACCGGCCTGGCATGGTCCTCGAGCGGGTTGGCAACTGTGAACGTGAATATCCCGACCTGCATTGCCCCGGGTTACTATCTGCTCCGTGTTGAGCACACTGCCCTGCACAGCGCTGGTAGCACTGGCGGAGCCCAGGTAGGACAACGCTGACACGTGCTCGTGAGAGTAATTGCTGACCTCCTATATAGTTCTACCAAGCTTGCGCTCACCTTTACGTCTCTGGCAGCGGGACGAAGACATTCTCTGGCGTGTCTATCCCGGGCACCTACTCGGTAAGAACTCCCTTTGACGGATCGTGATATTCTGGCTGACCGTGATCACTCCACGTAGGCTTCTGACCCCGGCATCTTGATCAACCTCTACTGGCCGATTCCCACAAGCTACAAGAACCCTGGCCCAGCACCTGTAACTGTGAGTTCGCCGAATGGTACCATGTTGGCTTCTCGTTTCGGCCATCGCAGGAGGGTTTTCTGATATTTACTGGAGGAGAGATGACTGACGTTGGCTCTTGTAGTGCTAAATCCCAAGCAATTATCCGTAGGCATCTGTGGTCTGGGGTAAGCTCTTGGCAGTCGGCGGACGTCCGCCTATTCATACCTAGTGATGAAGACTTGTAATAATACATGCATTGGTTGATTCCATTAGTTAAGCCGGGATGGATTATTGCTAAAGTGGGAAATTGATTAAACTTGGCCAAACTACTATCTATCTTACACAGTAATGAAAATGTTGTTCAATCCTTGCTAGTATAGAAGTTACCATGGTGATCATAGAGGTCTAGCGCTCGTAGTGTCCGCTAGCCTGCTTCAATATTAGGCCTAGATAACATGATTCTCAACTTAGGGTATTAGGAAAGGAGGACAACACATCTAATACGAGCAATGGAAAGGCTCTGAAATTTAAATGATTGGAATATTTGGCCACTTTCTAAGGCGGAAGCTGTTCCCTTGACCATTATTGTAAACCTGCTAGATGGATTGCGAATCTCAATGGGACAAATCGCGGCACGTAGGGCTTGATAAGCACGAGGCCTAAATTTGCGATTTCGAGCAATGCTACAGAGTGTTTCATGTTTTGTTTCGCGGAATCACACGACTAATATACCGAGAATCCTTATGCATATTACATACGAGCCCGAGATGATCGTGGTAATAGAAAGCTTGACTTTTAACCATGTGTGGATGCTGGTGCAAGCACAAGTGAAAATGAAGCAGTTATGATCTTTCGGATTTAGGGCTGAAGCGTTCTCCCGAGTGTACGCTAATTAATATTACGTTCAAGGGAGACTATATCTAGTGTGAGTGTCTACTTGTAAGGTGAGACTGTTGACAGGCACTGTGCTGGAGTTTCCGAGATGCAAATAAGCCGAACAAAATCGAGTAAATTAGATAGACATTTATTTCTTAACATGAGACATTATAGCGGAATATGTGACGATTCAATTTACCTACCTATGTACCGAAAATTATTTGTTACTTAAAATAATTTTATCATACTAGCTAGGGCTTTAAGCTTAGTCATACGCCGGTGAGAATTGACACGTTTTAAGTATAGCTCGAGTTCCGGAGATGACGTCGTGAACTTGCCTGAAAAGCACAGGAAGGCTCACCGGTAGCATCGAAATTTCAACTTCGAGTACGCTCTGCCTTCGCTAAGGGGAATGGACAATAACCTCCGACTGCAACAGTTTCAGGATGCTGCGAGGAAGGAGGAACGACAACATCGTGGCTGAGAGGAAATGGAATATCATGGATTGTTGGGTTACAAATCCGCCCACCCTAGCATCGGCGCCTACTGAGGTTAGTACACAAAACGGTGTAAGTATTCTGGATTCAAGTAGGGCTTAAATAAATAAAGGCTGCGTGCAATGAGCTGGCCTAGTAATTGTCTCATACCGAATCCTCAGAGGCGGGGCCATTTCCCCATTGATAACCGACGCATCCGAAGCCCTTTTCTGAAATCGGTTGTTTAGTGGCGTAGACTCCAAGTCCGTGACCACTGCAGCCCATATAACAGCAGAACGGGATTGGACGAGGGCGAGCTGAGAGGACTGGGTTCAGGGTTACATCCCGAAGGAATTTGTATATTGTTGTGTGCATAATGCAGCATCACACCTCGGCCTGCCTAGTGTAGTGTAGTATGCGATCCTTGGTGTACTGTATAAGTCTACAGTACCGAGATCTGACTGGCTCGGAATCCTTTCATAAAAACCCATAACTCCGTAATAAACAGCCATCTATCTAATAAGTAGCTAGCCTGCCTAGCTAGACGACCGGACCCTTGTTGGAGGTCTGTTCTATTTTCAAATCTCACGCCGCCGCCCGCCTTTGTTTGCTTGCGTGCATTTATTTCTCTGCACTTTAAACATCACATCACTGCCCTGCACATCTTCTCTCCTCCTCACTCCGAACTCTAAACGCCTTACGAGGAGAAAAAGGTAGACAGAGAACTTATATCCCGACAACAATTACATCTCACCTCACAGATACTTATCTCCCTTTTATAAGTTTCATCTACGACACACTTACGCAATGAAAAGAAGTAGGCGTGCCGAGTTCCGAAGGAGCCTGGTCGAGATTGCACAGGTCCTCTTTGCCATCCTCATCTTCATCGTCTTCATTCTCGCCTTTGTGATTCAATCCGGAGCCATAACCCTGCCGCCGTGGACTAAGACCTTTCAAGGCGCTACCCCAGCACAGCAAACTCAGTACTCTGCAGCCCTACTCAGTGTCATCCTGGTTATCACCGCCATCATTGTCACCGCCGGAATTTACCTGGTCAGATCTACAGTTGTCTAAGTATGGCCTGGATGGGATAACAGTACAAATGATCAGCATGCCGACGAGCCACAGGTGTTCGATGAAGACTACACCAGTAGTATGTGCGTGGTGGTGGTGATGAGGAATCTTCGCAGCTCGTGATGGTGGGATGACATCATGGGCCCTGCATAATGCTGCGATAAGGCGGAGGTAGGCGATTGAGAGGCCGATCTAAGGGCGTCGTGAGATCTTGGTTGCAGCCAAAAATAGCTTGCACATTCTCTCGGTAAGTTCAAGGTCAAATTCCGTTGTCTGTAATTGCTAACCTTGTTATCAAGCTTGAAGTTTCTGCTCTTCTGCCAAGTTTGGGCTACACTAGGGACATTTTACCTCGGAGCTTATTGAAAGCGTTGCTCAACCACGACGATAATACACTCAGCTGGATGTTTCTAGGACGAGGGCTTCACCTACATCAATGCTCGTAACGATGGCGCGACTTGGATTCCTAGCACATGCCCACACGTCTCCGTCGTTGCTATTTGAGCATGACAGAATGCACCACGCCAGCGCATGAAGATTCGAGCTTGTCACCATACCTAGTATCGCACACGAAGCACTCATCGAGGCCATTCAATTGCCTCTCATATAATGACTCTCCACCGTTGCTTGCGTGCAATTTTGTCACCTCAAGCTTCCGACGATCCCGAGCAGCTTCACAAGCCTAGCCTAGTAAGCCCTTGCGCTAGATGGTTTTGGGGACAACGCGATTAGGGCTGTTAGCGCCTCGGCCGACGCTGAAAAGCCGCACCCGACAGTACAACACCGAACCCGGCTCACGACAGTACAATCCTGCCAGTTTTCGATCGCCAACTAGGATGTTGAGAGGCTTTTCGAATCAATAGTGCCGATTTGATGTCCGTCATGGGTTGGCTGATGGTGTAATGCTCAATCCAGGGTTGCCTTGGCATACGCCAAATGATGTGCAGGGGCAATCCTGCTTACACTAATTCGGGTACTGAAGTCCGCTGAAGGCGCCTGCCTGCTAGTGTACAGGTGCTACGTCCTTAGCTCATCCGAACAATCCGTACAGGCTGTGTACAACGATCCTTGCGCTGAAGGATCGCAGCCGATCCTACGGTGTCACGCTTGTCAGACTGCCTACTGCCGATACTATTTAAGTTTGGTGTATGGTGATCTGTCGCTTTACATTATGAAATACGTCTAGGTGAGGAGGTCTGATAAGAGGATGTGAGTGAAAGATGGAATAATTTGGGGAATGAATAATGCCACTGGATTTGATGAGGACCAAACCGCCTCATCTCGTTCATGAGACCTTCTATGATTGAAGACATGCGCGATTACGACTTGGAAATAGCTATGAAGCTTTTTTTATGGAACTGCAAAACCGAGGGTTTGGAAAGTTCTAGGATTATACATTTTAACCGTTCTTGTTACACATTGTGACACTGACATGCATCCGAAGTCATACTATGTGATCTGTAATACGCACGTGAAAGTGAACCATTGCCCATGTAATGAACGTTGACATTGCCGCCATTCTGTACAGCCTAGATGCTATCATCCCGTAGAACCAGATGAGCGCAGATGCGACGTGATACCGGCTTATTGGCACCCCAAGAGACGCCCACCCAACCCCACCTAGAACCGCCTCTTAAACCCAATCTCCAGCGCCAGCGGCTTCCTCAAGAAGCCCTCGCGCGTCTCCATGACGTCCTGGCGCAGGAAGACATCGTACCGGCGCAGCCACGTCGCGGCGATCATCTTCATCTCCATCTCGGCGACGTTGCGCCCGACGCACGAGCGCGGGCCGTAGCTGAAGGGGATGAAGGCGTTGCGCTGCCGCGGCGTGGCGTCCGCCCAGCGCTCGGGGCGGAACGCGTCCGCGTCCGCGCCCCAGATGGCCCGCGAGTGGTGCATCGTGTACGTCGGCACGCTGAGCACCGTGCCCGCGGGGAAGAAGCGGCCCCCCAGGCGCACGCCGGGCGAGTCCGCCGGGATCAGGCGCGGCAGCCCGATGCCCGACGTCGAGTGGATGCGCAGCGTCTCGTTGATCACGGCCTCGAGGTACGGCAGGTTGCGCACCGACTCGTAGTCCGGCACTTTCGTGTCGTGGGAGGGGATCGCGGCGTCGAGCTCGCGCTGCAGCTTCGCGAGGACGCCGGGGGTGCGGGCGGTGTGGTAGAGGAGGGCGCAGGACGTGTTCGAGGTGGTGTCGGAGCCCGCGATGAGTTGCGTCAGCGCTTCGGCGGTTAGCTCCTCGAAGCCTAGGGGCTCGCCCTTCTCGTCGCGGCCTTCTTGGAGTCGTGCGAGGAGGTCTTTGCGGTTGATGTCGGGCGGGTTGTCTAGGCGGTCCTTGACCCGTGCAATGGCAATGCCGGCTAGGTTTTCAACGGCCGCGAGACCTTTTGAGAAGAAGGGGTCGGGCAGCCACTTCGCATACGGTTTGATGGAGGGAAGGCAGCCGAGTGTAGCGGACACCTCACCTCTCCGGTTGAGAATCTCAACGGCCGGCGCGTAAACAGGGGGTGCATTCAGCGACGTGCGAACCTCGGCCATGTCTGCGCCTGCCTTTAACATGCCAAATGGTGCGCCGAATGCGAGATCGCCAATGGTGTCGAATGCAACGTAGTTGAACCACTTCAGGCAGTCAACATGAGCAATCTTGTCGCCCCTGGGCGATTTCGCTGCCAGCTCATCCCACCTGTCTACGAATGTCTCTAGGTTCTCAGAAACTGCATTGAGGTCAGTTTATCATTCAACAGACAGACACACAGGCGCATCTCAAAAATTATGAAAATATAAGACTTAGTGTGACTGACTGTACGGCTCGAATTGACTGATGCTCTTCGGAGCAAACGTATGAGAGACGAGCTTCCGCTTGCGCGTGTGCTCCGTCCGATCGCGTGTATTGAAGAGGCCTCGCTTAATCGACACAAACGCATCGTAAAAGTCGGCCTTCAAGAATCCGTTGCCGTGGCCGTAGATGATCTGAATGGCCTCATCATCGGCCACACTCACATGATTTGGTTGGATCCTCACAAAGGTCCCCAGCCTTTTATGTACTTCGTCCACAACGAGATAGCGTTTGCCACGTCGACATGCGTATAAGAGCCACCAGTTGGTGAACTGCGCGGGAAAGGGAGCCGGGATGTCCCGGATGCCGCTGTGTGTGACGAAGTAGGGATACGTGTAGTAGGCAACAATGGCAACCAACGCTGCAGCCAGCGTCAAAGGCGAGACAATGAGATTAATAATGGCCATTGTGGCTGTCGTCTTCAGGCTAAGACATATGCAGGTCCAGACGCCCTAGATAGACACTTTACACTGCGCACAATTTGAAGCGTCTAGCTTAGCATGTGTGTGCTCGTCACGCTACCTACGAAGAGAACAAGAGAACGTATAGGACTTTATAGAAATTATATTGCGGAGAGTCGGGATGTATTCTTGCGGATGTCGGATGACTGCTTCCTCTTTGTCCCTAATGACAGCTGACGATTTCTGAGGCAATTGCTCTTTTAACGATGGAAAAAAAAAAGTCGTCAACTAGATAAGCTTCGACGGTTCGCGGGGTTTGGCACTAAATGCCCCACGACTCCGCACGACTACTGCATTGTGCTACCGGTACAACCATGCCATGATGTTATACCCAGAGATGTCCGGGAATGACACCGGCAAGGAATCTGACCAAGCACCAAAATATGCTGCCCAGGTGAAGTCGGTAAGCAAGCGCGGTAAGCGTCGAGCCCTGTAAGTGGTGGGGAGCATCCGCCGCCCGGTAAGCGGATACGGCAAACCTCGAGGGCCCCGAGGGCGGATGGCTATTGACGGCTCGGACCGAGGAACTGGAAAACTCACCTCGTCTTATATTCTATTCAATTAGATATGTAGCGACATGGCTTCCTAGTCATCGAAGTATTTTCGCGAAATATCTGTACCAAAACTCATTCTACTAAAGTGACCACAAATTTTACTAAGCTTACCGTTCCTCAGGTATCTAGTTAGTGGCATCACTGTAACTAACCCACTATAAGTACCATATTCATTGCTGGTGACCACCCTCGCCTAAGTACTGCAAAAGCACTCTGCTTGGAGTTTTTCTCATCTAAAGATCCTAACATTTACTTCTATTCTAATTAAACTTGAAAATGTCATAATACCTATTTAGTTGCTATAAGGGCAGGTTGAGTGATAATCTTGCTATGTATTTGAAAAGCCATTAATAGTACCGACTTAACTATGTAATTCATGGCGAACGGTTGTTATAAATCTGGCCCCTGTGATAAAGTTAGTGATTGAGTCTCTAGCTGTATAAGATAGCACACATTGCTCTGTGTCTGCTCTGTTTTTTATTTATTTTTTATAGTAAGCTTTGAACTAAAATTAGGTACTGAACAGATAAGTAAACAGATAATACTGCCGCAGTTACGAGAAGTAAAAATGATACCTACTTATATTAGGTAGCTAGCGTCGCTAATTATGCTGTGAGAATCCTGCGATCCCCCACGCTCAGCCATTTTCGGACCTGTCGTCGGAAAATTTATTACTTGCATGGGTACCTATGGTAGGTTACAGTGAAAGTTGTTGAGTCAATTGAATAATGGAACTATCTGTGAACTAACGAGGTAACTGTGAGTTTTAGTTTGAATTCATTCCGAGAAGACTGTAGCAATACTAAAGCTCATTTATCAACAGTTTTAACCCTGGAATTTAAGGCCTTTACGCAATACAAGCTTTCGCAACAGAGCTAGAAGATAAACACTCTACAGCAACTTTCTGCTACAAAGGTCCCTTTCCAATAACGCCTCGCAATGTCGTTTTCAAGTTCTATTCTATTAGATACAAGTCTATCAAGACATATATAATATATTATTCCATAAGCAAACACAGTCAATTACTTATAGAGGCAGTTATAAGCCACCACAAGAAGTTAGTGAGTGACTCCTTAGCCTACCTAACCGCAATAGAGACTAGATCCAGCGTAAGCACCCCGCTATACCGTGATGGATTACCCCGCTGTCAGCTAGTTTTGTCTACCTCACGATGCCAACTTTAGAGATAGCTACAACATGTAAAGAGATTAGATTTGATTTAGTTTCAGTGAAAGCTGCAAACAATGCCTTTATGCCAGGATTGCTGTAGACTCGACCTCCGCGCCCTCGTTGTAAAAGCATGTCACGGAGAGGATGTATCTCGTAATCCTCTTTTAGGGTACGAGCCCCCTGGGATACCATATAAATCCTCGGTGGCAAGCATACAAGAAAGCATCGAATCCACGCAATGTCAGCTCTGCACCTTGATATGGAACAGATGGGCAGACCCATCGCATTATGATACCAAGCACCATCTAGACAAGCCGTTCTATTTTACCGTTTCCCTCTCTGAATCAAAGATTACATATTTCAGCGTCTACCAAATTCGATCTCTCAATGACGACGATCCTTCATCTCTCGATCACAACCAAATTATTGGTCAATGCGGCTTGGTTCATAGATTTGGTCTGATTCCCCGGCAACTCCTCTTTGCAAACGCTGACTGTGGCGGTTTTAATTATAGGGGACGAGTTGGATGACACTGAGCTATCTACAGAATTTCTCTCAGACCAATTTGGTCCCGATACGACTCTAGATTCCATAATGTTCCGTGATCTCGACGTGAACACCGGCTCTAAACACACCTTGCGCATAGCGAATAATTGGCTCGCTCAATGCAAGACACGGCACAGCCTCTGCTCGGCGGTCTCGAGGTCCCGTCCCGCCAACCTCCCGAGCAGGGTTATTGACGTCACAGCCGCAAGGCCTAGGGTAATCGAGACAGGCGGCGTCGAAGGTCGATGGGCGGCCCTGAGCTACTGCTGGGGCAGCGACACATCCTTCATGCTGAACGAAGGAACCCGCGCCCAGCTCTTTGAGGGGTTTCAACTCGACGCAGCCCCGGCGACGATCCGCGACGCCATTCTCGTCACGCGCGAGCTAGGTATTCCGTACCTCTGGGTCGACGCCTTATGCATCCGACAGGACTCGAGGGAAGACTGGGAGCGCGAGGCGCCGCGCATGATGCACGTGTACGCGCAGGCGGAGCTAGTGATCGCAGCCTCTGACGCAGCGGACGTCAACGCCGGGATATTCCGAGAGCGGGCAGCCGAAGCGACGATTCCCCTCCCGTGGACGACGACTAAGGGTGAAAGTCAACGGGGCCGGGAACAACGCATCTACGCTAGACTAGCTGCCCCTGACATCAGCACGGGGGGCACGGGGGAGTCGAGGTGGGGTGGTCGCGGCTGGACTATGCAGGAGGCCTTCCTGGCCGGGCGACTGCTCACGTTCAGCCGCGGCGGCTTGACCTGGCAGTGCCAGCAGCTCACGGAGCAAGAGGACGGGCCATACGTCATCAACATACCCGACGTCGACAAGGACGAGTGGATGCACCGGACCTCAGCCCTGTTCATGTGCAAGTACTGGCGGTATCTCATGACGGCGTCCGCGATCAGGAGCAGCAGTGCGGACAAGGCGGGCGTCGCAAACCCGCCCATCCCCGACGGGATGTACACGGACCCGTACTCCATGTGGTACGTCACGCTGGCGCACTACTCGTCCCGCTACCTCTCGCACGTCAGCGATCGGCTGCACGCGCTCTCGGGGCTGGCGGACCTGTTCCGGGAGGTCACGGGGGACGAGTATGTAGCCGGGCTGTGGAGGGGGGACTTGCTGCGAGGTCTCGCGTGGACGTATCGCCCGTCGCGCATTCAGGAGGGGATTGACATATTTGCTGAAGGCGTGGATCCCGTGTACGACGAGTTGACGATAACGAACGCCGGACCGTCGTGGAGCTGGACGGGTTTGGAGGGACGGATATACGAGCCCGAAGATGGGTATCGGGGTCATTTTGAACGGGTGCCTGGGAATAGGGCCAAGGTCTTGGATTTCGAAGTTGATGTGAACGTGGCCAGTAAGCTTCAAGGAAGCCTGAAGATCCAAGCACCTTCTATGACATGGCCGATGGGGGATGCAGGACGGTCTGAGGAACTTCAAGCAAACGAAATAGATCCCTTCGTAGCGGCTGTTCGCGACTACGTAGCAGGAATCATGAAGGATGGATCCGAGTCAGAGTGGGAATGGGATTTCAGCACACGATTCTCCGCCGAGTACAAAGTCCGTCGCGCTCAAGCACAAGGGGAAGAGGGGCGATGGATCGCTGTGGTGTTCCTTCATCCCGATGGGACGGCGCTTGTGCTAGAGTCTACCTCGGCGATAAGCTCCCAGTCGCGGAGCCCGGAAGGGCAGAGTTTAAGCTCCTATACCTATCGCCGACTTGGAGTCCTCCAGATCGGGGTAGATATTATCCCTCCTCTCACACCCGACGAGCAGGAGCCGAGGAAGAGACGTCGACATGATGTCCGTGCTGCTCGCCTGGCGGCCTATGAGGGATGGTACCAGGGACTTCCTCTCCACACATTTATCATAATATAGCAACTTGAATTTCAATTTAATTAAACCTCAGTATTGAACTGGCTACCTCTATTAGAACCAATAGCGATCTCGCTTCCCATTTGCACTCTAGGCTACAGATATTTCCTAATGCCTTCTTCCACTTATTGCTTAATTCAGAGTTGGGGTGTACTTCTTAAACCAAGTCCACATTCCATTTAACGACTTCACAGACTTGCGAGCCATAAGCTTGGCTATCTCACGGTGACCCTTTTGCTCATCTAGACCGACTTCGCCATCCTCTTCATGATACTTCTTGGCACCACGGACCGCAATCCCAAGAAATTCGTCCTTCTCTTTGTCGTCTCCACCGATGGGGATCAAGTGGCCGGTAAACTTCATAACGAGGCCATTCAAGATGATCTGCGAGGTTTGGCCGTTGCCGTCACCGAAGGGGTGGTTGTTGATGAAGTGGTGGTAATGCTTTGCCGACAACTACGAGCAAGGGTAAAGTGCAGAGATTCCTTCATCTTGTGCTTTGAAACTTTGGCTCCAGAACAATGGCTTTGGGGGGTAGATGATGCCTTGGGGATAAAAGCGGGAAAGCAACCGAAAGTGACTTGTGGTAACTTGGAGATGATGATGTTTAGGATGAAGAGAGAAAGGGTGCAGGCTTTTAAGGCCAGAAGATTAGAACGGGCTCGAATAGCCTAAACCTTATCTTGATCCTGCCTGCTAGATTAAGTTTCTGACCCGAAATAGGGAAGTATTAGTCGGCCTATGGCAGGGGCAACTACACCTATAACCCTTAGCAGCTACTAATTGTGCTTCCTTGCCAACAATAAAAGGGGTTGCTCCATCATCAAGTTTGATAATTATTGAAAGCGCACCCTTAAGGTTTCTTAATAATATACATACGGTAGGTACCTTAGGCATATAAAAGAAAAAATACTATAGAGAGATACATGAGGTTGGTAGTTATGCCTTCTTTAAAAAGGTGCCTTCAATGTTAGTGTTTTTCTGTTTACGTTGAACTATTACTTATTTAAATATCACTGCTAACTACACCAGGGCAGTTACCTACCTACCTACTAAATCAGTTTTTATAACTTGACTTAAAGCATGAAATAATCTACTATCGTAACTAGGGTAATAATTCAAATTGTCGGCTTAAGAAATGACATATAAAAAGTCTATAAATGGCATATAAAGGGTTTATAAATAACATATAAAGGGTCTATAAATGGGCTTTCTAAGTAACTACTACAAAACTTAACTATTAAACTCTGTTTAGAACACCGCCACGCTAGAGAATTTCAGGGCAGATCATCGGAAGCATATGTGCTTAAGATACTGGTATTTGAACAGCTATCATGCTTGAGAGATGCAGAACGCGAAAATATGCATGTTCGTGGCTGCAGCATTAGATTGTAGGCTGCGAAATGCCTAACAGCACAAGTCAAAAATACTATTTCGACTCTCGTGTTAGACATTAGAGTGATTAATTTTGGATTCCCTTTCCAAATTATATATAACTGAGCTGGATACTTTAATAGGCAGAGCCGTCATATGTTAAGGTGGAGCATAGACAGGACTAGCAGAGCTTCTTTTGCTATTACATCTAATTTTTCCCATAATCAACTTTCTAGATCTAATTATTTTCCAAGTATCCAAGTGAAGCCTTCGATATATTGTCACCTGGTTATATTTAATATGCCTCGAGCGTGTGGTCTATGGGCATTATGTCAAATAGCCACATGTGAGGCTATTCTAGATATTAGAGCTTATTAATCCCTAAATGAATAATGAAAGTTGAGCCATAAGTAAGTACTGGTCAACCTAATTCTACCTTGCAACCCTCCGCAATTTGCAATACCAATGTCGTGACTTGCTTTTCGACGCCTATGAGTTCAACGTTTTCTCCCTTTGGGAGTGTGATCTTGGGGTATCGTTGAAAAATCCGGGCAATTACATACGCAGCTTCCGTCAGAGCGAAATCCACTAGTCAATTATTAGTCTGGTGGCTTTAAGCCGGGTCTTATACTCAACTTACTCCCTAGGCATACACGTGGCCCGCCACTAAAGGGTAAATAACCATAATTCCGAGTAGTTTGATCTTGAAATAGAGGGAGATCTTCATCCCACCGCTCAGGTCGAAATACTTCTGCGTCCATGCCGTATAGATCTGGTCGTCGGTGAAGAGTGTAGACACTATATGCTACTGCAGTCCCTTTAGGAATCAGTACGGGGGATTTTCGATCGGGACCTCCACCAGTAGGGAGTATCGTCGTTTTAGCTGATGTGCGCGAGTTAACGGGTACAGAAGGATACAGTCGAAGAGCTGGACTTGTCAGTATCCGGTCTGGTTGCTTGCTACACTTCGTGGCGGGCTTACTCTCTTTTAAAATATTCTGGAGGTAGTTTAGGTTCAGTAAATCCGCTCTTGTAGTCTCTTCTTCATTCAGAGGTAGAGTACTGATTTCAGACCGTAATTTATCAAGGACCCTGGGGTGTCTAACAAGAAGGAAGCTGCGGAGTGATGTTAGCTCATCCTTAAAAAGTACGACGACCAACATACAATGTCCATGACAACAAGCAAGCCGTAGTATCACGTCCAGCGGCGAGGATGTTGATAATCTGCCCCCTGAGAGAGGCCCTGTCAGGCGATGCCTTGGCAACAGACTTTAAAAACACATATCTCCCATTATTATGTCCTTCCGCTGTTTCGCTGTTGGAAAGGTTCTGTTCTATAATCTGGTCTGCGAACATGTGTACTTGCGCACATGCATCTCGCCATTTCTTCCCACCAATCAGCCAGTATAGGTCTAATAAGCGGAAGCGGCTCGCCACATAGCTCTGAGCAGTATCGAAAGCCTGAGCAAATGTCTGCTCTTGAGAGTTTTCGGGGGTCAAGAGACTATGTATTGACTTCCCAAACAAAAATGCCGTGGTCACGTCGAGCGTCAGCCGGAAGAAAAGGGGCTGAAGGTCTACCACGCCGCCAGCCGTTGGCAACACCCCTAACAGGTCTTCGACGGGCTCCCGAAAGAGTTCGAGATCTCCGTATTGTTTATGAGTAAATTGAGGGCGAAGGATTTCACGTGAATGTTTCCACTAAAGCACCCAGATTAGAATTGCGCCGCTCCAGTGAGCTTCTATATCATATCCCAATCGCAGCAAAAGAAAAGAGACAACTTACTGCATCACCTTCTTGAGTAAAAATGCCATCACCAAACATAGGAAAGGTAATTTCTCTCCTCAGACCAAAAGACCAATCTGCGAATGGTGTTCAAGTCAGCACGATGCCACTTGTGCCTAGCATTAGTACTTGATAAAATACAGACTGTACCTGAGAAATTGGTTGAGAACATAGCCTCAAGATTGGCCGGGTCCACAGTTCCATACGCTGGAGTCATTAAGAAAACTTGCTTTAGGGTGTATCCGGTCTGTCGGAAATGGAATAGGAATAGCTCCATCAATCGAGTCTCCGCGGCTGCTCTGAATATTTGCTCGAGTCGGTCAATGCCTAGAGGTCGTTGATTCTGAAGTAATGGAGGTGGAAGGCAGCCATTCTCACGTGCTATTGCGTCAAGCACCTAAGTGCACATTAGTCTCTCTATATTGCACGACTCTGGAAGCAGAACGGCGGCACTGCTAACCTTCTGTTCTCGTTTTGCTTTGAGGTAGCGATGGATCAAGAACGCTCCGAGAAGTCCTACTAAGGCGAAGGACAGCATTGCGGTTGGAATGAACGCAAGATACAGCTAAACAGCCCGAAGTTTGCCACGTGAAAGCGATCTAATAGCGGTTAAGTAGTAATTCATCTGAGTCTAATATTAGAAGGTCGTCAACTGATATTGTTCTCCCGAGGTCTGAGCTGCAATTTTGGGGATCTCTCTTATCGTGTTTGTTCATGTAATGTCATATTTATGGTGCGAGTGTTACACTACTACTGAAGCTAACCCTACAATAGGGATTAATGTCTCACTAAATGACGAAATATATATATTTCTTTACTAAAGCAAGGGAGTGATAGGTCGTAAAGTCCCGGTAGTCTTCCCAAAACTGGCTATGTATCCCTTGCTTGTTTTAGGGTACCTAAGTACAGCATCTAAAATTTCATATGTGCACTGTCCGCGGTAGCAACAGCCCTTGATTGGTTTGGTTTCTTTACTGTGTTCTATCTCGGCCCGATCGCCCATCTTCTCACAGCAAAGCTGTGGTACTTACATGTTGATGGCTCCGTCTTGTAAGGTCGATAATAGTGTGCGCGACTCTAAAATCATGCCCAGGTTATCGCGCTTGATTCAAAGCTCGGGGGGGTTACGTATACCAGATGTGACCGCAACGAGGGGGAGGTTGACGGCGACGAGGATGCGGCGCTAGCAGAAGCTTATCGAGGACGAAACGTAGAAGTAGAGTAAGTACGCTTCGTTGTAGCTACAGTCAGTTTCTAACCATTATATGAACAAGCGTCAATGCATAGATTGGTTCTCTCTGACCGTTCTCTACAACATTTGAGCCCACCATGAACGACGAAGTTGATGTTTTCCTTCGCCCTATCCCGAACACTGCTGGTCGTCCGATTGATATGTCGCCATTGCGTGAGCGCCTCACGACCGACATTGCAGCTTTCATTTGGACAACCACTGAATACATAGGTAGAGGAAAATAGGATTCTTCTCTCTCCATGGTCTCCATGAACGGGGTGGTAAGCCTATTCAGTGAGTAAACTTTCTAGGCGTCGTGTTCGGACGACTTTGAAAATCTCTAATCCTTATATCTCGCCAGCGGCATTCCCTAGACTTTCGGCCGCCTGGCCGCATCTTGAATGGTGCATCCTTTGTTAAAGCAATCCGGGCTATAGTTGAGAGACGCATGATTCTCCCAAAGAATGCGAAACACGACTTTTATTCTATTGCTGCAGACAAGTCAATTTCCGGTGATGATATTAGTCTAGAGCAGAGTCAGCTCTGGGCAGAGGCTGTATTTTTCCTGCCTGCGGGCAAGTCGTCCTCGTATCTTGGCATACTATGAAGCAGATTTTGCTTGCACACAATCGCCACCCATTCCGATGCCCATATGCAGGAAGGCAACCTAGTGAGCTGATACACTATTCTAACCTATACTCAATTCGTATGTGATACAACTCTTTCTGCTACGATCAGCAGCGCTTTCTTCTATCTCTCCAGGTATGCGAGTGTTTACATTCGACTTGCATCCGAGATTCGGCAGACAGTTCCATCCGGGAGCGATATCGAAGTCACAATACTTTTATCCAGGTGCAAATACCTCTGTGCAGTTATAAACAAGTTCATGACAATGTCACCACCTTTCTTGGGTACATTCTGGCGTGAGCCCTACACCTCATTTAGCGAGCCTTTCGTGGTGGACGAGCACATCATTCCTAGATGCACTATAGTAGGGGTTAATCCTTACTGCATGATGTATAATGAGGAGTACTTTTCTCGCTCATCTGAACTTTGTTCTGAACGATGGCGTGAAAGTAAAGAAGGTATGCCTGAAGACCTATACGAAAAGGCGCAAAGAGCGACGACACGAGTGGCATTTGCACCCTTCGCCCTCGGAGAAATTGGTTGCCTAGTCATCGCAAAGACTCTTTGGTATTTCGATTTTTATAAGGCTCCTAGGGAAGTAGGCAAGCTTAGGGGGGGGTTGCCAGGGAGTAGGGATGGAAGACACTTGAGGGACAAATACCAGCTATATGATCTTTTAGTAGCAGGTCATCATGGCCCGACCCTTGTTTTCACGCGCAGGGGAGAGCTAGGCGAGAAACTACGAACAAACCCTCAAAGTTCGAAAGCCACCTGCCGACTTAATCTACCCTTTCTGGCTCTTTGACCTTCTTTCCGTCTACTAAAACGGAACGAGTGAATAGCACACACCACACTTTGGAGACTGACAGGTATGCACAATAACACTTGCAAATATTTTACCCGTTTTGAAAATAGGTTTGGGGAATTAAAGCAGTAAGTAGAATTTAGTGTAGGAAAACTACCTCACTAGCTAGGTCCAGCAGTTCTTGAAAAGAGCTGTCTAAGATAATGAAACGAAGCATGTAACACACACACACTACGCACTCTAGAGGACTGACCACTGTCATATCGATCACTTTTAGAGATTTGAGGCTTAAGAAAACAGTAAATAGGTAATGCAAACGTATATTGAGGAGTAGCGGCCCCCCGAAGGGGCCGCTAAAAGGTGTGACTCCTGCTAGCTTCGGCTAACTATCTTAAATAAAGAAAAGAAAAACTAGGACTCGATGACCTAATCAATCTAATCCCCATACGGTCAGGTCACCCACACCGTCTCAATATGCCCATAAATAAAACTCGTTAAGCCATGGATCTTTCAAGACACCAAGGTCTTCCATTCGAGCCTTGTCCCACATAACGTACCCCCATGATATTTGATACACATGAACTTCCTCGTTCACCCACTCATAATTGTGATGGTCTTGGTATGCCCACCGCCAAGTCTCCATCGGCCCAGAGTCCGGATCACGGAAGAATGGCTTCTCAACCAAGAGCTCTTCCAGCTCAGGTGTCAAATCCTTCAGCTTTATCTCACGGTGTGATTCTTCTTCCACGTCTGATAGGGACCTGTAGTTTGCGAGTCCACAGCAGAGGAATCCTTCTTCCTGTTCCACTACTTGGGGATGATATCCGGGAGGAGGCTCTTTCGTCATGAGGAAGTCCCAAACCCTCACCAAATAATCCAGCCCGAGTGGCAAACGACAGAACAAGGCTTTGCGTGCCTTTTTGGGATCTTTCCAAAAGCCTTTTGGGAGCTCTCTTCGGGGAACTGATGGGCTTGGTACCACTATTTCCTCGTCAGTATCAACCCTTTATAGAGCACTGGATGATTGTTGACTTACGTGCCCTCCTCTCAACATGATGATGAATACACATAAGTTGTTCATTTTCCCAGGGGGCAAAATACTGAAAGAACCCATCTTCTTGGTATCCGTAGTCGTGGGCTAACCCTTCGGTTTCCCCGCAGCCCCTCGAAAACATGGCGCTGAAAATGTCATATCGATAAAGCGCTCGCTCGATTCGACGTCTCTCGTTGTGTGTCGCCTTCCAGCCCGGTCTCTCGAAGTATAGCTCGAATCTTCTCGAGATCGCTTTGAAGCTTCTAGAAATAAAGTCTTGAGAAAGTTCTTCCACTATAGCATGTCGTCGCTCAAGATGAAGCGCTTCGAGAAATGACCATGGTCTACGAGCAGTGGGCCTTTGGCGCAGATGATCGACGGTAATTTCGTGGATCATACAGTAAAAATGAGCGCTAGCCCTATTCATACTCCGCAGCTCGGAGGCTTCAAGAGACATCACCGCCTCGGGTAACACGCTAATGTCTATGCGGTTAAGCAGGACTTGTGTTGTGATTGATTCCTTGAATCCTAGGAATGAGTAATAGAAGAGCCGGCATGACAAGACGGCTGTCCGGAGTGCATGTGGGCCTGGCAGAAATGAGAGTATCATTTGGACAAGCTCAAGGGGTAGGTTCTCGATCGGGCTCGACGAAGCCCTCTGGGGTTCTTGGGCTCGGTTGCTACCGAAGGTTGGCTCATAGATAGAAATTTCCTGGCCTGCCACGGCCGCGGTCGTGCTGTTGATGGTTGTCTGAGCCATGACGCCAGGTGAAGGCCTAATGGTGGAAAACGGGCGTGCAGGCGAGGGTGCGACTCTGGAGGAATGTAAATATGAGTGAGTTCAGGAAGTGTAGGTTAGGTTGGCAACTTTAGTTGGGATGAGTTCTGGCACTCGAGTGGTTTTATTTATAGGCGAGATGGTTATAAAGTTGGGGGAGTAAAGTGAATGGATCTAGGTACATAAAGCATGTACCCGATAATGGTGAATGGCGCGGCGCCTCATTGTACGTAAATTGGCTTTAGGTCCGTGCGCATCGCTGCAGAGGGAAAGAGCAAACTTGTACCTAGGTAGGTAGGTTCGCAGGTAAATGAATGATTGCTGAGCTACTTGCTGCATTGGAAGCTACGATGAATGTACGTACCTGCCTGTCACCTTCAAGTCTTGCGGTAGGTAGGCCGAAGGACCAAGTGGTTTGTGCGTGTGTGACGTCAGTTGTCGAGTGAATATATGCTAGTCTTCTATGGTGACTCATTTGAATACTCGTGGAGAAAAAGGCAGCTCTGCGGGAATAGTCCGATCAAACTTGGTTGTAGTTCATGAACTGTGAAGTGTGTTGTTATATCAGCATACTAAAATACCAAGAACTATTAACGTGTAACCCAGATTGTCCTAATATCGAGCACAAGCACTACTATACTGCAAGCTGTAGCATGAAAGGTAGCTGACATGCTAGCTACCTACTCACCGGCACTCTCGCCCCAGAACTATAACTAACAATAAGTGTATATCTCAGGCTAAAATACAAAACCTATGGTTTCTTTCTTTTAGCTAAGTTCACCGAAGCAGGCAAAATGTTGCAGCTGGTTAACACAAGTATTTAAGTTGAGGTTCTTTCTTTTGTTAATATTTAAAATGCTTGGCACAAGCCATGAGTTATCAAAATCAAAATCAAAATCAACCAACTCTTGCTGAAACATTAACCAAATCACTTAGCAAACTGCAAACTGCAAACCTGTTATCAAATCATTAAACAAACCATGATCGCTAGTCAAGTCTTTGAAATTTAAACCATGTTTAACTAAAAGCTGCGTTTGAGCAAGTTGTAACATTTGAATCAAAGTTTGGTAATATTGTCCAGAGCCCCCCAGATAATGTTGTAAGGACTACTAACATGCGTGCCCCATTCTCACTAAAATCTAATTAAGTCTGACATCAGATGTGCTATCTAGATCCCTTGACGACCTTAACTAAATGGATTGATCTGATCAATCAAATTAGATTAGTTTGATCCAGCTTACCTAACTCCTGACTCTGATCACTCCTGCCTGACCAGATCCCTAAAACCTCGGAGTGTCCGCTTCCTTTTTCTTCTCTGTCCACTGCATAACGCGGCTAGTTGTGGTTATCTAGGCTTAGGCGATGGCCTGTTTGGTCCATAATTGTTAGTACTATATAGCAAATAGCAAATAGCAACATGAATGCGATTCATTACCTATGTCTTGCACTAGAGTTGGTAAACATGTGTTATCATTTGGTCAACCTTTGCATTTGGATCGGCTCTCTTGCTTCACAACAAGAAATTTACCAATTTTTCATTAGAATAATAGACGGCCACGTGTAGGGCAGTTGTGCTCTTCAGATCGGCGGCATTGATATCGGCACCATGCACCAGCAGCCCTTTATAGTTTATGTTGAGCATTAGTATCCGCGCCGTTTCTAAGCAATAGAATTATAGAAGCACTGCCGCCTTATGGCATCTGTGCACGGCACAGTGCGTTTTCGGGGGGCATTTGGGTCATTGCCACGCTGCCTTCTCCGTCTACCCAGTGTTTTCTAGTATGTCAGGTTTTGAAATATTGGTCTACTGAGAGGATCGGCTTGATTTGCTAGGAGTAGGATGTAGGATAGCCATATTTTGCAACCCTTTTCCCGCTGGTACCTAACCTACCCATTGCAGTGGGGCCCAACCGTTTCTGTCGGCTGCATTGGCATCGGATCATCGGCCCCGTAGCTTATGCGTATATAGGATCTAGCGATGGGTTCATAGTTTCCACTCACTAATCTAATGGCCTATATCTTTTATGCTAAGCGGCTGAGGCAGAGGCTTTACATTTAATAAGCAATGTAACAAATTCCTCGTAGGATCGGTCCCTGGCGAGCTCTGCAGCTTCTACCTTGATGCTCCTTGAATCTTTCATTGAAACGAAACTGTCGCCACTGCGGCCGCCGACCCATACCGGTTGCCCCACTGGTTATAGAGGGCCATTAAAACCACTAGTAACAAACACATAAACGCTTTGGCTTTTGGCTTTTGGCTTTTAGCTATTTACCCCATATATTATACCTAGAATCTCTTTATATAAAACAATTAATTAATTGAAATAAAAGTAATATATTTATCAAGTTTTAGTTTTATTAAAATAATTATATAACTAATTATTAACTTAAAATATTATATAAAAATATCTAGTAATTATTTTAATATTTTTATTTATTTAAGCTTTATTAGCAGTTATTTATTTAAATTTTATTAATAGATATATTTTTGTTATATAAATAAAAAAAATATTATTTATTTAAATAATTATAATTAAATTAATAACTAAACTATCGATTATATAATCAAATTAATAATTTAATATTTAAAGCTTTTATTTTATAAAAAAAAAAAAAAAAATTGTTGTTATTATTGTTGTTGTTATTATTGTTGTTATTATTATTGTTATTATTAAGCTTATTTTGTATAAAATATCAAATAATATAATTTTGTTATTTATAATTATTATAATAGCTATTAAAATAATTTGCAAATTATATATATATAAAAAAAAGCTATATTAATTTATTGATTAAAATATTTATTATATAATAATAATTAATATAAAAAAAATTTATAGCAATTTTTTTTAATTAAATTAAAAAAATATTAATATAGTTCGATTTTATAAAATTAACTTAAGCTATAATAACTAAATTTTATATAATAATAATATTTATATTAAATAAAGCTAATATATTATATTAAAATATATTATAGCAAAAAAAAGCAAAAAAGTTATTTATAACAAATAAAATAATAATAACAAAAATAAAAATAAAAATATTATTTATATAAAAAAGTTAATAATTATTATATAATTAAAAAAAAGTTAATATATATATATTATAATAATAATAATAATAATAGTAATAATAGTGCTAGTATTAATATTAATGTTAATATTAATATTAATATTAATATTAAAAAAAAAAAAAAAAAAAATTTAAAAAAAAAAAAAAATATAATATTTATATAAAAATTAAAACTAATTAAATATATAAATATATTAATATATTTTTTATATAAAAACTTATAATATTATTATATATATTTATTATATAATAAATTTATATTTATATAATATTAATATTTAATATAAAGTTTATATATATTATATTAAATATTATATTTTAATTAAAAGCTATATATTAAATTATAATAATAAAAATTTTTTTTAGTTTTTTTTATATAACTATTTTTTTTTTTTATTGTTTATATAATAAATTATTTAAATAACAACTTTTATATTTATAAATATATTTTATTTTAACAATATTAAAAGTTATATATATAAAAATATTAAATTAGATTTTTTTATTAGTTTTAATTGTTTTAATTATTTAACTTTTTAGTTTATTATTATTAAAATTTTAAATAATAATAATAATAATAAATAAAATTTATTTTAAAACTTTTATATAAAAACTAAATTTTAAATTTTATTTTAAAATTTTTATTTAAAAACTAAATTTTAGATTTTATTTTAAAATTTTTATATAAAAACTAAATTTTAAACTTTATTTTAAAATTTTTATATAAAAGTTTAATTTTAAATTTTATTTTAAACTATTTGCTTTAATTTCAATTTAAATATATTTTTTTTTAACTTATTTTATTGTAAATTTTTTATATTTATATAAAATTAAAATTGATTTTAAAAGTTATATAATTTTAATAATATTATAATATTAATATATCAATTATATTTATAATAATATAAAAAAGTTATAAAAAAAGTTAAAAATTACTAAAAAAACTAAATAAAACTTTATATAAAAAATAAAAATTATATAAAAACTATTTTAAATTTTTAATATTTATATTATTTTATAAAAAATACTATTAAATTATATTAATATTTATTTAATAAGTTTATTTATATATTTTATATAATAGCTTAAAAAAAAAACAACTAATTTTATAACTTTATATAAAACAAAGTTTAAATTTAATATTTTTAATATTTTAATTATATAAAATATTATATATAAATAATAGTAAAAGTTAATATTAAAAATATTTTTTTTTTATTTAAAAATAATAAAGCTAATATTTTTAGTTATATAATAAAAGATTTAATTAAAAACAATAGCTTTTTTTATATATTAATAAATAAAAAAACTTTTGTTATAATATTTATTTTAATATAAAAAATTTATTTATTATATAAATATTTTAGCTTTAAATTAAAATTTAAAACTAAATTTAAGTTTAAATATTTAAAATTATTTATTAATAAATTTTTTAATAATTAATTATATAATAAAAACAAAATTTTTAATAATTAATTATATAATAAATTTTTTATTAAAAAAAAAACAAGTTTTTTTAAAATTTAAATAAAAAACTTTTATATAATTAAAAGTTTAAATTTTTTTATTTAATTTTTTATTAATATTATTAATTATATAAAATAAACTTATAATATTTTTATATTAGTTTTAAATTTAAAAAAGTTAAAAAACTTTAATTTAATTTTAAAACAAAAATTAAATTTAAAAATTAATTATATAAAAAATTTAAAAGTTAATTATATAAAAGATTTAAAAATTAATAATATAAAAAGTTTAAAAATTAATTATATAAAAAATCGAAAAATTAATTATATAAAAAGTTTAAAAGTTAATTATATAAAAAGTTTAACTTTTAAATTATATAAATTAAAAAAGTTAATAAAAAATAAAACTTTTTAATAAAAAAAATAAATTATATAATAATTATTTAATTATTTATAATTTTATAATTTTATTATATATTAGTAAAAAAATTTAATAAAATAAAATTTTTGTTTAAATTATTATTTACTTTAAAAAAAAATAATTTTGTTATAATATATTTAATTAAATAAATTAATAATTATATAAAAAAAAATTAAATATATTTAATATATATATTTTTTAATATTATTAATTAAATATTTAATTAATAATAAAATTAATATTTTATTAAAATTTATATATTTTTATATATAAAAGTAAAAATTTATATAAATTTAAAAATAAAAATATTTATAATTTTTTTTTATATAAAAAATTTTATTAAATTTTAAATTTTTAAATTAAATATTATATTATATTTTTGTTTTTTTTAAAATAAAAATATTAATTTTAATATTTTTTAAAAAATCATTTATTATATAAAATAAAGCTTTTATTTTAAAACTTTTAATTATTAAAATTTTTTAATTAATTTTAAAAATTTTATAAATTTTTATAAACTTTTTAAAAATAATATATAGTCGATTTTTTTATATATAAATAATATAATTATTTTATAATTATATAAAAATTACAACTTTTATATAAATAATAAGTTTATATATTATATATATTATAATAAAATTTTAAGAATTTTTTATTTTTATAAATTTAAAAATTATTAATTTATTATTATATAAAATTTAATAGTTAATTAAATTTATATAAAAATTTTGTTATTAAGATTTTATTTTTTAATTTTATTTATTTATATTTTATAAATAATATAAAAATAAAAAACTATTTCATTAATAATATTGTTTTATTTTATTTAAATTTTTATATAATATAGCAAATTTATTTATTTTAATAAAAAAACTTTAAATATTAACAAAAAAAGCAGTTTTATTATTTATATTAATTTAAATAAATAATAATTATATAATTGTTTTAAATATTATATAAAAAAACTATTTTAATATATTTATAATAATATAAATAATAAATTTAATATAAATTTAAATAATTATATAAAAATAAATATTAATATAAATAAAAATTTAATAAATTAATTGTTAAATAAACTATATATATATAATAATATATATAAGTTATATATAAATAAAATATAAAGCTAGTTATATTATATTTATATTAATAATTAATTTTAAAAAAAGTTTTTTTATATAGCTAGAAATTTTATTATAAATAAAACTTTTACTAGTATATAAAATAAATATTTATTTATATAACTATATATTTGTTTATATAACTATAATATATAGTTGTAATTAATATTAATATTTTAACACTAGCTTTTTTTTTTTTTAGTTATAATTAAATATTATATAAAAGCAAAAAAATAAAAAATAAAAAAGCAATATATTTTATAATAACTTAGTTTTATTATATAATAAATTAATTGTTTTATAGTTATATATAAATAATATAGTTTAATTATTTGCTATATTAATTTAGTTTATTTATTATATAATATTTTTAATTAGTTAAAATAACAAGTTATTATTTATTAAATTGTTAGCTATAGTTAATTTATTAAAAATAACTTTTTTATATAATAATAAAGTTTATAATAAATTATTAATAGTTAATTTAATAAGTTTTATATAATTAATTAATTAATAATTATTTATTAATTTATTTGTTTAATAAATAACTACTATATAAAAAAAAAAAAGTATTAAATATTATATAAAAAAAATAAACAATATTAATTAAAATATTAGTTTATATAGTATAAAATTTTAAATATAAATATTTAATTAGTTTTTATTTGTTTTTGTTTTTTTTTTTCGTTTTTTTTTTATATATTTGTTTGTTTATTTATTTATTTATTTATATATATATATATATATATATATATATATATATTTATATATATTTACTTATTTATATATATATATTTGTTATATAGTAATAGTAGCAATAATATAATAGCTATTATTTGTTTTTGTTTTATATTTATTTTTTTAAATAATATATTATAGTTTTAAAATTTCGTTTAAACTAAAAATAATAATATAATAAAAATATATAGCTTTTTAACTAAAAGCTAAATTTGTTAAGTTTTTATATAGTTATTTTATATAAATATATATTTATTTTTATATAAATAAATTTTTTTATATATTTTTAGCTAATATATTTAATTATATAATAAATTAAAAAAAATATTGTTTATATTGCTTTTTTTATTAATATTTCTTTTTAAATATTAGTTTTAAATATTTTTACAAACATTTAAACAAAGTTTATATATTAAAAAAAATATTTTCGAACTATTTTAATTTAAAGTTAAAATTTAGTTATATTGTTTTATATTAATAACTTTTGAAATAGTTGTTAATGCTATATTAATATACTGTTTATTAAATATTGTTAAATTTTTAGTTTTTAAAAAAATATATATAATATATATGTTTAATGTTTATATAACGTTTGTTATTTTTAATATAGCTTATAAAAAAAAAAAAAAAAAAAAAAAAAAAGATTTAATTTTACTTTGTTTTTTATATAGTAGTTAAAAAATAACAAATTTAATTTTTTAGTTTTTTTTAACAATGTTTTTTTTATATATATTATATAAATGTTTTTTATATATATATATATTAAAATATTTTATATTATATATAAATTGTTAAATATATATATATTTTTTAACTTTTTTTTAAATATAAAAGTTTGTTATATATATATTTATTAGTTAATTTAAAATAAAAATATATTATATATATATATATTAATTAATATATAATAAATATATATTATATATATATATATTAATTAATATATAGTAAAAATATATTATATATATATATAGCTGTTAATATAAAATAAAGCTATGTTATATATAAATAGTTTTAAATATATATAACAAAAAAAAAAAAAAAATTTAATATAGTTTTAAATTTATAATTAATATAAACTTAAAGCTATATATATTTTAATTAAAAATCGAACTTAAAATATATAGTAAATATTATATATATTACTGCTATATTATTAAAACTTGTTTATTAAAAGTAAGTTTTTTATAATATTTAAATATATATTTTTTTATATAAAAAAAAAAGCAGCTTTTGTATAAAAGTCGTTTTATATTATATAAAAATAAAATGTTTATAAAAAAAACTATATTTAAAATATATTATTAATAGTTATATATTTAAAATATATACTTTAATTAAAAATTAAATTTAAAATATATAAAAAAAATTATATATGTTATTATTGTATTATTAAAACTTATTTATTAAAAGTAAATCTTTTGTAGTATTAAAGTATATATTTTTTTGTATAAAAAAAAAATAGCTTTTATTTAAAAATTGTTTTATATTATATAAAAATAAAATATTGTAAAAAAAAAATCAATATAGTTTAAAATTAATAGTTTTTATTATTAATTCTAAATTATATATATTTTAATTAAAAATTAAATTTAAAATATATAAAAAAAATTGTATATATTATTATTATATTACTACAACTTGTTTATTAAAAATAAGTTTTTTGTAATGTTTTAAATATATATTTTTTTATATAAAAAAAAAAGCGGTTTTTATATAACAGTTATTTTTTTATTATATATTTATTTTTATTTTATTTATTAATGTTTTAATTTATATAATAAACTTATTAATAAATATTAAAATTTTAAATATTTAGTTTAGTTTTTGTTTTATAAATATATTAATAAAATTATTAGCGCTATTTATTTATTATATTTTAAAATTTTTTCTTTTTTTATATAATTTATAAAATAATATAATATTAATTATAAGCTGTTTTTTTTGTGTTATTTTAAATTTAATTAAATAATTATATAAAAATTTTAAATTTAAATATAAAACTGCTAAAATTGAAATAATTTTTAATATAATTAAAATTTGTTAAATTATTATATATAAAACAATTATACTATTAAAATTATTAATTATATTATATAATTTATTTATAAATATATTGCAAATAATTTTTTTATATTTATTTAAATTTTAGTATATAATATTGCTAGTAATTTTAAAACTTAAATTATTTTTTATATATTATTTTATTATTAATATAATAATAAATTTAAATTATAAAATTATATTTATATTGTTTATAAATAATTTATTAATAAATATAAACAATTTTATATAATTTAAATTTAATAATATAAAAATTAATTTATAATTAAAATTATTTATTTGTTATTAAATTTTTTAATTTAAATTTTTAATATTATTTAATTAAAAGTTAGTTATTTATATAGTTACTAATAAATTATATATAATTTTTAGTTAATATATATTATTATTATATATTTTTTATATATATTATAAAATATATTTTTAAATAGTTTTTTTTATATAATAATTAATTAAAACTAATTAGTTATTTTAGCTTTTTTAAATTAAAATTATATTATTTTTATATAATAAAATAATTTATTTACTATTAAATTTAATTAAATAGTTTAATTAAAGTGTTTTTTTTAGTTTTATATAAAAGCTAATTTATTACAGTTTATGTTTTTTTTTTGCTAAAAAGTTTAATATAATAAAACTAAATATATTATTTATTTATAAATTTATAATATTAAAATTATTAATTTGTTTTATTATATATAAAAAATATAAATTATATATAAATATAAATATATTAAATTTTTTATAATAATATTAATAATATATTTTAAACTAATATAGTTTTAATTTAATTAGTTTATATAATAGTTATATAATTTTTAAAATAATATTTTTAAAATATTTAAACTTTAGTTTAATTAATAGTTATATAAAAAATTTTTTTGCTAGTTTATTTTTTAATTATATATATATTTATATAATATTTTAAAGTTTATTTAAAATATTATAGTTATAAATTAATAAAAGTTTAAATATAAATAGTAATTTTTAATTTATTTGTTAAATAGTTAAAAATTAAATAAATATTAATTTTTTTTTAAAATTGTTATATTTTTATATAATAAGTTTTAATTTTTTATATAGTTTAGTTATTTTTTTTTTAACTTTTTATATAAAATAAAACTTAAAAATTTAAATATTTTTATATTTTAGTTAATTATATTTAATAAATTAAAATATTTTTTATATAATAAAGTTATTAATTTTAATAATGTTTGATTTTTTAAATAATATTTCGAGTATATTAATTATATTATTTTTTTATAGTTTTATTATTAATATATATATTTTTTATTTTTTTTGTTATAAAAAAATTATAGCTAGTTTATTATATAAAAGTTATATATATATTTATATTTTTTTTTAGTTTATTATATTTTTTTTATATAATAAAAGTTTAAAAATATTAAACTTTTATTAAATTTATTTTTTAGTTTTTTAATAATTGTATTTTTTTTATATAATAGTAAAGTTTTATTTATATATATTAAAAATATATTAAACTATTTATTAAATTAATAATAATATTTAATTTTTTAATTAATTAAATTTTATATAATTTATTTTAGTTTTACTTTTTTTTTTATATAAATATTTTATTTTTTAAAAATAATAAAAATATATTATATATAACTAAACTATTATATTTATTAATTATATAATTAATTTTAACTTTTATATATTTTTTATATAATATTTTTATTACTTTTTTTATTATTTTAGCTTTTTATATAATATTTAATAATTGTTGGTGGAACTTTTTATACATATGTATACAAAAGGATTTAAAATAATCTGTGGGGTTTGGGGTTTATTTTCAGGTCCTAAGGTTTTATATTGATTTATATATATATTTTATAAAAAAAAGTATGACCAAAAAGGTTGTACATAAGTTATTTACATATGTGTGTGCATAGGACCTATAGGTCCTATAGATCCCAATAGGTCCCTATATTCCTTATTTATTTGGTTACCTGATAAAAGTCCTAGTCATATATACCTAGTATATACATACAAATTCTGTCAAATCATTGGTTCAACATTAAAGATTCTTTTTTTTATACAGTAACTTTAGTTCTAATGTTAACTAATTCTTTGTCATTTCTTTTACTATTTAACCGATTTATATATGCTTTTATTTATATAACTAGCTTGTTTATACTAACTAGTTTTTTTAATATTTAATTAAATACTTTTTTTATATAAACGTTTGCTAAATTGTTTTTATTATCAATTTATTATATTTTTATAATTTTATAATTTTTATACGCTTTTTGAAATAATATAATATCGATTATAAGTCACTTTTTTTGCATAGTTTTCAATTTAACTAAATATTTATATAAAAACTTAAAATCGGTATATATAACTAATAGTACAGTTAATAATTTTATTATATAAATAATTCTTTAAAAAGTTATACTAAATATAATAATATAGTTAAATCTATTAACTATATTATATAATTTATTTGCTAATATGTTATATATAATTTATTTATACTTAATTAAATTTTAGTAAACAATATTGCTTTTAATTATAAAAATATTTTTTATATAGTTTTCATTAGCTAATATAATTATAAATTTAATTTAAAAACTCAAATTTTTATTGTTTGCAAATACTTTGTCAATAAAAATAAAAATCTTTATACAACTAAAATTTAAAAATATATAATGTAATTTTTACTATATATTATTGATCTGCTATTATATTTATATATTTAATGCTTTAATATTGTTTTTTAATAACTTTTAAACTTATATAACAATTAATAAATTATACAATGCTTTTAGTTAATATATTAATACAATATATATACTTTAAGCTTACTAAACAACATATTGCTAAAAATAATTTTTCGTATAAAAATTAATAATATACAGTTGTTTAACTTGTTTTTATTAAATAAAAAAAAAATCTTATCGGTTTATTTAGATTTTATTTCCGTTAAATTTAACAAAGTATTTAAGCATTAATTTCGCTTTCAATTTTGCACAAAATAATAGCTTGGTTTTTTTTTTATACAAAAATTTCTCAAATATAATATTAAAAATATCGTTTATTTGAAGTTTTATAATTGCAAATTTATTAGGTTTTTTTTTAGTATATAATAAATATAAGTTATATATAAACACTTTTATGCTTAATTTTTAGCAATAATATCTATAATAAATTTTGTACTAATATAGTTCTAACTTAGCTAATTTATATAATAGTTATATAATTTAAAATATAATGCTTGCTAAATATTTATTTTCTAGTTTTTTTAGTAAATAAATATAAATTTTTCAGTTTAATTTGTTATATAACTATATATATATTTGTAAAATATTTTACAATTTTGTGTGCATATTATAATTTTAAATTAACAACAGTTTTAAAACTATAAGAAACTGTTGACTTATATACTAGATTATTAGTACTTATATAAAAATTCAAACTTTGTTGTTATTTTTATAATTTTATATAATTAATTTAAACTTTTTATACAGTTTGGTCGTTTTATTTTTAACCTTTTATACAAACTTAGTTCAAAAAATTCTTATTTAGTTATATTAATCCAAGTTATATTGTATAAACTAAAATATACTTTAAGTCGCTAGTATATTTATTTTAACTACATTTAATTGTTTAAAAAATATACTAAATATAATAATTATACTATTTTATTTCAATTATATAACTAAAGCATAATTGTTAACTTTTTTTAATATAAAATATTAATTACTAATAAATACAAATAACTTTTTTGATTTATTTTTATATCAAAGTTACAGCTATTTAATAGCTTAAAAAAAATTGTACAAAAAGTTATTTTTTTTATATAATAAATTAAATATAACTTTTTATCGATAATATAGTTTAATTTATATATAATAAAACTTAGCTAATTTATTTGTTATATCAACTATAATATTACAATTTTTAATTGTAAAAATCTTATATAGTTTTATTTAGCTTTTTCGTTTTTTTTATACTATAATTTCATTTTAAAAAAATAAAAAAAATACTTTATACAATAATACTAATTTATTTTTAATTTATATAGCTTAGTCAATATTAACTTTTATACAAATATTTCTTAATATTTTTATAGTTTTTTATATAGCTTTTGCTTTTTAAATAATTTTTAGCAAAAAAAATAAATTGCCGTTAATTTTAAAGTAAACTTTAAAAACTAGCAAAATAAATATAAAACTATTTAGTTTAGCTATATTATTTAAAGCTTTTATAACTATTTATAACACTGTTTTTTCATTTATATAATAACCGATTTTTTTATATAAAATATCAAATATATAACAAAATAATATATATACCCGTTCGACTTTTTTAATAGCTTAATATGCTTTAACAAGCATTTTTTTATATAAAGCTCCAACTAATTATACATTATTGCAAAATTTTTCAAACAAAAAATTCGTACTAAAATTATATACAATATAATCAAACAGCTTTTAGTATATCAAAATCTAATATTAGCATAATATATCTTAAATATTATATATACTTAAAAATTTCAAAAATTTAGCTACTTAAAACAAAATATTTATATTAATTATATATAAAATTAGTTATTTATTAATTTATATAACATTAATAATAATTTCATAATTAAAATTACATTTGTTTTTTAATAAAAACTTAAATTTTTTTAAAACTTAGTTATACAATTAATAATAATAGCAAAACTTTTTAATTTTTTAAAATATCAAAACATTAATGTTATTATATTTAGCTTTTTATAATAATTTTACAAATTTTTTTATACAAAAGTATCTAAATCAACAATATAACTTTTAAAATTTTTGTTTTATAAAATAACCTGCAGTTTTTAATCAATTAACATTAAAAAACAAATATTTCTATTTTTATATAATTAATATTATTATATCATTTTATTATATAATTATATTTTATACATTATTAAAATAAGTATATAATTAATTTATATTTTACAGCAACAATAAAAATAAAATCAATATATTTAAAATATAAAATTCAATTAATTCAATTAATATTAAAATCGTTATAATATTTATAGCTTTTAAACTTTTAATACTATTAAATTAAATTGCTATATTATTTAAAATTTAATTTATTTATATAAAAAAGTTTTTTTATATAAAAACTTTAGCTTAAGCTTTTTTAGTAGTTAAAACTTTAGCTACATTAATATTTTATAAAATATTTTAGTACTTTATATTATATTAACTATTTAAGTAAAAATTGTTTAATATTAACATTTAATTTTAAACATATATGTTTTTTTTTATTATATAATAAAAATATATTAAATTTATTAAAAATTAAACCGTTTTATTTTTAGTTTTAAAATTTAAATCATTATTAAATTTATTATTATATAAAAAATTTTTATTATTTTTGTAATTTAATATAAATATATTATACTTTTTATATAATAAAACTTTTTACTTTAAAGTATTATATATAGCAAAATATTACTTTTTTATTTTTAATCTTTTTTATTAGCTGTAATTAATAAATCAACAACTAAGCTTTTTGCAAATAAAACATTTTTTATTATTTTTATTATTTTTATTGTACAATTGCTATAATTTTTAATAAAAATTCTTTTTAAAGTTATAACTATATAATCGTTTTAAATATTTAATATTATACTATTTGTTAACAAAATAAACATTTATTATACAATAGTAGTTTATTTTTTAATTAAAAAAAACTTGCAGTATTACTTATAAGTTAAAAAATAAAGCTTTATATATAAGTTTTTAACTAATTAAAACAAGTTTAAGTTTAAATATATTAAAATATACTTATACAACTGTTATATAAAATAGTATTTCTTTATAATAGCTAAGTTTTAAAATATATTATATAAATTAAAGTTTATTAATTATAGTTTTTAATATTTTAAACATTGTTTTTATTAAATTATTTTATTTTATTTATACAAAAGTAATAATAATCTAGTTAATTTAATACTAACTATAGTTAATTATTATATTAAAATAATTATTAAACATTATATAAATTTTGTTTTATTTATATATCAAACTAATATAGTTAAAATAATATTATTTAGCTTTTTTTTTTAATACAAAAAAAAATACTATATAATATTATCTTTTAGTAATTTTAAATTAACAATATATTAAAATAAAAACTTAAACTTTATTATATAATATATTATATAGTTTATTACTATAATTCTAGTTAAATCGCTATATTTTAATAAATACAATAAATTAAGCTGTTTTAATTAAACTATTATAAATAATCCAAATAAAAAAAAGTTTATATAATTGATTTTTATATATAAGTAAAAACACAAAATACACAGTAAAAATCTCAAAAGTAAATATAAATTTTTAAATCTTTATTTATACAAAAAAACTAAATATTTAATTATTTATATTAAATATAATATAATATACTAATATTGCTAGCTTTAATATAGCCGATTATAATACCAAATAGTCCATTTATACAATTAAAAGTTCTAATATACTTACTGATATAAATACTAAAGCTATTTATATAAATATATTATTATTTAATTTTTTATTATTATTATTATCGCTAAATTTTTTAAATATATATATAAATTTATTATTACATATATTTTTATATATTTTAATTTTTTTATTGTTTACAGTTATTATAATAAATATATATTTAAATATATAACTAATATTTATAAACATAAATTTTGTTTAGCTTTTAAAATTTATTGCAAATGTTTATACAAACTATTTGCTTTTGATTTTTAGTTATATATATTTCTTTAAACATTATATAAAATATATAAACATTTATATTAAAATAATTAAATCATTTAAATTAATAATAATATTTTAATATTTAAAATCAGTTTTGTTTTTTTATTTAAAAATGTTAATACTGCTTTTTTTAGTTATATTTTCGTATAAAAATAAATATAGTTTTTTGTTTAAAGATTTAAAGTGATTAGTTTTAACTGCTACAGCTGCAGCTATTATAACTAATTTTGTTACAAGTTTTAATATAATTATAAAAAAAAGTAAATATAAAAGTAAAAAAATAAATAAGTAAATAAAATAGTTAAAAAGTTAAATATATAAAATAATTTATAGTTTTATTAATTTTTATATAAAAATAACTAAATATTATATAAAAAAAGTTCTTAACTTTGCAATAATTAAGTTTTTTTATTTAATAGTTAATTTAACTTTTTTTTTATTAATTAATGCAAATAATAGTTCATTTTTTATACAAAAAGTAAAAAATTTAGCATAAAAGCTACTTTATAGCTAAGCTTCGCTTTTTCATTTTGTTAATCTATAATCACATTTTATAATTATTGATTAGTATTAATAAAACTTTTTATATATATATATACAAAAAAATTTAAAATAATCTATAAAGTTTAAAGTCTGTTTTTAAATCCTAAAGTTCTATATTGATTTATATATATATTTTATAAAAAAAAATATAACTAAAAAAATTGTACGCAGGTTATTTACATATATATGTGCATAAAACTTATAAGTCTTATAAATCCCAGTAGGTCTTTATATTCTTTATTTATTTAATTATTTAATAAAAGTCTTAGTTATATATACTTAGTATATATATACAAGTCCTATTAAATCATTAGTTCAACAATAATAAAAATAAATTTTAATTAATTTTTAAATATATATTAAAAATTAATAAAATAAATTTAAAACTATTTAGTTTTATAATATTATTTAAAGCTTTAATTATTATTTATAAAATTAATTTTTATTTTATATAATAATTTATTTTTATTTTAAAAATATTATATATATATTAAAATAATTTATATATATTTTTTATTTTGTTTATTATTTAATAAGTTTTAATAAATATTATATAATATTATATATTTATTATTTATATATAGTTTTAAAATTTTTTAAATAAAAAATTAATATTTAAATTATAAATAATATAATTTAATAGTTTTTAATATATATTAATTTAATATTTATATAATATTTTTTATATATTATATATAAATATAAATTTTAAAAATATTACTATTTAAAAAAATATTATAATATTAATAATATAAAAAATTTGTTTATTGTTTATTTATATAATATTAATTATTATTTTATAATTAAAATTATAGTTATTTTTAATCGAAAATTTAAAATGTTAAAATATTTAATTATATAATTAATAATAATAATAAAACTTTTAAATCTTTTTTAAAATTAAATAGTTTATATTATATTTTATATAATTAAATATTTTATATAAATATTTTATATAAAAATATTTAAAACAATAATATAACTATTAAAGTTTTGTTTTTATAAAATATATATTAATTTTATATAAATTTATATTAAAAAATAAATATTTTTATTTATATATAATAAAAATAGTTTTTTTATTATATTGTATAATTAAATTTTTTATATTATTAAAATATATTTTTAAAAAAAATAAAAATAATATTATAATATTAAAAATATAATAAGTTATTATATTTAATATATTTTTTATTTATATAGTATTAATTGTAATAATTATATAGCTGTTATTAAAATAAATATATATTATTTTTAATATTTAATTTATTTTTATATAAAAATATATTTAAAAATAAACTTTTAGTTGTATTTTTTTTATTATTAAATAATTAAAAACACTTATATTTTATAATTTATTTTAATATTTTATATAATATTAATTATTTAATATAAACTAGTTAAATAAAATAATAATATTTTAATTTTAAATGTTTTTATTTATTATATAATATATAAATATATTGTTTATAAAAAACTAAATTGATTAATTTTTTTATTTTTTGTTAATTTTTTAGTTATTTTTATTTAATTTTAATTTAATATACTTTTTATATTTTATAAAATATATTAAAAACTAATTAAATATTAATATATAATTAAAAATTGTTTTATATAAATTAAAATATATATTTTTAATATAAGTTTTTTTTTAAAATATATAATTAATTAATTAATAATTTAGCTTTTTATATATAAAACATTTTTTGTTTATATAAAAGTTTTAAATAAATTGTTTTTTTAATTATATAAAATTTTATTAAATATTAAATAAATTTAAAGATTTTTATATATTTTTAAATTAAAAACTTTTTATATAATTGTTTTAATAATATTTTTAATTAATAAAATATATATTATTTATTTTTTATATAAAATGTTTTAACTTATTTTTATTTATTATTTAAAAACAAGCTTATAAATTAATAAAAAAGTTTTTATATATAAGTTTTTAAAATATTAAAGTTATTGCTAATTTTAATATATTTTAATATATTTATATAATAGTTATACTAAATTAAATTTTATTTTAATAGTTTATATTAAAAACTTGTTATATTTTTATAAACTTTATAATTATAATATTAAATATATTATAAATAAATAAATCGAAGTTTTTTTTTTTAGTTTATATAAAAGTAATATTAGTTTAATTAATTTAATATTAGCTATAGTTTATATTAATATTAAAATAAATATTTATTATATAATAAATTTTATTTTATATTTTTTTTAGTTTAATATTATATATATAAAAGTTTTTTATATAATTTTTTAATATTGTTAAAAAAATAATATAGTATTAGTTTTTTGTTATTTTAAATTGTTAGTATATATTAATAAATAATTATGTTTTATTATATAACAAATTATATAGTTTGTTAAAATAATTTTTTTTTTTTTTTATATTTTTTAAAAAATAATATATTTTTTTAGTAAAATTATTTTATTTTATACATTTTAAATTAAAAATAATTTAAAAAATATATTTAATATTATTAAATTAAATATTATATAAATATAAAATTGTTATTTAAAAATATATAAAAAATAATATATTATAAAATATTTATAAATTAGTTAAAAATTTAGCTTATAATTAATAATTGTTATATATTAATATATAAAATTAAAAATATATTTATATTTAATAATTAGTTATATAAATAGTTTATTGTTTTTTTGTATAAATATTTAAAAATATATATTTAAAATTAGTTTTAACTATATTAGTTTTAATTAAAATATATTTATATTATTTATAATTATATAAAACTATTAATTTAAAATAAATAAATTAAATATTTATATAAAAAGTAATAAAATCGATTAAATAATTAAAAAAAAAGCTTATTTATTATTATTAAATAAATATTAATTTTATATAATTTATATAAGTTTTATTTATTATTTTATATTATTGTTGCTATTATATTATATGTTTTTTTATTTTAAAATATTAAATAATTTTTATTGAACTAATTTATTTATTTAATTTTATATTTTATATATTTTATATTTAAAGTTTTTTATTAAAATAGCAATGTTAGTTGTAGTTAATATATATTTAAATTTTTTTTATATAATTTGCTATTTGTTTACTAAGTAGTTAGCTATATTTTGTTATATATAACACTAGCGAGCTTTTAATAAGCTTATACAACTTATATATATATGTTATATATACAAAGATTTTTTTTTAAATATAAAAATAATAATAATATTATATAATTATAATATTATATTCTGTTTTAGTTCTGCTATATATAATCGATTATATAAAGCTAAATTAATATTAATTAGTAGTTATATTAGCTCTTTTTATTTAACAGCAATATATTACAAATTAATAAAATTTAAAAACAAAAGCTAACTAAAATAATTTTCAAATTTTAATTATATAAATATACTTTTTTTAACTTAGCAAAAAATGTTTACTTTTATATTATGTTCTAAGTTTATTTTTATATATATATACTTTTTTTTACTTAGTAAAAAATGCATATATTATTATATGCACAAAAAAATCAAGTTTTTTATTATATAAACATATTTCTTTTAATTTAGTAAAAAATATTTCTATATAAAAAAAGCAATAGTAAGCAATATTGCTATTTAAAAAATTTTTATTATTTATATTCAATTGTATAAATATACTCCTTTTTATTTAGCAAAAAACATATATACAAAAATAAACAAATAATTTACATTTTTTACTTAAATAACTCTGTTATATATATAAGCTAAAACAACAACTTTTAAATATAATAGCGTTTTAATAGCTTTAACAAAAAACTAAACAAAAAGCTATTTTTATATATAACTTTTTATATAACAAATTTACTAAATATTTTAGTACTAATATTACAATTATATAAAAATATATTATTAAAAAATACTAAAATAAACTTATTAATATTTTTACTGTTATAAAAAAACACTTTTTTATTTATTTTATATATTAAATAATAAAATATAAACACTTAAAATATACTAGTTAAAATTTTTTAAAAACATACAAAAAAAATTTTAAAAATTAAATATAATATTAGTTTAATTAAACTAGTTATATATTATATTGCAATTTAGTTAACATTTTAAAAATAAAAAAAAATATTTCTATAGTATTAAAAAATTATATAAACAAAAAAAAAATAGTACAACTTATTAAAATTTTATAAAGTTATTATATTTTATAATAACTTAAATATTTAAAAAAACTGTTAATTTTATAAATATAATTTAAAACTTTTATATAATTACTTTTTATAAAAACTAAAATATTAACAATATATACTTTTAAAACAGCAATTATTTTTTTTACTATTTATTTAATACTTTTTGTTAAATAGCTTTTAGTTTAACTAAAAATTGTATAAACAAAAAAAACTTTGTAAAATATTTATTTCTAAGTTTTGTAACTAATTATATAATTTATTATTAAAAAATAGCTATATAAATTATACAAGTTATTAATTTTTTAAATAAATTATTAACTTAATTTTTTATTTGTTTATAAATACTTTGTTTGCTATATTTTTTTAGTTATTTTTATTTTATATTTAAATTATTATATAATTTTAAATTTAGTATTTTTAAATATTTATTTAGATTTATTATTTATAAAGATTGTATAAAATAGAATTATTTCATTAGAAAAATATACAATATTTTAAAAAATTTAGAAAAAAAAACGCAATTATTTTAGCAAACTATATAACTTTTTATATAACAAAGCTAGATTATTTATTAACATTTATAAATAATTAAATATTTTAAATAACTAATATTATATAGTATTTTTTTATATTTTAAAAAATTATGTAAAAAATTTTTTTATATATAATATTAAATTAAACAAAACTTAATACAAAATATATTATATAATAAATATATATTTTAATATAAATATAAACTATAGTTAATATTAAACTAATTAAATTACTATTATTTTTGTATAAATAAAACAAAAAAACTTTAAAAAAACTTTATATAAAGTATTAAAACTAATAATTAATAAGTTATTAAAAATTTAACAAGCTTTAAATATTAGTTATTAAAACAAAGTTTAATTAAATATAACTATTATATAAATATACTGCAGAGTATTTAAATTAGTAATAGTATTAATATTTTAAAAACTAATTTGCGAAGTATTTTTTGCAGACTTTTATATATGCTTTTATATTTTAAACAACAATTAAGCAGCTATTTTACAAAGTATTTATTTAATAAACAAAAAGTATAATTTTAATTGTATAAAAAATTAAAAATTTAACAAATGTTAAAAAAGTTTATAGATTAAATATAACTAGAATAATTATATAAAAAAAAAATACTTTATATATAACAAAAAAAGTTGTTGATTTATTAATTATACTTTATAAAAATACTTTTGTATTAAAAACTAATATTTTAATTTGTATAAAATAATTTATAATAAATCATTTATTTCAAACAAGTTTTTTTAATATTTAATAGTAATTAAAAGTTACTTAAATTTAAACGAAAAAAAATCTAACAGCAATATTGAATCTACTAAAAAAGCGATGTAATTTTTAATAAATAATATTTATTTTTATTGTATAATTAGCAAAAATATTTAGTTATATAATAAAACTATACTAATTAACTAGTTTATTTTTAGCTTTTAATATTATATAAAGTATTAAAAAAAACTATAAAATATAAAAGCTTTTAATTACTTTATAGTAAAAAAAGCACAACTAAAAATTTATTTAAAGTTGAACTTTTATATAAAAATAAACTAAAGCTTTAAAAATATATATATTAAATTTAGTGTAAATAATATTATTATATTTATAAATACTATATAAATAAAAAATGTATTAAATATTACTATGTATTATATTTTAAATATTTCGACTTTATTTTTATTTTTGCTAAAAAATGTTAACAAAGTAAGTATATATTTCAATAATACTAAAAATATTATTATATAAAAAAATAAAAACATAATTTTTATTATTTATAAATAAAAACATTTATTTTTTAATATTAGTTTGTATAAAATTAATATATATTTTATTAAAATTAAGCTATATTAGTTATATTGTTGATTTAAATATTTTTATATAAAAAAACTATATAAAATATTAATTTAAGTTAGTTATAATATTAATTAATTTATTTTAAAAAAGATTTAAAAGTTTTGTTATTATTGCTAATTATATAACTAAGCTTTAAAACAATTTAAATTTATAATTAAAAACAATTGTAACTTTAATTATAAAGTAATAATTAATATTATATAAATAAGCAGTAAATAAATATTATATATAATTAATATAGCAATATTATTTTAAGCTATAATATTTTTTTATATAATAAATACAAAAAATATATAAAAAGTACTTTATAAATATTAAATCAACATATATTAAAGTTTTTTAAACTATATTATATATAATTTAAATATAAATTTTTTGTTTAAAAAGTTTTAAAATTAAGCTAAAATTATAAACATTATTTATTAAAAAATGTTTATAAAAGCTTATTAAACTGTTAATAAAATTAAACAAATATATAAACTTTTTTATTATATATATAATATTTTAAAAAATAAAATAAGTTATTATATAAAAAATAAAAGAATTTTATAAATAATAGTAAAAGTTTTAAACAATATTATAAGTTTTAATAGTTTTATATTAATATTATTTGTTTTTAGTATTTATTTATAAATTAATTAAAATTTTCTTTTATTTTTTAATATTGTATAAAAAATAAAAGCTATTAAAAAAGCTATAAAAATATTTTAAAAAAAACAAGCCAAAGTTAAAGTTAATTATATAGTTAATTAGCAAAATAGTTTTATTTTATATAAAATATTTATATTATTGCTAAAAAATAAAATATTTATATAGCAAAAAAAACAAAGTTGAAATAAATTATATAAAATATAAGCTATTAAAAAATTTGACGTTATTATAAGTATAATTAATAAATTTATAAAGTTTTAATATATATAAATTAAGTTTTATTATTATATAATAAAAAATAAAAAACAAAATAACAAAAATAATATATTATTTGTTTTAATAAATATTATATAAAAAAAAAAAGCTAACTTAAAAAATCAATATAGTTTTTGATTTTTTTTATATAATTAAATTCTATATTTTTTAGCTAAAAAAAAAAAAATAAACTACGAGCTAGTTATTAAACTATAAATAAATAACATTATTAATATATTTAGATTTTTTTTCGAAAAATTTAATACAATAAAAATTAACGAACTATTTATATAAAAAATATTTAAGTTTATAAAATATAACTCTAACAAATATTATAACATTTAAATTTTTAAATCAAAGCTTGTATAAAAAATTAAAAGTAAAACTATTTAACTATATAAAAAGTTTCAATTAATTATACAAAAATATAATAATTCAAAAAAAAATACTATATTTATATAATTGTTAATAATCCAACGAATAAATCAGCAATTAATTTTAGTTTTTAAATTTACTTTAATTTGAAACTATAATATAATATATAAACTGCAAAATATTATATAAATATATATATAATTAATTAATAAGCTTATATAAAAAATCTATATATATTTATTTATTAAACTTAAAAGTAAATACTTTAAAAAAATTATATTATAAATTATATAACTACTATATAAATTAGCTAAATTAAGCCTATATTAGTTTAAAACATACTACAAATATTACTGTTAAAAATTTAAAATAACTATTTTTTTATATAACTTTTATTTACTAGTTATTAATAGCAGTTTTAAAAAATTTAATATTACTAAATTATAAACAAACAATACTTTTAATTTTACAACTTTAAAGTTTTTAGCTAAAAAAAAAACTGAACTTTATATAGCAAAATTTAAAACTAAACTTAAATAAATTTTAAACAAAAACAATTCAATTAAATTTAACAATATTTAAGTTATATTTATAAATAAATATATTATATTAACTTAAAAAAGTCAAGCTATATAACTAGCAGAAATTAATTTTTGTATAAAAAACTTCATATAATAATATATTTTTCAATATATTTAAAATATATATATAAGCAATATTTACTAGCTAAAAGTTTTATATAACTTATTTACTACTGCTTAAATTATTAACTTTTAAAAAGCTAATATAACTACTTTAAACAAATAAATTAAATAGCAAATTAATAATTACAACTATAAATTAACATTTATATTTTTCGATTTATATTATATAAAGCTTTTTATTTTTATAAATAGTTCATTTATAAATAATATAAATATAATATTACAAATTAAATTTTTAATTATATTAGCTACAAAAATTTATATAAAAAATAATATTAACTTAAAATTTAAAATTTCTAATAACATTATTTATTAAAATTTAAACAAATATAAACAAATAACTAAAAATATATTAACTAATAAGCTATATAAAATAGTTAATAGATTTAATAATATAATTATTTTTTATACAACTTTTTAAAAAATTTTAAAAATATTAAATATACTGCAAATTTTAACAATTTTATATTCCGATTTAAAGTTACTATATAACTATTTAGTTAAACTTAATACAATATAAAAAAAACAACTTATAATTAATATTATATTGCTGCAAAAATTGTATAAAAAAAAAAAAATCTTTAAAATATACTAAATCAACAAAAAAAATAACTTAGCTAATGTATTAACAAATAAAATACCAAATTAAACACTAAAAATACTAGTTTTAACTAATAGATTATATATATAAATAAAAGCATATATAGAAAAAAATTAAAAAATATATATATATAAAAAAAACTGCAACTAAAAAAAAATTTTACAACTGTTGGAATAGCAGTATTAGTTGCAATTAATATATATCTAGATTTTTTTTATATAACTTATTATTTATTTACTAAGTAGTCGGCTATACTTTATTATATATAACACTAGTAAGCTGTTAGCAAACTTATACAACTTATATATATATATTATATATATAAAGATTTTTTTTTAAATATAAAAACAACAATAACATTATATAATTACAATATTATATTCTGTTTTAGCTTTGCTATATATAATCGATTATATAAAGCTAAATCAACATTTTTAATATATAACTTTTATAATAATTAGTTAGTTAAATTTAAATATTTATATTTAATAATATAATAAACTATTTAAATATTAAATATAATTAATATTACTATTATAATATTAAACTTTTAGTTTTATAATTAAATATTAATATATTTTTATATATAATGTTTTAAAAATCTATAGTTAGAAATAATTTTGTTATATTAGTTATTATTATTATATATAATTAAAAAAATTTTTTTGTTATATGTTATATAAAGTTTATAAAAAAAACAAAACTTTAAACAAATAAAGCTATATTATATAAAAAATCTATAAATAAAAAAAAAAAAAAAAAAGTTAAAAATTCTTTTATATAAAAATTGCTTATATATATATATAAAGCAATTTAAAATAGCAATAAATAAATTATTTATTTAGTTATATAATAAAGTTATTTATTTATTTAAACAATTAATAGTTTTAATATTAACTAATTTGTAACTATTTTTTTTTTAAAAAAATAGCTTGTTTATAAATTATAAAATTTAAATATATAAGCTTTAATTAAGTATTTTTTAATAAAAAAAAAATCGTTTTAAATATTTATTATATTATTAATTACTAAGCTTTTTTTTTATTAAGTTATAATATAGCTTTTTTATAATTAATATTACTAAGTTTTAGCAATAATATATTTTAAATATATTTTTTATATATATATTTTTTTTTTTTTATATAGCTAGCAAGTTGTTGTTAATATAAAAACTTTTAATAATATTATTTTATATTATTTATAACTATTGATTTAACTTTAAAAGAAGTTTTGTTATATTTAAATTATTATTATAAAAATCTTTTAATAATATAAAGTTATTTTTAAAGTTTTTAATATAATATTACTTATTATTAACATTTTATTTTTTTAAATTAATTTAGTATTATAGCTTTTAATAATATAGTTATATTATATATATTTTTTTTATTTCAAATTTTTTTTTGCTTTTAGATTTAAATATTTTGTTTTTAAAATTATTAGCTTTTTAGCTTATTAATAAATTATTAAAATATTTTCGCAAATAGTTAATATAATATTAATTTGTTAATTACTATAATAATAAAACTTATAATATAAATATATTATTATTTTTTTTTAATATTTTATATATTTATTATATTATTAAATAATTAAATTTATTTAAAAGTTTATTAATAATTTAAAATTATTGTTTTTTTAATATAAATATATAATTATTTATATTAAAGTTAAAGTTATAATATTTTTAGTTAATTTATTTAGTTATATAGTTTTAAATATATTTTAAATTTTTTTTAATAAAATTAACAAACTATATAATTTTTTATATTTTATTTTATATATTTGTTTATAATATTTTTTTAGCTATTAGTAAATTTTTTAATTTTTTTTAAGCAGTATAATTTTTTTAATTAAAATAAAACAATATAAAAAATTTTATTTTAATTTTATAAAATAACAGTTTTATTAACTTATAAAATAATAAAATTTATATATAATTTATTATAAAAATTTATTTAAACTAATTATTTTAATAATAATTAATATAAAACTAAAGTTATTAATTTAAATATTTATTTATAATTTTAATTTATTTAATAATTTTATAATAATTTATAAATATTAAAATATATTTAATTTTTATAATTTTATATAGTTTATTTATAAATATAAATATAAACTAAAGTTTTTTATTAAATATTATTATAATTAATATTTTAAAAACTTTAAAAGAATTTTTATAATATATTTATATAATATTTTTTATAGTTGCTTTTATAATATAAAATATAATTTATGCTTTTTTTTTTTAACTAATTTATTATAATTAATATATTATTAAAACTATATTTATTTTTAAATATTTATTTAAAATTAATAACTAAATATTTTTATATATAATTTAAAATAAAAAGTAATATAAATTTACTAAATATTTTATTATATAAAATTTTTATAAAATAATATTTTATATAGTTAAAAATATATATATTATAATTATTTTTAAAATTAAACTATTAATAATATTTTATAAAAAGTTTATATATATATTTTTTTTTTTAAATATATTATAAATATTTTATTATATATTTTTTAAATAAATTAAATATAAAAATATAAAAAATTAAAAATTATAAATTTTTTATTAAAAATAATTAAATTGTTAATTATTTATTATAAGTTATTTTTATTAAAAATATTTTTTTTATAATATATTTTTATATCAAAGTTTTTTTTATTTTTTTTAAATATTTTTATAATTAATTAAAAATTTAATAAAACTTTTATATTTTTTTATAATTTTATAATAAATAGTTTAATTTGTTTAATTATTTATATAAATATATTATATATTAAATTATTTATTAGCTAAAAAATTATTAAATATTTTTATATTTTTTTTTTTTTTTTTATATAACAAAGTTTTTATATTTTTTTATTAATATATTAATTAATATGTTTTTTTTTTTAAAATAATATATAATATAAAAATTATATTTTATAAATAATTTAATTTATTTTATTTATTATAAATTTAAATATTACTTTTAAAAAAAATATTTTAAAATTTAATAATTAGTTATTATTAAAAATAGTTTAAATTATTTATTAATTAATTTAAATTGCTATTTTTTAAAAGCTAATAATATTACAAATATTTTTTTATTAAAAATTTTATAATTTAATTTAATATTTTATAAAGTTTTAAAATAATAAATAACTAAATATTAATTATTATTATATTTTTATAATAATATATTAATTACTATATTATTAAAAATATTTATTTTAATTTTTATAAATAAATTATATTTATAATATTATAGTATTAAATAAAACATTAGTATTTTTTTTAATTATATAAAAGTTTAATTACATTTTTAAATTTATAAAAAAACTATATTTTTTTTAGTTAATTATATTATAAAAATAATAATTTTGTTATTATTTTTAATAAACTTTTTATAAAAATTATAAAATTTTAAAAAAAATTATATTTTTTTTATAATAATAAAAGCTTTTTAATTTTTTATTATATTTATTTTAACTAAATTAATTTAAATATTATTTATATTAATAATATATTTTAAAAATTTAGTTTTTATAATATAAAATTTAAATTTTTTTAAATTTATTTAAAACTTTATAGTATATAATTGTTATAATATTATTTATATATATTTTTTGTAATTTTTTATATTGTTTAAATAAATAAAAATATTATTTATATATATATTATAAAAATTGTTTAAATAATTAAATAATATATTATTAATATATTTTTAAAATATAACAAGTTTATTAATTAAATTAAATAAAAATATTTTATATTTAAAAAATTTATAATATATATAAAAAGTTATTAAATTTTTTTATTTAAGTTTTATATATATTTAATTAAATATTTGCTATATATTTAATTTAATAAATATATTAATTTTAAATAGTTATAATAATATTTTTTTAATTAAAAATAAAAAGTATTTATTTTTTTTTTATTAATTTATTAAGTTTGTAGTAATTTATATAAAATTTTAATTTTTTATTAAACTTTTTTACAAATAATATAAATAATATATAAAAAATATTATTAAATTTAATAAATTTTTTATATAAATTATTAATTAAATATTTACAAACTATTTTTAATTTATTTAAAAATATTTTATATAAAAAGTTATATTAAAAATTGTTAAAAGTTTTATTTTTTACAAACTTGATTTTATAATTTATTTTTAGTTTATAAAATAATAAAATATTAAAATTAACTTTATTAAATATATATAATAAATTATAATATTTTTAAAAAATTATTTATAAAGCTTTTTTTTAAAAGTTTTTTTTTTTTTTATTAAAAAAGTCTTTTTTTTTATTTTTAATAAATTTATTAATTTTATAAAAAATAATAATTTATATTTATTATATAAAATTATTTTAAAAAATTAATATATTAAAAGCAGTTATATTAAAATTAGTTATTTTTATAAATAGTTTAACTTTATATTATTTTAGTTTATTTTTTTATATTTTGTAAAATTTTATATTATTTGTTTTTTATTATAATATAATTTTTTTGTTTTTTTTTTTAAACTTTTTTTTTTTGTTTTTATTAAAAAATAAAAGTTATTATTTAAGTTATATTATATTTTATTTAGTTTTTTTTTAATAAAGTTTAATTATTTAATAATAAAGATTTAAAATATTATTTAACTTTTTTTAATATTTTTTTACTATTGCAAATATTTTTGTTTTTTTTTAATAAATTTTATATTTTATTAATTTATATTAGTTTAATATTTTAAACTTTTAAACTATATTTTTATTTAATTTATATTTAAGTTTTAATTAAAATATTAGTTGAAAAAATAGCTAAATAGAAATATTATTTAATATTTGCAGCAATTAAAAAATATATTATGTTTTTAAAATTAGAATTTTTTAATAATAATTTTATAAATTTGCAAAAATATTATTATTAAAAATATATTTTTAAAATTTTTTTTTTATATTTGCAAAAATATTAATAAAGTAGCTTTAATATTTTATTTTTTTTTTTTATTATAACTAAATATAAATTGTAAATAAAATTAAATAATAAAAAAAAAGTTTAATATTTTTATAATTTTTTCAATAAATAATATATTTATATTTATATATATATTTGCTTTTATATTTTTAAAAAAGTTTTTAATAATTAATAAAAATTTATTGCTATTTATAGTATATATATATAATAAAAGTTGTTTTTTTAAATATTTATTTATTAAGTTTAATTTATTATTTATAAGATTTTTTTGTAATATTTTTTTTAAATAAAAATTTAATTTGCTTAAAGTTATTTTTTTAATATTTTTATTTTTTTAGTTTTTTTTATAATAATATTTTTTAAAACTTTTGCTTTATTATAAAAACTAATAAATATAACTATAATAGTTTATAAATATACTTTTTTTTTAATACTATTTAAAAAATAATTTTTTAATATATATTTTTTTTATTAATAATTAAAATATTTATTTTTTTTAATTAGTTTTAATAATTTAAAACTATTTAAAAAATTATAACTTTTTATAACTAAAGTTTTATTAGTATTATTATTTATTTTAATGTTGCTATTTTTATTGTTTTTAACTTTGTTTAAAATATTATTAATATTATTATAAATATTATATAAAATTAACTTAGTTATACTATTAAAAAAAATTAATTAATTAGTTTTTTATTTAATATTATATTTTTTATTACTTATATATATTTAATAAATTAATTAAATATAAAATTTAATATATTAATTAAATAAAATATTATTATTAAAATATATAAAAAAAATATTTAATAATTTATTAAATAGTTTGTTTTTAAAATATTTCTTTTATTTTTTTTTTTTAACTTAGTTTTTTTAATTAAATAAATAAAATCTGTTTTAAAATTGAAAAAAGTAATAAAAATATAATTATTAAAATTAAAAAATTTTTATTTTAATTTAAACTTTTTATTTATATTAATATTTTTATAACTTTTTTTTAAATAGTTAAAAAAAGTTTTAATAATAATTAATTAATTAAAATAACTTTTAATTAAATATAAAAATAAATATTTAATAACTTTGTTATTAATATAAACTTTAATATTAGTTATTTTTGTAGTTTTATTAACAAATTAGTTTTTATTAACAATTAATTAACTTTTTATAATATATAGTTATATTTTAAACTTAATATTATTTTTATTTTTATTATTATAAAAAACAAATATAAATATTTTAATTAATTTATAAAATCTTTTATTTATTTAAATAAATTTTAAAATATTATTTCTATAAAAAAATAAATCAATAATATATTAATTAGTTTTATTTAATAATTTTTAAATATAGTTATATTTAATAATAGCTATTTTTAATTTTTAAAATAAATAATTAATAATTTATTTAAAATAAAAGTTAAAAATAGGTTTTTTTTTATTATTTTTTATTAAACAATTTAGTTATTTTTTTTTATTAATTGTAATTTTGCTAAACTTTTTAGTTTAATTAACAAAAGTTTTTATATATTAAATAAATAATATAGCTAAATTATATAAATTTTTAATTTGTTATTAATATATTATTATTATTAAAGATTTAGCTTTTATTTTTTAAAACAATATATTAAAATATTTAATTAAATTAGCAAAAGTTTTTTTATTAATTAATTTATTAAATTTAAACTAGATTTTTTTATTTAATATAATAATAAAAATAAAAAAAAATATAATTTTGTTAAGTTTATATAATTTAATAATATATTTTTTTAATAAATAATTTATTTTTTAATAAAAGTTTTTTTAGTTAAAAGTATAATATTTATATATAAAAAAAAAGTTTTAAATTTAATTATAAAAACTTTTTATTAAAATAATTAAAATAATCAATTTATTATTATTTTTAGCTTTTATAGTAACTGAAGTATTTTAGCTAAATTTTTTAAAATATATTTAAACATTAATTTTTATATAAAAAGTTAAAAAAAGTTGTTTATTATTTATAATTGTAAATAGTTACAATTTATCAAAAGTTAAATTAATTTATTTTTTAGTTTACTGTTTAAAAATAGCACATTTTTTTAAGTATTAGTGCTATAATAGCAATTTGTTATAATTTAGTTTTTTTTTAAAAAATATTTAAAAGTAGTTTTTATATTTTATAATTTATAAATAATTTATAAATTGTTATATAAAGTTTATAAAAAAAACAAAGCTTCAAATAAATAAAGCTATATTATATAAAAAATTTATAAATAAAAAAGAAAAAAAAAAATTAGAAATTTTTTTACGCAAAAATTGCTTATATATATATATAAAACAGTTTAAAGCAGCAGTAAATAAGTTATTTATTTAGTTATATAGTAGAACTATTTATTTATTTAAGTAATTAATAGTTTTAATATTAATTAACTTATAACTTTATATAACTGTTTTAATATTATAATAATTAAAAATATAAAATATAAAATAAAAAAGTTTTATTATTTAGTTATTATATAATAAATAGTTTAATATAATTATATATTATTATTTTTAATATTATTTTTTATATTTAAAACTTTATAATATTATAAAGTATATTTTAATATAATAATTAAGCTTAATTTTTTATTTTAAACTTTGTTGTATAAAAATTATTCGATTTATATAAAACAAAAACTTCAAAGTATAATATAAAAACTTATTAAGTTTAATTAAGCTTTAAACTAGCTTTGTTTTTACTTTTGCTAATTTGTAATATATTTTACAACTATTAATTAATATTAAATAAGCTATATATATATAATAATATATATAAGTTATATATAAACAAAATATAAAACTAATTATATTATATTTATATTAATAATTAATTTTAAAAAAAGTTTTTTTATATAGCTAGAAATTTTATTATAAATAAAATCTCTGCTAATATATAAAATAGGTGCTTGTTTATATAACTATATACTTGTTTATATAACTATAGTATAAATATTGCACTATATAAACTATAATATATAGTTATAATTAATACTAATATTTTAATATTAATAATTATATAAAAAAAAAAGCTATTATATAAACTTTAATTTTTATTTTTTAAAATTTTATATATTTATTAAATTTTTATATAAAATTTTAACTAAAAATTATATATTTTTTATATTAATAAATAATTAATTAACTTTTTTATTATATAAATTTTAATTAATAATTTTTATAATATTAATAAAACTAGTTTTTTTTAATAATAATATCAATTTATATTTATATAAATTTATAAAAATAATTTTTATTAAAACTTTATATTATAAAATTTTTTTATATATATTATTTAAAAAATTCGATTATATATTATATAGTTTTATTTTATTTTTTATTTAATTAATATTACTATTTTATATTATTATTTAAATAAATATATTTAATTATATAAATAATAATAAAAATTTTAAATTTAATAAAATTATATTAAATAAATTAATTTTTTTAACTTTATATAAAAAAAAAAAATTAAATTTTTAAAAAAATTGCTTTAAATTAAAATTTAATTAATTAATTAATTAAATTTTAAACTTAAATTTATTATTATAATATATAAAAAATATATTAATAGTTTTATTAAATAAATAATTTATAAATATTAAAAATAAAAATTTTATTTTTATATAATTTAATAATTTAAATATAAAATTTATTAATATTAAAAATTAAAAGCATTTTATAAATATAATAGCTTTTAAAAATTGATTTTATTGATTATACAAAGAAATTCTAAATATAGCGTACAAAATAAATAGCCAAAAGCCAAAAGCCAAAGCGTTTGTGCATTTGTCACTAGTGGTCCTAATGGCCCACCGTCACTGGTGCCGAGACTACGAGACGACGTTTCTGCATGAGAAGGCAACCTATGTGGCGCAGCGCCACGCCTGCAGCTTTCGTGGCGAAGCCCTACTCACGACTTATCAAAGAGGCTAGACCGAAAGCCTCCCAGCACGGCGCCTCCTGTACGCAGTAATCAATGGATTGGGCAAGCTGGCTTACACTTGGATCGTCTTCTCTCCTTTCTTATATCCAATCGCTCACTCGTAACCAATTGTTCAATGTGTTTCCAGGTAGTAGAGGTGTATGCCGCCTGTAGATGCCTATACTACCAGCACGCAGTGGACAAATGCATCGCCTATAAGCTCCCCGGTCACGAAATCTCAAAAAGGACGATACCCGTAGGCTACGCGTGCAATGTGCACGCTATATCGAGCTACGGGCACATTGCGAGCAAGGACGACCTAATATCGGGAGTCCGAATCAAGTCTTCGCAGAATTCAAAACGCACAGAAGACATCTCCCGGGCATTTAAAAAGGAGCCTATTTTTGACAAAACACAGCATGGTCTCTCGCGAATTCCTCCCACCGATAGTAACAAGAGATTTGAGGCAATTCCGGTAACCAATTCTGGGACCAACGAGCTAACTAACGAATATTCCGAAGTATGGAAATTTAAGGAGTCGCGTCCTGATAACTCCGATTCCGATGATTCCATTGATAGTAGGAGCACTGTATCCCAGGCGTCGACTGCGACAACAGTGGATGAAAACGCGCTCGAGGCTTTATTTCGTGGTTTACTGAATCAAAGGGGCCTTAGTAATCTTTGGCCGCAGATCGTGGTGAAACAAGAGTCTCGAAGCGATGCGAGGCGCATAATCGATAGGTTTCTTAGGCGATTTGCGGAGGATCTTGAATGCTTAGCCACCAAGACGGACGATATTCAAAATGAAGAGTCGCATCGCATTATTCTCTCTTCTAGCAAATTTGTCATGAGACACCGAGCTAAAATCACTTCTAGAATATGCCAGGCGCATGAAACCCAGCAAATATCTTCATGTACGGACACAGATACAGAAGATACCGGGGTGTTTGCAATGGGGGATAATACGCCTGATATTGACGGTGACCCATTCACATTCTCCGTCGCGGAAGATTTTATATTTGGAACAGATCCGGTTCGATATCTGGAGGCGAACCTGGCTACTTTTATCCGACGACGACAGCAGAAACAGGTTTCGTCACTCGCGAAGAATTTACGCTCGTTTACGTCTTTAGTGATGCAAATACTTTTTCAAGCCTCCAGACCGGCTAATAAAGAAAGAGTGAAATGGACATGCGTAAGAACTCTTATTTGGATAAAGTTTTAGAACAAGCTTAACAAAAGATGGAGAATTAGATCTGTGGGTGTCAAATCATCGACGATTATGAAAGCAAACGTGAGGGAGCTGTTGAAGCTTTTGAATATCACCTCAAACAGTACAATCAAGCAACAGTGTCTTATGAACGAGATAATGAGACAGGTCAGAGTAACGTAGCGACGCCGGACGCGTCCAAAGGAGCTATTCCCGCTGTCATTCAGATGTTTCGTAAATCCTTCAAAAGAGCAAAATCACACGGTCTCCCGAGTTATCAAAACGAAAGTAACGGTCCTTCTATACAACTAGGGAGCTGCGTAAGATCTACAAGACCTACTCAATCTCACCACAACTTCGTGCTCTTGTGTGTTCCGTACCTTCGTTGGGGGCTCCGACTTCACAACAGCGAGGTATGCAGGATCAACTCTGATCAGCAATTTTTTCAACTTCTTCGACAATGCTACCTTAATCAACGCGTTGGGAAGATTCCAAAAATGTTTCGAATATTCACAAAAGTACGAACGCTACAATTTGTCAAAGTAAGTAACAAGAACTAGCCAAAACAACCCGCATATCTCAGTATCTTAACATCATAACACCCATCCTCAGTTCGAAGTCTTCCGCAACAAACTGGTAGATGTGCGCGCCTGCCCATCTATGCCGACACCTGGTACCGAATACGCATATGACCCAACGGACGCCATCCCACCCATCGGGTCAAACATGCTGATGCATCTCTTCGAGAACCCCGAGCATGCAGATGTCACCTTATTCTTGTACAACCGGTTCCCAAAGAAACTGAGGGCCCAGCTCGAAGCCTGTCCCAGGAAGGGAAGCTCAATCGGCTGGGGCGTTGAGTTTGTAGAGGGTGTTGACTGGTATGTCGTGTTTGCGGCCACATGCCTTGGGTTTCTCTTCTGCTTGATCTTCGCGGTGGGTTGGGCGGCTACGAAAGGAGATATTCAGGGGGGTTTTGGTATTGCGAGCTTTCTATTGGCCTTTGTCGTTTTCTGTAGTGGGACATTGCACTATATGATATAAATGGCTCTGTATATTACTTTTGCACCTCGCTCTACATGATTCTAGCAATACTTCATATGGGAACGGCCTTCTGCCAACCACGGGTGGTTCGATCTACCAGTTCTGACGGACCCATGCAGGATCAAGAATATCTCATAATCAGTATAGGATGTTCGCTTGGATATCAACACAGGATTCCTTTACTGTTAGACTTTCTAAGACTCGCAGTGAGCTATGATCTATTTATTAAAAGTATGCCAGGTTAAGGAGTCACTTAATGTACTGCGTATGATGAAGGTACTCACGCATCTCGTTTGTATATATATAAGCAGGTCCTCCTACCTCTCCTTCATAGTCAGTAAGTTAAATAGTACGCTCATATACCATTCATTTCATCACGATTCAACGTCATCTCACTAGCGAGTCGCACAGTCAGCCATTGCTTTAGGTAAGTTTTGCAATCATCTGCAACATGTTGACTAGAATCTCATTCGCGCAATCCATTACACGTCTGCAATTATGTACGTTAAGTAAAAATTCCAAGACGTCCTGTTGGATGAGGCCAAATGCTAGGTAATTGGCCTTAGTTCATCTGTCAGAGGAAAACTCTCCTTTTCTTCAGTACCTCTGCAGATATTGACTATATAAGAGCAATGGAGTGAAGGCGAATAGAGGGGAATTCTACAAGCGCAGATCTTGTATTGCACTATACCTCGTCTAAGTGAGAAAAATAATGTTTTGGAGAAAGAATAGGACTAACTTCTAAGCATGCACAGCCAATAATGCACTTGGCACTTTAGAGGCAAGGGTATAAACCTGTATGGGGTAACGTCGAACCCAATCCAGTAGAAATAATTCTCGAAGCAAGCAGTAATACATTTGTATTAGAGTCGTGATCACTAGGGATTAGGACCAATTGGAAAGATTGTCTCTATTCTCGATATTCTCGGTGTGCGACTGATTGAAGTATGGATCGCTCGCTTCCTGGTCACCGAGATTAGAGGAAAAGACTAGATTGTTTCAACTAGGTATCTGCTTATAAAACCGAGATAATGCGATCAAAAGGTTAGCGATAGTTATTTAGACGCAAACCCGTATTATTTGTCTAACTTTGAACAAAACGTCAAGTAGGATAATCCTGCTCTTTTCTAGAAAAGCCGTTGTCCGAAATGCGTTTACAGCCCGCTTCTTCTCACGGGGATTTGATAAATGGTACCTGATTTGTCTCTACTGCGTTGGGCGCCATTGCTGAACTGATTTCGGCTAGCGGACCAGAGTCTCTATATTTGTAGTGCAGTACATAGTACATACTGCAAATGGCAAGGTCGATATAACTTAGTGATGTAATATAGTACCTATTTGTACAGGGCAGCTGTCGCTCTGCGACCGGGTAATGTTCTAGACATGCGTATCTGGTTAGTACACATGTTGCGACAGTTTGGTGTATATTACCTTTGTACGGATATCTCTTTAACGTAGACATGCTGCTTGCTGGTACTGTTTCGGCGGTGCTTTTCACGTGCTTTCTGGATGCGCTTTGTGCCCCCTCGTATGTTGCAGGGTTCCCGGTCGAATCGGACCATTTCTCCTGTCGAGTCGGTGTCATTTGGAGGCGAGTATCGGCGAATCACCTGACCTATTCAGCTAGACCAGGCAGTGATGTAGCCATGATCATGTCATGTAATGCGGACCCAGCTCTCTTCGTACATTGGAACGCTCTGTCTTTTGTCGCGTGCAGGTTCGCGTGCTTTCGGTGACACGTCGCTTGAAGGGCCATTTACAGTAGGTTCATAATACCACTTAGTATTACTTACCAATTATTGCCAACTTACCGGCTTCTCATGTAGGTACGCTAGGAATATCCAGGGTCTTATCTTCTCTCCTTCCGTCTACCCACCTACTACATACGTACGCACGGTCTAGGTTATGGCACTAGATACGAGGGTTCCAGATTGTGTGGGATATCGGCACATAGCGACCGGAGGGGGGCACTAAGGAGGAGGTCACTAGTGGAGGCCCACAAGTTGAATCCGGGGCAGGGTGGATCAGTGCTGAGCTAGGACTGAATTGGCCTACTAGGTGGAGTTCTGGCGTTCACAACGCGCCTACTAGAACCCACTCTTTGATACTATTCCGTCTAGGCATATCTGGGGAAGCGGGGAGAGGTAGCGGGCCCCTAAGTCTAGGTACAGGTAGGTTAGGTGAGCTTGTTAGAACGCCGCCCTTAGGTCGACTTATACACGAAAAACAACATGACGTCCTCAAAAGCAAGAATTAGAAACTTATAGCGAATGTTTCGATTTAATTTCCGCAGAGCCTCAACCGACCCTGCAGGAATGGATGATGAGTGATTGGCCAGACAAGTGGTTATGTGTCTTTGACTCGGTTTGGGTGTGGTCGAAACCCTCCATCGTGCCATGCCCAGCACCCTCCCCGGCAGGGTTCCAAGGTTGTGTCGCAGCGAGTCAAGGTCAGTCCAGGCAAGCGGCATGGGCACAGCAATAGCATTTGCACCAGTCCACCAATCTCGTCATAGAGTAGTCGGCCAGCATGCTCCTGTACACTAATTATCCCCCAACGACCCTGGGCGACTAGGCGCAGCCACGAGCTGACGCTCGACTTGGGGTCGCATGATTGGGTGTTGGAGTCGTGATGCAACACAGCAACTGTCTGCCATTGGTTTACCCCGCTTCCTGTTCTTGTTACCCCGGCTCCTATCTGTCAAGTGTACCTAATATTATAGTTTATGTGCTAGTAAGGAGAGGAGATGGAATCGTCACATACACTATGTACCGTGGTAAACAGCCCTCCATTACATGGTTTAAAGTCTAAGTCTCTCCCGTGTCTTGTGTTCGTTTCTCGTCCCCTCTGCTTTGTTCTCTAAACCATATTACATCACCTGCTTCACCTCGAAGTAATCGAATGAAGAAAGCTTCTTTGTTAGAACAATAACCTCCCCAGGCTCGGATAGAGTCAGGTACGTTACCTTTCTTGTTCTCAATTACTACCTTACTACCTTTACCTTATTACGACTAACGCGAGACACTCTAGACAAATCTCCACCCACCAACCACAACCCGCACATCAAAATGCCCGTCCGAATTCCCGCTCCACGAACCAGCGAGACAGCCATCTTCGGTATGGCCGGAGTAGCTAGTCTCGCCCCATTTTACATGATGCTTCCTGGTGCCGAGGAACGCATTGCCTCACAGACCGCTCGCTGGGCTCCTCGCTGGGAGCGCAACATCTCCCGCGTCGCCGCCCCAGCTGAGCGCTTTGCCCAGCGAGCCGAGCCCCGTATTGCACGCACGGTGAAGAAGATTGATAACAAGCTGCCACTCGAAAAGATGGCATTGAACGTCGACAGGCGCATCAAGAAAGGCCTCGATCGCATGGGCAAGACTGCCTAATTGAAACGTCCACTATTAGGACTTATTACATTATGATGATGACGACGGAATTGGAAATGCAAATGCAAATGCAAATGGGATATCAACGGAATGGCACAAGGAAGCGATTAATACCAGTACTCGATGTAATGCATCTACTAAAACTACATTGAGAGAGACCCTAGCTTGGGTCGGTGACCAATTGAGTCGCCATGGATTGAGTCATCACTCATCCATTTAGTGATAGCTTAACACAATTGAAGTTATCATAAGTTATTTTTATGCTCTCGGGAAAGTGGTGCCATAATTTACTTATTTCCAAGCTACATGAGACCAATTTTGACTTTCGCGTCTATCAAAATGCTGCATTTGTTGGCAATTCACATATCACAAACAGGTTTACACACGTTATCCATGCTGCCTCTCACTTCGAATTTAACAATTTATAATGAAAGCCCAAACTCCCACGCAGCATAGTCCACGTGCATACTTGAAGAGATAAATCTTTAGCCACTCTTTCTCGTGTATCTACACCTCTCTTGTGTAATATTCCAGTTTCAGATATGCCACACTCCTAAACCGACTTTACAACGAAATGCTTATGCATGGGTATGAACACATATCCCGAATAGTTAACGATAGCATACGACAAATCTATATCCGTGGATGCCACAGAGCGTATTTTTAGGGGGCGGGACTCAGATGATTGACATCACTGTTCTTTAATATTCGTTTCATTAAGTCCCAACAGATCATCAGCCGAATCACCTTGTACTAGATCTCTTGTTGATGGTCGCTAAACTCATGTCATATTTCAGTGCTTTAAGCAAGGGAAGATCTCCAATGTATGTAATATCTTATAACTTCTCTTACATGCCTCAAACTCAGCAAGTCATAGTAAGGTATTAGTTTTACTGTATTACTGGCAGTGTTCGTAGCGCCTAGTGCGTGCTCAGGTGATATCGACCACTATTTTGGGTTTATAGTCTTTCGGTTCATGTATTGAGAGGCAGTTTAAGTACATGGCTGGATGGTGAAGAAAATACAAAAAAACGCGACGGAGGGATAGGGGCGTCTATTGGTCGTGTTGCGTCGGCTTGCGTGCTTGAATTTGATGTTTCTAGATTCGCGATGACATTAGCCGCGTGGACAAACCGATGGTCTTTTCGGTACTTGTCGAAAAAAGACTACAATCGATCTGGTACTGAGCCCTGTTAACTCGGCCATTCATTTTTTGCCTGCCTCGGGTAAATAACCGCTACTTGCAACACTTGCGAAGAGATGTTTAAGGATATTGACATATTGACCGTGTTAGAATCGTGCCTAGACAGGTACTCTCTAGGGTTGTCCAGCTCCTTCTCTAACGCAACGGTTACGTTCTTCCGTCGGGTAGCGAACCAATTTTTAATTTGCAATTTTGTAAAGCCGGTTTGCTGAATAACCGAGATTGTTTCTTCCGGCGTTTGCCAAAGACGTCCATCATGAGTTTCAATCCACTTTTACAAGATGCTTTCGTAATTTGACGTTGGAGAATGTCGCGAATGACTAAGGGTTCCAGTAGCCATGACGTGATGCGCTCACGATAATCTAGAGAGATCCCCAGTCTGTAACTGAGCCACTGAAAAGTAGGTCTACATTTGTCCAACTCCAGCCAATGATAGCCTACATGGTGGGGTGGGGCTGGCAGCACCTGAAGACCAATCCGGCAAAATATCGGTACAGCTGCGCTAGTTATATTTTAAAATAGTAGCGTTGAATTTTGCCTTCGGGCATTTGGTCAATTTGAAACGATACAGAGAAGATGTAAGGAAAACCACCAGTTCGAATTCGTACGCTAGCAACTAACATTATTCTAGTAGCATGGCCCCTGCACTAAGGATGACACGCTTAATCAAAGAGATGCAACCAATTTTTTTTTCTTTTTGACTTATTTAACCCGTTATATCGCTCTTTGGTAGAGAATCTAGCGGTATACTATCCTTCAGCAAAGACAAAACGAGGAATATTGCAAGCTACAAAACTATGTGACTTAACCCCTTATACGAAGATAACACTAAAACTACATGCTGAGCTTTATAGTAAGGATAGGTCAAAGTAAGATCACTGATGAGTTGCATTATTAAGAATTAAAGCCCAGTATCATTTATTCTCAACTTCTTATCAAACCGGATCGTGTAAATAGTACACACCGCACTTTGGAGACTAACAGGTAGTCACAATATCACTTCCAAAAATTTCACATATATTCAGAATAGTGTTATCAGCGAGTCCTCCAACTCCCTCTGTAAATTGATATCATATCTCAACACCACAATCGCATCAGTTTGTTAACTTTACTCTTTCCAGCTACCTTAATTCGAAACTCAAATTCGTCTTCATAGGCTACGGTCCCTCTACTTGGTGTCCAAAGGTGGTCTGTTATCCTGATCCCCATTGGCGGCGTCTCAGCATGACTTTTGCCTGGGGATTAGTAAAAGTAAACTCGTCAGCATCTATAGTTCTTGGCCGGGCATTATAGCCATCGGGGAACTTGAAATCGTATTCGGTGATTAATTTTGCCATTAGCATCTTGATCTCGTTCACGGCAAATTGTCGCCCAGGACAGGCAGCTTTCCCATATCCGAAGCTCAGGTTATCTGGACTGGTCTGCCCCGCGAGGTGCTTGTTTATTTGGTTTGGGGATGATTGTCGCTTAATGTAACTCCTCATAGGATTAAATGCCGTCTGGAGTAATCGAAGGGTCGTTTGTGTGATTACTGCCTGCCCAACAAATCCTCGAGCCTTGAGGAATATGAGTGCCGTCTTCCAGGGTCAGAGACTCCAATACATCTCTCTGAGGCCCAACTATCCCCTACATCAGTATTGTCGTATATAGTGACAATATAAGAAAAAGGTGTAGGTATATCGGTTAATTCTCACTTACGTAGTAGTATGGGGCTCATTCTCTGACTTTCAACAATGAAGCTGTCAAGTTTTGCGAGTCGTTGAAGCCATTGCCTCAAGCTACTCTCTGGCCCTAGTTCTTTCATGACGCTTTCAGCCTCTTCTCTTAGCACCGGGATCCACTCAGGATGAGCACATAAGTCAAATAGGACGTTTGTAATAGTCGCTGTCGTAGTATGGATACTAACAACGGTTAAGAGGAGTTGACGCATTACAATCTGGTCGATGACGTTCTCGTCGTTGGTTCCGTTATCAATCATCCAGTTGAAAATTGTGTCTTCTTCGCTCACGTTCTCCCCTGTCGCTCGTCTTCTGGTTACTTCTGCGTGTTTTTCTACCAGGGGTTCAAGGATCTGACGTGCCAACATCATTTGTTTCGCAATTCGATAGCGTGCAGGGATAAGACGTGCAACAATTGGATGAAGCCAAACTGGGAAGATGCGAATAGTAAACGCGGTTGTCAGTATATCAATTGAGAAGCCGACTGATATCTTTAACCAAGCCTCATCTCGGCAGGTAGGATAGCCTACAAAAACGCTAGCAAATAATTGTGATACTAGCGTTCGCATCGCTTCCTGAATATCGAATTCCTGCCAATCTAATAAATATTCATTAGACTTTATGCCTCGTGTAGTTCATACTGCCATTTAACCTACCTTTGGAGCCATGAATATGCAATGCCCAGGCATAGTCAAGTTCAGTCTTGGCTACGTCTAGATATTTAGACAATTCGGCCGTGAGCTTGTTCTGCAAGGCTTGAATATGAAGATGTGACTCGGCGAATACCGTTGCCCCAGTCCATCTATGGCCCGCATTCTACAAGGATTAGAATCGCGAGCAACTGTTATGCTGAGATGGTCTATGAGTTCTACCTGAGCCTGTGCTTTTGCTGCACTCAGTTTAGATTCCGGGACGAGCCTCAATTCTTCGAGGTACTTATGCGGTAGCACGGTGAGGTCCACGTCGTACCGCTTTAAAACGAAGGGGCGGTTTTTATACTAAACTCACTATGCATTAGTAATGAGTGGATACAAAGTTGTTAAATACATGGCGTTGTGGGTATTTACCTGCGTATAACCGCTGGCGATGAGTTGACGAGCGCCGAAGGTGAAGCGAGATTGGAGCCAAAGTGTTGGCTCCCAGCGCCAGCGACGACCATGAACGGGTGCTCCTTGAACCGCGGGTTTCACCGGAATCAATTGTAACAGCAGTAAGACTCCTCCAATTATAAGCACTGTAACCTGAGGCGCTGTAAGGGAACCTAGCAACTCTAGGCGTGGTGAGCCGCGTGTCATCGTATCAGAGACATTTGTATATTGGTTCCAGAAATCCCATAGCAACGACATTGTGCAACTAGCACTCGACAGTGATAATGAGATATTAATAGAAGGCGCGTCTACTATGCCACAAATTTGGGGTGCATAGTATGTGTGACAGAAATGCAAAGACAGACCGAGCCCAAATTATTTACGGCTTATGTATTTCCTGAGGTCGGTATCTAAAAGCCCAAGCCATTCAGCCACTTATTCATTAACCTCTCGAGCACCTTAATATATTCTCATATAGTAGAAGCGGGGTGGAAGCGAAAGTGGCGCGGCTAGAGCTTACACCGACACGCACCGACGCATACGCGCATGAGTTTGGCTATTTAGATAGTGTTCAGAAATGCAGTTGGGCCATTTCCTTAATCTGTTACCTCCTAATATTAGCAAGTACACACCACATTATACACACCTTCTCCAATCTAACTACGAGTGGCTTTGTTAGCGCGGGGTTATATATAAGATATAGAAACAAAATCAGGATTTCCAACGTTAAGATAGAGCTAACAATCGATCTACTCGATCCTGCATATGGAATATGCTGCGGGAAATCGCCAGACTACGGACCAGAGAAGGGCAGCCATAAAGTAGAGAAACGTGGTCATACTATAGACCTATCTCCCGGAGGTTGCCATAGCTAACCGATGGTTGAGCTGAGGTAGAACATCCACTCATTGGTTCTAGAAGCCGTAATTAATGAGCAATAAATAAAATAGCACCACACCATCTTCATCTGTAGGGTGTTGATGAGCAATTCAAATAGTTACGTAGGCCTTCTTAAGAAGAAAAGGGGATCTGACTAACAATGAATCAAATCTAGAAACGATTTACTTACCTACTAGTTTACGATTTATGATTCAGTATTTCTATTGAACTCGATTACACTCTTCGACGGGCTTTCGTAGATATCCGTAAAAGTGAGCCAGCCATTTCCCGAGATCTTGAAAAGCGCCGCTAAGAGCATGCCAGTCATTCAAGCGAACCCTAGACCTCTACTAATATTAAACACATAAAGTAGGTTCCCTCACTTAGGTATGTTTAGCTCACTCAATTTAGAAGAGATCTATTAGAAAGCCTGTCAGAGGAGGAAGTCCAGAGTGAGGATAGGTCACGTAGATGCAAGCAAGTAGGTCGAATCTAGGTAGCAGTATAGGGGTAGGGCTCAATATTATTGATTCCTGAGCCCTCCTTTCATTTAGGGGAGGACTCGACTCCTTATATAATAGTAGCAATTGATACAGATACCCCTAGGGGTCCTCCAGCGACCTAGTTGCGACTTTATCGCCTGACAAAGCCACTCTTGGTGAATTGCTATATTTTATGTCGGCTGAGGCTGTCATTGTTCATCATATTCTAGAGATAAGACAGTCGTCAAAGGTCATATCAGGGCAAGAACCGAACGAGGACCTCTAGGAAAAAGAAAAGGCGTGCTATTGCTACGCCTTATAAAACATTATCGTATCCAAAGCAAATGTCTAACATATTCGAGGCCTGTCTCAATTGCAACCACATGAGCTAAGCTAGACTAGAAAGCACACTAAGAACAACCACACCGGAGAATTACTTATTCGGGTAGCCATTGCTAGGTCGCTGTTGACCCGATTGGTGGTTGGTAAGCGCAAGACGTGCTCTAAACAATCAAATTTTATATCAACATCAAGAATTTTAAGCCATTCATCTCTATAAGCTCGGTGATATTTTATGTCGCACCTGCATGTACTTTTGTCTGAGAGCGACCTGTAGCTATTGGTTCTAAGAGTACCACATTTATCGCGTAATGCAACATATTCACCAATCCTATGGCGCTGCCCCACGCTCTCCGTACAAGTGCACCCCACTAGATCGGTAGTCTAGTCTACCTAATCTAGGACCACCTCAAGTGCGACATCCCACCAACAACCGAGTTGCCATTGGCACGTCTACGCTCTCCTTCGTGGCGTCTCCTTCTTACCAATACGCCAGAAAGCCATGACAGCACCAGAGCAGGATCCATGTCAGCCTCGGCTCCCCAGATCCCCAGCGCATCCCCCGATATAACGTATATATCATCGGAGCCGTTCGAACCCAAGCCCCTCATCGCCGACATTCTTCGCACTCGCTTCTGCGTCCCCGACTCCGTGTTTCTCGTCGAAGGCATCGACATTGCTCATACGTCCAAGTCCAAAAAATGGCGCGCCATTCGCCTGCTGCTCGGAGACGGCGAGCTGTGCATCCAAGCCCTGCTGTCTGCTGAGATGCACCGCTTCGTCGACCGCGGCGAGATCTGCTTCGGTTCCTATGTCAAGTTGCAGCAGTTTCGCGTCGAATGGAGGGACGTCGCAAAGGCGAACTCTTCGTCGCCACGGAAACCTAGTGGTGCTGGTGAATCTAGTGAGAAGAACGAGCAGATAGTCTATCTGATTGTCGAAAGTCTTGTTATGGTGGGGTGGCACAACACGTTGGCCGAGCCCTCGATGGACGACGATGCAGAGTTCAGCCCGGACTCCGTCGAACTCGAAAGCGACGCAGACGAAGATTCTCCCACCAAGGCTCGCTCTGCTGAACCGGAGAAAGCTCAGACCCCAGATCAAACGCTGGTCGAACAACCTACGGCCAAGTCACCAGAGGACCCGGCCGATATGGACGATGACTTTGAAATAATGGCCGTCTCGAACAATAAGACAGCCCACAATCGCCAAGAGGTAGCAACAGCAATCGTGAACCACGAGCAGAGCGCCGCCGCAGGCCCTACCCGTCCCCTTCGGCCAAGCAACAACCCATCACAGCCTCTGAAACTAACCAACCTACGGTCCATCCCGAACCTGCCATACAAGCAGAACTGGAGCGTGAACGTGCTCTGCGTGGTATCAGCCCTCTCCGACGTCGAGCCCGCCGGGATCCCGCCCTTCACGCAGCGGCAAGCCCGGCTCACAGACCCCTCCACCACCAAGCACGTGCTGCTCACCGTCTTCCTCAACCCGCACCAGTTCACGCCCCAGGTCGGGAGCGTCGTGCTGCTCCTCGGCGTCAAGAACCACCGCTTCGACGGCGGCAGTCTCAAGAAATACGCCAGCGACCGGCCCGACGCGGGCGCGGACTGGTGGTACGAGGACCCCGAGCGAAGGTTTGGCAGCGGCTGCGATGTGGAGGGCTTGCGGCGGTGGTGGGCGCGGACGGGGGGAGGGGGGACGTCGGCCTGATGGGATATAGCAATTCTACAGGGGGATAGGCACATTTATGGCTAGCTAGCACCAGCGAGCATGCGATCCGTGCGTCGGCTTCATGTTCGGAATATAAACGTATCTTTATCAACAGGGTTATATCTAAATGTGCGGGGTATTCATTGAAACATGTAACTAAGTATCGATCCGCCAGTCAAGCTACCCATGCCACGTAGATTTAGAGCGACGAAATAGGGTTGAAACAGATGATATTCCATTAAACTCTTAACGATTTTCTACCCGTAGCGAGGCTAGGACTAAAAATACGAGTAAATGAAGAGAGAGAATATTTAGCTTGAATTTGTCTGATCTTCAGTCAGTACAGGCTTGGGTCAAGGCAACCTTTATAATGAATATATGGCTTCCTAATAGCACTAATCGAAACGCGCATGTAAGACTTTGTTTATAAATGCAATAGCTAGCAACACGGCCCGCGTGTTACAGATGAAAATCTATTTCAGCAGAGTAAGGTTAGACCTGCGAGTCCTCGTTACCTGGCTTATAAGTGTCCGCTAGCTAATACCGCAACCCTCAATAGGGACAAAGGGAAATTTGGTGTCATATGCATCGTAATGTCATATAGTAACTCCCGAGCAAGAGACAAATATGCTACAAGCTATCGAGACAAGTTCAGTATCTAGCCGCCATAGTTGATATAGGAGCTCTAATTAGTAAGGTTCAAGTCTTGACGCGGACAACAACCATCACGGCCCATCCTCGGACACTTTCCATTATACCAAAGGCATTCTCGGTCCGAAAGGCGACTTCTTCTGCAGTGACCGTCATCTTCGCGCCGCTGTTATTTTTGTCTCGGCTCTTCGCCGCGGCTGGTGTTACAGTCTCTTTCCCAGGGAATGTTTCCACGATCGCCTGCACGGACTTGGTTGCAAATGTGGAAGTGCTGCTAGAGGTACTGCCCGACCTGCTCCAAAACCACCCCTTCTTCGCTTTCTGGGCTGGCAGCCGCTCTTCGACGGTTGCTTGCACGGGTGTTTGCAGTGGCGGCGCAGGCTCGTCTCGCGTTGTGGTAAGCTGGAGATGGTGCGCTAGCCGCCCTGCCATCTTCTCATCTTTCCACCACAACATATCCTCTGCTTGTGATGGATCAGCGGCCGAGGCAGAATCCCCGAATCGCCCCCAGTCGCTGAATTCCCGTCCAGCCGGCCAGTCTTGAGTGCTGTTTTCGCCTTGTTTGGAGTTGCGGTTGCCTGGGGATGGCTTTTTCTCATCGCTACTCAGGTTCGTGTTCACGAAGGCCACACGGCAAAGTTCACCCCGCTGGCGCATCTCTTCCATGCCGCTGAGGATGGCATTTGGGGGCACAGCAGCCTGAGGAACAAGAACCAAATGAGAAAGACTAGGAGTAATACGTAGACTACCTAAATTTGACAAGAAATTATCGATTTCAGGTAAAAGAAAGTCTAGTAAAGAAGCGTCATCAAGTGATTGCTGGACTGAATGTGCTTCTTGGTTCATTCGAATACGAGTTGGTAATAATGAAAGATTCTCCTGTAGATGAGAAGTCACAGAACCTGCTTGTGTAGCTGAGGCACGGTTGCCGGTATGCACACTATAGGGAGGGGGCAACTCCTCCTCGGAAGTGTGCTTAGAGTCCATGTTAGAGTGACTGGTTGATCCAAGGGATAAACGTGCAGAATGGTTGGACGATAGGTTGGCAAGTTGGTAGATACAATGCTGTAAGTAACTAGACGAGGTCCGTGACCGAAGTCCGACGGCGGATTATCGTGAAGCGGATCCCAACGGCGGGTATTCCGAGAAGTAGTGGGTGAGGTATGTATAGCTAGGCAGATATTGTGTGGGGGAAGATCGGAGCTGGGTAGTTAGCTGACAGGCAGAATCATTCCAGAATGCTACCTGAAAAGGATTTAGACGGTGCACTTAGCGAGCTAAGTACCTAGATAAATGAAGCCATGGTAGCGCGTGACAAAGGTGGAGAGATACAGGCGCTTCACAGCCACCCGACAAGGAATGGAAATTATCCAACCATTCCTGCTCCTGCAAGAGACGAACGACGCGCAGGATCGATCTGGATACCCCATACTCACCACGTGTCTACGGTGTGGTAGGTCCGTAGAGCATGCGTATAATTCGCCAAGGTACCTAAAACATGCAAGCAAACCTAACCGTCTAGGCGTTATTCCCAGTGTAAGTAGGCACTTTACTGCGTAGATACCTACCTGTAATACTGTATGTAAGCCATGTATTTATTTACCTTAAACTACAATGCGCTAAAAGTCTACTGATCATCTCTCGCCGGCGTGGATTTTAGGTGATAATATTCGGCCTTGCATTCAGCCGTTCAACTAACATAGCCGAGCGTTGTCAAGTAGGATGAGAAGGACTGCTGGGCAAACTAGCTCGGTCTTGTTTTCGTCTTGGTAAATTGTGAGATATCGAGTCCAGTACGCACGTGGCACCTATGTGTTGGCCAGCCGTGTCTGTCATTTGAAAATAAGTAAATAAAGATCAGAATGGCTGTAGTGGATGATAGACACACGACCAGTGCACTCCTCAGTAGATAAATGTCGATCTGAACTGCTGTACGCGTTCGCGTAGAGCAGATACTGTTTCGAACCCTGTCACGGAGCTTGCGCAGTCTGAGACAAAATATGAGTCAATGTTGAACTTCAGAGTGGCAATGCCTGAACAAAGCTACGGGCTATACAGCATGTTACAAACAGCCGACTTAGAAACAGCTAGAGGTCAAATGATGTATGTCGTGTGTATATGTAGGTCAAAACGCCCGGTGACCACAAGGGTTTGGTGGCTCTTGGAGCCACTGATTTAGGTCTAGTCTTAGGTAGGCTGTGTGTAGGAGTAGGTACCTATGTTGTGTGCCTTGCCCCTTGCATCCTAGAGTAGTAACTATAGGCCCTACCTGTTTGCTACCTAATTAGCCACCGGCAGGCCCATCAACAACATGATATTTCAGCTGTATCCGCAGTCCGGTTTAGGTAGTTCTGCTACCGTCTCCAACCGATTTATCATACCTCATACGCATATGTGTATCACAATAGCCATGTGTACTATTACCGTGCCATCTAGGCGCAGGCATATTTACATGGGACCCGCGCATCGTCCCTAAAAGGTAAACGAGATAATCGTAGCAGTGACAGAAAAATCAAGACCAAGGCTTCAAAACAGGATAAGACAGGTCAGAAGAAGCAAGTACATGCTTCTCTAGTGAGGCCATATGTTGCAATGTTGCAGGTACTAGGTTGGGGCACCTAGACTCGGTGTCAGGTTAGGAAACTGACCTAAATGAGCAATGCGCAAGCTGTACCTAGGCAGGTATCTCTCATTGTCCGCCAAGTTTTGTTTGCATGGTGTCTGACCTCTACCCTACACAGGTAGGCATAATTTATAGGGTAATAATATAAGCATTCCTAAGTTACGCCGTACGTATCCTATTCATTAGGCAATCCATGGTACCTACACAGTTACACTATTTATTTGCTTCTTACCGCTCAGTGGCGCAGCATCAAAACTAGCTTTTAACCTAAGTTCACTCGGTTTGCGTGTGCTGCTCGTTGGTAGAAATTATAAATCCGTGGTTATCTCCCACCCTCTCGACGTGGCGAAACGCTCCTATCCAATATTATATAAGTACTTTACCATATAAGGGACTTCGTCGCTCTCATCTTTTTCAACTAACTCATCTTCGCGATAACTTCGATTGAGCTGCTCCATTACTAGACTATCACCTCAATCCTTCTACCACATGCCCAGAATGTCGTACAAGATTGCTGCACCAGATGAGGTAAGATATAAAATTTCCTATGACGTCCTCGGGGTGTCGAGCATGAAGAGAGCTCAATCGCGCTTCGAAATTGTACATTCACTAACTCTCGAAACTAAAAGTACCTTGCCATCACTGGCATGAACGTCAAGAATGTACTCATCACCAAAGCCGCCTGGGTTTGGCCCTTCCAGAGATGCACTCGCTTCTCCGTGCAGCCCCATGACTATGCCATGAATCTCCAAGGTAAGTTACTTCATATCCGAACCGCATGTCCGGAGACCACCAACTCACCCATATACCAGCCATGACCAAGGAGAAACTCCAGTTTCTGCTTCCAGTCGTATTTACTATTGGCCCGTGAGTTATATGCGCATGCGCTCCTTGCGTCCACACTGAATGCTTACCCTTTGAAGTGATGTCAACGCGCGTGGCGCGAATGCTAGGTTTGGAGAAAGTTCACCTGTAGGGGATCATGCCGGCGACGAGGACCGCGGCGATGCCCTCATGAAATACGCCATGCTCTTGGCAAATTCGTCAGGAAAGCACGATGAGGCGCAATACCTCGAGAATATTGTCAAGGGCCTCATCGAAGGCGAGACCCGAGTGTTGGTTTCAAGCATGACAATGGAGGAGATCTTCACCGAGCGGGAGGAATTCAAGCGCCGCATCTTCCGCAACATCCAGGTGGAACTCGACCAGTTCGGCCTAAAGATCTATAACGCCAACGTGAAGGAGCTCAAAGACGCCGCCGGGTCGACTTACTTCCAGTCACTATCCCAGAAGGCCCACGAAGGCGCCACGAACCAAGCCCGTATTGACGTTGCAGAAGCCCAGCTTCTAGGAAACGTAGGTGAAGCCGACAGACGCGGCCAGCAAGAGCGACAAATCGCCAAGATCAACGCAGAGACGGCCGTGCAGAAGACCGACCGAGACATCGAGCGTGCCACGGCAGAAGCGAACCTATCTACGCAAAAGGCGAACCTCAAACGTGACGTCGACATTGCCCGCATCCAGGCCACCCGCGCAACCGAGGCCCGGGACGAGGACCTGAAGAAGGACGTCGAGGTGAAGCGCGCGGCGGCGGAGCTAGAGCGCCTTCGCGCCGATGACGTCGTCAAGGCGACCATCAGCCGCGAGTCCAAGCAGCAGGCGGCGGACGCCAGGGCGTACGAGATCGAAGCCGAGGCCAAGGCGCAGTTCGAGTCGGCCAACATGGTCGCGAACGCGAACCTGCAGAAGCAGCTAAAGGAAGCCGAGGGTATCACGGCCATGGCGGAGGCCTACTCGAAGCTCGGGCAGGCCTTCGGCGGCCCCGACAACCTGCTGCGCTACATGATGATCGAGAAGGGCACGTACATCGAGCTCTCCAAGGCCAACGCCTCGGCCGTCAAGGGCATGCAGCCCAAGATCAGCGTCTGGACCACCGGCGCCGAAGGCGGCTCCGGGGCGGATGGCAAGGGCGCGGGTCATGATAGCACGGCGACTATGCGCAATGTCTACCAGATGCTGCCGCCGCTGATGTCGACGATCCACGACCAGACTGGGATCACGCTCCCCGAGTGGCAGTTTGGAAAGGTTCCGAACAACGAGGTTGCCCGGCGGGATAGGGACGGTGCGGCGAACCATAGTCAATGATCGGTACTAGGATAGGGGATGACCAGCCTGGGCACTCAAGGAGACCAAAATAGTTTACAGACCTTCTTTTCTTTTCCTTTGTTGTTAAGCAGATTTCTCACGCTCTCGACGAACGACTCTCTTTCGTTGACGGCATTAAGTTAGGCGTTCTGGTAACTTTTGAGGATACCCAGTAATATAAGTTTAGCTTTTTTACCTGAAATTGTTCGTTTTTCCGGAAGAAAAATTTACGTTGCAAGGTTGTGACACTTGGGCAGCTTTGAGTGGAAATGCGAGGGAGGTTGATTATCAGATGATCCCAACTTACCTGAATTTCGTGTGCTCTCTACAAGCTCTAATAATGTGACACAGTTACATACTTTTATTGATTTCCGATATCTTGAAGTTTAATAGCTTGCAATTTATTTTCGATTATAAAACAACTACATTGGTAGACAAGTTTAAAACCGCAGTCCCTCAGGAGTAGTTACTATTAACTAACAGGGGGGATCTCCGGATAATTTCTGCCAAATCTTAGACATCAAGAGCAACATCTCTAAAGGATAGTAAATGGTAGTCAAAATTGTGGCTAGCTGTAGCAAGACTGGGTTTTTGGAATGTAGAGAAGTGTGTCGTCTCGCAGTTCTAGGAACTCGATTCAGTACCTACACAGTTTCAACCTACCTCACTTATCACCTTAATTACCTAGGTAGTTAGCTCCCCTCTGCTACCCGACTAGGCAAGGGACTCGTTACGCCTGACTAACAGTAAGTGTGAACTCGGCCAGTGCCACCATGAATCGGACCTTCTAACCAGTAAGCTGTGGCTGTGTATATAGATGGTTCTTGACCGATCGCTGACCGAGCCTCCCTCCCTAATTACGGTTTCTTTCACTTTAGTGCACGGTATTGAACCTCTCTCATTGTATCTATTCAATTTTATATCGCCGACCCTACAGCTTTAGCTGAATATAAACCCGATATTGTATTTGGCATTCATAAGATACCAAATTTTCGTGACCGGGGACCTTAACTATACTTATGATGGTGATATTACGTAACCTACTATTATTCTAATCATTCATGCGCATCTCGTTCTATTAACAATGCCAACTTATCATCATTCCATTTATTTCCCTAACTGTTTCCCGAGGTGTAGCTTATCATTACTGTGGGAGTAGTACTCCGTACTACTAGCACTCCTTATGTTTAGGGCGGAAGTTCTACAAAGTGGCGTTGTTTTCGTAATTCGTATATGTACAAGCACGCGCGGGCGTGGAGACTGCAGTCAACTCTGTAGTATCAAAGAACAAAAAATAATTAAGATCGCAAATGACCAACCTGTGTATGAAGACGCTATCATGTTCGCAGACTGCTATGATAACTATTATGACTTAGGTACCTATCCCGGAAAGAGCTCGCCGCCTTCTTGCTAGGAGGATATGATGTATTTTAAGCAAACTTTACTAAAGGTTTATAATAATGTATCGAATTTTCAAAAACTGAGAAATAAATAGAGAAGATTCTACGACTACCTCTATCTAGGTATGAGAAAAATAAGGGAGGCCATCGTTTAAGGGGCTACCTATTGAAGAGAAGACAAGAATCACAGCGTCGAAAACAATGCCATTCTGGGAAAATTTCTATTTCCTAAAGGGGTAGGTTGCAAGCTTCTTATTAGCCATCATGGTACCTACATTAGGTACTTCGATATAGGTAGACTAACTACCGAGACTCTATGCCAGGGCTATATCTATTTCATTCAGAGTCCATGGCGATATTAAATCTCACATCAAGTCTATATATACCTTCTTCAAATACTTATAGCAGGTATGAGGCATACAATGCACATGTACAAATGTATTTAAGGTTGGTTCTCGTTAAACCTTTTTCGGTTAGTTGCAGGTGGAAGGTGGATTCACTGTAGTGGAATTTATAAGGGTAGTGGCGTTTTGGCGGGGTGCCAAAACAACAAGCTAGATCGTTTTTTTTTTCTTACAAACTCTCTGGTCGGCGTGCTTGTATACTTCTGCCTTTACATAACTAAAGCATTGCTAACATGCACTCACTAGTGCAGCCCAATTCTTGGGTTGTCCTCAGGCTGCCCTCTGGCAATTTCCGAGTGCTTCAAGTTGCACCAAATACGTATGATTCTCCTGCCTGTGCTAGCCTCGTTGATCTGCTGCTAATACTGCTCGTTGCCTCTCAGTACTATCTCTTTAGGAAAATACGGATCATTTCCTACAAATCTTATTATTCAACGCCCATACCACCTCACTTACGAACTACAAGACAGACAGCCTAATGAGAAGTTCAACCGACTCCGAATTGTCCCTGCAGCCGAACTCTATGCCGATGTGCTCTCCGAAGGCGCGAGCGCCCCAAACTCCGAGGATGCGACACCAGCTCCCGATGCTGAGGATGCAGACAATGCCCTCCCTACAGGAGTCGAATACTCCCTGGTTGACCCGGAATCAGGTGCTGTAGTTGCTACTACCGACCGTGCTGAGATTGACGCCTCGGCGCGCCAGACACTTACAATATCTGAGATCGAGGCTTTGAAAAAGGACGGCACCGATGCGGGCAGAGCGCTTATTGCTAAACTCATGCTATCACACACCGCCATTGACCAGAAAACGGAGTATTCCCTAGCAAAATACAAGCTGTTAAAAACACGGAAATATATACGGAGGTTTTCCATACTGCCGTTAGATGTGCCGATGCTCGACTACTGGACTCTCGAGGACAAGGACCCCTCGAAGATCATGGACATGCGAGACGAAATGATAGCGCTGCTAGGGTGTTGGGCCAACGTACATTTTGGTGGGATAGATCCATGCGAAGTACAGCCTACGGCCAAAATAGATCAGGCGGGAGAAGAGGACACGAATATGGAGGAATCCGAACCAGTTCAGACATTATCGTCTCCTGGGCGTTGGCTAGTAATAGATGATACGAGCGGCCTTCTCGTCGCCGCTATGGCTGAACGAATGGGGATTCTTTACCCATCAGAGGCGGACAAGCTGAATCGGGAGCAGAAAGGGACTAAGCATTCCGGCTCTAAGAAAGCGGACTCGTCTAATGAACAAAAGCCTGCGAAAAAGGAGGAGGAAGATTCTACTCAGCCCCGTGAGCAGCAGAGCGTCGACACCGAAGCGAAGCAGGAAGCGGAGGGAGCAACTCAGCCAGAGTCTCCCCAAGCAACACACAAGCGACCCGCCGAACATCAATACCACCGCAGAGACGACACCATCCCATTCGCGCACGCAAACACAATAACCTGCATACATCCAAACTCGCAGCCCAGCCTCAGCTTTCTACGATACTTCGACTACGACATCACAAGCCCCACCTACAGCCCCCCTCACCACCCCCTCTCCAGACACCTCATGAACCTCTCCTGGCTGCAGCTCCTCGAGCCCGAGCTCGACAGCACGTACAACTCGCCGCCGCCCAGCGCGACGCCCGAGGAGATCTACTCGTGGAAGACGAACCGCCGCAGCAACTTCCACCGCAAGCGCAAGCGGTGGGCGCGCACGCGGCACGTCGTCGACGCCACGCGCAAGGGGGGCTTCTCGGGGCTCGTCGTGGCGAGCGCCATGGACCCCGTGTCCGTGATGCGGCACGCCGTCCCCCTGCTCGCGGGCGGCGCCCCCATCGCCATCTACTCGCAGTCGGTCGAGGCCCTCGCCGAGCTCGCCGACTGCTACAGCCTCGCGCGCCGCGCCGCCTGGGCCACGAACCCGCCCGCCGAGCTCGCGGACACGTCCCCCGAGGCCCGCGAGCGCTGGCCCGGCAACGAGGACTTCCCGCTGAACCCGTCGCTCGTGCTCGGCGCCTCGATCCAGACCAGCCGCGTGCGCAGGTGGCAGGTCCTGCCCGGGCGCACGCACCCCCTGATGACGAGCAGGGGCGGGGCCGAGGGGTACATCTTCACCGCGTGGAGGGTCAAGCCCGCCGAGGGCAAGGTGGAGGCCAGGGGCAATTTGAGGTCGAGGAAGCGCAAGGCTGGGGAGCAGAGCGCGGCTTGAGAATTATATATACGAGCATCTATCTATCTGTACGGAAATTGGGGTTAGAGGGCCGCCTACTCGTCGATGGCATTGGAGACGAGCTTTGTATTCTGCATATATAGACATGCATAAGATACCCTATTGGACATGAGAAGTCCCTCTCTTCACGCTCAACGGAGTTGTTTGCACTCGTAGCCCGCGGGCTAATTCGCCCAGTATTCTTAGGTGGGCTTGGAATAACAGTCTTAGTCTTATTTGATATAACGCTCATGCCTCCAAACTTTTTCCCTTCTCTATATTTCGACTACAAGGCCTTGCCCATGAACTTTCTCTTCGTAAAGCTTAACCACCACTTGCTCGGCTTTCCCTCTTCTGACCCTTCATATACCCGTGCCAGTAACCTCGTTGCAAGCTCTTGCCGCACTTGGGATAGGTACTGCCGTAGCTGTTCAGCGTCCTGGCGGTCCTGTGGCGCTTCGTAGATCTGCAGAGAGACACGGTCAGTTCATGGGCAGACAAAGAAACACAACCAAACACCGGGGAGGTTCTCCCCGCACGGTCCACAAAAACAAAACACAAACACACCTGGTTTAGGGGGAAGCCCGGGTCGCCGGGTATGGAGAAGTTGAGGTCGAGGGCGGTGTTCATGACCTCTTTAGTGGCCTCGCGGAAGCTGTGGGCGGGGCGGATCTTGCCGAGGCACTCGCTGACGAACAGGATGCCGTAGATGAGCAGGCGGTCGGCGGGGCCCTGGATCTCGAAGTTGCGGAAGAAGGTGTTGGCGCGGAACAGCGAGAGCACCTCGTCGAGGATGTCGTAGGACTCCGAGTCCGGGTCCGGCGACTCGGTGGCTGGCAGCGGCGGGTTCGGGGGCGGCAGCACGTACGCGGGCCCGCGAGTCTTGGTGCGCAGAGGGAGGAGCGGCACGTTGCCCACGAGGCGGGAGGTCGAGGGGTCGTCGTTGTTGAACATGGAGTTGTAGGCCTGTTTGGTTGGGGGGCGGTTGGGTTAGCGAAAAGGTTCAGAATGTAGCTATCTTGCAAGTGAGAATTTCATTCTGTTGTTTGCCAGCACTATCGTATGATCATCAGGCCAGCTCTCGGGTAACATCGTGGGCTATGCATCGAGTGAGAGTAGCCGAGATGTCTGCTGGTTTGTTCACATTGTGGTAGGCAAGGCCTGACAGCGGTTGACGGCGCATTGGATTGGGTGCACGAGCTGTTTCGGTGCATTCGTATGTATGGGAAGGTCGTACATACCGGCATCTTGTCAGAGGTTCGCCGCAAGGAGCTGGCGCTGCTCAGAGTTGTGTTCGGTTTATGTTGACGCTCGACTGCTAGTTGGTTGAAAGGCGAGCTCGGGAGTGCGCTACGTAGTGGCCTAGAGGGGCTCTCCTTGCTCTCTAAGACAAGGCTACCTACAAAGGCTATGGTCCAGATATCGGCTAGCGGGTCTGGGGCTGACGTCGAGAAATCGATAAGGAGATAGACGTCACTAGGTCGGATAAATCGCGGCTAGCTATAGCTGCCTACCATATGGTACCGTACAACTCTATATATGTACTGTGTGTATGAACAGTATATAGTACTATGTAGTACCCACATGCTTATTGATATATTTCCATTCGATAGGTACACACTCCAACATTGGTGCTGCTCCTGCCTTGCATCATTTTAAGATGACGCACAGTACCGTGTCTTGGCACCCTAGAATAGTGTGGCAAAGCAAAGCGGCTTGTTATGATGCTTGACCAGTCTAAGTGGAGTCTTGGCGGGGCTCGAAGTCACCTGCTCACGCGTGGTAGTGGCATCTCGCCCTTGAATACAGTAGCAATTAAGATAAAACCCCCCATCCAAGGCGCGTCTTCCCGCTCTCCCTGCGGACTGTTGTGTGTTGCCTGTCCCCAGTCCACCTGCCTCCCACTCTCTACCTCCGACCACTCGCGACCTCCCATCTGGCCGCCATTAGCAACGTGTGTTGCAGACTGATCCCACCTTCTCCCCGGGCGGCTAGATGTGCAACCGCATGTTTCTTACTTTAAGATCATAACCTAGCCAGTTAACTAAATTGTTGTGAAACATGAAAATTCATTCGCCCTTATAAAAGTGTGAAATCACCGCCAAGCTTAGCCCAGCGTGCACTCTTCCTTGTCCCCAAAATCTACAAGCTGCGATCTGCGATCTAAGATCTACAATCTGCAATCTACAATCTAAACCCATCCTGCCACCACATCCATAGCATCTTCTTGAGTGATATAGACGCTGCGTAATCCGTAGCCTTTTCATTAAACATTCAAACGAGTGAGTTGCAACACCCTTTTTCTCATCTCCACCGTAATACCTCAACCTTCTCTTTCGTGTTTTATTGGCACTAATGCCAGGCATAGGAAAGTCGTGCAGGTCCGGACATTCTTGAATCAAACTTCGATCAGCGCTATGATGGAACCGTCAAGCGCACCGATACCTCCAGGTAAAGGGGGTAGAGGGCGTTTGGTGCAGCGTAGATCGTGGAGGGGGTCGCAGTATCGGAAGCTGGTATACCCAGAGGTCGGGTCACTCTACGAGTGTCTAGATAAACATGCGGGCGTCCAACTTTACCTACGCCCACTCGTCTGGACAGACATGCACACGCACCTACTCGGCTGCCGCTTCGTGCAACGCCCTTCTCATACAACAACAATAACAACAGCAACAACACCACCTACGCCCCCCTCTTCATGTCCACAATCATCTTCACAGCCATCATCGTCATCATCACCACCCCAGCAGATTCTCAGGGCACCAAAGACCCTTGCCCTAGTTAATCGACAACTCGGTATTCTTATGGCCACGGACAGGTCTGCGTCGGCTAAGAATAAAGCCATGAGTACTATTCTTAGTTGTTTATATCCCGGCAGCCTCTCGGACTACACTGAGAATCTAAATTTGGATTTTGAGGTTGGCACCAGACGCTATCTCAGATCAGTTCACTGCCAGTTAGCATGGGGTCATAAAGATCCAAGTTCACTTTCTTTCGATTCTGCCACTACGCAAGCTGCAAGTCAAGCAAGTACCCCCTCGCTCTCTGCCATGACGCGGGCTACTCCCCTTACTACGCCCAGTTTAGCCTATTATTCCCACAGCCATCTTAATCATCTTAGGAGAATCATGTATCAAGTTCATGGAGGGCCGGACGGAACATTCAATCAATCGGGCCATCGGGTGGGCGTTATTCGCTCAAAAAAACTAAATGCTAAGAACCCGAACGAGGATCCTTACTTCCTCGCCATGATAATAGCGATGGCTCAAGGTTCTTCACACTGGAATATCATGGCTCGAAAATTCACGGCCCGGCTACTATCCGTAGCGGAGGATGAAAAGGCTTTCGTAGTATACACTGCGACGGTACCCTCGGGTCTCATCTCTAAATTCAACGATCCTTTCAACGCACCGACCAATGACTCTGATATCACAATAGAGTATACTAAAGTTCCAGTCCACCCTATTCTGGGATTCAGAGAGCGATTAGGCGAAGCTCTGGGCTCGGACATTGTGGGGGATCTTGATGCCGCCCTGGCGGATTGGGAAGACGGCAAACCCGAGCCAGCCCCACTGCTGGCCTTCAAGCCCAGCACACAAAAACGGAAGCGAGCAAAAGAAGCAGTGGACGACTATTTGACCACCAGCTTCAGCGAGAATCGCAATCCTCCTGACTTAAGGCCCCCGTTAAAGAGGAGACACTCACACAGAAAATCCCGACCGTTAGTGCAAGCGTCAGTCAACACGTAGTGATCCTTTAGCAAGAATGGGCATGCAATTGAGATGGAGTCACAGCCGAGGCATCTATAAAAGCTAGGTGTGAACTATTTGACTGCATTATTGGTGCATAGATCGGCGTAGTCTCGTATAGCGCGACTTCGAATACAGCGCTGCTTCAATTTGATTTCATCTTTGTTTTTTTTTCTTGCGGCGCAGGGGCAGGGGCACGGGTGGCTATCTCTCTTATATTTACTGATTCACATGGATTCGAAAGATGCTGGCTTTTCGCGTTGAAAATGGGTAGTATAGTTATCGGTTTAGCGGTCCATGAGTCACGATAACAATTTTACGACCTTTGACGCCACGGTTATGGGGTTTGGGGTGTAGCGTCTTGCAGGGTCTCAAAGGCTGAGATGGGCGTTTCGCGGAGCAGGATCAACGCCCTCAATCCGCAAGGATAGTTACCAATATATCTTTCTTAGAAATACCTTCTATTTGTTCCAACCCAGATTCCTATCAGTGATAGATATTGCAGAAAGGGAGCTGTTCTTTATTGACTTCCCAACTTGGCAATTACTAGCCTAGAGCGGGCTTCCGATTGGTTGGTCCATTAAAACTTATGTGCTCATGGGTAAAACAAATGCCCTGCACCAACGCCTGATTGGAGTTAATAGTTTCTATAAAACAAACTGCTTCTGCGCCTACTAACCATAGACAAACTCTCTGCGGAGGTTTCTTCGCCAATAGGGTGATGTGATAGATCACCTGGCCCGCAGTGGCCGTAGACTCATCCTCTAACGGTCGGCTAGATCACCATTTCATCCCTTTGTTTTATCAGAGATCATTCAGGTCCTATCCTCGCTTTCCTATTCTGCATTGACAAAGTTTGTGTATGCCCCCACGCATTCGCTAGCAATTGCAATAAAGGTATTTGTATGGGAAAAGAGGGAAATCGGGATACACATATTACCAACTAATCCAAACAATTTCCCCTGGAATAGCTTGTGATCTAAGGGCTACGTGAAAATATTTCAAGCTACCTATATAGAGAATATACGAGGGGCACATTCGTTCAGCTTCATTAACTAGCGAGTAAATGGGGATACTTTTAGGTATATAACGAGATGTCTTATGCCTTGCATGTTACACCCTATCCATTCGACACACTACTAATCGAGAAGTGTATACCTAGCCAGCGCAGTCTATTAGGCTACATAAGGCGGATTCTTGTAGAAGCTAGCATAGCTGATCTTTCTTAGGTTTTTATATGTCTATCTACGCTTGGATTCTTAGTTATTTCTTCTTAGCTAATAGTATAGTCCCGTTTTATGAAATGGTAGAATTGCTGCACATCCAAGCGTCTAGACCTCAGTATATGACCGTTTACGGGCTCTGCTTTAACACATGCTTGCAAGCTACAAGCTCTCAGCCGCTGAATTAGCATAATGTGTATACCTTCAAGAAAATCGATAACTGTTGGGAAATAGAGTAGTGATGCCCTCGACCGAGTGGTGTAACATACCTCCCCCTTGCAGCCTGTTATGAGACAATATTAAGCGACTTGCATCGCAAGGGGTATTTTAGAAAGAGTAAACGTGAAGTCTATATAACGACGATGCTTTTTTATTTTTAATATCCGAAGGTCTCCCGTTCTTCATCCGCTATTACACATCATAGCAGAGATATTGATTTTCGCACGAAAGAGAAAGAAAACGATATCAGTTGACCATTATTGAAGCAATATTATATTACATTACATTGCATCATCCATTATTTCAACCGGGCACAACCATCCAAATCCTCCACTACTAATGGCCACTATGTCCAACACCACCAAATGTTCTCTATGTGGCTGGACCTATTTCAACAACCGTTTCATCCTTGATGGCAATGGAAGACTACAGAAGTGTCGCCACTGCGCCGGGACTGCGGCGATTGATTTCTACCCAGTCTGCTTGGGAAGTCGTCACAGGTGTCCGGTACCATGGGAAATGTTCACACCAATATTAACGCAAAGATACTGCAATGCATGTACCAATCGCGGGCCGCCTCCGATCCTTCCTGACGGGGCAAGATCAGACTCGGCGCCTTACACGGTCCATTGGAAATCAGGGTATCCTATTGGAATACACGACGCCGAGCCTTTACATAATCCATTATCGACGCCAGACCATGCCAGAAGTAGTGCTGCAGGTCCTTCCTCCCTGAGGCCGAGGCCAAACCCCGACCAGCAATTGTTTGAGTCATTGCTCCCCTTACAACACGCCGACCCACAGCACCCAGAGACCAGGGACCAACTGAAATCGCTATTGACAAACTGGTTGTTGTACTCGCGTCCGGAACACAAAGGCCCCAACCCCGGGCAATGTGTGAACTGCTTGGCCCCGATTGCGCGTGCATTAGGGAAAGCTTTCTGTGCGCTGTGCTGTAATGGTAGCATCCCATCCAGTTATGAGAACTTCACAATATGCCGATTTTGCAATCGGCTGAGGTGGACGGCCGAGTTCGAGATATCAAAAACTGCTGGGACGCCCCCGGAGACGTGCGATGAGTGTCTGGTTAGGAGAGGGGACAATTGAACTGTCACTCATAATGCCCCCCATCGCGGTTTCCCCTCCACCCGTTAAGATGGTATCTTTATGATACAATGTATCACGTTTATTAGACAGTTTTACCAGGAAGCTAGAGGTATTAAATTGTATTCTAGTTCGAATATTCGTTACATCTATAAATCGCCTCGTTTTACTCATAAACTACAAGTTAGTATCTTTTAAGTGCCAAGGTCCGCTTTGTTGCGGAGCAGTTGTTGGGAAACGCCTATGACGAAATATTACCTAGACAACTTGGCAACTAACGGGACAGAATAGACGTTCATGTTGCTTGTAACGTGGCTGGGTCATAGTCCTTTGTACAAAAGGTACAAGACACGAAGTTGGTGATATGATTAGTCCTCGAAGCTTAAACTGGCAACTCGCACGGCCTGCAGCTGCGACACTTCTTCATTAATTAAATCATTATATTGTATAAAAAGTCTAAATGGAAAATTCAAAATATTAATCACTAAATTTTTAATTTCTGCTTTATTTAATGCGGTTTTTTTTTTTTTTTTTTAAAAAGAAAAGAGTATTTGAAGTGTTAAAAATAACTAGTTTTATTATAAAGTAGATATTGAAAAGGGGTTAGTTTCATGGGGGGGTTACCAAAGCTTCTCAACTAGGAATTCTATAGGACTGCTTAATTTGCAGATTCTCCTGCATGCAGCACCACCTTCATCCATTGCTCAAGTATAGGGTAGCAATATTGCGTAGCAGACCCAAGTTAAGAGCGAGCATCTCCAAAAATAGAAGTGCCCAGCTGCCACAGATTAGCTGAGCCTTCTATAACCGAGCTATCTCTTTAACACAAGATCAGTATACGACCAGTAGTAGCAGACATTTTACTCTGTGAGTCGTTGGAAGATCTCGCAGCATGCAAACCAGATGTGGGGGACAAAACAATTACCGAAGAGTTCACGGCCGACTGTCTTATTAGCAATCAAGTCAAAGCCAAGCTATTCAAGGAGGTTAAAACAGTTGAGGCCGGTTTATATGCCTAGAGCGTTGAAGATATCCTTTCCCTCACTGGCTTCCAGGAGAAATGCGTCGCTGAAGGTATAGATAGTGGATAGTTCTACGACTACTTCTATCTTGATCTCGGAAGCCATTTAGACGTTAAGCGTTTTGAGAGAAGCTGACCTTCTAGATCGATAGGGGGGACCGAAGGTCCCTTATATATAACCGAATCCATAGATATAACCACCTTATAGGTTCTGTTCACTTTATCACTTGATACTCTTACACGGAGGAGGTCCTGTCTGCCCTACTCTCAGTCGTATTATGACAGTGCGAGTGAACCTGCACTAGAAAGTAAGGGGGATGTATTGATTAATTAGGCTTAGGCTTGCAAGCTTGCGTTGAGTTTTCCTATTCAATCCTGATAGCCCTCTTCGAGGGCTGCTCGAAATGACTATTTAGGCAAGTTCTCTACACTAAATCCCACTTACTGCGTTGTTCTTCAGGATTATTGAAGCTAGAACCTACTGGTCAGGTCTCCAAAGCGCGGTGTGTGCCAATCACACGTTCCGTTTTACTAGGCGGTTGCGGCGATAATTCCTGCCTTTGATTGTCGCGTTGTCAGCGAAAGGCTTGAAGTCATCGTCGCGGATCTGATCGATGACGAAGACATATTTGCGCTAGGCATCTGCGGTTCGGGCCTGGGATTTGTATTGTTTATAGACCGTCGCGGTCATTCGGACACTGCCACCGTAGTCGAAAGTAAGTTCGGGAATGCCTTGTTCGATTAGGTCGTCAACCTGATCGTCGGCCAGGTTAGAGTTCATGCGTACGATCGCATCGCGGTAATCGACGTCCCAACGACATTTCATGCAGGTCTAACTCAGGCTGAAAGAGATATAAATCCTCTAAGAACTTCTAACCCGCGCGCTACGTGTGATTACCCGTTTGACGAGGACACCATTTCATCCGTAGCCCAGTGCCATTAAATCACCAGCACTAGAAATACATCGAAAACAATAGCGTTATACAAACACCACCAAGAGAGCTAAGGGACTGTCATAGCCATGTTACGTAGACTCGTGCCTTACCAGTATGTCGTCTAAGGCTACCAAGCAGCGTGCAGAATCGTCAGTTGTCACCAAGAATTGTGTTGAGGCGATCCAAGTTTCGTCAATGCCTTACAGGTTCTGTTTAAACACCAATATAAGACGACGTCGAGGGTTATATTAAGGGGCTCGAGAACACTTGCTTCGTAGGCATTTCGCAGTATTTCTACTTTTATGTTCCGCAGTCCCAGCCCTCCCTTCGCCACATCGTAGCAATATTTCATAATATGGCCACCAAACTGATCCTTAATCATGAACCATTAACACTCGAGCCGAGCTAGCATGTACCAGACACTGACGAGTATTATCACACTTGATGTAAACTATAAATTTACGAATATTTTATAGATAAACATGAGTTATAGAGTAACAAAAAGGAAGAAGCTTTAAACGATAAGTCACGAGCTTTCTCTAGTCAATACTAGTTGCTGTATAAGGCATAAGTCATACATCCCTACAAAGTCAACTCTATCCCTTTGCAAGAAGAGAATACTCCTCGGAATATTTAGGATCAGTCTAATCGGGTCAACCAAGTCTAGATTGAGTCTCGTATGTCCTAAACAATCAAATAACGTTGTTAAAAAAACGCAGGAAATTCTGAAGTAAGCAGTCAGGTAACAAGGATGATATAATCAGTTATCGTAAACAAACCTTTTCGAGTAACCAATACTCCTTGCTATAGACACCCTTAATCCTATTAGACTAAAAATTCGCCCTCATCCTTTATGTCTATAAGTAGTAACCTACTGTCGCCCCTTTACATGGTTAATCAGTCAATATCTCGTACTATCTGCAGATAATAATCACCATCTTCGGCAGCAGGGATGTCAAAACGCCAGCGAGAAAAGCAGCCATCAAGGCATGTATCCCACGATCTTATAAGCAGCTTACCTATAGAGCTTGAAGAAGGCGTCTTTAAGGAGGTAGCGAAGATTCCGAGTTTGATATGGCTTGGATTTGGACCGGACAAGCGACGTGAAGGGAAGACAGAACGTCACAACGCAACGTTTGTCTGGAAGAACACACACCCATTCACTAACGAGGAAATAAACACGTGTAGAGCTTTCCGAGCGTCGCCCGCCCTTCGCCAAGGTCTCAGCCTGGGCGGCAGACAGTTTGATCCAGAGAGTGCCCACAAGGCCGACCCGATGTACGTATCATTGAGTCTTTCGCAACCTTCAACTCATTCATCCTTCTCTTGATTATTCTTCTTTCCGGTATCTTGCTCGCTGTCACTGTCAAGAATCTGAAACCGTATCAAGAATTCCTCGCTTTCGGTGAATAATTACTAACACGCAACACCGGGAAGATCATCCGACAAGCGCCTGAAGGGACAGCGTAGCTCGGCCGGAGAATCCGCCTCCAGCAGCTCTCGTGTGTCTCGGAGCTCCAAGACAAGCAACAAGTCCATCGGGCCGAAGATAAGAGACGGGAGCGACTGGTTGTTCCTAGATAACTACATCGCGATCTGGACCCGTGCCGCGCGGGGCGACCTCTCCAAGCTCCCAGTGTGCAAACCCATTGCCTCCGCCCGTACTTTTGTCCTGCGGCTGCACGATCTGTACGACGGGATATCCTGGGTACTAACAAATCCGTACGGAGGCTTGAACGCGCGGCCAACCAACGACCCAAGCGAGCTCACCCACAGGCAAGCACCGCATTTCGCCGTCCGGCAGGGCATCTATACGTACCAGATGAGCCACATCCTCGGCTAGCTCGTCGACCCCTCGTCTGAGTTCACGGATCTTAAGATACTTGTGGGCGAGATACTCAAGGATGCTAGACTTTGCGATTTCGAGGAGATCGAGGTTACACTTAACGAGGACTTGGACTACGGCATAGACCCTCACGGTGACCTGCGACACCCCCCAAATGATGAAGTGCGAATCCGCCGTCTCCAGGCAGAACTTGACACATGGCTATCGATGCACATCGAGTGGGTCATTGAGTTCTTCGAGTCTGGCATGGGCCATATAGTAAAAACCTTCTCGAGGTTCGGGGAAATTTTCTGCCGCTGGCTGAGCACCTGGCTAGGGAAGCAATGGCTCAATAGCACGGAGGCAGGTAAAGCGTGGCTTCAGTCAGAGTACGGCTGGCAGTGGCTCGTCTGGACCAAGTACGGGCTGGATTTCCTCGAGAGCCCCGAGGGTGTTGACTGGCTCAGTGACGAGCGGGCAGCTCGGTTCCTAGGATCGGCTTACGCAAGGCATTGGGCCCAGCTCGGAAAGGCGCCAACCGAGAAGGGAGGTGCTGATAAGATTCGGAGGAGAGCCTGGTATTATACGGGGGCTGGCTATCGGTGGTACAGTCACAACTGTCCTAATGATATCCCCCCCAAATCTACACTCAGGGAACCGGAGTGGAAATCTCAACCCCATGAAGCTCAACCTACTCGATATCCATTCCATACAAACTTCGGGTACAATCCACGCCTCGAGAGAATTTCAGACGTGTTCATTAACATTCCAGAGACGTTGTGCTTCGTTAGATATCGTAGTGGTTACGATCCTAAAATAAAAGAGAGAGCATAGAGCTAATCGGGTTGAAGATGCAAAGTCATGTTGTCACCGCGGAGGCGTGGCGTCTGAAAGTTAAGCATGATAGTTAATCGTGTGTTACTCTTTACTGTAGGTAGTATTTTAGATAGCTCATCGCTGTATTTATTTTTATTCTTCCCTCTGCTTTTCGAGCGGGATGGGGCAGGCTTGGTAGCAAGTACTCTTCCGTAACAGCGAATCGATACAGGATGCCTGCTTGCAAAAAGAATATTAGACTTGTGGCCAAGAATCCATAACTGCGCTTGTAGAGCAACGCGTATCGCGTTACCCCAGATAATATAAGCATATTAGAAAGATAGGTAGAAAAAAAGGAACGGTGTATAAGGGTATCATGTGAGTACAAGTCTACGGACGCCAAACCATCAAAGACGCCAAGAATTGAGCAAGCAACTGCTATCAGCTCCTCCAGATGTTCACAACAACCCTAGATTCCAAATCATCCAAGTCCAAATTGCGCCTCTTGCTCCATTGGCATGGGAGTGGCTATATTCAACCCCGCAATCCCACCCTCTTCGTCGTCGATAGCACTCAGACTTAGATTCACCACGTTCGCATTTTCGGCACCCATTCGCACCGCACTAGGTGTTGGACTAGGGACCGCAGATGCGCTAGTTTCAGTAACGAGAGCAGGTGCAGAGGTTGACTTTTGGGTCCGGTAGAGCGCTGCGTGTTCCTCACGCTCTTTCATGAGCTTCCTCTCGGCTTCTATGGCTTTGTTTCTCCTATCTTCGACCTCCTCCCTCCTCACTACTCTTCGTAGGCCCTCGGATGCTTGGATCAAACCATCAATACTTATTGCATGGTTGGTCATCTGGTGGTTGATGTAGGTGTAAACTGCGGCGGGGGTATCGCATTGCAATAATTGCCGTTCGTTTAGTTTCAAGAGCGCCAGGGCAACTTGAAAAAGGAAGGTAGACCCATCACTAATGCAAAGAACAACGTCCCATACGCGGAAGAGGGCTTCGGCTGAGAGACAATCTGTGAAAACGCTCAGAAACCATTGGAATGTCAAAGCCTCGAGCTCTATGAAGAGGCTCTCTAGATGCTGAGAGAGCTTTGGAAGTACTGCTGTGACATATTGTCGCAAAACGTTCTGGTCTGCACGGGATGCAATTAAGCTATGGTCGTAATAGCCATGAGGTAAAATGAACTCGATTATGGAAACCAAGACCCAGAACGTATCCTCCGTAGATGGCATGATCAATAAGAGATTGGCTGTAATAAGATTCATGCCTTGGCAGTATCCAACTTCGGGGTTCCGCCGAGCATAGGCTCTCAATACCTCGCTGAGTTTGGCAACTCCTGGGCCTCGGCGGAAGAAGATATTGTCCGTTAGTGTCCTATGGACATCCATCTCAATCTGCGAGATTACTACTGGGTCGTCATCTTTGCTGGGCCTCGAAACAAGATCTTCATAGTGCCCTGGTATACGTATCGAGAGAGCACCTGAGCACTCGCTCCATATTTTAGGGCGATTGGCAACTGGGATGCCACCGAGCACAAGGGATCGAAATTCGTTCCACTTAGCTCGGCCAACTTTGCCTTTGACTCCTAGATCAGCGATGCCAATTGTTTCCCCGTCTGTAAGTTTCGCTTCAGGGATCATGACGGGTGCCTTTTGGAAGCGAGCCTCCGCGGCGGCGGTAGCGGCGGCGGCAGCAGCCTCACCCTCTCTCCTGCGCTCTGCCCTAACCTTCCGTAAAAATTCATTCCACCGGATGGATTTCTCTCGTTGTAATGCATCATGGACGTCGCTTAACTGCTTCAATAGAAGTTTCACAGGCTCAGTATCTTCATAAACAAGTGTCGCCGATGCCTCTTCGATTGCCTTGGTAGTTGCACTGCTGTTTAAAGTCGTCGTAGTACTGGGTGGTGGTACAAAACCACGATTATTGGTTGTGATTAAAGCTGGCGACTTCGGTGGTTCATTACCTTCAAGAACCTCCAAGCTAGAAGTAGCAATAGGGGTATGTGAAAGAAGCTCAGTTGGAACAGTAGCAATCTTCAGATAGTCCTGCCACCTCTTTGGCTGCCCCTGTTCCACTACCTCTTCGGCGGAATTTGGTGTGGCTGGGCGATCATCACTTGCACTTCCTCGAGTCGAGCTTGCGCTATCGTTAAGCGAATGAGGCGAAATACCAGATCTTCCACCGGTCAGCATCTCTGCCCGACCACCACGTTTCATCTGAGCTGCTGCCTGTGCAGCCTCTCGTTGCCTCGTTTTCCGACGCTGATCATAGATGAAACCAAATTTATCGGTCAGATACTCAGCATTATTGAAATTATTATAAATGTGCGTTAAGGTGGGTGGTTGCTCCTCGGGGGAGAAAATGGTATCCATCTCAACCGGGACGTAGTTGTCTGGCCTCGTGTCTGTTGGGTTGTCAGGAGACGTTCCCAGGCCTTCCCTCTGTTCATAGTGCTGAGACCGCTGAGCTAGAGTCATGGACGCAGGTGTAGACCTTCGCATAGACATTAGGGCTTTAGGTCCAGGCTGCGAAGAGTTCGCACGAGCCGATGCGCTCGTCTTGTTGCTTGCGGCCGAAGATGTTCGCAAAGACCCACTTTGTCTCAAGGAATCTGAGCGCCCCCTTAGAGAGTCGGAATCGCCACGCGTTGAAGCCCTGCCAGCAACAAGTTGCAAAGCCATACTAGCAAGCGAACCAGAAGGCTTCCTCGCCCCTTGCCCAGAGTAGATGCTCGAAGCTCGACTAGAGCTTTGGGTCGACCCAGCTTCGGGCGGGATGAAAAGGTCTTCCTGGATAGGTGGTCGTCGATCACCCGACACGGGCACTCGTATGGCGGTCTTAACCCCCTCCCCGTTGATGCTTGCAGGTCTGCTAGTCTTCCTGCCCGTGCCAGTGCCCCAGATGTAGTCCTTCAGAGCCTTTATGGTTCCCTTGTTTTCCTTGAGTGTGTTATGTCTATTGGCTCTGGGGCTGGTCTCGGTCCCGTGACCAATGCCTAGGCCTGTATATGAAGTGGCTTGTGATAATGGATCACACATTGCATCACTCATCATACCCGATAACCCTTCTTCATCTTGACCCCATTTTAACTGATCTTGGGCTTTTAGCTCTTGCTCTACCGTACGTAGCTTCTTTTCCAGTTCTAGATTTGATAATCCACACTCTAATACTATTTTTCTTAGGGCTCTCTCGCGCGCATCAGCCCTTCTCCGCAGACTCGACAACTGCAGGTCGCGCTGGGCCAAGTCTTCGGCTATCTGGCGGACGAGATTGACAGGACCATATTTATCCAGCAGGCGCTCAATATGTTCGCGCTCAGCGAGGTGAAGGACACCGGGGATCTTGCGCGCAGCAACAGGAGTATCTTCGAAGAGGGCATGGCGCGGGGTTTTGGTGGTCTCAAGGGCGGTCAAACTCTCGACGATAGACGCGGCATCGGGCTGGCAATTCGATAATTGCCTTGGATCAGGAAGAGCGGTCTCGGCGCGCGTGTCTGGTATCAGTGCCTGGTCGTGTTGGGTCTGCTGGGGGGAGAATGACGGGAACGAGGTTAGCGACTTGTCCGAGGTGGCGACTGATGATGCAGAGCTGGAGGGCTGCGAGGTCAACTTTCGCGATCGCGACTTTGCACGGCTTGTGTATCCTCTATTGCTCCTCGTAGAGGCGGATGACAGCTGTGAGGTGCTCCTTTCCAGAGGTGCAGCTTGCTCGGGCTCCATGTCGCATCACAAGTCAGCATCTCGGCTTTGCGCCTTGGTCGTGTTGTCGCTAGTATGATTGATGCTTCAGAGAGCTACCGGTGGGGGGGTTCGAGTGGGAAAAAATAAAGAGGCACACTAAATGCACAGAAACCAGAGAAACTAAGGGGTGGAGGACAAAAAGTAGAGAGAACGACACGAGACAGCTGGAGACAGATAGACAGCAGTCTAGAGTTTAGGGCTGCATCTAGTCTATCTGCCTAGGAGGTAGGTACCAAGGTAACAAGCACGTGCGTCAAGCAGGAGGTATGATGATGTATTCTATATGCGTGCGGGAGGTTGCACAGCACCTAAATTAGGTGGCATACCTACCTACCTACATATACGGTAACCAAGACTGAAACACGGTAGGTACCTAGGTCCCATTAGTTACAACCCGTTAAGCTAAAAGCCCCGCTAGTCACTCGCATCGGTATCATGCCTTAGGTAGGCTTATGTAAGACTTAGCTAGATCCATACAGGCATCAGAATGCCCATTCATTAATACCCTTGTGTCATGCAGCAAGCTCGACATCATGATTACAGCGAGGAAGTGATCTAGTCATGCTATCCTAGGTAATAGTTACTACTTACGAGCGACGATACTACGCGTCTACGAACTCAGAAGCAATTGTTGTAAAATGTAAGTATCGCTTAGAGGAGCCTTCTAAGCAACCCAGATAGAGTTTGCAAGAATATCAGATGCGCCGGAGTAACCTAACCACAAGAAAGATTGCTAGTCCTACATAAGAGGTACGACAGCTTTGAGACAGAGAGCCAACCAACCATTCAGGAAAAGTCACAAATCAAGAACACAAAAAAACATGGACAAGATCTGACGTCTTCAATATTACAACGTGGACAAATGAATAGAAACTAAACAACAAATCGACCAATACAAATAGCTAGGGGGGAATACAAAACGTTACAATAAATGAGGGGCTTCTTCGTGGCATATCATACCAGGTACAACTTTATCACTTGAATCCTTGCAGTACTGTCAAGACACACTTCGGAAAAACTTACCCACAGGTGCAGCGTCGGTCTTTAAAAATTACAAGTCCACGCCCTCTTATTTTTTCGGATGCTGGAGAATCAAAATATCGCGGTGGTGGATAGAAACTGAATTGACCGTCAGCCTTTCGACGAACCGGAAATCTTAAAAAAGAAAGGAAAAAAAGAAATTATGTAAGATGCAAGCAGACTAATCCTCTAGTGAATGATAAGCATATAGTTAGAGGTTTAGTATAGGTAGAAGAAGCATGGAGACAAGGATGTGTGATGCGGTGCAAGGCACCATTCCTGCGGGAACAGCAAGCAAGGATAGGTATCTCTGTTATATGTAAAACCATCAAGCCACAAGGTGCAAATATGGCACTGTCATGCCTGAGTCAATTTTTTAACGCCCTACAACAAGGTAGAATCCCTTGGCTATGTGAGTCTTGTTTCATCCTTAATCTATCATTATTTATCTAGATAGAGGAGTCATACAGAGTATATTACAGCCTCTACCTAAGCATACCACCAAAATGATATAGATGGGAACCTTTCAAATCGCATGTAGCTACCACCTTTGTTTTAGGCACCTGTCGTCATCATATGCAGCAAATAAATCGCTGGTTCTGTGAATACTTGTACCCAGCCACAAACTTCCTTCCCGTTGTCGGAATAAAGGGGTAAATTATGAGGCTTGTATTAGACATAGTAATCATGATATCCCTATGGCAATTATAGCGTAAACACATAACTCCTATTCGCCCAGCAAGGGATTGACTTGCGATCGTATCCCTGTTCGATTAAGGATCCTAGACAATCAATCGATGGTGAGACTTGAGTAAAGATAGGTAGGTAGGTACCTATTGCGTAGCCTACTAACCCTACAACAATGCATGTATTATCGGCTTATGCCTAGTCACAAGGCGACAAAGCTAGGAATATTTCAGCAGTCTTAAGGCCTGCGGTTGACTTATTACTAAGTTTAATATAATAATACAGGTATCTTTCGCAGCCAGCAGAAGACATCGCATCGCCTGGCGCGTCAATAACATCGTGGCACATACAGCAATACTAACGATTCCTTCTGGTCATACCAGTCATCTAGACATTGTGCTGTAAAGTATGGGTAAATCATGGCCCCCGGCGGAGAAACTCATCCGCCTCATCAAGGTCCTCTTGCCCACCTTAAAAAAAAAATTCGCTAGGCCAACCGATATGCTACATTACACAATAAAGGCGTGGAAACCCAGATTACATCAGCTATGCCAAAGTAGTCAAAATGGAAGGTGAAAAAACAGAAGAAGAAACGTGATTTAACAGAAGTAAAAACAGCGTGCTAAAAACGACAGAAAAAAAAAGGATAGAGAAGACAATGTTTCAAATCGCAAGGAAATGGTATCGTTGACGTCTTAGGATATGAAGATCCCAAGGGAAAATTCGGTATGAGAGTAAGGTAAAAAAAAAACGTGTCAAGTGTAAGTAATCGAGGGTCAAGTCGTCATGTGCGGGGCCGCGGACCAGGAAGTCCGGGAGAGAAAAAAAGGAGAAGGAAAAAAAGAAAAAGAGTCGTTGGTCTATGCCGTCAGAAATGTGCAGCCGATTTTTTTACTCTCGCAATGCAACGAAGGGGTATCGTGTAATCACAAATCGTATCAATGCGTGGGCCGTTTTTCGCCCCTCAACATGTACCGCCCATGTCGTGGGGTCCAATTATCGAAAATCAACGTTTCGCGTTCGGATCGTCAGGCGTTTCGTAAGGAAGAAAGGGAAAAAAAATTTGGTGTTTGGTGGTCGGTCTATATATGCATAATCCAACAGTCTTTTTTAAATGATGTTTGCAATGCTAATCCTCTCGGTGCTCCGGCTGCTTGGACCGCCTCCACCAGGTGCTGGACTGTTTTTAGTACTGTCTGGACCCGTGGCACTACTTCGAGGAATGCTTGCCGTTTGCTCCATTACGATTGGGGGTAAGGTAGGTGTTGGTAGTGGTGCTGTTGCCAGCCCATAGTTTGGTATTGCGCTTGGTCCTAGTGTCGGTCTCAGCCCTTTGACAAGTTCGAGTAGATTATCCCAGCCGCCCCAGTCTTGCCGCTCATCGACCGTCAGACCCGTGCGCTTTTCAACCGCTACGATTCCTCTAACCGTTGGCGGAAGAGGCACAGGGGGGTCTCTCTCTGCCCCTCCCCAAATCCACGCAGTTTCGGTATTAGCTTGCATGTCTGCGCTAACATAAAGCAAGAGTTCCTCGTCTCTCAACAAGGACTCCTGCACAGCTCTATGGTCTATCGGAACGTGGTGTGGGGGGTATCCGGGAATCGCCGGGCGAGGCAGACTATCTGCAGCTTCATGTTGCTTAGAACGCAACGTGTGGACAAAAAACGATAGGTAACGCCCACAGGCTACTGTGATGTCCCTCTTTTCATGGACGGACTTGAGTACTCTAATACAGGTTGTTGCTTGTTCCTTAAACCCGGCCAAGAGTAGAAATAGTGTCGAGCGGAAAATGTGCGTCACGAGAAGAGCGCTTGCTGAATCCGCAAGGCTTGCGCTGGATCGCTCCATTAAACGAGCCGTCTCAAATGCTGTGGATGTACATTGGTCGATGGCTTCAATACGAGCCTCCGGGGGCGTTGCCGGAGTTAGATTATGTCGATGTAAATGTAGGCGTGCATTTAGAAGATACGCAAGCGGCATGATGACATGAGGTGCAATGGTTTCTAAGCTATTAGTGTCCAGTATGGGGGGAAAGAGACCTTGACAAGCCGTAAAGTGACTGTCGAAGGTCGCAAGTCGGGGTCGCTCTATCGTCGAAGCAGAACATGCTTTCCTCAACCCGGTAAATGCTCGCACAACATTGATAATCGCGTGGAGAAACTGAGTGAGAGCCCCATGAGTCGGCATCGGCCCTTCAGTTTCCAGTAGATGGTCGTCACAAAGCTCGGGGAGCCCAACATCGCAGTCGGCGTCGTCGATCATATAGGGGCGACCCATTTCTAACGCCAAGGTCCGGTCGAATATATAGACTGCCCACCAAACCCGTCGCCGCATATCTGCCTCCACTCTCGAGTGAATTCTGACTTCTAGATGAAGCTCCAAGTCCTGGGCACATCGTACCGCATTTCCTAGCCACTTCCAGGCCGCAGATTTCAGGTTCATCTCGTTGAGGGCGATCCCTAACAAGAATATACTCCGCACATCGTCCAACACGTAGTCATTAGCCCACGGATCCATAAGTTTCCGCGATGCGTCCATAAATTCGGTGGCCTGTAATGTGCGATCGGGTACCTGATCAGAACTAAACAAAGATCCTACTGCCAGAACAGCAAAGAACATGGCCAGCCAGGGAGAGGGGACATGGCGTAGGTCGTTGCTCTGATACAATCTATCCACGTCGTGTTGGAAGGATGGCCAGTAGATTATCGGCGTCATGACGTGAAAGGCCGCATAATACGAGTGAAGAAGCTTGTCCACGGTCAGCTTGGCTGGCAAAGGTGGTCGGCCCTGATCAAAGACTGCAGACTCCGGTGGCCATGGCCGATATGGCGCCGGCGGTTTCAAGAGACCCTTAGACACGTTGCGAAAAGGCACCCTCGCTCGTGCATGGTCGTGTATCACCGACGCTCTTCTCCTCTTCCGCGGTTCCGAATTCAAGTCGGGCAGGCGAGGCGCGATCTGCTCTGTGATGTCAAGGCTAATGTCCATATGTTCTCCACCCACGCGCTCAGCCAAACTGCGCTTTAGGCTGATGTTCTCTCTCCGTACTCTTTCCACCTGCTTCTCCAGATCTTGCACTTGTTTAATAGACGACATTCGGCGGTTGGTCTCCTTTGTGAACTGGCATTTGACATTGCGACTGGAGCACTCTGAACAACTAGTCGTCTCCGTAGCATCACATTTGACCTTCCTTTCCCGGCAAGCATCGCAGCTAGACCAACACATGACGTAGTTAGTGGAGGCTCGAGCCAGGAACTGTTAAGACGATGCCGGAACCCCAACCTTAAGTTACGAGAGGGCCTAGGTGGCATGCCTGGGTAGAATACGTACCTGGGGTCTTTCCTACGTTGTCGATATGCCCGCTTCTGCGCCTGAACGTTCGCCGATAGTTGCGCGCTTGAAAGCCCCGGCGTGCTCACCACCGACTCACCGGAAGCGAGGGATTCCCGTCCTATCATCGATCCCGCCGTCACTGGGGTGAACGGCTGGAACGAGGATTGGCCAACCGAAGGTAAGGGCGGGATCCCTATGGGTTGAGGTGTATGCGGAAGGGTTGTCCTGATGTTTGGCGCCATTAGATTGTTGAGGTAGTGAAGCTGAGGCCGAGGTGAAGTAGCCGAGGAAACTGAGGAAGAGTCGTACGATCGTGTCGGGGAACGAGGGAATAAGTTGTGAGAAGAAGCCGCCATCATCGAGTCTTCGACGTCCCAACCCTCGGCAGGTTGATGTGGCTCTACCTCCAATGACTTCCCAGCGAAGTGAAAGGCTGAGATCCCCGGATGAGCTAGAGCAAGCATACAGGCTGCTAAGATTTGCGACTGGTCGAAAATGGTCGAGGTTAAGAATGGCTTGCTTAGGCCTACGCGCCTGTATTCAACCTAAGGATGTTGGGCTACGCATAAATGGTACAAACCCGTTACGAGGGCCTGAGGCTACCTCGCACCAGTTGCCACGAGAGCAGAGTCGTTTTTTCGAGCAAATAATATTCGGCGCTCGGTTCAAGTAGTTTCGATCTTCAGTGCTGTCCGACTGCAATGTTGTCGTACCTAGTTTCTTGTCTTCCGCGCCTAAGTCGTTTCCAACAGAACCCGATCCAGAATTCCCAAGTTTTCTCCGCAGATATATGCTTGGTTAGAAGAAGGAAAATCGTAACCACGAAACCAGTTATGCCAGATGCATTTAAGTGTTCAGTATCTAGGTTGACAACTCTCTAAGAACAACAAGAAGTACATTCCGGATATGTCGTAGATAGGAGGAGGTTTGGCGAAACGAGAAGGGCGAGGGCGAGCAGAGTGTTCAAGTCAGGCAGTGTGACGAATGGGCCATGAAGGTCGAGATGCGTTGTTGCAAGCCGCAAGAGGCCGAGACGGTGATGGGGAGAAAGCAGTGAATATGGAAAAGACTATGATTTGAGAGGGAAGAGTGGGTGACGTGACCTATGAAGTCGAGTTGGTCCACAACAGGCCAAGGGGAGGCAAAGAGGAGCCGATACAGGTAGGTACTTAACATCGAACTAAGAAGTCCAGCATCTGCCCTTGTCGTAAACCAGAGCAGAAATCGGAAATATACTGTAATAATATCTAGAGGGGGAATCCTTCAACTGTTCTTGTAAATAACCCCTGCAATGGACCACAGGGCACCGAGCAGGGCTAGGAGGAGTGAAGTCTCGATACCAAGCCGCTAAACCAACGTGTTTCGAGCGAAGGTGGGCCCCAGTCCGGCCCTGACCTCGAACGGATTGATCCCTGAACCCATGGACCATGCTAGTGTACTAGCAGAGCAAGCCGTGGTGATGGCGGATCGGGTGTGGTGGTTGCTTCTGTGTTGGTGCTGCGCGAGCGCAAGCGGCGTACCATTCAACAGGGAGCGAGAGACCGGTGGTGCGGTCGGTCACTAGATACCTACACTAGAATCCTAGATACACTACGCATACACTACACTACACTACACTAGTAGTAGGTAGTATGTATGTAGTAGCCAGCCAGCCAGCGAGCTACTGTAGGGTTTCTCCACCATCTTCATCATCATCATAGTCGTCTGTCTCTCTCTCTCTCTCTCTCTCTCTCGGCCTCCCTCTGTCTCTTTGTCTCTCTCTCTCTCTTTCTCTATCTATCTCCGTCCGTCCATGGGTTGGTTCATGGGGCTCATGGTTCATCGAAACTTGGGGAGGCTAAAGATAGAAAGGGGGTTCGAGGACCCTCCAGGCTGGCACATCTGTGCATACGTGCAAAGAGCGGTTCCGTGGGTTTTTCGGCGGCAGTCTTGGTCACGAACCCACGCCTACGGTACTTGTTGGGATGCCATGCCAAACATGAGGCCTGTTGCATACGCTTGATCAACTATACGGACTGTACTGCTGCGCTAGAACACAGCTCCCTGTCCCCTATCCTTTCGTGAAGCAAGCTTCATCAAGGGGTGTATGCCCCGGACCACAGGTCATATTCCGTACATACCTACTGCAGACACAGTTACAGCATGCGGCGGCGATTGGCTCTGCTGGGGGGCAAGATTGGTAGAGCGAGTGCTGGGCATGTATGTATGTAACAACGAGTTCTTGACAATGTGACCTCCGCATTGGGGAGCTGTCGCGTCTCTACATACACTAGCGCAAAATCGCAAGGGAAGAGGCTTTTTCTCCTCCGTGCCATTGGAACGCGAACCCCTTTCGGAGAATGATGTGCATTTCGTGGGCCATCTTTGGCGCATGGAAGGAATAATTCTCCAGCGCAACGTCTTGTGTGATTACCTACCTACCAACCTAGACTAGGACCCTGTGGTCTCTTACACGCATTACATCTGTACTAAGTAGGTACTGTAGGTAGGTAGGTATGTATTCACACTTGCCGGACATCTACTTGTAGGGTAGGTAATAGTGTAAGTAAAGAGGTAGGTAGGTAGGTATCCTACAGATGACAGCACAGTACATACCTACATACTTACATACTTACATTACCTACTTCTACTTCTAGCGTTCTTGGTGAATGAACCGGGCCTTGCTTACTTCTTAGTCCGAGACCTTCTCCACTGCCAGCACGAACGGTGGCCGCAACGGCTTCTCGTCGCCGACCAGCAGCCGAATGGTTAGTAAACGACGAGGACTCCGATGTGCTACTCAGTAATCAAACACGGCGCAAGGATACCGAACATAGCCTCTGCTGCGGTAAAGGGGAACGGCGTGATTTGCCAGGGCTGCTTGTTTGGCCGCTTCAGGTTCGCAGACGTTTGTGCCGGAATTAGAAGCTTGAAACGCACCGCAACGAATCGAACGTGCTATGGATAGATGGCTGAGGTTGCTTTGTGTGCAACATCACAGCTCCTGAAGATGGGCGCCGGGTTTTTTTTTGGACCAACAATTCTCCGATTGATCTACCTACGACGTAACAGGCTTCTTTTGCCACTTCTGGGGATGCGACAAACAACTTCAGACCACTATCACCCTCCTTTTTTGTTGGTGTTTTATGCCGCGGAAACAGCCGAATATAGTAAACTCGGTGGCGTTGGTTAATGTCGGGAGTCCGTCACAACCCCAAAGAATCTATCTAGGCACTAAGTATTGTAACGATGCTTCTTAGTGTGTAGTGTAGTGTAGGTAGGTAGCTTGCCCCTCACGGGGCTCCCGCTAGGTCCCTGTCATTAATGTTCAGGGGATTGTCGGTGCAGGAGCTGGAGCAAGCATCTTTAGGCCATAATACCTATATGTCGTTAAAGTAAAAGTAGCTGATCCTTTATAAGAAGCATAATCATAACGAACTCCCGAGCTTCTAGGACTAAAAGCTAGGACCATTACTATCAAAAGCAGAATTTAGGATTAGAAACCTCGAAAAAAAAACACCATGCTACCCTGGGAGGTGCCGCAATCGTCTATACACCCAGTCTCTCTCTCGTGGTCCACAATCCAAGTAACGGAGTGATCCCGGTTATGGCGCAGGGGGGAACATTCCGTTGCGGTTTCTAACCCTATTATAGGATACCCACACCAGAGGTAGTGTATGTAAGAAGGGTTTGGTAATATGTATCCTACCAATTCGGGATACCATATGTAAGTACAGGCCACACCAGTATACGTAGGTAGATAAACATGCATGCATGCAGCTTCAAGACTTCAGACACGCTTACGAATGTCAAATCATCATCCACTACCTATACCACGCTATGAGGACACCGCCCAAGGCGCGAGCGGGCAGGTTAGGTCGGGTGCTGCTTGAAGTTGCTGAAAAGAGTAAAGCGATAACAGGCGCTTATCGAATCGCCTGTCTGTACTTGTATGTACGCAGTAGGTAGGTAGGTCTCGTCTGCACGGCGGGCGGGTACAACAGAAGACGATGGACCCGGGGGATTGGAGCTATAAGAGTCTCGATGGTATCGCCGGATCGAGCAGGCACTTCAGTCTTGTATTATTGACCAGGATGGTGATACCTTAGGTCACACTAAGTACGTACACAAACGATGTCCCGAATACTACTGAACATTGGTGTTGGATTATTTTCTTGTTTCTGGATACATTACACATGCTTTGTCATTGTGCTGTTATTATATGTTGCTGTTAAGACGTCGTGCACGTAACCATCAGTCAGGAGGCTAGGATCTCGGTAGGCAGATGTGTCAAAGTGACACGGCGGCGCAGCATCGGCTAGGCAGGTATATATCTTAATTCTGGCAAGGCGAGCGTTGTCGTTAAGTGAGACAAGGCTTGAGGTAAGGCTACGCGAGAGTTCACGCACGCGCTGCCAGGTAACCAGCATAGGGCTGCTACAATGTCGCACGTGGGTTCGCAAATTTACCTTGTACTGGGTGTTCGTGAAAAAGGTTGACATACCTAGTCCGTGTTCAACTCATTGCCCTCCAGAGCGAATAGTGCAATGCTAAATACGCACAATAACGCTACACAGTCAATTATCGTATTCCGTGCCTAGTATCTTGCAATACCTATAAGAGGGCATTCGGAGTAATATTAGGTATTCTATAGGTAATCCCTCTAGATGGCTTACCTATGCACCAATTGCTTATCGTATTAAGCATGAATGACTGTGATCTATTTTACCTAATAGGTCTCCTGCACTCAGATCATATTCCCATATTGTATCCTACTAGATACCTACCTAAGGTATCCATATTTGCAATGACCGGGCGGGATTATTATCAATCCCCACAACTAGTTTAAACTTGAGTAATCGGCAACGGGCTAGAGATGCTAGGGTCTTTACTACATAGAACAGGGAATTTCGCCCTCTCGAACCTAATGCGTACAAGATCGCCAGGGGGATGGAGATTTGTTCGGGTGGCAGCGCTACACTATTATCCCTTGCCGTAGTGCAGAGTCTAAGATAGCAGATAGTGTCAATCTACCGACGTTCGGGTCCCTAACCATAACAGTGCAACACGGGTCCGGATGCTAGACCGTCCAGAGTATTCCTGGCGACACTACGGAATGGTTCTCACCCATACCGACGCTACGGCATTCGCATAAATAGATCACACTCCGGACGTACGAGTGTAGGTATAATTAGTAGTCGTTCTGTTACAGCGCACATGGTATGTATCAGCAAGATCAGATGAGAGAGAAACACGCCTGTGTATACATACCTACGCTATCCAACAACCCCGTATATATATGTAGTCTCTACTTATCATCGTTTATCTAAGTATATGTACAGAATACAGAGTAGCGAATAGTTACCCTAGCTACCCGGACAATTTATCAAGGCATGTAAGTCTATTCAGCTGTAAGGAAGCGATTGAATCATGAGCCCAGCCATTGGTAGGTAGGGACGTGCTCATGAGTCGCCAAGGGACTAATAATAATAAGCTACAGAATGGCTAGGTCAAGCTAGCAGACTCACCCTTGCACGATTCTTCAGCCGGTTGTTTCATCGGTGCGCCGCACCAAGCCTCTGGTTTCGCTGGGCTTATTAGAGGTAGGCTAATATCCTATATCGGGACAGAAGCTCTATTCCGTACAAGCAGAAGTAGGTATCTCGAGAATTACTAATTTACCCCATATGGGCCAACGTCGCTGGTCAGACAACCCGACACGTAATTCGAACCAAGATACTGAAATCATTTTGCGGGTCTGGGCTCTGCATCGCTCGGGAAACAAATTACAGTACGGTACACATTGGGCCTACAGTAAGTAGACGATTCCCTGGGCTGGGAGCTCTGGGCTTGGATGATGGACATGAGCAGATTTCGTGCTGTATGCCATATGCTGTATGCCGTAAGCTGTGTCCTGTGTCCTGTATCTTACCTATATGTAGCATCGGTATCGGTACCTAGTTTGAATGTTTCGCTACCATACTATAACGAAGGCAGGCCACGTTGCAGCCCTTGAAAACAATGTATGGTACCGGAAGCTTCCCGACGGGTAGCCTGTAAAAATCCATCGACTCTGCAGCGTTCTATTCGTGGCTTATCGACTCTTGTTACTTTCCAGAACCCTTCTTCATCTTCCATGATTGGTCCGATTACCTTATCGTCAATTTCGTATTTCTAGCCCTGTTACGGCATATATACGACAGTATACGAATACTGTGATAGTTTCTGTGAATCTAGGTATGTATATACGCTGTACGTACAGTATATCGTGCTTGAGAGCAGTCATCACGGTCACTTATAGAATTCGGCCTACCTTCATGCTGCGGAATAATTCCCGTTGGTTTCTCCCCGCGTTCTCCCGTAATTGGACGGCATTATACACTACAAATAGTAGAAGATCTACTGCACTAGCATCAATACCAACACCAACCCCAACACTAGACGCCGCCGCCGTCTTCCTCGCGACGGAACGTTCTCACGGGGGAGCTTCTCAAAACGTCGACTACCTACCGCTACATTACAGTGCAGGTTATATCAATTAAGTATTCCGTACTGTAGAGTACTGCAGGTAATCTCGTTGTGCGATCGGCGGAAACTAGCATTAGTAGCACCTTGGATTCTCGACCGGCCAGCAACCGAATTCCTTCTGTAGATAGCTCGAAGCCACAGAAGGCTTATTAAGGGACACTAGTTACTCCACCACAATAAACCGACATCCTTCCTCCGTGCATATTTGATTGCTCGAACCAGTTTGTCACGCGTCTGAGGTACTGCCGGGTTTGCGTAAGGCTGCTTAGGCTTGCCGGGTACTCGGCATCCTCCGGGTTAGCCGAGGCTCAGCATCGTGAATTGAATCTCCAACCCCCTACTAGTCTACCTACATAGGTAATAATACCTATAGTATATACTATACGCATACGTACCATACCTACATAACATGCCGAGTTGGGATCTAGAACGATATTTATCTACTGGGAATTTACGTATATGATGTATATTAACATTGAAACTAAGCCACATTAACACGCTCATGCATGATAACGCTCTCTGCACAACAATTCTCCATGATTACGTACGCGCAGTGAGTTTAGATCCTCCGTCTCCTACTCATCAAACAGGACATATGCTCAAACTCGACTAACATACTGTATCTAGCCTAGAGCATCCCGAAAGTCGTCATTTACTTCCATGTAGATATTCTTCCCACTCATAGAACATCCCTGACTAACACAATTTCACGTTCTTAGCGGCTTGTTGCATCGTACATGCGCTTTCCCATGTCGATACCGTCCGTCAACAAGTGCTCTCCCACATTCCGGCTGGTCACAGGGGTCTCCCTAGAACTAAGCCTTCGCTAAATGGCCACTCACCGAGGGGAGGAACTACATGGTCAGGGATCTCTGGCCCATACCCCTCATCAGCGCGCGCTGACAACGACCTCCTAACCCTACTTAGATAGAAGCAATCAACCACGAGGAATCGTCGTTACTGTAGGTCACTATTTGCGAAACTCCGAGATTCCCTGTCCGTCAGAAGATGAGTGGTTAACTTTGGGAGACTTGCCGCCCTTCACCATCCCGACACGTGCATGGCTAGACTAGTAAGTATCCTGGGGACCATGCCATCGAACTCGACACCCTCCATGCCTAGTTGCTACAATAGGTAGCAATGGTCTCCATCGAACCCCTGAACGCCTAGGGAGTCGAGCTGCAGGAGCCGGCATATCTCATTGCACTACCTATCTTCGCTCGCTCACTCGCTTTCTCCTCTTATTGACCATGCGGAGCTAACCTACCAGGTAACTCCCGAGGCCCATTCACCTCGTCGTTCGATAGGCAGCCCTTGCCATGCCCGGTCTTGATGGTGCCGTTATGCCGCTATACTGTCTACGCCAGCGTCTTATGTTACACCACGTTGCATTTTATGTTTGTAACTTGTCAGGGAGAGGCATCGACCCCGGTACTTGTAGGGTCCTATCAGTCTCACGCCGCCGTTACTTGTAGATAGGTATACAGCCTACATACCAAAGGTAGGTAGCTGATTGATGGATGCTTGGCCACGCCCGCCTGTGACGAAAATAGAATAGCCACAGGGCCTGTTTCAGATGCACGGACCAGATTTTCTTTTACTAGTGTGTATGTATGTAGGTATGTATTATGTAGGCATGTATGTAGGCGTGTAAGCATGTGTATGTATACCTACCTGCCTAGACGATGTCTGGGGACTGACTGCCAGTCGGGTAGCTGCAGCCTGCCTACGCATCTGTCCTCGAGCTGCAGGAGTCCATCTTACCATCTTACAGTATAGTCCCATCAAGTGATATAAGGTTACATTGGAGCGGTAGTCTATCTCGGAAACCAGGAGCAGAGACGGTACTCCAGACTACACTATCTAGATAGCCAGATAGCCGCATCCCGCTGCGAGACAACGAACCTTGTGACCCGATAGCCCAACTTAGTCGAACCCGAGCATTGAACAATCATGACAATTCTATAGGTATATCTACTGCTACTGTACAGAGAGTATACTGCACAACATCGGGCAGATATCGGGCTAGCCGGATTATGGGATATACGTTCAACCTGCCCTATCGACATGCACAATGTGCTTGTTAGTGGCAATGCCCCTGCATTACCAGCATATGCGTAGCTTGAAGGATGCTTACTTTTGAAAAAATAAAAAATGCTACTTTATAAAAATGAAAGAACTAGATATATGCTAATCTATTCTACTTTACAGTAAGTATCTAGAATCTAAATGATATGTATTCCCAAAACTATGCGCAGTCTGCTGTGTTACGCAATGCCATAAGTTCGAAATAACTCCCTTACCGACTTACTTATATACCTACATAGAGGCAAATAAAACAAGATAAGGATAATCAGCTGTGCTACTACTATTCCATCTACGCAGTATGTTTCTACTGTGTAATACCTATTGTTCTCGACTTGTCAGCACAGCATGTCAGCCGTCTTCCGCCTACGTGCAGGCCTATGCAATATCATCCCGGACCCCTGGATCAGGAGTCGGGTCACGCCCGGCACACAGCAGTTTACAGGCAACATTTCCGGCTGGCCGTTTGCTCCGGCGATCTACACGTATCTCGCCCTCTCCCCAGTCTCTGGTTCGAGGCGTAACGTGACAGGCGACGGCGGTGTCCACCAATTGGCTCTGGACACAACCGAAGTCTTGTGTTTGCCTGCTTGCCTGCTTGCTTGCGTGTGTGTGCTTGTGTGCTTGTGTCTTTTGCGCGTGCTTGCGTGCATCCATCCATCTTGTGTTGTTCGACGTGGTACCCTTACGTCGTACACTGTGTCTCGTAACGGCCGTTCTATCTAAGCATGCGCCCAAGGTTATGCGAAACGAGATGGCCTCGGTGGCACAGGCATGTTTCTCAGATGCGGTGCGACGAACGGCCGTGTATCACCACTATCAACGACACTTTGCTTCTATCGAATTAGAGAGGAGACCATCCGATTCGCAGTAGGGTACCAAAACCCGCGCCCCTGCGACCCTACCTAGCCGTTTCTCGAGTCGCGCATCCGGGGAGCGTATCTAGATCGCGACCTGCCCGAGCGGCCCTCTCCTGCTTACAATTTCCATACATAGAATGCTGCCGAGCCCTTCGGCGACATGCGATGCGCGCTGCGCTGCGATGCGATGCCGAAGAGATAGGAGATAGGAGACAGAGAGCCGCAAGTTTCTAATCGGCGGCCACTGGCTCCCTCCCTGCATGAATTGCAGCGAACCTCTGATCCAGGATCCAGGAACTTTCCCACCCACTGCGTCCCTGCGGCGGCTAATGCGGCTGGGGTAGCAAGCATGGGCACTCAGGGGGTCCCGGCCGAATAGAGAACTGCTGCGATCTCGTCAGCGGGAGATAGATACCTACATAGATACCTACTTACAAGTATGCGTAAAGGGAAAAAAAATTACCCACCCCAGAAATACGAAACAGTATAGGTGTGTATTCGGCCTTCCCCCGGTAATGGCCACATCGGGGGTCGAGGAATCCACTTAGATAGAACAACGGGACGAAGATGAGGGCATTCATGTTTTGTCGTCTCCAGAGCAAATCCCAGTAACACGTCAAACCTGGGGCGCTGCACCAGCGAATCTCCCATCTAGCTTTCTATAGTTTTGTTTGCAGTCGTATTTTCTTTCTTTTCTATTTTTGAACTCAGATAGCGTTGTCTTGTCCCCCTCGCCCATGCTACCCACCTCTGCCTATCTAGCTAATTACTGCTGCTGCTGCTGCTGCGAACCTGGCGCGCGATCTGCGACCACCTTGTGCAAGGTCCGGGTGTGCATTTCGTTTTCGCGACGATGCACGTCAGAAACCGCAAACTAAACAGGGTCGTCCGTCGTACATACACATACACATACATAGTATACACACATACATACATACATATACATATACATACATACTTACTGACTTACATACTCGTACGGTACCATCCCGTCAAATGGGCATGTTTCCTTTTCCCCTCTACCTAGCTCTGGGCAGCCGGTCGTCTGAGGCTCAAAATAGCAACGCAATCTTGCATCGCTTACTCCCGCCCCCTGACAACCGCCGCCCGTGTGCCTAGTGGAAGCTTGTGCGAAGATTCCTTAGTGTCTACAGCAGGGCTATGCGACGGCACCACGGACGACGGTGGCGCGGGGAGGTCGTTGGTTCGTTCGTTGGTTTGTCTCGTTGGACACGCCGGTCAGAGGGGAAAGAAAGAAAAATTGTCCTGTCGCAAGTGTTGATTGACTATCTGCGCGTGTATGCAGGCTTCGGGTGCCCCATCTGTCTATCTACCTATCCCTTTGCAGCGTGCTGATGCATGATCCCCTATCATCCCCAAGACATGCAGATTATTGTACGTAGTAGAACTGTTAGACCACCTATCTATCTAGGTAGACTGCAGCACTTGTGACCTACATACCTACATACTTGTAATACATAGGGAGCGATCTTTAATACATAAACCACGCCCTTGATAGATAGTAAGATACATACATACCTATCTAGGTAGGTACATAGGTAAATTCAAGTATAAGCTGTATAAGCTCTGCTTACATGTATCTAGCCCTTGCCTCCAGCTCTTGGCTCTGGCTTCTCTGGCTCCGGCTGTTGTTTAGCGAAACGATTTACTGCTGTGTCACTGAGCTACTGCAAGCCGACGATTGACTCGCTACAATCCTGGCGATCACTGCTTGTTACCACCGATGTTTGCTATTGATCTCCAGCAGGTGACCGTTGGGTCCTGTTTTGTGTCGTCCTGAAACAGCGCATCAATGTTATTTTTATCTCGCCCGTCTCCTACCTACATATCTTACATACCATGCCTACATTACCTATACCTATATACCTACATACTTACTTACATACCTACCGCTTACCTACCTGTTACCTGCTACCTACTACCTGCTACCTGCTACCTGCTACCTCCCCTCTCATTCCCGTCGGAACGGAGCCGAGTTTATAGCGTTAGCTCTTAATTTGGGGATCCATCCGATTCGTTGCCGAATCTCACCTTTCGTCTCCGAGTGTCCCTACCCAACGCCGCTAGCTAGCTAAGCTAAGCTACCCTATTCACTTTTCGCGCTGGCTCGCTCGCGACCGTTTCTTTTTTTGGCAATGCCTCCTGTCGTGATCGACGTTTCTCTATCCTCTTCTTTGACACAGAGTGCGACATGGGCCACAGTCCCGTCTGATGACGTGCAGCAGCAGCATGGCCCAGCCAGCGCGCGCCGAAATCTAGACCTCTTTCCCGATTCCCCACGATCGTGATCAGACGTTTGTCGTAGGTCATGCGAGCTAGCACGCCAAAGGGAGCCGCTCTTCTTGCCAAGTCAAATCAGCCAAACAATGACGGGCGAATAATCCATGTGATATGTCTAGCGAGGGATCTGGAAGAGTGAGATTGCTCGGGAATCCCAAGACGACGGCGGCCAGAGGTTTGCAAACAACCATAGACTGACTCTTCGCCTAACCGTAGCCTGTAACGAACGCATGAACGGGGGGAAATCGCATCACCCAACTTCGTAATCCGTAGCTTATCCCTCGCATAAGGAAGGGAAGAAAGAACATGTGCCATCGTAGACTTCGCCCGAATCCGCGTGGCGCTGCACCGCGCTATACCACACTACCATGATGTGAGCTTTATGCGCATGCGCGAACTTCACCTGCGTCTGAGTAAGTAAGTAAGTAGGATGGCGGATATTCTAGAAGTCGGTGGCGGCGAAACGACCCAGTTAGTTCCTCCGCGCAGCCGAGAGCAAAAAAAAGCGTTATGGGATGCATTCCATCCCTGCCCTGGTCAAGACACTGCACGATGCAAGCAGCAGCAGCACACGGATTGCGAGTATGGTAAGGTAAGGTAGGTACCTGAACGGTGGATGCCCTTCTCGCGTAATTGCATCGCATAGGCGTGCGTGGTGCGTGGTGTGGTGTGGTGTGTGGCCATGCCGCCTCGAGGCCTCCATCGGCGGGGCCACCGCGCGCAGCGCAGGATTTCGAGATCGCGCCAGGCGAAGGCTGAGGCTGAAATCTCTCATCGGTTCCCGTTTTCGATGTTTTTTTTTTTTTCTTTGCCGCGATAGCAAGCCCATGTCCATGTCCATGCCCTTGCCCCTGTCCAATGAGATGAGGATTATTCGCGCAGGTGCAGGACGTGGCGTATTCATTTGGACAGCGTGTGAACGCGTGTTGGCTTGGACTTGGCTATGATCATGCAATCGGTAGTATGGGGAGATGCTATTTGGTAATGCGGAAATATTATGCGATCGGAGGACGGCTTGTCCTGATGAGCGAGAGATCTTCATCTGTGTGGTTGATGCGCGGCGCATAGACTATGGCATCCATTTCGCTGTGGTAGAGGGTGATAAAAAGTATTCCATGCAATGCCTTAGATACTGAAAAGGTATTATGAATAAGAGATATAATATATTGATAACTGCTACTCGAATAATAGGCCAAGGAAGCACGGGAGGAAGACTGAGAACGAATCAATGGTACTGAATACAAGATCATCAATATCAAATAACCTCATTTATATGCCGAGTCGTACGACATATCTACTCCTGGTTCTATGCTCTACGACAAGTATGATAATAGCCCTTGTGCATGCCTTCTGTATATATAGTCGATTGTAAATGAATTTCTCTCCGTCATAACTTGCCATTCTAAGACTTGGTCTTTATGAACACCGCATCTCCCCTATCATATACTCATATTAGTCGCTACCTCCTATCATGGATGTACAGAATCGTGATCTAGGCCTCATGTGTCCCGTTGCTTTGATCTGTTAGTGTTGCAGCACTTCTATAACAGAGCCGGGCCAGAATAGATAAGGAGAAGGGAGGTCTCAAAGAAGTATAACCTCTTTCTCTAGCTCCTCTATTTAGTCCCCTTTTCTCCTCTTCTTCGTTTATGTCGGTGTATAAAAGCAACTAACTTGGGTACTTATATGCGGCAGTACAGATAGGAGGCTATAGAGGAAGTTGAACTCTACACCTCACACGAGCTCCTCTTTCGCTTTAGCAAAAAGAACGGCGTACATATTTCACCGTTGATTTAGACTCGTCGTTCATGACACCCCTCATACTATCCTCCCAGCATTCCATCTTACAAGCATTCACAGAAAGGAGGCGCACTTCTCGAGCCACTATCAGAAATACGAGAATATGAATCGTAACAGCATGAAGTCTATTTCCCTCAAGATGCGGAACAATCTAACAATTGTGACAAGCATACCTCGCTAGTCGCCAGAGGTCTAGGAAGCCGCCCAAATAAGTCTACACGTGGTCATCAAACAAGAAATTCACATGCCCGGCCAGACAATCTTTAAAGACACGTCTTCTTCCATCTTCCACTCAGCAAATAGCATGCGTCTTTCCATGTATGCCTTGAATGGAATGTCTCTCCTTCTATAAGGCGGCGATCAGCATCAAGCCCAACAACTTATCTCCAACAGGACAGGCGAAAAGGGAAATAAGGAGGACAGGCAAGGGATATGTGTGAGGATAAGACTTACCCGGAACCGAGGATGGTTGTGTTTCGCATCGGCGCTGTTCACGGTGTGCTCACGGATGTACTCCTCTTGCGCCTTGATCGATTCCGAATCCATCTTCTCTAGCATTCCCTGGGAGAGCTTGATGTCGGCGAGGAGTGCGTCGCAGCGGTTCTTGGTGAAATCCTCCCTGACGACGACGCGCAGCATCTTCAGGTTGTCCGTGTGCGGCGCCATAGTATATGCGGGCACGACCCATCCACGGGCACGCTATGACACCCGAGAGTCAGTAACTTCATTGCCTTTCTCGGCGGGAAAAAAAAGACACTCCGAGAGCTTGCCTGGCTCCGGCAACAGTGGATATTAGGTACTCACCAGTCTATGCGCGAGGGCGAACTCATCGTAATGCTGGTTCCCTCTATTCGGGAGCCGGAAAGCGACCAAGGGCAGACCCTCGCCGGACCTCTTGCTCATGACTACAATGTCTCACGTCAGTAATTCCAGTCTTGGACATAATACCTAAATATCCTCTGGGTATGGAAGGCTGCGCAGGCATGACCATCGCACAAACAAGTGGGAGCCGTTTAACTCTCTTAAAGAATGGGTAGAGCAAAAAGGAGTCTACTCATGGGAGCTACGTACTAATGAAACCCAGTGCCTCTAGGGCTTGGGTTAAGTAGTCCGCCGTGCGTGTTAAGTTCGACATGATGGCGCGGTAGCCTTTCTTGCCGAGACGGATTAGTTGGTAGTACTGCCCGATGACTTGGCTGGCGCCCTTCGAAAAGTTCAGTCTGAAGCGTTTAGGGTTAGCAACAGGCCTTCTCTTCCCTTATGATTCCGACAACATTGCGTGCACAATTCCTAGGGCAGGTATACAGTCCAAGCAGAGGACTTCTGCCTCCCTCCAACGGTAGATGGGAAAGACAATTGAGGTGATACTCACGTAAATGATGATTGATCAGCACCGAGGTAGTTGATATTGAACACAAGTTCCTGTGGCAAGTATTCCGCAGCTATGAGTTAGGAATTCAGAGTTAGTAATTCCGGTTCAAAAAATACGAAGATTTCTGGGAGCAGCTCCTGCTAAGACTCGTTGAAAGGGGTAATAAGGCTCTGCAGAATACTAACCTCTCCAGACAACCCAGCCAATACCAGGGTAGACGAGACCATACTACATGAGACTTAGCTTAATCGTCCGAGCGTTCGGAGTCGTAATTAAATTTACCTTGTGACCTGATACATTGATGGACACCACCTTTTCACACCGGAAGTCCCACTCGAGATCCGGAACGACGAAGGGCGCAACAAACCCACCGGAGGCGGCATCGACGTGGATCGGACAGTCCAGATTCCTCTCTACTAAGAGGTCATTGACAGCTTTGACGTCTTCGTACTCGCCGGTATACGTCGTGCCTAGGATGACGCAGATACCGATCGTGTTCTCGTCGACCAGGTCCACCGTTTGCACAGGATCAATAACGAATCGTTCAGGCGTGCAGTACACAAGCTTTTCTTCGACTTCAAAGTACCTTGTGGCCTTCTCCCAGCAGACCTGCACGGCGGACGACATGACGATGTTCGGGCGGTCGGTGGACTTGCCGGCAGCCATCCGCTTGTTCTTCCAGCGCTTTTTCATGGCCAGCACGGCGAGCATGATGGCTTCTGAGGAGCCGACACATGACGTACCCACAGCGGCAGCATTTTCGCCGTCTGCAGTAGGGGCGTTGAAGAGGCGCCCGATCATGGATACACAGCGGTTCTGGATGTCCGCCGACTGAGGATACTCCTCGTAGTCGATGAAGTTTTTCGAAAACGACTCTGTCATGAGTTTCTCTGCCTCCTCCTCCTATTATCAATTGTTAATCATAATTCCGCTATACCCGACATATATATTGGTCTCGGAGATACGGAAATGTCGGAACATAGGGTAATCTCACCATATAGGTTGTCACAAATGATGCCAAACTATTATCATGGTATCAGATCATCCAAATTCCTCGTCCACTACGGCTTCCGTGACACGTACTTGAGCATTGGGTTCCCGTCTAGACTCAGTTCGTCTTTAATCATCCGATAAGCCACCTCCTTCGGCATCTCACCCTCGGGCATCTCATGCTTCGGAAGGTCCTCGGCAGCGAACCTTGAGCCATAGACACTAGTTGTGAAGGTATCATCAAAGTTACTAAGTTGTAACCGAATTTTCTTGACGGCTTCTGGGAGAGCGCCAAGCTCTTGGTCTTTCGGAATTTGGGACAGGTGAACCATTATCGCAGGTATACAGGTGTTTCAGAGAAAGAGAATAAGTTTCTAGGGATGTATAAGAGCAGACAGTTTGAAGGACAAAAAGCCTAACGTAGGATCAGGCCCTCGGAGGTCAATAAATAAGTAAATTCTAACCGGGAGCACCAAATAAGGAGAGAAGAGATCACTAGGAATTGGGCCGTAATTGGGGATGTCGTTGGAGAAGCAAGGTGAATATAGTGAGGGGAGGGAGCTTTTGACCTCCCATATTCAAGGCTACGTTGCAATGTAAGAAAGATCCCAGTACGCCACATGCACGATGCATTAGCATGGTGGGGCTGTTTGTGCTGAGCTGGCTAGGATACATCGTACTGTACTGTGTGTACGGCCATAAATAATGTGCTAACGGCAAGGTCTGTCCCTCGTACCTAAAATCAGCTTGCCAACGACGGACAAGTGCTCGGAAGGGCGGTGGGATGGGTTTAGATTACCATCGTTCGATTTCGGTCGTCAGTTTTCGTCGGGGAGTAACAGAACCACCATCTGATGTTAGTCATCTCATTCATGAGAAAGTTAAGACTGCCAGTTTATCCAGTAACTGCCAGACACGGGAGGGCTCCGTGTACGTATGTACAAAAATGGGCTTGGAATATGACAGAAAGCTTGTATTATGGCTTCAGCAGGGCTGACTAGGATCCCTGCATTAGGCCATGTCCACGACGGATTCATCCGTTTGAAAGATGGCCAGTGGCAAGCCCGGATCACGCTACCAAGTGGTATGTGGCTTCTTTAGCAAGGGATAGGCCGTCCTTGCTTGACGTCCCGGTATGAAAATTCAAGATACTAGGTACAGACAATAGAGACGGACCGATCTGATCGTGTAAACGTCACTATAGCTGTGGGAGGGTAAATAGGTAGCGGAAGATCTCCCTCAGTGCGCCGGCAGAGGAGACGCCACCGCGGACAGCCAGGACAGGCGTTAAACAGTCCTATGCCTATTTCCTTTCTGACGGATTACTAAGTACCTAAGGTCGGTGAACAAAGTTCAACGCGTAAGTCGCAACATGTCGTCGCTACATTGACCGCTCCACAATATCTATTTAATCAGACTCTAGCTCAGTCAGTACAACAATGACACGGTGTATTCGGTCTTGCCGTCGCTATACACGGCCAATCGCTGTGTCTGGCTGCGCTTTTGATAATTTATGCCGTACCACATGAAGGGAATAAGAGCCCCCGGTCAGAAGCTTGTAGGATATGTGTCGTGTTTCGATGTCTCCTCGATCTCTAGGGAGGCACGCGCTGTTGGCTAAGAAAGAGTATTTCCTATACCTTGCTTCCTGATCGGCGGAGGATTTATGTTGTGCGTCAGGGGTATCACAGCCAATCGGATCATCATATGGACTGTAAATAACGGTAGTGGCTTTGGCTTTGCCGTGTTAATGGCCAGGGTACACTGTCAGACCAACTTCAAGCAGCTACCAAACCAAACCTCCGTCCTGCATCAATATATAATGTGCCTGGCCTAATCATTGTGAAACTAGATCCGACTTCGGCTCTCTGCCCTGTTAGGGACAAGGCCAACCATGTATGTATCTGCCTATGATATATGACAAGCATATGGGATTCCAACTAGTAGTCATCAGTCGAAGGTTTACCAGTGAGTAAATACGCCTAAAAGCAGTTAGGATTTGATGCACGAGGCTCTAGGATTAATAGACGCTTCGAAATGTCATCGTTCGCTTGTGTAACCAGTTCTGTTTACTTCCATGGCCTCTGGGATCGCCTTATTGAGTCGACCTGATCGCATCTGCCAATATATGCAGGCCAGCTCGGATCTCGTCGTCGCTTATCGTCAAGGGTGGAACAAACCTGAGGGTGTTTGTGCCGCATGTGATAACTAACAACCCTCTCTCCCTAGCCGCCTTGATAATAGGGGATGGATCCTGTGTCAACTGGACACCTAATATCAGGCCCCGTCCCCGAACCTCTCCAACCAAATCCGGGAATTCGAGACGAAGTTTTTCAAACCCCTCTTTCAAAAGACTTCCTTTAGCTAGGACCTTTTCCTGCAGGATAGGATTTGCTAGTCGTTCAACGACATGGTGCGCTATGCGGCACGCCATGGGATTCCCTCCGTATGTTGTGCCGTGATCGCCAACCTTGATTTTGTCACTCACATGGCGGTTGGTGATAACGGCGCCAATTGGGAACCCGTTACCGAGAGCCTTTGCACTAGTTATTATGTCTGGATGAGCCTCTTTCGGTAGGTGACTGTGGGCCCAAAGTGTGCCTGTTCGGGACAGACCACATTGTATCTCATCATAGATTAGAACAGCGCCCACTTCACGACATCGTTTTGCGAGTGCGATAAGGAATTCGTCCGTAGCAACGTTGACACCGCCTTCGCCTTGGATCGGTTCAATTATAACACCACACGTCTTTTCGGTGACTAGGCCATTGATGGCCCCGATGTCGTTGAAGGTGCCGTACTTGAAGCCTGGAACCATGGGCGAGAAAGGTTCCTGGTATTTGGGGTTGGGGGTTGCAGATAAACTTCCCATAGTTCGGCCATGGAATGAGCCCTGGAACGACACTAGCTCGAATTTCGACCCGGTTGGGTCTAGGACCTTGCCAACCTTGCGAGAAAACTTAATAGCAGCTTCATTTGCTTCAGAGCCCGAATTGCAGACAAACACAGACGAGGCATCGTGCATGGCGCCCGACTGCGTGGTCTTCTGGACCAACAGTTTGGACAGGGCACCGGTCCAAGGGTTGAAATAGAGATTCGAAGTATGCAGCAGTGTCGATGCCTGGTCTGCAATGAGTCTAGCGAGGGCAGGGTCGGCGTGGCCAAGGCCGTTGACGGCAATGCCAGCAGTAAAGTCTAAGTACTTGCGGTTCTCCAAATCCCACAAATAAGACCCTTCCCCCTTCACGAACACGACTGAAGGTCGAGAGTATGTCGCGACCATGTGTTTCAGATGTTGGGCTGTCAAGGTCGAGCTCGGGGAATCTGCCGATGGATCGGGATTGGGGAGCGAAGCATCGTGGCTAATAGACTGCCGGAGCGATGATGGGAGATTCGAAGTAGAAGCGGCCGCAGCTGTAGCAATAGCTCGCGAAGACAGTTGCCGGAGACTGCCGGCGAAGACAGCCCGTGTAGAAAGTCGAAGCGCCATGATTCCCTAATCTCGATAGCTCGATAGCTCGATAGGGCGGATGGATTATTTACACGAAGAGTTCGCTCAGTTCGATAGGAGGGAAGAGGAGCAGGGGCTGTCTACCGCTCGTTAGCTATTGATGAGCCATCCCACACAGTAATCAAAGATTCCTAGAGGATGGGTAGATGGGATATCATGTACATAAGTAGCCAAGCCGCTGGTGAGTCAAAGACGGGTGACCCTCGGGGGAGAGCTACTTGCCCCTCGAGTGGATCACTCACTCTAGAGATTATCGACCACCCGTGTAGAATTGCGAGCAAACGGATGTTAGACGGTCGATGCTAGGTCTCTGCAGGTCAATCCAACTTCGCAAGTGAATGGCAAGGGAGAATTGGAGATGCCGCCTTTTAAATAGTTGGATAGGACGCAATTGATAGCATGATAGGTAGTTGGAGTGCAGGTTGTTGCTTCCCAGCATACAGAGCATACCTCAGAGCATAACCACTGTAGCACCCGGTTTGTTATCGATAATTAATTTTTTTTGGTCCGATGTCGCTGCAATCCCACCTCACTATACTCCCTACAGCAGGTAGATGAACGCAGCACGGCTACTACTCCAAACCTGCTCCAATAGATCATAATAGGTAAATACCTAGATAGATAATCCACCTCTTCTTCCAATTGTGCGTGCCTCCTATCGCAGGTTTCTTTGCATACCTAATTACTGTTTCTTTTTTTTATCTTTTTTTATGGAAATATTAAGTAACACCCCAGGCAACATGATGAGCGTCATGACAGCTCAACGGCAGGCTGATCTGGCCTGGCGCGATTCGGTGTTGAGATATGCTCCATGTTGAACCAGGATGCTTGGAGCAAGAAGAATTCCCGCGTCTGCTGTTTCGACCTCCAACTCCCCTCAATTGGATACGCCAGCTCTCCGTTTGAGTTTTTGACTGCCTCGGAGCTCCGTTTTCTGTATCTTTCTACATAGGTGTTTCGTCTGCTGCGGTCGCATCAGAGTGGCAGTACCAACGGGCTCTGGATGCTAGTGGTCTCTTCGATTCAATGCCTTGGATAAAGTTAAGTATGAAACAACCTTGCAAGTGCGGTTTTACTCCTTGATGCGCACGACTATAAAAAAAAAACATGCGCCACCAAGCTGCCATATTCTCTACCTAGACAAACTGAGTACTTATTTGCTGCAGAGCACTTTGCAGTCAAAACCGTCTATTCTATGCTTGGTAGGTACTGTAGGTATTTATTTTTCTAGTGATTACTTCTTAACAATTACGCTTATCGTCGGCAACCGTCATGCTCACTACATATGCGTAGGTCGCATTTCTACATACTTGAGGCCATTTATCTAAAGTCCTTTTTCATCCTATCTACTAATCATACCATGAACACGGAGCTTTGACTTTTCTTTTTCTTCACTTTCTCAAGCCTATCGGTCTTTGACAATGCCGTGCTCACTACTAGGAAGGCCGAAACTATAGAGGTGGTGGAATTGCGGAAAGGAAGTTGTGTCGGACAGAGACAAGAGTGGCGCGGCCGGTCACATTCCAATCCTACGGTACACAACATTGATAGGCACCACTAATTAATGCACCTGTATAGCATTACACTAGGGTACCATAGGGGACCATGGGGGGCGCATGGGGGAGGATCTCCAGCGGGGTCGTCGGTATGAACGCTAACTGGACAGCGCCTAGACAGGTCCAGCTCGGCAACTTGGCGTCGAGCACCTTCGGATCACTTTCACATGTCAGCAAGCCAGCAGCTCTGGCGCGCTGGCTCATTGCTGACAACGCAAACGTCAGAGGCTCACATGCTCGCGAGTTCCCGCGAGCCCGCCAGCTAACATAAGCTGTTTTGAACGAAGCTTCCTCTCTGCCTGCGTGGTTTTGACAAGCTCTGGTCTCCTGACATATCGATAACTTTGTCCCGGAAACTCCGCCTTTGTTAACTCAAAATACTCACCATACCAATCCACCCCAATTATCCGCTTTGTGCTTCTTGCACAAGGCGCCACATTAGTCTATTTACTAGAAACTATCGCGGAGTATTAGCTTGTGATCTCCTACCTGACTCGACTGCCCCCGGCATTGACCCATATACCTAGCTAGGTGCGCTCTCCCCACGGGGCCGCAGCCTCTCGATTCCTTCTCCAGATCTTTAGAAACTAGGTAATTTTGCAATTCTACAAGCCTTAGCCGTTACCATACATAACGCACAGTACTGCGCCTTGGACCGATGTTCTAGCATCGCCGGATTCCTTATATCTTTTCTCCGAACCTTCTAGCGCATCCGAAGACTGGCATGTCGCATTTACAGTCCTATAGTATCTCCAACGTCCACGCTTTCTCCCATTCGAAATGATAGATCACGTCCTCGGCAGACCTTCTACGAAGTCACGCCGACTCCAGGTTCTAGGAGTCCTGGCCTTCTGGTCAGCTTACCTCTACAGGTATGCATAAATACCCATATTATTTAACACGGCGCTGATCCAGTGTCATAGAGGTAATCGACATGGGCCACCATTCATACGGCTCTTATCGAAGCTCTCGTCCAAGAAATTAACAGGATGGCAAATTGTTGTCTTCACCATGATGTACCTTTATGCGGCCCGGAATTTCAGTACCCTTGTAGGACTGGCGAGTCCGGAACCCATGGCCAACATGTACGACGCCGCCTACTTCCGCGCTACTTGGGTGCTCACTGCCCTTGACGCCGGCTTCTGGACCGCTATGAAGATTAGAAAAAAGTGGCTTAGAGACATCGCCAGCATGGTCTTCACTGTCTTCTACATGGTGGCTGCTGAACGAGCTGACGAAAAGGTTCGGAAGGTTCGTGGTATGCTAACTGTGGACCATCTGCGTGTTAGTTGGAATAAAGGAACATCGCCATATCTCGGTGCCCTTCAGAACCTGATGCGACCTCGTTTCACACGTTGGCCACCCCGAGCTATCCGCATACCACGCCCCGATACGAGCGACTACAAAGAACCAGTCTCTGCTTGGCTATATTACGATGGCCCTGTCGCAGATCTCGAGCACATAAATAAAGTGATTCTGGATATTCCCGGCGGCGGGTTCGTGGCTATGGATCCTAGATGCAATGATGATAGGCTCCTCGCCTGGGCGGGCAAGACCGGACTACCGGTGCTTAGTCTCGACTACCATAAGGCACCAGAGTACCCATATCCGTATGCACTTAATGAGTGTTTCGATGTGTATGCGACCATAATCAAAAGCAAGGGCCGTTGCATAGGAATGTCTGGACGAGAGGTCCCGAAGGTCGTAGTGACAGGAGACAGCGCCGGCGGAAATCTTGCAACGGCCATGACTTTAATGGTTATAGAAACTGCTACTAGCAAACGCCGGCCAGGTCTTGACCAAGAGGAGCTACCTACACCAGCTGGGTTAATGCTCTTCTACCCTGCTCTAGACATGAACATCGGCAACTGGATGTCCGATGAACAAATGGCCTTGATCAAGGATCGGAGGATGCGTGTTACGAATAAGAATTATCTAAAGCGTAAGAATATGCAGTACAATGACCTGGTCGGTACACCCCATCAGTCAGATGATGAAGACGAGTATCCTTTCCCTCAACAGTCTACTACAAAGACGCTGGATGACGACCCAAAGGACCAGTTTCTTCGGAGTCCCCATCCTGAGTTTTCACATGCAAGTCCACAAACATGGTCCAAGTCTCAACCATCGACACCGGTGTCTCAGCGGGAAGGCCAATCCTCGTCACATCACCCTGAGCCCATGCGCACCCGTTTGGCTATGGCATCGATGATATCATATTTCAACGACCGCGTTATCACACCAGAGATGATGCGCGCCATGATCATCTTGTACATAGGTCCGCACAACCGGCCCGATTTCTCGCAGGACTACCTCTTGTCTCCAATTCTCGCGCCTGATTCTCTCCTCCAGCGGTTCCCCAAAACTTACTTCCTAACAGGCGAACGGGATCCCTTGGTTGACGACACCGTCATATTCGCTGGTCGTTTACGCCGTATTAAGCATGCTTATCACTCACGTCAAGAGACGCAGCGTATAGAAGGACTAGAGGACGTAGCTGATTTTGACAACAAGGATGTTGCAGAAGTAGTTCTGATTCCAGGCATTAGCCATGGTTTCATGCAATTCCCTACAGTATATCCTCCGGCTTGGAAATTCATTGATCGCTGTGCACAGTGGGCAGAAGACCTACTGAACACGGCCGATTCTCGCGAGAGACGCGAGCAGCGTCGTTCTAGATTTCAGCGGCAAGTTAATACGGAGTCCAGCGGGGACGAAGATCGCCCCCTGGAGATTAATATGACTAGGCTTAGGGGAAGGACAATAAGCGACAGCGCCAGGCTAAGAGGGGAAGAAGCCACAGACAAATCCGTCGATGATCACGAGAGCGTGCAGACCAACGGCCTATTAGGTAAGAAGAAGAGGCTAAATGGAAGAGCTAGGGGTGGCAGGGGTTCAAGGAGTATTGTCAAACTGGATAGCTCAGACGATCTATTAAGCCGACGAATGCAGGGCTTAGCCGGCGCGCTGACAGGCCTACAGGATGAGGATTAGCATTAGCTAGTGATAGCCACATGTTGTATATATCGGTCCTACAAGGAAGTGGTACATTTAGATGGAAACCTGAGTTGTATGTACCAAGTCTATACAACGAGAGTCTTAATTTCTACATGTAACAGAGTCCTAAACTAGTTAATTTTATGGATCTAGCCTCAGTCTTCCCCTAAGATCTACAGAGTACTTGTTGAGCATTCTTTGGTGAGCCTCATTTATATAACTTATAGTTTTGCTTTCTATATATCTTCTTTACATAGCACTTTCACTCATAGCTGGCATAGTAACTCATAGTAACTCCATACTAAATGACTTCCTCGCACAAGAGTGTCTATATAGCTCTACTATTAATCTACTAGCACGCTTGTGTGAAAACGGTCATTATCTGGTAAATCCTATCCTTTCTAAATCTTTACCATGCATATGAATATGTAGTTATGACTGTCATGTCCGCGTTAATTCATTACTACTATAACTCCCTTTGTAGTTGATTACTATTAGTAACTACTACTTAATATTGCTGAAACATGCATTTTTGGCACATGGAATGTAATGTGACTTGTACTTGTATAGCTAGCTAATGTTAACACGAACCCCTTTGTTCAAGTCTTGTTTTATTGGAAAGTTATAATAGGAGTTTCTACGTATTGTATTCAAGATACTCAGTTCTCATCTACTTTAGTAACATCAAATATCTAGAAACATAAATGTGACTTACGTACTATTAACTAAACTTTCAGTAACATAGCTGCTTGTCTGTATCAGAAGAGCTAAAACTTTCTGCATCAAAACTATAGCAGTACTAAGGTTGTCTTACTGTAAAAAAGTTCTATAAACGCATGATAGTTACAAGACAATGGATCAAGCCACCAGATGTTTGACATGGGTATCACGAACCTCATCGGCGATACCTACTGTTTACTTAGCATGCGGACCTTCGTTTACAAATCGCTAATGACTCCTCTCTTGGTGATCGTCAGGGCGATTATCTATTCCCACAGATCCTTAGAAATTATTCTAGATATTCCTCCATTAAAATAGAGTGAGCCCCCACCTCTGTCTGGTTTTCTTTTCTCTCTCCTAACCTTCTCTCGTTTTTGACAACCTACTCCATCATCCCACAACCAAACCACCATCCCATAACCAAACCATCAATCATCCTCTTAATAACCATCCTCCCTGTATATATATACAGGCCAATACCTCAGGGATCTTTCAAGATGTCGTACACGCAGAAGCAGAAGTCTGTTCGCGGTAACCATCGTATGCACGACAAGCTGACTGATCGCGACTTGGACATTGTGTATAAGGTCCTTTTCTGTTTGGACGGCGCCACCGACGATGGCGAAGCCATAGTGAGTAATAACATCTCTAGTCCTCTCTTTTGTTATATCCTTTTGCGTAGCTTTGCCTCGCCATTGCTTCCTGACCCAGGCGCTGTGTTGCGCGTATCAAGCAAGCATACATCGACATATGCATTTACGATATTCAATCCTCATAGGTTGTCTACGAGATGCCACGCCTATCAACACTTCACTTCCTTTGCCGGCATCCGTTATAGCCTTCGTTATTATCTTTGTATCCATAACCACATCCCCTACAGCTATATCACCTAACCACTCGCCCCAACAAACATGGCATCTTAACCATTTATAATCTAAACTCTTACTTGTTGACGTCTTTTCTCTTCTTCATTCCCATGTCCTGCAGTTTCTCAGCCTTCTTGCTAAAAATCTTCACCATGTTCCACCTCATATCTACGAACTCTCACATCACCACCTCAACTAACTTGGGATATTTACCACCAACAACAGGTTAACTACGAGAAGGCCGCAAAAGCCCTCGGCTACGCCAATACTGCGTCTATTCGCGCCGCCTGGAATTTGATCAAGAGAAAGCTAGCCCAGAACTCCGAATTCATTGCTGCCAATTCTTATGTTATTGACGACAACACTGAGGAGGAAGCTCAGGAGAGCAGCGAGCACGACAACAAGAGTGATGAGGAAGTCCTTTTCGTTAGTATTGGCGTGAGAAAGCGTAAAGCTTTCGAAATGACCGTTTCCGCCAATGCAAGCCCTAGTGGTTCAAATGATCCCAATCTGCAGATCATATCCCCGGTAGCCCCCGAGGGAGGCGATGACCGCGACGCTGGAGGTCGCCTTGGCATCTTCTCCAGAAAGACTGCAAAGGCTCGTGTTATTAAGACCCCCGTATCAAAGAAGAAGGGGGCTAAGAAGGAGGCAATTAAGATGGAGGAGGAGGTCGAGAAGGAAGATATCTCTTTTTGGGAGCGTATCCGCGAAGAGCAGAAGCGTCTCAGACTTCAGCAGAAAGTTGACAGCCGGGAAGAGCAAGACGACAAAAACCCCCGAATGCACGCTGGCAACGCTTAGGAGGGCGTCAGCGGCATTCAGGGGCCCGCCAACAGCAACGGAGAGTACTCTCGTGGGGTTCAGAAGCAGCACTACAATGCTCCTCAGCAATACACCAATACTGCTCAGCAAAACAACAAGGCTCCTCAGCAGCACTACAATACTTCTCACCCGTATCACCCGCACTACAATGCTGCTCAGCAAAACAACAAGGCTCCTCAGCAATATGACAATAACGGCAAGGCATCCATCTAGGGAAACCTCTACGCAGGAAAACCCACCACTTGGACCCAGGGTGCGCGAGCGACCTCAGCCGCCGCTCCTCCGCCCTACAACTTCGGCATGAATGGTTTTAACCATTTCGACAATAATTAAGATGCGTCGTTCAAGCCCTGGACCGGCTGATCTCATAAACCCTCTCGTGCATTCCCCTTAAGGACGTTGTTGTCACCTTGCACATGTTAGATTACACCTATCATCCCTATACCTGCGACTCCTCGGGTGAAGAGTCGACGCAGGATATGGGAAGTGTAATAAAAAAAAGTCAAAACACTGGAAACAGCTAAAAAAAAATGGAAGATAATGGTAAAAATAGACAAAAAAAAGTTTCTTTACGTTAGGTAGGACATAACGATGAGGTGGTATCTCGAGTCTAGTTAGACCTGAACCAATACGAGATTCTCACCTTACACACATGGGCCTAATACCGCCTTCTTGAACGTGAATAATACATCAGGTATTATCTATAATTATTAACTCATGAGCTGCAGCGCGCAACCACTCGTAAAATCCCCCCATCTATCCCGCGCGCGAGCCGTGACATCTAATGCAGAACGAGAAATAAAATAGAAAGAGAAGTAATTCCACAGTAACAATACGTACGCCGCATGTATGGGTATATTAACAAAGCAAAGCAAAACAAAAACAAATCGTCCCAAATTCTCTCTCCCCAATAACTCGACTTAGCTAGGCCCTCTTCCCTAGGTATGCCCTTTTGATTATATATATATATGTTCGTTTCCCCGCCACGGGGGATCTCAGAACCTCTGCGACGACTTCCGCGATATGGTGAGGCTCCACGACCGGTCCCCGTCCTTACTGACGCGATTCTCGGTGCTGATCCGCGACTCGTCGGACCTATTGTTCCCGGCGGGCGAGACGCCGAAGTGCTCCCTATAATTCCGCTCGAAGCCGCGCTGACCCTCCGACACAACCTGCGCCTCGGAGGCCACGAGGCCGCCCTCGAGGGGGTACACCTTGCCCCGCACATACGGGTCATTCCTATCATATCCCTTCGGCGGCGGCTGCGGCGCCGGTGCTTCCGGACTACCGGCACGACTAACCCGCCGCTCGGTCTCCATGATGACGAGCTTGATGCTGCCGTCGCTGCCGTCGCGGGTGCGGGTCGACTTGCGCGAGGGCGAGAGGGAGGAGGCGCGCAGCTCGTACTGGTCGACGCCGGCGGACAGGCGGCGGTGGTGCCGGGTGACGTGGACCTCCTGCGTGACGAAGATGGCGCCCCAGCCGTCGGCGAGCACGGGCCAGAAGACGGGGATGGAGGCCACGATGGACGCCAGGTCCACCTCGAGCGCGCCCAGCACGATGCTCTGGGGCCCGTAGAAGGTCGGGTCGATGACGGGGTAGGTCCCCGCGCGCGTCTGGATGATGATGTGGAGGCGCCAGATGCTGATGACGTTGATGCTGCGCGGTGTCTTTGGGTTAGCTCTGCTGATCTGATCTTGCACCCGTTTCCAAATGAAAATCTATTTTTATTTCCTCCTTCTCCTTTTTCTTGATTTAGGGGAACAACTCACCCAACTCCCAGTAGGATCATAATAACCAGCCCGATGCGCTGCTTCGTCTGCTTGAACGCCTTGAAGTACAGCGGGATGGGGATGGCCAGCACGACGAGGTCGAGCACGACGTTGGTCGCGACGTGCGTGGCGTAGGTGGCGCCGATCTCGTTGGGGACCCGCGACCCGAAGCCGTAGCAGTGCGAGCTCGCGTTCCAGTCCCAGAAGCCCGACAGCGGCGCGCACGGCACGAGCGCGATGGCCGAGAAGGCGACGCCCCAGAGCGCGCACACCACGATGACGAACCAGCACACCCGGCGCGCGCGCACGTCCTCGTAGAAGACGCGGATGTACTGCGCCAGCAGGCAGAGCTTCACCAGCGCCGTCGAGAGCACGTAGGTGAGCAGCACGATGTAGTATTTCTGTCGCGGGAGCGTGTTAATATGAGTGAGGAGGTCTTGAGACCGGCAGGCTCCTGACCTTTTGAAATTGCACCCGATCCTCCGCCCCGATTGCCCAGAAATGTTTGCCCAAGCCATAATTAAATACTAACGATAAGTGTTAGTTCATCGCTCGAAAATTCTCATATCCGACGATCAATAGGACAGGCTATACATACATAGAAAAACGAAGACAGTGCCCACCGTCCCAGTAATCTGTAAAGGTATGTTAGTTAGCTGAAGAGGACTCTTCATGGTTCGTTCCGTTTTCTGTTGCCTACCCGAAATATCACTACGAATAAATCGTCCCATCCTAAACACTGAAGCCGATAACGCGTATGTATTCTTAAAAGCACACAAATCCAAGAGACAACCTAACGAGACAGGTCAGTTATGCTCCATGCTACCCATTTTGTTATAGCAAGTCGTTCAATAAGTTGACTAATACTCACAGCAAATGGAAGAACAATCCCCTCGACGGTTGGTAGAAAATTCAAGGCGTTCGGCTTTTCGTGGGAGTTGTCGTACCGCTTATAGAGTTCGATTGTGTCCCCAGACATCGCTTATTGCTTTTCTCGCGCGATGCGGGCAACCCTCCAACAACCCGTTGGTAAAGACAGTTCAAGAAAGCATGTTCCTCCCCGTCTTCCTAGCTTGATTTCCTCCACTTGATGATTTCCGGCGTAAGTCGACGACACCGTTCCTCCATGCAAAGGCCTTCAGCGTTGTTCTCTCTCTGATGGACTTAGAATGGGCTACTCTTAACGTCCAGTACAAGTAGGTGTATATCGCGTTTGTTCGTCGTTTCCAGATCACTTAAGTCGCTTCGATAGTTTGATAAGTAAATTAAGTTTAAGTTTCGATACCGTCAAGAAACCGAGAGACAGTTCAATAATCCCCCAATGTGGGGGTGGAGTGAGAGTGGTTAATAAAGATGTCGATCCCTTATCCTCCTTGTCTTCCTCCTCTCATGCCCCCCTGGTTTCTTCGCTGATCCAAGCGCTACCTAAATGAGACGCTAAGATTATGCAGACAACTAGAGAAACTACACCATGTCAGATAATAGGATCTGGCTGAGCGGACGACGGATTCCTGTAGTGTAACCTAGTAGATAATCCGTCACTGGACTAGATAAGTGCACACGCTCTCATACGATCTTGGTAAGCCTGTCTCCAATTTAGCATAGAGTGACTTGATGGCCTCGAGACGGCGCGTCAGCCGCCACCAACTATGAGGCACTTAAACTTAGATATGGAAACTAGATACTATGCGTACAAGAAGCCGTTGGCGGAAAGCCAATAAGCGAGAAGGGAGATGCCGCGTGGGACGACAAGCGAGAACTTGGCAATGAGTGGATCATATCAACCTTAAGAGACTGATCGATGGAACCGGCATTCACTCACGAAAGGGAGTAATTAGTCCGTTTCATTATCCCCTCCTCTTCGCCCAAAGGGAGCCTACATCCAGCATTGTACCGTATAACGAAAAGGGCGGTAGGTGAAGGATGCTGACTCACTAGGTTTCAACCCGTTTGTACCAGGCTCTGACCAGGCTCTTACCAGGTTAGGGGCTGGTGAAGGTAATTATCTCCCGAGTTTCCACGTAAGCCGTGATAATTATACCCTACACTACTGCAATCCTCCTCACGAGAAACGGTAAGGATTGACCACTCGAACGCCGCTTGAGACTTGCTACTAGATAGTATGTAGTCTAGATAGTCTACACTTGTACTGTAGTATATATTATATTAGACTACGTTACTAGTGTAATGCGCTTTGGACGCTTTGGCCTCTCTCTCCATACGACTAAGAAAACACCAACGGGTTTATGAACGCCATGTAGATAAGCTTCAGCAGAAGCGGCACGTAGCGTCCCAGAATCTCGTTCGCATACTGCGTACAACTCCGTCCCGTCCCAACATTAACCTCACTACTCTTACCAGTGTGTGCAGCGTGACACCACCTGCTGCCTATAATTATCCTGGATTATGGCCACCACCCCAGACAGGAACCCAAGGATCAGGATCCGCCTAGCGGGCCAGACCCTGCCTACAGCAGACCTAGCGCCAGGCAAGATTGCTAGATGCAGGCGTGATCTGGCAGTTCTGCGCCGCGCTAACGCCCGAAACGACCATCGTGAAACGGGCGACATCGACCAAACGGGCCGTAGCCCAAGTCGCCAATCCCGGAACGCCACCACCCAGACATGCCCAGTACCGTAGGTAGGGTTAGGTATTTGGATTTTGGCGAAAAGAAAAGAGGCCATCTGCAGCCAAAGTTTAAAGAATGGGAATGGGGGAGTCGGCAACGCCGGTAGGTCCGGATATCTTTCGCCTAACGCAGGTACATACATGCATACATCATCACATCACATTCTTACCTACTTGCATACCTACTTACCTCTTAGCACATTATACCTACTGTAGACATCTACTGTAATTGCATTTGCTAATCATCTCAACAGAATTAGCCCCCTATGAACCCTGTATTAGCCTTCTATTTTCAGGGCTGCTCGTGGAGTCTTACACTGCACTACACTAAAACCCCCTCGGGTCGAACTCGGGACGACCACGAGTTCCTGCACGAAACGAACCTGGTACCATAGATTGCTCGCTTCTAGCCCTCTGGCTACGCTAGGTTCGCAGGCTTTATCCCGTCTATATTCCGTAATTGCAGATACTTACCTATCTCGCGATCTATATCTCGTGCAGCTATAAGTCAGTAATTTGCCCGATTACGTGTCTCACCTACATTACATACACAACTGAGTGAGACCAGGCAGCAGGCATTGTTTCCGTACTCCGTACCTTCGTTCTGTAAAACAGGTATGGGACGACAAGGATGCCTTGCGAGCTGTTCACGTCAAGGACGCAGGACTGGCCCGGGGGCTGCGTTCGAAGGAAGCGGAACGCCTTCCAGAAGGCGAGACGCTGCTGTCTATCCTCCTGTAGGTCTGTACTGTAATGCTCCTCCATGCACACCGTAAGCCACAACAACCCTGAGGCGCCGCAGCACATACGATATGTGCTCGGACAATTGCAGGACTTTGCATCTATGCAGAACTTACATACCTCCTACTTATATTTAGTAATTAGTTAGTTGTCGATGCATAGAAATGCCCATATTAATTACTAGCTCCCTAACTGCAACCAACGGGAATATCATATTGACTTACAGTAAGTCTGTCTCTGCGGGCTTACCCGTCCTCGCTCCTCGAGCCGTTAACCGAGCGGCCAACCAACGGGCCCAACCGCCAACGTGCTCGTCTCTCTCATTAATCAGACTACAGTAGCTATCTAAAGAAAGGGTATTACCAAGCCCATTATACAGCATTTCACACGTCCTCATCCGAACTACCGACTGTGATTCCACAAAACCAGGCACGGGACATGATGTAGCACCGGTGCTCGTGCCGAGAGCAGCCTAGCAGACGACGATACTATAAGCCAACCTGGTAATAATGACGGTGACGGGCACTTCAGAACCAAGGAAATGCGTCGCATCACCCTAACCCATCACTTTGACGTGTGGCGATTAATACCTAGAATAAGCCCGGGACTTGCGAAACGTATGATGCTATATCCATTAAATTGGATATCTGGGTATTGACTATGTATAGGACTTTTGACAGCCTCATAAAACTAAACCGATTCGTTGCTGTGGGCCTCGCTCCTTTCCTATTGTACGACGAGCTTGTACGCATTAGTCTTCCATGCCTTAAGTAGGTAATCTCAAAGCCAGCCAGGTACCTATTCAAGATTGTTGTAATACAAACAAAGGCGTGATATCGCAGACTACGTAGCAGCGCTAAGAAGCCGTGATAACTAACATGCACGCACCCCCACGCCGAGCTTGACTGTAATTCCAGCGCCACGCGCGCCCCCTCAAAGCTCGTCCTCCTCCTCGAGCGCACCAGCGCGCCTCTCGCCCAGCTCGCGGATCTTCTCCGCGAGGATAGACCTGCCATAGCGGTCGGCGACCTTGCCCGCGGCCTCGGCCATGCGCCCGGTGCGGTCGCGCATGAGCTCGACGAGCTCGAGCGCGCGCATGCCGCGGTCCTCGCCCTCGCGGCACTCGATGGCCAGCAGCTGGAGCAGCGCCTTGTCGATGTCGAGCTCGAGGCGCGCGAGCTGCGAGCGCTGCGCGTGGCTGCCCCGCGTGGCCTCCGCGAGGTCCTGCAGCTGCGCCGCCGCGATGCGCGTGAGGAGGAACTGCTGCTCGAGCTTGCGGCTCTCCGAGTCGCCGCCGTCGGGCGAGTCCTCGTCTTCCATCGCGTCGGGGTTGGGCTTCTTGCTTGGGGGCTCTGAGGTGAGTGGGACAGAGAAGTCGAACTCCGACAGTAGAGGTAAGGGGAAGTAAGGGTACTCTTCCCCGCCCTTTAGGATGATACAGTGAAATCGGTTGTCTGCGACGGCAATTGGGAAGTACGTCTCAGTTTTGCGTCCTGATGCTAGGCGAGGGAGTAGTTTCGTGTCTAATAATGGTATCCACGAAGCTCTAGACGGTTGCCGCCAATGTAAGAGAGTGAGCAACGTCCCCGTAGAGTCGTAGATGCATGGATCCTAGGGTATTGTTAGAATCTACAGGAAAAACTCACGCAGCTAAAATGGAGTAAATTTTAAATTGCACTTACACCGCAGTCTGAAAAGAAGACGCTTTTTAGGATTGCTCCTGGAGGGAGTGCTACAGTGTCCTCGTTCTGGCAGATCTCATCTCTTTTGATGTTTTCAATTGTGTAGAGTAATCTCGTCTGGCCGTCTGCTCCAGCCGGTCCATTGCCTATGGTCATCACGTAGTCCCTCCAACTTGCGCAGGTGACTATCGGGGAACTTTTTGGCCGATACACTTTATATGTTATGCCAAATAGCGTATAAACTCGTACGTAGTTTGCGGTCGTGGTAACAGTCACGAAGGAATCACTGAGTGATACAGCAAGGACAGCCTCTCCTTTAGGCAGGTGAGTCTTCCAGTCGGTACGATGCGTCCAAGTCTCATGAGGTCGGTAGAATATCGTGGCGGGTGTGTCACCAGTTGGTGGGCAGGACAAGACCACGCCGTTCTCTGTCAGACAGGCCTTATCATATAGATATGTATCGTTGATGCGGATTTTCTTTTGGAATGCCTGGTCGTAGAATTCAACCGTGACAGTATTGTGCCCATCTTGGTCAACAGTCCAGACGAAACCAATTAGATTTAGACATAGGTATTTCCTATTGTGACGCCATGGTGTCGAACCCGGCTGAAAGGCCTCATGGTATTCAATCTCGACATTGCGGCGCTTACTTAAAGGCTCGCCGAAAACATCGACACCGTCATGTAATCTCTTGCCATTGCTATTGAGCACATATCCCGCCCCATCATCGTCAACCACAAAATCCTCATCCTCTGGTAGAGGACCGTCCATGAGAGAATCATAGCTACCGGCCGAATCCCTACGGGGGCGGGAGACCATTGGCTTGAGGCCGTTGGCTTCAGGTCGTCTCGCATTGGCAGAGATCTCCGACAGGGGGTCGTGAATAAAAGGAGACGGCTGCTTTGATAATTTCAACAGCGCAACATGTTCCTCGGGAACAAAGTCGGGGTAAATATATACTTCACCATCCGAGTTTGTGAAGGATACTATGTTGTTGGTTGGGTGCCACGTAATATCCATAACATTTGCAAAACTATGCCGGGCAATAACGGCTTGCGTTTTGGTGTCCCATACTAATATTTTCTTGTCCTTGCCGGCCGAGGCCAGCATAGCTCCGTTTGGAGACCATGCCAGAGCGGTGATTTCGCCGGTATGTCCATTAGAAAAGGAGCGTTGCTTCTCCCAGTCGTTCTTCGAAACCACTTGTATATCTCTGGTTGGAGTCGGGACTGCAAAGGCGCGGCCGTCAGGGTGCCAAGCGATCTCGGTGCTGATTTCCGACTCGGTCTCCAAGGTGCCAATGACGCCATCTACTCTTCTGATCAATTCGGGATCGTCTGTATCCACACCGGTGAGATCGTAAATATAGATTACGCCGTCTGTACAGGCCAACGATATGGTCTCTCCTTTCGTATCGAATGCCAGATGTTTCGTGGGTTTATTATGGGATCTGAGGTGCCGAAGCTTGCTATTGTCATTGGTTCGAACAAGTTTAACGGTCAATTCGTCGCTTGCTACAGCACACCATTTGGAGTCTGGAGATAAAGCGACATCTCTAATCGGGAGCGAGGTTCGAAGGAGGTAGTTGTCGAAGGCGGCGTTCGGTATTGAGTACAAGCTGAGAGTGCCGTCTTCTGAGCCTACAACGAAGAAGTCATCTGAGGCAGCGACGCTGACATTCTGTTCTTGGCAATCGTCGATGTTGATAGGCTCGCCATCAAAGCCGGTCTTGTATAATCGGATGGTGTTGTTGGAACCGACGGTGACCAGCTTCGAGCCATCCGGGGTGTAAGCGCAGTGTGTAGAACCCTGGGTGTGCGCTGGTCGTGCGCGTGGGCGAATAGGTGCTGTAGACGCCATATGGAAAGGAATTTCGATATCTGGGAAAGATATCGAGGATTATCGGTCAAAACGTGAAAAAGAAGTCGATCGTTATATCTTCAATTGACCCTTAAAACTTATCGTCATCGTGTTGGATGGTATACAAATTGGGAATAGACGAGACGCGACCCTTGGCGCGTAGGGACGCGTTTTGTCAATTAAAGTGCTGAACTGCCCCTCCTCATTGGTACGTACCAGAATTGCAGGGATCTCACTTATTGCCAGCTGCTCCCAGCTGTCAGTTATTGAACAGCCCGCGACTAACCGCATATGTTAATAGATGGTTTGGCTCTATACAAGTTGCTCCGATACTCCATAAAGGAGCTATCATGTCACCGTCGTGAATTAGGCATTCCTCAAAGGAGAGATTAGGCAGATGAAAAGTGAGAACTCGGCTGCCTAGCTTATCCATTTTTATAGTCTCCCAAATAATAGAAACTATCCCGATCTTCCTTATATAAGTTGGAAGGAAACAGTCGTCGCTCTCTCAACAAACCTGACCACAGCTTGGGTCTGTTTAGGTACTAGCTCCTTTTATCACGATGCGTCAAGGTACCTCAACGGGGCATTTTTTTCAAACCGAGTATGTTTTCGGATGCATCGATTCTAATATGACTCCTTGCTAACTTGAGCGTCCTAGCGCTGAGCAAGCTCTAACAGAGAGGCGCGCCGCAAAAGCCAGCAACAAAAATGGCAATCCCGTTGTGTTGAAGTCAAAGCTGCTAGCCGCCATCCCTGATCCTTCTGCATCTAGTTCGCTACTCCTTGCAGAATCTACCGGCTCTGTTCGTAGGGTAGATGTTGACGTAAGTTATCTGTGTTACTGAAGCTCTTACTGCGAGGATACTCAACTGCTCTATCTAGTCAGGGGAAACGAAACATGTGTTCAAGGGGCCGTCTGCACCAGTCACTTGTGTTGCGGTTGGTGGTCCTAGGAACCGCATAGTATTCGCCGGATCCTGGGATAAAGACATATGGTCATGGGACCTAGAGACCAAGGCACTTGGTCGCAAGTATAGCGGCCATACGGACTTTGTCAAGGCTATTGTATGTGCAAAGATCGGGCCGAAAAACTGTCTTATAAGCGGAGGCGCCGACAAGAAGATAATCGTCTGGGATATCGAGACGGGATCTCGCATCCACACAATCCAGGATCAAACAGTTTCAATGATGGCTCTTCAGGCTCTGATTATCGACCCTGTAGAGTCTACGCCCGAAGGCATCGTCCTAGTGAGCGCCAGCAGTGACCCTCACATTCGACGCTGGCGCATAACGGCCAGTACGGTTGAACAGATCAAAGAAGCATCACCGAGTGAACCAAATGCCGTGCGCCACAGTATTTTGGAACATGAAACTACTGTGTATAACCTGTTCTTTGATATAGACGGCGAGGATGTGGATCTCTGGACGGCAAGCGGCGATGGCACCGCGAAGTGTCTCTCGAGACCAAAGGGCTTTACGACAGACGACATCATCAAGCATGGTGATCATGTGAGGGCCGTCGCCGTAACAGACCAGTGGATAATCACCGCCGGGCGAGACGAAGACGTAAAAGTATGGGACCGTACATCTGGGAAACTATACTGCACTCTCGAGGGCCACTACAACGAAGTCACAGACCTCGTAGTTTTAGCCGAGGGGAATCGAGTGGCATCCGTGTCTATCGACGGAACCGTCCGGACGTGGCTACTACATAAGACTGAGCTAGACAGAATCAACAAGGAGAAGGAAGAGAAGGCCAACGCAGTTGAAAAGGAAGTCCCTGAAGAACCAAGCGAGAGCTTAATGACGTTAGAAGAAGAGGCCGAGCTTGCAGCCTTGATGGAAGACGACTAGCACAAAACGCAGCGCATAGTCAAAATACACCTATCTTAAAGCCACCGCAAGTAGCCGCCCATTATATTAAACCTATGATGCCTCATGCGGACCACACTAAGAGGCGCAACGCCTCTTAACTCGGTTCTTCACCTGTTGTCAGCATGTTTTTCCCTACGCTTGATCGGTCGCGCTCACGAGGTAATCTAAAGAAGCTATTAGCCAGCGTACTCATATTACCACCTAAATACATAACATATGAAGGCATTTACTATGCCCGGTGGCGTATCCCTGTGCGACGACGCATCGGCAGTGTCTAGATTTCCAAGCGAGGCTGCATAAAGCCTACCGCTGCAACTCGCAGTCATACTATTATATATGATCACTCCCCACCGGTATACATCCTTCTAAGTCGTTTTCTAGCTCGTTTCTTCTCAGCTCATCTCATCAACACTGTGTAGCACGTTATCGGTCACTATTTGCCTAGGCCCTTCGCATCCGGGCTCATGAAACATAGATAGTTCTAATGCACGAAGCATAAATGAGAACGTCCTAGAATGGCAGAACTGTTAGGTAATCTTTAATTGTTTCGTTGATAATGGCATACCTCAGTAATAACGTATGAATTCCGGTTTCCGAAATATATTATCTACGTAGTACGAGATATTCTTTTATCCAGACGCAATATTTCCTATTACGATTAACCCTGACCCTCGCATACAGGTCAATCCGCTCCCTTTCTTCTTCAACTGCATACCCTCATCATTAATATGAGGTATCCCACTGGGAATACAATGTTCACTGACTGGTATCAGTATTATACTGTATAGTATCAAGGTCTCCAGAGCAGAGATATTGTGTTTCTATCTAGCACAAATCAACCCCTCACCATCCCCATCTCCTCATTAAGACGACTGCTACTCTCAAAACAAGCATATTAAGGGTATATAATCTCAACGCCAAGCCGCCAGCACAGTATCCCCCTCCTTAACCTGCGCAAAGCCCAGACTCTCCTGCCAGATCTTCTCGCACTTCGCCTCGTCCTTAGCCTCGGGGCCGACGTCGCCGACGGCCGAGCCGTCCATGTAGATCCCATTGGGGTACGCGCCGAGCGTGGCGGTGTCGAAGGCGGCGTTGATGACGTCGTTGGCGGACATGGCGGTGGTGCGGTAGCTGCCGTTAGGCGAGAGGCGTGCCATCACGGCCATCAGGGGCCCCGCGATGACGCGCGCGGCCTGCAGCAGCCTGCTCGGCGTGCGCCGCGTCAGGTCCGTCGGCATCGCGCCCGGGTCCACCGCCAGCGCCGCGACTGCGGACAATTCCGGGTCCGTGGCGAGGCGCTTGGATAGCTCGCGCCTAGAAGCGCAAAGTTAGGATGGGAGGTAGGGGAGGGGGAATGGATTGCGCAGGTTGAAAGCGGGGGGTTGACTTACATGAACATGATTTCGCAGAGCTTTGACGCTCCGTACCGCCTGTACCCCGTGTTGCCGGCCCCCGGCTCCGTGTCGGGCGTGCTCCATTTGCCCCGTGCTAGGGGCTCTGAGGTGACGGGCTCCTTAAAGATGAGGTTCCACCGCTCGTCTTCGTATGCGCGCAGGATGTTAGATACTGTGTTCCTCTTGTCGGAGGTGCTATTTGACAGCCATCATTGTTAGCTTATCTCATTCCCCGTAAGACCCAGCGAGGTCGGAAAAAAAGAGAAAAAGAAACTGCTCGACTTACTCATGCGACCAGCTACCCAATACAACAATCCGGCCGTTCTTCTTGTCCAGGCTCTTCAGCAGCAGCAGCGTCAGGAGGAAGTGCGAGAGGTGGTTTGCCTGGTAGGTCATGTCGAAGCCGTCGTCGGTCATGGTGTGCGTCGTGTACTCCTGCCACGCGGCGTTGAGGATCAGGGCACGGATGGGCGGTATCGAGCCCTCGGCCACCCGCTTGTTGATGTCCTCGGCCACCTTGCGCGTGCTAGTGAGGCTCGAGAGGTCCAGCGGCACGAGGTCGTACGTGTGGCCCGCCGCCTTCGCCTGCCGCAGCACGCTCTGCACTGCCGCGGCCCGCTCTGTGCTCCGGACGGTGTAAAGCCCATGATACGTCCTCGCAAGCGAGGCCGATTTGATTATGTGTTGGACAATAGCCGAGCCTAGGCCGCCATTGGCACCGGTAACAAATATAGATCCTTTCGCAGAAGCCATTTTGTATTGTGGCGAATATGACGATAACGACGAGACTAGTTTTATGGCACTAGTTGTCCTACGATCAGATCTGCTAATTGGTAGGAGAAGAGAAAGTCATGGTGTCACATTTTGTTACAGGTACACCTTTTGTTTTATACTCTCGGTGTCAAGGGAGCTTTATTTACTTATTTTACCTTCCACTAACCATATAGATAGGCGGCCGTCTCACCACCCGGGTGATTGTTGGTACGCAGTAAGGAACCATGTGTCGATGGATAGTTAGTTGCTCCGATAAAGCAAAAGTGCCCGTACCAATTATTGTACGTCCACTTGTCTGTCTGACGAATCAGCTCCGCCCACCTGAGATCCCACCATAAGCAAGTCGCATACTTTCAAGGGGCACCCACAAAGAAAGCCGCAATGTCCTTATAAATCCCCGCCAGACTTGCATTAGATGAGCAGAAATTGAAAATGTTCGGCATCTTTAAAATATTCGCTATCACACCACTGCACAGAAACCGGTGGCAATTTGCAGCCCGAACCTGTCATCAACATGCTAATGTTATTTCAGCTAGACTAGAGCGGGCCAATCCCGATAGAACGTGCCGAAGTACATAGAGTATCCATACCAGCATACGAACCACATCCTCAGCCCAGCTTGCATTACAAACAAGCCTGACCTATCTAACGATAATAGGTCCCAATAACAACAGCACTAGAGAACAGTACCGATGAGCCCTCATAAGCGGTTGTATCTACATTTGCGACAGGCCAAAATGCTACACTGACGGCACTCGTAGATAAAAAGAGGCATCACATCATGGCATTCCTCGCATTCCGCCCTTCGTTTGCGACTAATCCAGCGTTCATGATCACATTCATGGTTTTGTCGTAGGTGTTCCATAATCCGCTCGATATGAACTTCTCTATCAGCTTCCGGAGAAACGGGTTGGGCGTTCGTAGGCTGAGCGTTCGCTGGTCTAGTAGGCTGAGGGTCCGAGGGTCCAGCAGGTTGAGCATTCGCCGGTCTAGCAGGCTGAGTATTCGCCGGTCTAGCAGGCTGGGTATTCGCCGGTCTAGCAGGCTGGGTATTCGCCGGTCCAGCAGGTTGAGTATTTGCCGGTCCAGCAGGTTGAGTATTCGCCGGTCTAGCAGGCTGAGGTTCTACGAGTCTCATAATTTGCTCCACAGCTCGAAGTTCTGGGAGTCTAGCTGGCTGAGGGTTCGCGGCCCTAGCCCTTAGGTTTCCTTCACCTTGGTTACGATCTCGATTGAGTATTTGTTCTGCTCTGTTATAAAGCCGCTGTTCATCCCATTGTGCACATTGGCAATTCTTCCATTTTACTCCGCAAAGGTAACAGAACTCGGCTCGACACTTGCATCTGTTGATGCTACCGTTAGTGATGCTCTTTATATTTTGAGGAAACACTCACCGAATGTGAAAACAGCCGATGTTAAGCTCAACCATGGTACGGCATTCTGGACAGCGCTGCCATCGTTCTTGGCGGGCGACCTCGAGAACTCTCTGGAGCTCTGCATCCGAAGGACAATCACCTTTATGTGTGGCACCTTTGCAAGTGATGCAGGTCGGAGTGTTGCATTGAGGGCACCAAGCAACCCCATTCTCAACCCTCGACGGAGGAATGAAGGCTGAGCAGGTTGGTCGATGACAGTAGTTCCTATTTGGGGTGGATAACTCAACAGCCTTTTTCTTGAATTGCTCGGCCAGATCACTACCCAGAAAAAACCGGTTCGCTTCCACGGGGATAATTTGACGGCAGCAACGCGGCGGGAACAAGCTTTCGTCCAACATGGCATGCTGGAAGAGACTCTTCAGACACTCGCGACAGTACTCGTGCTGGCAAGGTGCTCGCGCTAGGTCAATAAAGCGATTCATTTCGCCACAAGCTACGCATGGTCGCCGAACTGGTTTCTTAGGTCGACGAGACGCTGCCCATGACGAGCTCTCTGGCTGCATGTCTATGTCGGACTCGGTGCCATTTTGAAGCACGTCGTCGCCTTCATCCGCCACATCGATTCCCGTGACGAAGATGGCCTCGAGCTTCTCAAACGTCTCCAAATCAGCTGCTGAAGGTTTGATGTCAGGCACCCGAATCCGATTATGTGGCCTTCCTGTAGAGCTAGCTACAGCAATATCTCGGTCATGTTTAGCGGCGTTCTCCATCCGCTCGAACTCAATGAGCGCAGTTGTGTCTGCTCCCAATGCATCCTGTATGCTTCTGGTCATGCGTCTATCCGAAGCGTATGTAGTTGCTCGGCTCAGCTCCTCAGTGTAGAGTCGTAAAGCGATATCAGCATCCGACAGTGTCCCCTCACGTTGCTTTCCCTTAGAAGTAGATTTCACCTGCTGTGCATCCTCGCGCAAAAGAGAAAGAATAAGATCTAAACTCTCATCGTCCGGACAGGACCAGGCGGGTTGTTCCAAAGCTTCTGGGGGACCCATAGCTTTGAACGTGCAGGAAAGGTGCTATTTCTTGACTTTGCTGATATGAAGAGTTTGAAGATGAGACGAGAAGTTAGTGTTAAGTAGATGGGAAGGCTTGGATTGTTGTAGTAGTGTGGAAAAGCTCCAGTCAACTCGAATTACCTAGATAAATCTCAATCCATGCAGTTGCGAAGGCAGTTGCCAGAGTGAACGAATCTGTGCTACGCGATACTAAAGTACCTATGTACGTACCTTACCATATATGTTGTGCTAAATGTACTTAGGCATCTACGTGGGTCTTAGACAGCTCAATAGAGCTACCTTCCTCAGTACTCACCTTAGTATTTTGAATTTTCCTTAGATTCTTAGGCCAGTAGGGAAGCCTACCTAGGTATAGTTCGAGTTTTAAATTTTAATTATGGTGTTAGTTCCTTCTCTATCTAATGTTAACTAATTCTATTTTCAAAGTCCTTTCTAGTTGAGAGCTTTATTGAGGTTGGATAGTAGTTGGCAGTTGTGCTTCTTAACAATTAGAGAAAGTGCAAACAAAAGTATAACCAAGGGAACGCGCGTTTAGGATAGACCTGTATTAAGTACAATGGAAGGAAGCAACTACTATTCCTATTTTAGGAACTTACTGAGAATTAACTGACTACCTAGGTACCTATACTATTGTCAGGCAATTATGTCATTGGAAGTACGTTGGTCTACCTCTAGGATACCTGTATTCAAGATTTCCTACTATTATATAACGAGAGGTCCCCTACCTAATTAACTTGGAAAACCATAGGAATTGATAATATTACCTAATTCTAACACTTATATCTTGACCTAACTATAACCTATCTTCGTTCTAGAGCTAAACTTCCCGGCATAGACTAGAAGCTCTAGGTACCAAGTTGCCATAAGGAGGTTATTATAAATCTCGTTACTAGCTTGCTAGGTAACGTCCTCTTCAGAAACGCACTGGAACGCTGCTGTACCTTAGATACCTACTTCTATACATTTTATGGTATGAAGTTATAATGAACGGATTTGTGGGGTCAATTATCAATTTGATCTATCATTTATTTTATATGGTCGCTATTTTGACTGTGTAGTCATGTTAGTCGGCTGACGAAGCTACGAGCTCCAAGGTCCCTGACAGGCAAGCCAGTGCACAGTGGTTGACTTTGAAGTCGAATACTAGCTATAGCGAACTTAACTACAGTTATTTTAAAAAGGGGCGACGTTAAATTTGATATTATTGAAATGTCTCGGAAAGTGAGACAAGTATTTGTAGAGTGACACTATACACGCTTAAGTGACCTTGGAGTAAGTTGCTAGCCACAGCCTAGCACCCAGACATAGAGGTCCTCGAGAAGGTCAAGGCGAGTACGGAAAGTAAGAACATTAGTCTAATGCCGCAACGTATGCTCACCCAATATTTGAATGTGCTACAGTGGTAAGGAGTATGGATGTTATATGTTGAATCCGATATGAGTAAAGTCCTGTGTAAGCGGATCGTGATAGTGGAGATATCTCTCACAAGGTGAGTGATTAATAGCCTTGCCTACGGCTAGCGATCACCCAGTTTAGTAATCCTAAGGCCTTTCAAAATCTAGGCTTGATAATCAAAATGTCAAGCCAAGATATTCACAGGGATTAACTAGGTTATATGATCACCTTTTGCACGTGCTTGAGCAGCATGGTTAATACTAGTCTCTTGGATGCGCGCGCTCGCGCCTCGGAAGGCATCGTTAACTTAGCCGAGACAGGACACTCATCCGCCTTGGCCAATCTGTCTCTCCAGTGCGCTGAATAGCCACGTGAGAGCCACGGCTGTCTCAGAAATTCTGTCAGTTATATAACTCAGGATCGCGGGAAACGGATGGGAGTTCGTACACCGCCACGTGAGAGAGGGAGAGAGAGGATATAAATAAATAGTTCCAGTCTTTTCCGCCCCGAGACACGGCGGTGAGAAATCTACCATTTTGCAGCCGTGAATCATTGTTGCGCACACCCAATTGGCAGATGACGATTCCTACAGCATTCTGGGGAGCGTCCTTCAGGATTCCTCAATCCTCTTGCTGGATTCTTAAACGTCCGGATGGGATACCCCTGCTCGTCGGCGCCTGGCACGCGATCTTAGATAACACGCTAGCACGGCGGCTCGACGACCTCAGACCACACTACTGTAGGTACACCACCGCTCAGACTAAGCACAGTTTAGATAGCGGCTTAGACAAGTGCTAGCTGTGCTGATGATCGGATCGGTATGTACCGGCTTGAACGATAGTTACTAGTAGGACTGATTGCCCTACCTAGTATAGGGAAGTCCATTTCCCTGGCACGTTACCAACACCATGGAACGCGTTGAGGATGATAATGTGACTACTGTAAGATCCTCTGTCGATCGTTAGATTAGTGTATGGAGCAAAACATTTGGACAGATTATTACATGTAGATTAGTCTCTTAAGCCGGACAAGAGTCGTCGTCAAGTGCACATACTGTATGTTGGTAGTGTAGTGATGTGGATTGTTTTTTAAGTAGTTTATTTAGTTTTATGACTTATTTGGTATACGTACCTGACTTAGAGTCTTAGATATGCAAGGACTACATACGACGAACCGTGCCCGGACCTCTTCTACAGTATGCGTACACTAGATACGCCCGAGTGCTGAGGATTTATATGACAAGATGACATGTCATTCCGTATTACCTGAGACTATATATCCGGCAGGACCATACTTCCTAGGTATTCAGAGTACCTACTCAAGTATGTTTTGTTATTTCAAATTCGAATTGGGCAGTACTGCATATGGGGTTTAGTAGGTGGATCATTCAGCGAAGCTGTCACGTACGTCGGGTCATAAGTTCTTTAAATATACCCAGCTACGCGCCAGAGACTAGGTTCTAGGTACTAGATCTTCTGGATTGTGCATAGGTATCACATATCACCACAAGTCGCCCACACACACACACACGCAGTCACAACTAGCGAGAGCCAAGAGATCTCGGAGGACAACCTGCCACACAGTAATAATAACGGAGACTTAAGCATCGCTTCGATCGCACAACATAGTCAGGTAGTATTCGTTTGTAGAACTAAACCTAGCGCGCATTACGAGCAGCCCATCAGGGCCATCACCACGTTTTCAATCCGACTTGTCGGGTAGTCGCAGGCACCCATGGCGTCACGGAGGAACCGTCTGTCTCTTCAAGGTTGCACCAACAAACAGAGATATTCGTGCAGCCGTTTGCTAGGTATGCGCAGAGCTGCAGCAGCAGACGCCGACAAGGGTCTCTCCCGCCAATGTCAAGTTCAGTTGTTGTCGAGTTTGCGCGACGCAACACAGCACATGCTGTATGTATGTATGGTTCGGGTTCTTCGTGTACGCATACGCTACGCACACACTAGTGACTAGGTACACTCTCTAGACCTATGTAGTAGTAGACTCGCCGACTCGCTCGATCTTGGTGGTAAGGCAGAACACTTGTCAGCACTATTATTAGTTCACCCGTTTGCTAGCATTGCTGTTGTTGCCGATGTGGGGGGAAGTTTTGAACCCGACACATATGAATTCTATGTAAGCGGTACTTAGTGTCCTTTTAATGCATTGAATATTGGTATTACTCGGGCATTTGATAAGCTCCGGCATACTACTACTCTCAACATTACCGACATTACGGTGGTAATGGGTGTTCCGTTTCAAGCTAATATTGATCTCGATAGCTACGCATCTACATAGCATACGATACAGGGATAGTTAATTACTTAATCTGGTTTAGTTGCTCGTTTACAGTAGTACGGAGTAATGCAGAGCATTCTATGTGTATACTAATTTGCTTGGCACCGACCCTCGCCGAAATCAGTCGGTATTACTCCCGAGGCCACACAGGTAAAGTGCAGCATAGGTTGTGTACCAGCGCACTATGAAATAAGCATAAATGTATGGCTGTTACAGAGTACAGGTATATACTATCTAGTACACAATAAGTCCGCCTATGTTCTTCCCATCTACCTGCTTAAGTACCTACGGATTATAAGACCAGAGTCGCCAAGACGCAATGCCGATGCCACCGAGGGCAAGGGGCTGAATCAAACAAATAAACTACCGGCAATACACCTCGAGACGGAAGTTGTGATTGGCAGTGGCATACATACGCCTCGGACCTACAGCGCCACCATCCTATAGGCCAGGTAGCACTGGGTATTCACATCGACCGAGAATTGTTCGAGCGTTCCACCTGCAAACCCACGCCAAACCCACGCCAAAGCCAGCCCCAACCCCATACTCGAGATAACACTAATAACACTACAGGAGGTAGTGGTCCTCTGTCTATGCTTTTGCTTTAGCAGCCGCTTCTAACCATCCCAATCCTTCTCGAGCGGGAGCCAATCACCACTAGCCAGGTCGTCTGCCGTCAGCACCAACCATGAGTCTGCGCTGTGCTGACGCCTCGCATTGGACGCCTGTGAGAGCCCACATCATGTTTACCTGTGATATAGCTGAGATGGTGCAAAGTGCACCCGCGCGGTGATGCGTCGAGCTGAGGCATCTCTGCCAATGAACCTACTTACCTAGGTACTTATTCCAATTTCCGGCCGACCTGACAGGTTGCTATGCGTAGGTACCTACGTCCATGGCTGTCATCTCCGGTGTGGGTTGTTTGGGATGTTTGGGTTGCTTAGATCCCACCGGTCATCCCATCGGTATGTGCACCACACACTTGAGGCTTCGACTGTGGTGTACTGAGGCCTGTCCACCCCCCCAGTCCTCCTCTTCTTCCCCACTGGCCACGCCGGCGCCACCAAATACTAGGCAATGATCCACATGATACGCTGTACATACATACCTACTTACATACGTATACTACCTTAGCCATGTACTATGTAATGCCATGCTCCTACCCGTCCCGCCATGTCTGCGGACACTCACAACATGACGGTAAAGAGACCAAGGAATTTATATTGCCTCAGAATAATGAAGCTTGGTCCTGTTTCTGCAGCACACCGTGTTCGAAAATATTGAATCCCCAGCAGCGAATTGGTGTGTACGGGAATCTCACTAGGGTCCTGTTAGTACACTATCTCAGATAGATGACTCTCTGTCTCTCCGTCTGTCTCACTCTCTATCCTTTTTTTTTTTTTTCGCGTCTACTATACGACTCATAGGGTTTGAGGGTTAAAGGTACTTTTGTGCCCTTGTCGTCGTGGCGTCACTACATTTTTCGTGTCTTATTACATGTATCGGATCCGACTTCGTTGGTACTGGTAGGGAGGATTTCTAGACGTCGAGACTACATGCCCTGGTAGTCGGTCCCTTAAACTTGCCAGTCCCTGCAGGGCCTTTGGCTAAAAACCATCGCTTACATCTTATATATGGTCCTATCTCACTGGGCTTTCATATGCTTATGATTTCCCGAGCTTTTCTGTTTCTTTCGCTGGTTTCGGGACTTACAATTGAACACCATCGTCGCGCACCATCTACTATCGCCCCCACCACCAGCCTCGAGCGTCGATAGCAACACACATCGTCTGAAATAAAAGGGTATTGTGCGGCTGCTGTGAGCTGTATGGGATATCGCGACTCGCAGGTTTACTAGGTTACATTAACTTCTATTATGTTACCATGGCCGACATAGCGGTCGAGGCATCTCAGTACCACGGGAGCTTGGTAGCTTTCGAGGGTCCTTCAGATATCATATCGACACAACTTCGTCTACTACCGAATTCACCAAAGATTTTAATACTACCGCCAATCCAATACTTCACTAGGGAAAACGAAATAAGTTCGCCTTTCGACGCTCGGTTGCAAATTCTTAAGACGCATGAGGCATGCGATGTCCGAACTGAGACGGCACGTAAGTTTTTACGGGAATCCACTCCTGATAATAAGAGGCTAGTGTTTATGGACGGTGGTACGGCCTCTGCGCAGTTGACCTGCATCTCAGCCATCAGCAAGTACGAGACAAATGGGGATGATATAAAGGCAGAGATAATATTTAATGAGCTCATCCAAGATGGAATTGCGGGCCTTAAACGACAGAGCACACCTCAATTGGACATCGGAATGATTTCAAAGGCGGATGCAGCAACAGACAAGGATGGGCAAGCCAACGAGGTTCTAGATGATCCGATTTCAAAGGCGATGAGAGCTGCAGATGCGTTAGATCTTGAAACCGCCTTCCTACAAGATACTTACGAACCCGACATCATAACTACTATTCGACCTCGCAGCACAAGCGTACCTGCCCTTCCTGTGGCAGATGGGTTACAGAATGCGGCCCCTTTTTATATCTTTGGTCCAACTGAGGGCATGCAAACAGCACCCCTAGCTGGGGCTGCAGGACAAGGTTCACTTCTGGACGTGGAGAAATGGCGGACCATGACAGCGAGTGAAGATCAATTATCCGACCCTAACACGATACCGAAGTCACCGGTTGCTATTAGTGAACCTCATCCATATGATCGCCTCAGACCCACAAGCGCTGTCGGTCCGTCCCATCCTATAGTCGAATCAATGCCCGGCAGCCCAGCTTTACTCGGCGAGGCTTTCGTCGTTGACCTCCGGTCACCCGTGCCCAGAGCCCATAAACGCATTAAGTCAGTAGACCAGATGTATGCTACCGCTATCCGGAATCAAGATATTTCGCTCTGCAATTTGCCACAATCTACTTCCGCCAAACCTGAGGAACATTTGTTTACGCCGAATAACCCACAAGGAAAGGAAACCGATTCACCGAGGAAACCTACGCTTCGATCAAACTTCTACAGCGAGAAATCGTACCCAACCTTCGGCAAGCCTAGCAAAACTATAGTGAGAAAGTGTTTGCCCTCTCCACTAAATCTAGAAACCAAGGGGCCGCAGCAACCGGCGCCTTATGTTAGCCCGAGCCTTCATCTAGGCACGAACCTTGTACATCAAGATACACTAACTGAACCCGCCTTAAACACGCCGGAGCTGGGAATCGGGAATGTTAATTCGTCTCTTTATTCTGGCGATAACTTCGAACTAGATGCCAACGAGCCGTTTCAGACAGTTCTCCCAATAATGGAAGATTTAGTCATTCATTTTAAAGGCGAGGAGAATTATCCAAAGCTAGAGGCTATGATTCAGGCTTTCAAACAAGGTACATATCCAGTTTCAATGCCACCTCTACTTTTAGAACCGAAGGGGGGCATGGATCAACTCGGTACCCCTACGACCGTGGGCTCAAGACCAAATTCAGACACTGGGGACATCCGGAGTCGTCAAGACGTTATTCAGGAACCAATCCCAATATACAGCCCTGACGAGTATGACCCCTACGCATCTCATGGGAACTACCTAGGCCCGCCGACCACATCTTTATTGAAACAAGATCTTGGGAGCCAACCGCAGAAGACCGTTACCGTCTCAAACCCGCCAACTCTTGCTCAAACACCACCGCCTAGTATCAATACCTCGTTAGATAGGGTTTTCCATGACTTCGATATTAGGGAGTGCAAAACGGCCGTGTGTATCCAAAACTCATTAAGATCTATCTTGAACGTCTATTTTCCTTCTGAAAATATCGGATATCATCAGTTCAAGTTTCCTCTACTACCAGAGCTTAGCAGCTTTTGGCGGCCAGTATTTCGGGAAATACCGTCTGGGAATTCAAAGGCGACAAGGAAGATCGACCTAATACTAGCGATAGGAGCACAGAGAAGCGTGGACAGGGGGCTTCTAGGTACAATCAGCGGTTCTTTAGAAAAGCTAGGAAGAGAGCCCAATGGCGCGTCACGGAGTGGAAGACTTGACCTGAGGTAAGTTGATGATATTAATATCAAGTTACTTCCTAGCACTGACGTTAAAAAGATATCTCATTGCGAATACCATGCAAGCTTTCACATCACAACCCCTGGCCAACCAAACGCAAGACAATCCGTTCACCAACCCTTTGCTCCTTGCAACACTTATCGTACCTCATCTTGAGACATATATCGCAGCTCACTCTGGGACCCGATTTCTGATACTCGATTATCCCGGCGAATATCTATCCACTGTTCTAGCATTACAACATCTAATAGGCGTGGATCTGTTGAAGGTAGCTGGTATAATTGACGCAGAAGCTGGTAGCCCGAAATCGCACCGAGGGTACACGAAATCGGTGTCACGCACTACCGCACCTTCGGTCGTAAGTTCGACTAGCAAGGGGACGAGCGCGATGCTTCTTTCGCCTAAGAGGTCAAGGACGAGATTAAACACCGCAGAGAAGACGCGTGCACCACAGCCCTCATTTTCCAAGGCAAATTTCATTCTCACATCGACGGCAACGGAGTCTGAAATTGCGACGTTGATCTCGACCATCTGGAGGATTTTAATTGACATCTCCCCTTCTTACATCCCCGAAAATATGGAAGGATCTAATTGGAAACACAAGCTCTATAATACCCCGCCATCGCCGCCGTCTCTCTTTCATCCAAAGAATAAGGACGCGCCATTCTTGAGAGCAGCGGTAATGCTCGGCTTCATCCCATCGCCGGAGGACGAGCAGCACCATCAAACTCAACCACCAAACTACGTCTCAATCGGAACGCATACAGACCTACCGACACCGATGCAGCGGCCCATAACACCGGCTAAATCATTCAGGGCATCAGCCGCAGAGACGTTCCCCAGTAGCCCGAGCATACGGACCCCTAGAACTCCGCGGTCAGCCCAGACCCAGCGCAACAAATTGCGGCATCTGCTGGGTCAAGACCCTTCTGTATTCACTGCATCTGGGGGTGCCGAGACTGAGGAGGTGACGCTGTATTACGATTATGAGGATGAGGATGATAATGCTCTGTTCGCGGCCGAGGAGCGGAAGTACATGCCCCTTTGGAGCAACCAGGGCGGTCCGCGTAAGGGCAACAGCCGGAAAGCCCTTAAGTGGCTAGGGCTGTCCACGTAACACACACCTAATTTACTTTGTTTTCTCCTTCTCTATTTGTATCACGTAGCGTAATGCACCGTACCTTCGGCCCTTGGCCACGATGTTTTTACTTTCATACCCTTACGGCGTTGGCGGTTCCTAGTTTTTTTTTATCAGGACTTCTATGTGGCAAATATACCCCGTGGCTAGTTATATGAAGCAACTATTAGGTTCTGGCGGGTCAAATTGACGAGATAATAATGAAGGGAAAGGCAACTAATGGGCACATTGAATTTGTAATGCAACTGGACAAACTATACGTACGATGACTCATTCTCATTCTCCCAACTCAACCTTTCTTGCGTCATTTATCGACGGATCCTGGGTTATCTACTTGTTATTTCATAATGGGAAGCAGCGTTGAATTTCTATAGTCTCTTTGTATATCAAACACAACCCTGGCGTTGAAATACCCTGGATCTTGCCTTGTAGTTTAGTCATTCAACTATGCTGGAAACTAGTGGTAATTTATTAATTCCGTGTATATCTAATCAATCATTACTCTCACTACAATCATCACCGTCCCTACTATATCGCCCTTTTAACGGGAGTGTAAGTACCGTACCCCGTTATTTTCTATAACAAGGTACCTCTTAACTATTGCTATTAGGTGTACATAGTATAGCTTAGGGATATGGCCTACTCATCAAATCCTCGTTGTTATGTAGCCATGTTCTACTTAGTCTGTATTCGGCTTGTCCTTCGAGGCCTTGAAGTGCTTTGCTCTAATACTAGCCTTGGTAGTACGTAGGAAACTTTTTGTGAACAAGAGAAGAGGATTGATATGTATAAAAGTGACTGTGAATAAGGAGTTTGATGTATGAATATGAACATGTTACACAAACGTAGAACAACATGCTATAAGTATCCTAGCTCCAACCCGCCGTTGTGGTTCTCTTTATCGTGTACCCTGGTATCCCAACACTTGTGTTTCCGTTGCGGCCCCGACATGCATGACGACCTTTTAGAGACACGATGACGAAGAGTAGAGGGCCTCTAGGTTCCTTTTTTCCGCCCCTATATCCGAAACTTTGCACTGCTGCAAGTAATCCCACCTACAGAAAAAGAAATAGACAAAAAATACTTCGAGGCACTCATTGCTTTACATTAAGCGTCAGCAGCCTACCTGTAGGGACTCAAGTTTCAGTAGCTAGCTAGTACCTAACCGAGGCTGGGCGAGCTGACGCCGAAGTCGTCCCCGCGGCTGAGGTAGCGAACATTGCATACAGGCATTATTAGGTTCGCAGGCCGCGAAGTGCAATAATGAGATTAGAAAGTTAAGCCGAGCTAAAGACCACGAAAAAGAAAAGAGGAAGGAATAAGAACAACAATAGAATGCTGCGAAGTCGATCTCTCTCGTTCCTCATTTCTATTCGAGGGATCAAGGGTTTCCCTGCTTGGGCTTTCACTAAGCTGACACTATTGTCAGATATGGTCCCTCCCGTTCATTTCCTCTCAGGCGAACCGGCTAGGCGAGGCGGCTGGGATGCAACATGATATTATTGCGACACTTATCATTATCGCACTTGAGTTTCCCAATATGACCGATAAAAAAGGGTAAGGGTCGTCGCGCGCGATCTCGAGGAAGATCCGCAACGCACTTGGGGAAGAAGAGTTGACTGGCTATCTGGTACTTTGTTAGTTACACAAGTACCTAATCATGCCACGCCCAAAATAGAAGCAATGTATCTACGTATCTAGGTACTCAGGTACTCTTTACCTTTCCCCTTACATTATATCAACCGCGCTCTGCCCCGCCGTTCAAAGCTACGAGTCAGATGTGTATGACCGCATCTCGCCCACGTATGTGAGAATCATAATTACCATAACTACTAGGAATGTTTCGAGACTTAGTAGGGGAATCGTGGTAATGAGCGGTATTAGTTCTGATATAAATATGTGCGCATACCTAGCCGAAAAGTATTTTATCTAGGTACCTTTGAATTGCCCTCTCGACGACACATGTAGCTCTAGGCAATAACAATAAGCAACTCTACTTACATGTAGCTTTAGCGTGGGAGGTGTATATATAGGTAGGTACTTATTTCTGGGTGCTGCAGTTTTATAATACCAAAACAAACAAATAAACAAACAGTCAATTAACAAGTATATCGATCTTGTTGAGGCAGGCACACGCGGGCGTAGGTCGCAAGGGAGCGAACGCATTTCACAAGATATGCAGGTCAAGGATGTGTATGTAATCTCATTTATTAAGACGTCCCTATTGCAAAGCATACCAATTCCAGATAATAAACGAGCGAGAACACACGTCGCAATGACCATGTGCAGTGGTTATTTGAAATCCCTAGTTCATCACCACTACTCGCCAACTGCTGGACCACGAGGGGGAAGTACAGTGGGTCACGGAAAGTTTCGGTACAAATCGCGAACCCCGCGTATTTTCGCGTCTCACACTTTAATTGAATTTTACACCTATATTTTTCAAATATGTCTCGCCAGGTCACTCCGCCCTTAAATAATACCAAAAAGCACTGGAGTCCGTATACAAGGACTAAAATCAAATATATATATGATTTAGGCTGTAGACCAAAGCAGTTGTGCTTAGAATCTGGGATTCCCCGAAGCACTATATATAGGATCTTTGATCGGTACCACCACCAAAAATCAGCCCAATCACTACTACGTATCAGTAAGCCGCGCAAACTGGACGATTGCTATAAAAGGCATATTATTAGAGCTATTGAATCAAATCCATTTATTCCGATACGCGAATTGCATGAAACGGCTTGTTTGCATATCGGAGAAACTACCTTGAGATCGTGGCTTAAAAAAGAAGGCATTTTACACCACCGCGCCCTTCGACGACCGTTTCTAACCCCCGAACACGCGGCAAATCGGCTTCAATGGGCTCTCGAGCATCAAAATAAGCCTCTCGATTAGTAGCAACATGTATTTTTTACCGACGAATCAACAATCGATCGCAGTGCTGGCGATCGTGCAGCGTGGGCTTTTCGTCGAAGCGGCAAGTTTGACCCTCTAACTTCTTAGTGCAATTGTAGCCCTCAACGCTAACCGAATTGAATAAAAACAGAAAAATCGCGTTTATTACTTCAATTTGTACAGCTTCGCTATAAAAAGACCGGTTAAAGTTAGATGTTTTAGGGTAGTATTTGCTACAGTCACCGGTCTTTTATCGTAGCCCTCGACGGAGACCTTAAAGCCAAACGAAGCGGCGTAACAGGCAAAGTGTACCGCGATCTACTCGACAAATACTTCGTTGAAAACCTCGAAAACGATACTATATTCATGCACGATAATATGCCGGTTCATACAGCTAGTATTGTTAAAGAGTAGCTTCGAAAACAAAAGGTCGAAATTTTGGTTTAGCTTTTGTATTCGCCGGATTTGAACCCGATCGAAAACGTGTAGAAGCTACTTAAAGAAAGAATCCAAAAAGCCAATCCTGGGCTAAAAACACTAGAAAAAACGCAAGCAGCATTAAATTCACTTGTAACTGCAACTGTAGAACAGTGGGAAAGTATCGCTAAAGAGCAGTTGAATCACTTGATTGATAGTATGCCAAGGCGTGTTGCTGCAGTTATTGCTTCTAGAGGGTGGTACACTAAATATTAAGTCAATATTTCGGAAGCTAAATTAATTACAAATCTATTGTACAAATCAGATTTTTTTTTTCTATTTAATTGGCTAAGAAAATGGAATAATTATAGTGGTGATGATTTTGGCTGATTTGTAAATTGAGTGGGTGTACCGAAACTTTCCGAGGGTGACTGTACGCAGATAGAAACCATCCCCTCACATACAATTGCCAGGCATGAATGGTCCTATATCGACCGGCAAATCTAAAACAAACAAATTCTTTATCCGGGGTTCTGATCGGGCATTAGGTGACAAGGGTTGTGTTTGAGGAAGCAACAACTGGTGTTGAGGACTTCATGAATCCATCTCACACGCCAGGAAGGAAGCAGATTCATCTCGAGTGGCAATCCGATAGAGCAAGCCGTAATTTGGGGGTGATCCAAATCGATCAATTCATCTATTCGTAGAGTCGAAGTTATCCGTAGTTATTCGCAGTCAAAGTGATAGAACACACGTGAATCCCACATTTACCATCCCGGCTACCTGCATGTCTGTACCGCCAGTCCGTTCCAGGAAAGTTCAAATGCGCGTCAGGGATATCTAGTGTGAGAGGGTATCATGAAGAGGAGCTGCAGCTTAGCAGCAGCCGCCGCTGGACGGGTTGGCAACGTTGTGGCCGGGTCCAACCTGCACACCGGGCTTGGTGTTGGCGGTGGTCTGCGAGCCCTGGCGCTCCTTGATCTGTCGAGCCATGGTCAAGAAGGCCTGCTCAACGTTGGAAGCGTTCTTAGCCGAAGTCTCGAGGAACGGGATTCCAAGGCTGTCAGCAAACTCCTAAAATGTGTGTCAGCGAAGTCGGCTCGCAATGAAGTGCACTAAGCTATATAGTTAATAGATGGGATATTTGTGTATATGCCATACCTTAGCGACCGTGTACTCGACCACCTTCTTATCAGACATATCACTCTTGTTGCCTACGAGAAGCTTGTTGACACCTTCGGTGGCATAGCGGTCAATTTCCTGAAGCCACTGCTTCACGTTGTTGAAGCTATCCATGTCGGTGACATCGTAGACGACGCAGATACCGTGAGCCCCGCGGTAGTAAGACGAGGTGATGGTTCGGAAGCGCTCCTGGCCAGCCGTGTCCCACTATGAGAAGCCTAATATTAGCTACAAAATACAAAATATGACGTCTTACGTTGCTAAGGATATCGTACGATCTGCAACTTCACTGTCTTGCCGTCAAGCTCGATGGTTCGGATTTTCTAGTTACGTTAGTTTAGGTGGCGCTCGCGGTTATGGAAAGGTGACAAGACATACGAAATCGACACCGATTGTGGAAATGTAGGATTCCGTGTAGGTATCGTCGGCGAAACGAAGGAGCAAGCAAGACTTTCCAACACCGGAGTCTCCGATGAGGAGGAGCTTGAAAAGGTAATCGTATCTGTTGGGGTTCGCAATTAGCTTACACTCACGGTTGAGGACCTGCTGGAGCAAGGCATTATTGTTGTAATGCTCCAGGCCGGGAATGTAAGGCTCGCGAGAAGACATGGCTGTAGATGTTGAGGATGGTACAGAAGAGGTGGTTGTGTGTGGAGAGAGGAATATGGAAGTGGCACAGCAGAACCAGGTTGAAGAGGAGAGAGAGAAAAGGAGGCAGAGGAGGAGGAGGAGGATCTTGGGGACTATCGTGAATGTGCATCTCTTCTCTAGCTCTAGCTGCGCCAGCGAGGGGCGCTGGCTGGCTGACTGGCAAGAGCAAACGAGGGGCAAGGGCAGGCACTGAATCATCGGGGGGACTCTATTGGCAATAGTCAGTTATTGAGGCCATCATCGAAGAGGAGTCAGGGCCGGCTAGGGCGCAGAGAGTTGGCGATGATACATACTACTCAGGATTCATGGTGATGAGCGATGCGGCGGTCGAGGGACGCAGCAGAAAGGAGGAGGCAAGAGTCGATGAAGGAGCCAACAATATAACCAGCGATTTAATCCAGCAGACCGAGATAATAAATGGCTATGGGTTGCTATCGGAGAGTAGAACGACTACTTATGTGGTGGCCGGGGATTTCGATGTTGTTTCCGCTGTTAAGGAGGATGATGTAGGAAGAAGAATTAAGACAAGGCGTCGTGGTATCTGTAGGCTACTAGGGATGGTCGTCACGGAACGTCAGGGGACAGTGAAGGCCGACTGGCCACGCCAAACCACTAACGGACAATAGGTGGGTGACTGAGGCTCCACCACAGGTAAATAGGTACCTAACCAACCTACAATGCGCCTCACTCTACATCTGTAGAGTCTAAAGTCTATCAGGTACAACCTACCTAACCCGTGCAGCACTGTGCTGTACAGAGTGCCACTACAAGTATAGACCGCATTCACACTTTACTCGGCCTTGCATCTATGCGTACAGTTTCTTGCACGAACTACTATGTATACGCCATCCACCGAAATAAGTCGTTTGCTGATGATGTAGCAGGCCGGTGAAGAGCCATGTTTCAAATGGCTTGTATCTACTTAGGTAATATCTTAACGGTACTGCCCTATGTAGGTATAGCACTAGCTCTTATCTCTTCTTATCCGTGACTATACTCACATGATGCAGCTCTTTGTCTTAGGTACCTACTAGGTAGTCACTCGGTAGGTGTGCAGGCATACATCGTCTCGACATGGTTCTTACCTAAGCTTATGACGCAAGGTATTGCTTGCGAATCTGAAGACCTAGCTGAGCCTGTCGTAAGTAAGATTTCTATCTCTTGCGTTAGGTACTTGGGGCTATACCTACACTTCTATCTCAATCAGGACATCCTCTTAAGATAGAGGATATCTATAGGTTTTAATCTAGCTAGTGCAACGCATACTAGTCATAACTGGGAATCATGTGTGGAAAGGGAGAGAAAATAGAAGTGAAGTGAAGCAAAGTAACAGTAATGACATTTTGGAAGTACGTATATTGATTGACACAGTTTGTGCGTGTTCTACTACCTGCATACTCAGAGGAGGATATCAAACTTAACTACTGCGTGAACTTAAAATGTAAACAGATGGAAATGTTCATGATAGGTATGTTCTCATTGGATGCAGTCCCCACTCTCACTGTCGGGGTGGTCTCAACAGCCCTGTCAATCATTTCCAGTGGAGATCCTATACCTTGTGGGTCACCGCGCTAGCGTGCCGCCTTGTCTCTGAAATTCTATGTTGAAGATACCGGTAGAAAAAAAAGAGCTTTAGTTACATCATACTACCACCTACAATATAGCTTCCGTCAAGAGCTCGACCCAAAGCGAACGATATCATCCTGTCGCCCCCATTTTATCTAGCACCCATTCCCAATTCTAGAGCTCTGGCCAGCACTATTTGCACACGGCCCTCCTCGCCTTGTCCCTAGTCCCTCCAATCGAATTCATGCCCGACTCTAACACCACTGCTGTGGCCCTGGACTCATGTCCCTAAGCAACAGTATCAGTGTTGCCCGCACATCAAGCCATGTCCTGGCCCCAAGAGCTCCGACTGCCGCCGTCTCTCGGGCCATGGTCCCTACGATATTAGAGAATGCTACAACTCTTTCCCTAGCACCTGCGGGACGGTCGACGAGAGCTTCAACGGCTCTTACTTCGGTCCAAATCGGCTCACAGCAAGCATTGACACCACTATGGTTCAACTCAACAATACCACGATTCGGCGCGCCGATGCCCGATAGCAAGAACTCAATGAAGCCTGAAAACGAGCGTAAAATAAAGCTCGGAAAGAGTGAGTAACGACTCTGAGAAAAGAAGGGGTTTCTACAGGCAGACTAAATAACACCAATCGTAAAAGCTCTCCGCATTCTCCAAGAGCGCCTCCCGGCCCTCCTCGAATCGCCCTTACCGCAAGAAATATTATCACCCGACGTCTCCCTACATCTGTTCCCTTCGACCCATCCATACCTCCCTACAGTAACTGGGAGAGTCGCATACATCGCCGCATTGTGGACATCGCCAATCGCATGGAACCGCGTGCCTATTGTAGGCAACGTACATCTCGAAATCCTCTCCGAGCGCATGGTCAGCCAACCCGTACACTTCTCACCTCGGCGTCCGGGAGCCTATGGGGAGCAGCTCGTCGTGAAGTGGCGAAATGCCTCATCTAGTGAGCCGAGCAAGGATTCCAAGCTTAGCCTAACAGAGCAAGGAGAGCAAAACCTCGACGCCCAACTCCGCGGTTCACAGGCCGTGGGCGAGAAGAAGGCTTTCACAGGCCTCTTTGTCTTTGAGTTTGACAAAGACGGCCGCATCATTAGTCACACTATCGAACACCTCGACGAGCACGGCGAATGGGAGAAGGGCGTTGGCGCGCGTATGGTCGGCTTGACCGACTGGCTCTTAGGCGGGATTAAGGGCCGCTCCGAAAATGGCGGCGGCGCCCTCCCCGCTCTGTTCGAAATTGCTAGGGAGAAGGAGCCTAGGAATGGCCTACGATGATAACGACGAATATGTAAAACTGACACGGAGTTTCATGGTTTAGGTGTGTAGCATTATTCTATTTTTAGGGGATTGGATGTAGTCATTCTTCCTTTGCAGCGCGTTAATCGCCGGCTTACAGAAAGAAGGAGAGAATTGCAGGCAGGGGCAAGCAATTGCACAACTAAGTCACCACTCAATCCTCACACCGAGGCCTAGAATACAAATAGCCCTTGTCCGAGAGATCAACCACCGATCAATGATAAATGCTGGTTTCTACTGCTTGCCCGTCTCTGCCGTGCTGCTTTTCTCCTTCTTATCCTACTTCGCTAGAGTCGTCACCATGAAATCGTATACATGGTAGGCGAGGTCGCTTTCATACATGAGCGGGAACCGCACATTCCCCATTGCCCACCTGTCTGCAGAATAGCGATGCCACTCGCGCCAGATCTTCTGCAAGCCATTCTCCTCGTCCGACGCCGTCGCCGTCGCCGCCGACCTCTGAACCTCCAGCGGCGCTACATCTGCGTCCAACCGACGCACAGCAGCGCCGCGATGCCGGTATTTCTCGTCCACGAGCCACGTCTCGTAGCCAATGCGCGCATGCGCGATCTCGTCCCGCTCAGTCACGCAGACCAGGACCTCCGCGGCGGCGGCGTCTGGCGCGAAGCGGTTGGCGACGTGGAACAGGGCGCCGAAGATCTGCTGGGGGCCGGCGCCGCGGTAGCGTAGGGCGGCGAAGGACACGGCGGTCTTGCGCACGCGGCGATGAAGTAGGGCATCGGGCGGCTGGCGCCCGCTGCGTCGTAGAGCTCGAGCTCGCCGACGAGGTACACGGCGTCGAGGCTGGAGTTAAGCCAGGTGCGCGGCGGCGAGCTCGACGGCCGTTGCTACTGCTGCCGCTCGTCTGACTGCTGCTGCTGCGCCGCCGCCGCGGCGAAGAAGGATGGAGGCAGGGCCATCACCGAGGACGCGAGGCCGGGCGGGTTCCGCTGCGCGACCTCCGAGCGCCGCGGGAGCTTCCACTCGAAACTCAGCTCGTAATGCTCGAGCACGAGGCGCGGGTCTCATGGCTCACGTGCAGCAGCACCGGGACTGAGGGTCTGATGGCCGGGTGCGACCCTCAGACCTCGTCTCGCTGTGTCTCGTCATAGACTGGTTTGTGTTAAGTAAATGTGTGTTTATTTAGGTATATATGAATGAGTATGAGCTCAAATACCGGGCCTTGAAGACCTGGTTGCTCATAGTTTATAAGCCGAAGCTGGACACAGCCAGTGTAAGACGTCAATTGGGCTAAAGTTATTCGCAATCCACTCCGGGGAAACGAAGCTAAGCCTATGATGGAAATTATTATTCAACAGCCGGTCTGGACTGTCCCGCTTCTAACCAAGTTTGTATAAGGTAGACAGTGGAGCACGAACTAGGCATCCGCCATTCAAAATATATACTCTATAAGTAGCTGTGATTACCTAACTCTAAATACCTTCTTATCTACCATTTTCAAGAAATAGTCGGTGATCTACGTAACAAGACAGCCTTAGGTATCAATTATTCTATCTTGCCAGTAGCCTTAAACAAGGTAGCTACCGTAAACCGGTGTTTGTAAGTCGGTTTAATTGCTATTGTTCCAGGTTTCAGCTCAACTAGACTTTGCTCTGCTTCCCGCACACATTAGGTTGGGATCTAGCAAAGAGCTGCCAGAATTGATTTAAATATGTTTTCCGGCAGCCGAAATCCGTCTCCGCAAAACCAAGGTTGAGAGCCGATGTGGATCGATTAGTATCCTTTCTCTGTCCTGTACTACCTTATTAGCGTAGACACGTTGCCGTATACTGGCATGTCTGACGGTCTTGTCCAACTACCTAGCGGGAACAACATCCTACAGTCTCCGGCAAATCCAAAACTTGCCAATTCATTATCTACGGTAGTCAGAAGGGGGTAATTATAGTTTAGACATCTTATTAACTAGACGTGCATTTACCAGTTGCGATAGCTTACCTACTTTAACCACCACGTTAGTAGGTAATTATAGAAAGACTCTCGAAGCCAGATGGACGGATGCAAGTTGTCAAAAACACCACTACACTAAAGGATTAATATTAGTAGCATATTCCTAACACAAGCATGTAGCTAAATATCCTCGGTTTTTCTTGCTTTCATCTTTTAGTAAATCATTCCCTACCACTATCAAGTATATATGGCCCCTGCATCTGGTACCGGTATTATATCACGACAATGAAAATAAATTATCAACTTGAGATAAAGTCTGAGTTCGAGATCCCTTCTAGATACCGGCTTTATTTCTTTCCCGGAAAAAGGGCCCTCCGGCTTGGCGCCCTGTCTGTCTCCGATTAAAGCCCCCCGTATCCGAGCCAGTGCCCAGCGCTCCCCACAATCAAAACAATACTTTAACTGATTAACAAATAACTTGACTAACCAAGGCAAAACAAACGCATTTGAATTATTTAACAAATAAAATAAAGGTTTTTTATTTTACTTGTATTTGCTAATTATTTACAAATAATTTTATTTTTTTTATTATTTTTTTTTGTTAATTTTTAATAAAAAAAAAACTATTTAAAAAATATAATGCTTTTTTATTTAAATAGTAGTTTATTTTAAAACTTATATTAATTAACTAATAAAAACTTTTTTTTATTTAATAAGTTTATTTATTTATTTATTTATTTAGCTAGTATTGATTTAATTATAGCTTTTTAAATTAACTACTTTTTTTTTTATTATATAATTTTTACAACTTTTAATTTTTAATTATTTATAACTTTGTATATTTTATATATAGCTTTAAAATATTATTAAATTTGTATTTAATATAACTAAAGCTATTTAATAATATTATTTTTATAATAGCGCTGCTTTTTTTTTTAGTACTGCTGCTAAAAGTATATTAAATTTTTTTAATACTTTTTTTAGTACTTTTTTGTTTTTTTTTATTTTTTTTTGTTTTTAATATTATATATATTATAATTTAAACTATAAAAACATTATTTTTAAACTTAGTTTATTTTTAGTTTAATAACTATTTATTTTTATATAAGTTTTTTTATAAAATCGACTTTAGTTAATAAAAAACTTTTTTTGCTTTAAACTTTTTTACTACTTTTATAATTACTTTTTTGCTTTTTTTATTAATAATATTACTAGTTTTATAATTTATATTAAATAACTAATATATTTAAAATTAATATATTTTTAACTATTTGTTTATATTTATTTTATAAGTTTTTGTTAAATTATTAATTTAATTAATTTATTTTAATTAATATTATTTATTACTTTTTTTTAACTTTTTTACTATTTTTATTATTTTTATTTTTATATTTTTGTTTTTACTATTACAAATATTATAATTATTATTAAAAAAACAAAATATTTTAAATTAGTATATTTTACATTTTATAAAAATATGTTTTTTAAAATATTTTTATTTTTAATTTTAACTTTTTAATAAATTTATTTTTATTTTACTTTTTTTATTATATTTAATTAAATAATATATTAGTAATAACATTATTATATAACTTTTAATAGTACTTTTTTAAAATATAACATATTATTATTTTCAAATAAATATTGCTTTTTTATATATATATATTAAAACTAAAGATTTAATTAATAACAAAATAGTTTATAAATTAAAATATAATGTAACAACTTTTTTAAAATTTAAAACTTTTAAAGATTTTTTATAACAAAGTTTATTTATAAACAAGTTGCTATTTTAATTTTTAATATATTAAACAATTTAATTTAACAAAAGTTTTTTTAATTTTAAATTTTTAATATAAACTATATATTTTATACTTAGTTTTTTTTTTATATAATTTTAAATATTTTTAACTATAGTATATATTTTTTATTAGTTATTTTTAACAATTTTAAAAAATTAGCTAAAGCAAAAAAAAGATAGTTTTGTTATATTTATAAAAGTAAAAGTTATACTAAAATATTAAGCATTAAAGTTACAAATTTAATTAAATATTACTTTTGTTTAAAATATAATATTAATATAACTTTTTAATTTTAATAATTATTTGTTACTATTACTGCTTTTGTTTTTTAATAACTTTAAGTTATAGCTATTTTATATATTATAAAATTAGCTATTTAATAAAAACAACTGCTAATTTATTTATATATTTTATTTAATATACTGCTTAATTTATTTTAACATAAAAAATTTAGTTTTATTATTAAATTTTTAAACTTTTAATTAATTTTAACTTTAATAATAAGCTAATTTATTATTATTTAATAAGTTAAAACTATTTTTAAACTAGTTTTTAAAACTATTGCAACTGAAATTATTACTACTAAATTTAAAATTTATATTTTTTTTAACTTATAAAAGTTATTTTTTAAAAAAAATATTGTTAATATTATAAGCTATTATATTAACTAAAATTAAAAGCTATATATAAAACTTTTAAATTTTTAATATATTACTAATATATATATTATTAAAAATATTAAATTATATATTTATAAAATAATTTAATAATTTAATTTATAATTTAAATTAAAGTTTTTTACTTTAAATAATATTAATATAAATAATAAAGCTTTAGCAGTTTTTTTATATTATTTTTTATTTAAATTTAACAATTTTAACTATTTAAATAATAACAAAATTAAAGCTTTGATTTAATAGTATAAAACTTGCTGCTAAAGCTATATTGTTAATATTATTGCTTATACTATTATTTTTAACAAAGTTAATAATAAATTTTTTAAGTTTATTGCTTTAACAACAGTTAAAAAAAGTTATTTTATTAATATATAAATTAAAGCTATTTTTTAACGTTATAATATTTTTTATAATAAAGTTAAAAGCAATAGTATTAATAAAACAGTTTATAAAAAAAATATTAATAAATTTATTAATAATAAAAATAACATTATTTTTAAAAATTTTAATATATTTAACTTAGTTAATAATTTTATTAATAATATAAGTACTTTTAAACAAAACTTTATAATTAAAGTTAAAAATAATACTTATTAAAACTTTTTTTTAATTATAATTTATAATTTTATTACTTTTAAAGATTTTTTTTTTTAAATTATATACAATATTATATAATAATTTTAATTTTAACAAATATATTTTTGCAAAATATATATTTAAAGCAAAAAACTAAAAAATTTATTATAAAATTAATACTATTTTAAACTTTTTTATTTAAATAATGTTTTAATATAAAAATAATAAAACTAGTTTATTTAATGTTATAGCTTTTTTTAAAAATTTTAAAAATTATTTATATATTTGTTTAGTTTATTTTTATTTTATTAAAAAAAAAAAAAAAAAAAAAGCTTAAAGTTTTATTTTTATAATTTTAACTATTATTATTTATATAACTTTTTATATTTAATTGCTATTTATTTCGTTAACAACTTATTTTTATTTAATAAAGCTTTAAAGTTATAACTGTTTTTTATATTTATAAAAAAAAATACTATTTTATTAATTGTTAAATCGATATATATATTTTAAATATTATTAATATAAATAAAATTTATATTAGTTTTTAATAAGTTTATAAAAAGTTATAAAAATATAAACAGTTGTTTAAAAAAATGTTTGCTTATTAAGCAGCTATTGTTTTTTATTTAAATATATAATTAAAAAACTTTCAAAAAAAAAACTTTATAAAAACTAAAAAAATTTATTAATAAATCAAAATATATTAAAAAAACTAATATATTAATAATATTATATTTAAAATTATTATTGCTATTTTATTTACTTTTATATTTATTTTTAAAAAGTTTATAAATAAAGTTTATAATAAATTTGATTTAAACAATAATTTAAAGCTTTATAAAAATAAATTAAACTATTATTTAACTTTTAATAAAACTAACTATTTAAAAATAAATTGCAACTTTTTATAATAATAGCAAAATAACTAAAAACAGTTTTTTATATTTAATTAATTTATTATTAATATATTTTTTATACTAGCAATATTAACTAAATATAAAAAAATATTTAACTAATATAAACTTATAATAATTTTACAATAGCTATTTATTAAAATAAATATTTTAAAAATTATTTAATATTTATAGTATTAGTTATATAATAATTTAAACAGCTTATAAGCAGCAATTAAAGCAAACAAAAGTTTTAGCAAAAGTTTTAACTTTAATTAATTAACGCATTTAATACATCCGATTTTATTTGATTTATTTGATCAAATAACTGTTTAATTAAAACAATAGATTTAATTAAATAAGTCAAATAAGCGCTTTTTGCGATTAATCAAAGCAAAACAAATCAAAAGCCGTTTATTTGACTTGTTTTGATTGTGAGGAGCGCTGCCAGTGCCTAGGTAAGCAATCAACTTATAAAAAGCTTAGCAGACTTTGATGTCAGAACATCAAGTCAGCCAAGTGTAATCTCATATGATCTAACTAAACGCCCTCGTGAATGAATTCTAGCGGAAAAAGTCGTTTCAATTTCACGCATTTGAAACAGGATGATGATATCATTATATTATTGGAAAATTATAAGCTTATCATAGAAAGTTTCTACGTCTCGAATGAAATCTTATTAAGAATATTAGGATATTCTGCTGCTTTAATTAGTAGACATGAAAACAAAAATCTAATATGAGATGAGCTTTTAGAGTAGGTGGTGTCTACCTCGTACTTAATGCGAGCCGAGGATGTGGCTTAGACCGAAGAACACCCTATCATCATCTTAAAGAACGCACGTGGACAGACGCAATGAGACGTGCTACTAGAAATAGAAGAGCCAGCCGAAGGAAGAGGAGAAATACAACTCTTGGTCTCGGCGCCAGGTATTGTAGGATTCACATGCAATATACAATATAGCATACGTGTCGAAGCATTGACCCTAGAGATGCCTGCATGTCACGATCCAAGCCCTAGATTAGAGTGTCTTAAAACAAGACACTGTCAGCTCGATTTAGCCTATTGAAGGACTCTTTCCGTTGTAGCTTTTTTGACCTTGTTACTTGAATAGGGTTGAGGTTTGTGTAGTTAGCTACCAATAACTATCTATGTAAGTACCTATGCATAGACTAGATATGTAGGCACTTGACGTAATGACAGGGTTGATATATGTTAATGGCACGACTTAGGACTTTAATGCTGCCCTTGGCCGCAACCCCAAGCTCGGCTAAGCTTGGCCTGCCTTAAGGCATCTTCAGCGTAGTAGAGTGGGCTCGGATCCACTATCTCTGCTACACTATTACCATCCTTCGTGCCGTAGATAGAATCCCCCGCAATTGTGAGGCTGCTTTGCATACCTAGGTACTTGATGCTAGGACAATGCTGGCAGGTATCATGGATGCACCGTCATTCTGCAACAGTAGCAAGACCAAGACAACCTTTTCTTTACCACTTGCTTGTTCCGTTTTCTTTTATTTTCCAAACCGCCAAGACCCACAACATTTCGTCGTCTCCCCGGGTTTAGTGAGATGTAACTACCAATTAGATACATAGGTAGATACCTTATTCTTTTTTCGAGGTATCGCGCTTATCTAAACGCGAACCCGGACCAATGGATTTTTAAGTATATGATACCTACCTACCTATCTATACGCATGTCTGCGCGGTGAGCGATGCCTTAAGCGAAGCGCAGCCTGCCGTAACAGGGCCACATGCCCACAGGTGGTTACTAAGTAGATCTATCTACTAGTTCGTCCAGCTCGCTGGTTTCTGGGCACCGGAGTCAACCCCAACCCCACCACCACCTTACCTTTTCCATGGCTTTCCTTGTCCAGTTCCTATCAGTCACAAACACATACCTACCTAACATACCTATATTGAAAGTTGCATCATCGCTCAGCAAAGCACAGCCTTTTTAGAGTAAATTGTGATTTTTTGTACCTGCGACTCCAACAGCCCTTTGCGAGTCGCTACCCATATTTATAATAGCATCTGGCCTTGTACCGACTACACTATCTAGGCACCTACAGCAGCATTTGTACTACACTGTGGCTCCTGTTAACTACTTACGCATTGCTGTTACATCGGCGTCAGCGTCAATATTGGAGCGAAGAATAGGTAGTCCCGAGTTCTTTGTACTTGCCATTCATTCATTCCCTTCGCTTCGCTTCTCAATATAGACAAGGCTCGTTCTCTTCTCTGCTTGTTCTCCGCGCCGTTCCTCCGAGCCCGCCCAACCAGAACACACCCACTCGTCCGAGGACGACCCACGCTAAACCAAACCACCACGCAGCAAGCAGCAGCAAGCATCAAGCAGGGAGCAAGCGCCTCCTCGCTCCAGATCTACAACATCCTGCACCTGCACCCAAGGCTCGTCCCCCGTGGGGTTGGTAGCCGTCACTCCCCATCTCCGGGACAGAACCGGGATAAAGGTTCGGTGGGGCTTTCAGCTGATTGTGGTCCTTTGGGGTTCTTAGTCTACTTGGTAGGTAGAGTCAATCAGTGAGACCACCAAGGTCATGCTCCAGTGGCGGTACAGTAGGTACTGTATTGGCTAGTCGTCTGTCTCATCGTCATTCAGCGCCCGCGCTCGCGCTCGCCCGGCCTCATGACCTATTCGACGGCAGGGCCGAGGAAATAACACAACACTATCACCATCCAAAAACCCGAGCACTGCCGCAGTTGCCGGCTCATACTTTCATTCCTTGACTGCTAGTTTATTCCCCCCTTACTAAGAGAAAGAGAGAGAGGCAGAGAAAAGCGATAGCAACGTGTGTGTGCTTGCGTGCGTGTTATCCTCGTGTGCTCGTAGCGTCTCTCGCTCGGTCTTATTCTAGCTATCCTCTAGACTAATCTATAGCTATACCCGCCGAGTTGAGTGGTGAAGGCCGATCCAGCTCTTAGCAGGATTGGCTCGGTTATCTCGTTTCAAGGTACGTGATAATTATCCTCTGTCTTCCACGCGATACCTTCATCCAGAGGACCCTCTCGGCAGATTTTACCGGGTTTCTTTTTACCTTTGTTTTGGTCCTCGTCTTGTGTGTAATATCGGCCATGCGGATGAGTAGCTAGGCTATCCAATCCACCCCTGGCCCAATCACGCCGCTTGGCTGTGGCTAACGTTCGAGGCGACATCCCTTCCAACTGCCAATACCCCCCCAACCACACATGTGATAATGGGCCTCGCCTTGAACTCGTCCCTCGCGCGGTCTCGGGATGCGAGCCGTTAGATCCACCGGCCCATCATACCATCCGTCGAGGTTACCTTCGCATCATTCCCTCTGACGTATTGTACCGAGATGATTTATAGCTTGTCTGAATAATTATATTTATCTCCCTCCCTGTCTCCCCTTCTCCGCATCGCCTCGTCCAGTCTTTATCGATCGTCACACTAGGTATAGTTACCGAGTGGGGGTTCTCTTGGGATGCCCGCCTACTGTCTTCACGATTGTCACTATTTCTACCGCACAGCCCTGCGCGGCTTGAACATCTGCACTTTCGTCTCGCCTCTATTTGCTTGATAACCCTCCTCTGGCACAAGCCGACAGAATGCCCACTCAAGTTCGCATTTTTGCTATGCCAAAGTCTCTTGGCGAGACTCTTGCAGCAACTTCACCTACGTCATTGCCTAAGTCTACAGCACAACTCACTAACGGGCACGCATCAGACCTCAGACTGCCTCCTAAGATGCCTATGACAACAGCAATACCCGAACATCCTAGAGGTGGCGGTCTCACTTTTGCCGCCCAAGATGATCTACCGAAGCTACCTATACCTGACCTAGAGAACTCTTGTCGGAAGTACCTCGCTGCCCTAAGGCCTTTACAAGGACCTCGGGAGCATGTAGAGACGAGGTTGGCAGTGGAGGATTTCTTGAAGTCAGATGGACCAGATCTGCAAGAAAAACTCCAGAACTATGCGCTCGGAAAGAGCAGCTTCATAGAGCAATTCTGTAAGCGGATACCGTATATCATTGATAGCGCAATGCTGACCTCTTACAGGGTACGATTCGTATCTGAATTTTGACAACCCTGTTGTTCTCAACCTGAACCCTTTTTTCCTGCTAGAGGATGACCCAACACCCGCAAGAAATAATCAGGTGACTCGTGCCGCGTCGCTGGTAGTATCGGCATTGGAATTTGTTCGAGCAGTGCGCCGAGAGGAACTACCACCGGACAACATCAGGGGAAAACCTCTTTGTATGTATCAGTATTCGCGGCTTTTTGGAACGGCCCGTGTACCTACTGTCCACGGTTGCCAAATCGAGCAAGATCCGGATTCGAAGCATATTGTTGTACTTTGCCATGGTCAGTTTTATTGGTTCGACGTCCTCGACGACAACTCCGACTTGATCATGAGTGAAAGAGATGTTGCAATCAATCTGCAGACAATCATCGATGACGCAGTACAAACCCCAATCCAAGAGGCTGCGAAGGGAGCGCTTGGAATTCTTAGCACGGAAAATCGGAAGATTTGGTCGGGGCTCCGAGAGGTATTAACAAGAGAAGAGCGCTCCAATAATGCAGACTGTCTTGGCATTGTGGATTCTGCTTTGTTCGTACTCTGTCTAGACTATACCGAGCCTGCGACAGCAGCTGAATTATGTCAGAACATGCTCTGTGGCACAAACGAGGTCGTTAAGGGAGTACAGATTGGGACGTGTGTCAACCGATGGTACGATAAGCTTCAGATTATTGTTTGCAAGAATGGAAGTGCAGGGATCAACTTTGAACATACTGGCGTTGACGGTCATACGGTACTCCGGTTTGCGAGCGATGTTTATACAGACACAATTCTCCGATTCGCTAGGACGATCAACGGCCAGGCTCCGAGTCTCTGGAAAACAACGAGTCCAGATCCTTCTAAGAGAGACCCCGATAGTTTTGGGGACGTTAATACAACCCCTCACAAGCTAGAGTGGGACATGATACCAGAACTTAATGTGGCGGTGCGGTTTGCAGAAACAAGACTGGCTGATCTAATTAGCCAAAACGAGTTTGAGTGTCTGGACTTTAGTGGATATGGCAAGAACTTCATAACCTCTATGGGCTTCTCGCCTGATGCCTTCGTGCAGATGGCGTTCCAAGCCGCTTATTATGGGCTATATGGGAGGGTGGAATGCACATACGAGCCAGCCATGACAAAGGCTTACCTTCACGGTCGGACTGAAGCTATCCGGTCTGTGACGGACGAATCCGTCAATTTTGTTCAGACTTTCTGGGCTGACAACCCAGCCGAGACGAAGGTTGAAGCACTCCGCAAAGCGTGCGAGCAACACGTCATTAGCACCAAGTCATGTGCAAAGGGGCAAGGCTGCGATCGCCACCTGTACGCTCTATTCTGCTTATGGCAGAGATATGTAGACGATCAGATCAGTCGGTCGCCAAGCAGCGCTGGATACTCAAGCCCCACAGATAACGGCTCCATGCGAGAGTCTGTTGTTGGAAGTCCAGGTAGGGACTCTATTAATTCGATAGATATGGACATGCGATCACACAAGCGAGGTGACAGCACCACATCAAACCCCCGATCGCGGGATCTCTACCCGGTCCCTGCAGTGTTTGCCGATGCAGGCTGGGATAGGCTGAACAATACGATACTATCGACATCAAACTGCGGGAATCCGTCATTGCGGCAATTCGGATTCGGCCCGACATCCGGGGACGGTTTCGGCATCGGCTACATCATCAAGGAAGAGGGAATAAATATTTGCGTCTCGAGCAAGCACAGGCAGACAAAGCGTTTCGTCGACGCTCTGGAGAGCTATCTCCTCGAGATCCGCCGCGTGTTGCGCATTACGGGCCGCAAAGCGGCTACTGCCAAGCAAACGCGAGCCCGCGAGGTCGACCATACCAAGGTCAAGGGCAGCAACCGGCTCAAGGCCCGCGGACGGATGATCACTGGTTTGGACAACAACACCATGCGACTACGGCTAGCCAACGGGTCGTCCACCGGCACGCGGTCACCAACTGAGGAGAGCGTATTGATGAGCGATGACGAATTAGGTGGTTGTAAGTTTTGCCCCTTCCTATGTTATATTCCTTCTTCGAAAAGAAGGTCTGAGAACTCTTCTTACTAATTCTCCTTCCCTAGATGGTTTCTTCGATGCAGGCATGCTCCTCCAAGCGCTCAAGGCGCGCGGCGACGCATTTGATAATGGCGAGGCGAAACCGTCAGAGCGAGCCACTGCCAGCGCGAGGAGAAGAGACGTGGGGAAAAAATTGCGGCTAGCCGAGTACTGACCCGCATAGTGTACTGAATATAGGAATCGCTTGTTATTTATTGTTTGACTATGGTTGCTTGAGAGCTCGGTTTGGTTATGATGCGTAGTACGAGATACCATGAGATGATGGGATTGTATATCAGTAGTTTTTGAGCGACTCTTTAGCCGGCTGAGTTTTATAAGGAATGAATTGTCATTAGATCTGCTTTTGTTAGTGCCTCGTGTGGATACTTGCTGTTGATCCCTGAGTTTATGAGGTCCTCTTAAGAAGAAGACTACCTTCTCAAAATGAATTGGTCCACCAATGAGTGTCATGATATAGGTACATCATCAACATCATCATCGTCAAGTAAGGATATTCTCATCTAATGATTGTGTGAGTGTTAGGTTGCCTCATTGACTTTCATGCAACTCGTTAAAGCGCAACGAAATTTTATTTATTTATTAACTACAACTTGTAAAATTCTATTACACTTATATATATATGTCAAGTGGTAAATGAAATAGACACCTATATATTCTTGATGTCTACGCTTCCGTCGATAGCACCTCTCATAATAGAATGAGGAGCTATCATCAAGAGAAATTAATTCAAATGCACAATTTGTCAAACAAGAACCGAAGGTGGAAAAAGCTAGGTATCAAATTTATATAAGCGCAATGATGAATACACGCCAATCTTCCTATTAACACCTCAATTCCAAGAGGGGTGGGTAGTCAATGATGCCTCTGTAACTCCGGACTCGATGCTTCCAATCAACCCAATAATATCCCCGCCTACCTAACCAAGGTATGATACGTAGGGAGGTGAATAGATATGTCTGCTATCGCAGCTGCGTATATGTGTATTTACCATGTCCCAGCTACCTCAATCGCAAGACAGAAGTCTACCAGTATATGAAACGGAATTAGGCATGTGATGAAGGGTGTTACAACTATTTTTATTTGCTTTGTCGCTTTTTAAATTACTTTTTGCACGCCGGGCTCGCCTAGGCCATCTCGTGGAACTGACCGTGGTGGTTCGAGTTGTAGTCGCGCTCGCCGACGGCGTTGCCGCCGGCTTCGTACACCGTTGTCGGCACGTTCGGCGACGCTGGCGGAGGAGGCTGGGCGCCCCAGTTCGAGTTGAGCGTGGAGGTTGGGCTGTGGGGCTGCGTGCTGTGTCTTGGGTCGGAGAATTGCGAGACAGGGCTCGTCGAGTCGTGGCGGTCGGGCACACCGGCTGGGGTCAGGCCGACGAAGCCCACGGGCTTCTGCTCCTGCCCGGGGTAGTAGCCCTGCGGCGGGGGAGGCGTCGGCTGCTGGTAGGGCGGCTGGCCGTAGGCACCGTTGGTGTAGCCTTGGCCTTGAGGGGGGTAGCCGGGGCCGCCGGGCGGCGGCGGCGGTGGCTGGGTCATGCCACCTGCGGTGCCAGTCTGCATTATCGGCTGCTCGGGGCTCGTGGGAGTCTTCTTCTTGTTGTGGCGCACGAGGAAGAAGATGCCGAGACCGATGAGCGCGAGGCCGACTACGCCGCCGACGACGCCACCGACGATGGGGGCGATAGGGGTCGACGACTTCTTCGACGTGGAATCGCTGCTGTCGCTTCCGCTGCTGCTGCCACTGCTACTTCCACTGTTGCTGCCGCTGCCGCTACTGCCAGTGCTGCTGCCGCTGCTGCCGGTACTGGTTCCGCTAGAGAACTCGTTATCGGTGGTGGAAGATTCCGGAAAGATGACCGACCCATCAGTCGCGCTCTCGAAAGAATCAGTGCCGGATCCCGAGGCGGTTGGGGTTATAGTAAATGTTCCCCAAGATACCCCGGTGACTTCTCCGAGATACGTCGTGTAAAGCTGCTGAGGCGTTGAGATGTCGAGCGAAGCGCAGAAGAAGTCTATGACGCCGCTAAAGTATGTGATCGTATTACAGTAGGAAGCAGTAGTCTCGGTGCTGTGAGAGTGTAAGTACATACTCGTAAAGAAGACCGTTAATCAACTGACCACTTGAGAGTGTAAGTGTCCTGGAGACATCCATCGTCACAAACGCTTGCCGAGTACACTTGCGAGTAGTCGTAACATGTTGCACGGATACCACAGTCGTCGCCCATACAACAACCAGCACGACCTAGGCTTTCCTCGATTACAATAGCGCAAGTGTAATCACCATTGCAAGTAATTGGGGCCCCTGGAAAGAGAATTAGATTAGGATGTTTGTGTTGCGACGATACGGTGAGATGATCTTACCGGCCCTTCCAGAGATATAACCACAGGTGTTATCCGGGGCTATGAGCACCGTCTGGTCGCCCGTGTCTCTCTTAAACAGGTCCTTTACGTTGGGACCTGCCGTGATCTCGGGTAGGTGGAAGGTGGCGTCCGGGACGACGGCATCTGTTGCTCGGGCTGGTCTTCCATCGAATGCTAACGCCCGGGCCGCGGCAACAAGTGTTGCGGTGGTGAGTAACCTCGACATGACGGCGTCGGATCTGTTTTGACTCTTTTTCTATAGCTCTAGGTATCTATAGCCGACCCAAGAGACCGGATAGACCCACTCGTGGTGAAATAGAGAAGCAATCACTCGCAACCAAGGACGCGTCGACACAGAAAAGAAAGAGGGGAGAAAAACCGCCGGCCTCTGGGGGGTATGGAGGGCCGTGTATGTTTATGAGGCAGCATCCAGTGTCCCTTGGTGACAGACCCTGCTCGACCCTACTTGACCTGCAGCACCTTGGCCCTCGTAAGGTAACCCACAGCGTGGGAGACAAGGCATATTTCGTCTCGCCTCTAGCCGGCCCTTAGCGGACTTGGACTCCCGGCCTGAACTCATGGGTTCCAGCTTGTAGCCACAGCAGCCTTGGACTATCCCCTTTACGAGGCGAGATACGGGGAGGAGATTGCAGTCAAGCATGATAGGCTAGACACAGCTAATGGTGACTGGGACGTGGTGTGCTAGCTTGCAGGAGCTGAACAGCTTAAAGTGACGCTAAGATATTATGGAGGATAGGGCCGCCACGAGACCGTTCGGAGGCCCTCCTCGTCTTGGCAGATCTGGCAATGGACCAGTCTGGAGAAGCTAAATAAGGGTCCTCGCGACTATGATCGACCTAAACATGTATACTATCTTTGCATAGTGCACGATGCTAGTGTATAGTCATGTAGAGGGATGTACGGTGCCTCCCTAGTCTAGAGTTTTCTGCCATTTCTCGTCAATACCTATAGGCATACCTACATACTACTAGGTATGAGGTAGATGGCCCTGTAGGTAAAAAGGTATTGTTGCTAGGTAGGCAAAGCCATAAATGCGGCTGAGACGACCCTGGTAGCTGTCATGATGGTCTGCTTACTTACAACTTATACTCTGTATTACCTATGGACCACATCGCTGCTAGCGGCATTACCCGGGACTTTGTAAAACATGGCAAAATAAGACGGGCCAACTTCAGCGCGCCCACCAGTCCCGCATAATTTCGTTGGCGTAGTTAAAAGGGGGATGGTGCGCTGTTTTTTTCTACGAAATTTGGCGGTTCGGTGATCGTATTGAGAATGGTCGTTCTGAGGTGGCCAATGAGAATAGCTCTTTGGCGAGTGCGCAAGGAACCACTAGTGCCAACAGTGAAAATATAATATCTGACCTCTCATATTATATCTATACCTATTGCCTAAGAGCGTTTTCAATACTCGGATAGTCACCATAGGTAGTCCACAAGTTGCGAAAATAACTACAATAATAGTTAATGCCTTACACTAAGGCTGAAAATATAGTATGATCGAGGACGAAGCAAACATCTTCGTAGCCCCTATTTATTTCGAGTAGGTGCGTAGTAGAATCGATGGTAACATAGTCGAGTACCTAAGTCGGAAATTTCGATTGCATGCTCTTGCTTGGGGTCGAGCTATTTTTGGCTGTTTGGAGTGAAGAGCGCGGGGGTTGAGGTTGTATTGGCTAGGCGGTGGCGTAGCGTACATACAGTAGGTAGTTAATATGAGGGGCCTCCTACATATGTCGGTACCTACAGTACCTATAATACATACTATAGCGCAAGATAGCGTAAATTCAGGTATTGAGAAAAGAAGGCTTGTTAGATGCGCAATTAAAAGTGCAGTTTTTATCATATGTTATTTACTAGTTAAATAGTTCTTGTTGCTACGAAATTTGTGATCAAAGCTAGAAAGGTGCGCTGATTAGACTAGGTGATACAGAGTATAGTATTTTGACCTACCTAGGTAGTTAGAGCTGTGGGCGACTGTAGGCTTGGCACTTTCCAGGCACCGTCTATCTGCAGGTTAACAGCCGAAGGCAACCGACAGCTTGCTTATGGCACCTAAATTTATGTTCCAGCTGAAAGAATACATTGGCCAGACGTCAACGAGCGACAAACTCATGACCTCTAGCGTGCCAAACCATCAACAACTAACACCTACACCTAGAGTCTAGGCCTATGGACCGTCACATATAGGTAGATGAGGCTGAACAATACCTATACACACAAATCCAAGAGACAACGCCCCTCATACAAATCCCCTGCGAGGCCACTCTCGGGCTTGGCACGGCGAAACTCGCAGATGCAGCAGCACTCATGACTGACCTGTCCCAGGTCCTACCGGACTTTCCTGTCGCCCAGTATGGACGTCTGCTGCCTACAATCGAGAAGAGTCAGCTGACCGTCACCGATCTGCTCACTCTCGAGATTCCTGAGATTGGAAAGCGCACTCAGCTTCCGCTGCTGGATGTCAAGCGGCTATGTAACGCTATACTAGCCGCCCTACACGCCGATCTCGGTGTGAGCGGGCCAGATGGGGGCGACGGTGACGGTGACGGTGCCGGGAAGGAGAAGGGGAAGCAAAAGCAGAATGAGCCCCAGCCACAGAAGCGTCCTGCCACCAAGAAAACCTCTCTGAGGTCAACGGGCACGGAGCTCCTGGCGCGTTCCTGGCGCACCATCAGCACGCTAGACGCCTCTCTAGACGCAGCCCTCGGAGGCGGTGTCCCAACAGGCTACATCACCGAAATCACAGGTGAAAGCGGCGCCGGGAAGACACAATTCCTTCTCACACTGCTGCTCTCCGTGCAGCTCCCACCACCCCACGGTCTAGGGAGGCCAGCGCTCTACATATCGACCGAGGCACCCCTGTCCACGAAGCGGCTATCACAAATCCTCACCCAGAACCCGCGCTTCCGCACCCTCGACGCAGACGCCGCGGCGGCGAGACGGCCGTCCCTGGACCGCGTCATCAGCACCGTGACGCCGGACCTCGAGTCGCAGGACCACATCCTCACCTACCAGGTGCCCGTGGAGGTCGCGCGGCGCAACATCGGGCTCGTCGTCCTGGACTCGGTGGCCGCGAACTACCGCGCCGAGTTCGAGCGCGGCAGCGGCGGCTCTAACATGGCCGCGCGCAGCGCCGCGCTCGTGCGCCTCGGCCACCTCCTGCAAGACCTCGCGCGCACGCACGACCTCGCGGTCGTCGTCGCGAACCAGGTGGCCGACCGCTTCTCCGGCTCGAACCCCCTACTTGCGTATCCGTCCTCGTTCTCGTCATCGTCGCTTGCGCCGTCGTATTCGCCCGCTGTTAAGAACAGCGGCGGCGGTACCAGGCCCTCAGCCCTGACCCCGAGACCGCAACGCCACCAAGCTGCCGGTGCCATGTCGCAGGAGAGCCCCCTGGCTACCCGCAGCCGCAACGTACACCCAGCCGCGACGCAGGGCGCAGAACCATCAAGCAGCACAGCAGAGATCGCCGTGCGCTCCAGCATGCCGGAGCCGCCACCCGAGGACTCCGCGTCCGCCCCCACCCCCGCCGTGCTCTCCCTCGACCACCAGCAGCGCTGGTTCACGGGGTGGGGCGACGACCCGCACCACCACGAGACGCTGAAGACGCCCAGCCTCGGCCTCGTCTGGACCACGCAGATCGCGACCCGCATCGCGCTGTTCCGGCGCCCCGCCTACGGGCGCAAGGTAGTCGTCGACGGCTCCAGCAGCACCACAGCAGCAGCACATGACGACTACGACGATGTAGGCCCGAGCGCGGGGCCGTACATCAAGTCGTGGCGCAGGTGGATGAAGGTCGTGTTCGCGCCGCACGTGCCCGGCACCGGCCCCGGGCTCGAGGGCGCCGTGGAGTTCGAGGTCGTGGCGGGTGGGTTGCAGGGGGTGGAGAAGGCGCGGAACAAGAAGGTCAAGGGCGTGGGCGATTGATCGCGTGAGGCAATGAGTACGGGGGCTATGGGGCAGCTTCATGCAGGGGCTTGTGGTAGGGGAGTACGACGCATGTGTGCGTGACGGGAATCCGCACGCACCACCAATGCAACACGCGACGGGACTATCCCACCTATTACTGCCGATGTTGTGCAGCATCTCCTACTCGAGGATACACATCCTTACCCCAGGTAAAAGAAACCGGATGTCGAGGACAATCCTACAAGATTTACGTAATAGGGGTGAAAGTATCATCACGAAGTCACAAAGGCACCGAAACGATCTTTAAATGCTTCAGCCACGAGCATGAGCTATGATCATACGAAGAATATGACTAGACCAGAACTGAGATGCATATTAGATTGCACGCGTAGAGGATTATTCCACTTGCGAAAGAAGTTACTGGTGTAGAGATTAGTAAAGCAAGTTTTATCCCGCCTCCAGACGGCTTTTGTCATATATATAATGGATAGCGTCTAGGACAGCTTGGCTGTCAGCCCGAGTAATACAATGTATGACTGACGATACTTGTCGAGTGTAATCAGAAGAATATATAAAAACACCATGGTCAAGTTGAAATTCTGGTAGTAAGGTTAATACATCATAGGGTATCAATTAAGTCAATATTCCTACCGATCTACTTCTCGTCTGATAAGGCGCGCATTGGCATGTAGAAGGTGAGCAATCACATAAATTCAGCCATAGTTCTTCCTAATGAATAAGTTGCGATCATAATTGATCAAAAGTTTTACATTTTTTTACTCCTAGATGCAAGCACAACACGTATTTAGTACATTGAAGCCACTCCACGCTTATGATCCTCAAAAAAAAATAACGCCTCTCAATGCTTAAAATCGAATCCGGCGCCCTATATATGTTGGCGCATTACCTCGGATGAGGGAACTCGTCATCGATCTGCAGCCGCACGCCCACGTTCATGCTAATGAGCTCCTGCACGAGCAGCTTGGCGGCATATGGCATCGTCATCTTCGCGACCTGCTGGGTCGACTTGCACGTGTTGCAGTAGCCCTTGGATCCGAAGAGGCCGCACCGCTGGCAGACGTCGAGGACGACGGCGTCGGAGCTCGTCATGAGGCGCTCGAGCAGGAGCTGAGAGGCGCCGTAGGCCACGAGACAGTCGCGCTCCATTTCGCCTAGACGCAGGCCGCCGTCTCGCGATCTACCTTCCGTGGGCTGGCGCGTGAGGATGGCGCGGGGGCCGCGCGAGCGCGAGTGCATCTTATCTTGCACCATGTGCTTCAGACGCTGGTAGTAGATCGGCCCGTTGAAGATGTATGCTTGCAGAGGTTCGCCCGTGATTCCTGAGGTGAAATAATCTTTGCCTTCCCACGAGAAGCCAGCGTCGACAAGCTCCGCACTCATGGCTTCGAGCGGATGCGAACGGAAGGCATCTCCGTAGCCATAATCCCGCCGTCCCTTGACAATGGATGCCTTGCCTGTGAGGCATTCCAGAAGCTTTCCGACCGTCATACGCGAGGGAAAACCGTGGGGGTTCATGATAATGTCGGGGACTATTCCCGCGTCTGAGAAGGGCAAGTCCTCCTGATCTACGATGATGCCTACGACACCTTTCTGTCCGTGACGGGAGGAGAACTTATCGCCTATCTCAGGTCGTCGAGTCTGTCTGGTCTGGACCTTGATGAGTTGGGTTTCTTTGTCAGTTTGCGTAATCATGACCTTGTCAATATAGGCTGGATCTGCGGCCTTGTATGTAATGGGCGTTTCACGGAATGCTTCGACTCTGCGTTCCATTCCTATAGTTGAGCTAGTAGTGTCCTGTGGACTCTCTTTCTTGATCATGACCTGGCCTGACTCCACCATCCAGCCAACGTCTGCGAGACCATCCTTAGACAAAGCCTTGTTCTTCTCAAGTTCCGGATCTTTATCCCCAATGCGCTCGCGGCTCCCGTTGGGGTATCTTTGAAGATCGGCGGCATATTTCTTGAAAACTTGGGCTCGCCCAAAGCCACGGTCCAGTGACGCTTTGTTTAGTACTAGGGCATCTTCGATATCATACCCAGAGTAGGACATGACCACCACGGTGGCGTTCTGGCCTGCGGGTAATTTGTCATAGTGAATGAGTTCTATAGTCTTGCTAATAACCATCGGCCGTTGAGGGTACACCATAGTTAGGAGAAGTGTGTCGATACGATTGAATTGGTTGTAGGCAATGGCCCCAATCGCTTGTTTGCCCATAGCACACTGGTAAGTATTTCGGGGTGATTGGTTGTGATGTGGGAAGGGGATAAGACCAGCAACAGCCCCAAGCAGTGTAAAAGGTTCGATTTCAAGATGAGTAGTTGATTTAGTGATATCTTTTTCGGTACCGGCAATGAGAGTGTCGTTCTCCTCATTCACATCAAGATACTCAACAACGCCGTTTCGTAAAAAGTCATCGAACGTGATCTTCTCAGCTTGCAACATCCTCAGTTGGCTCTCCCTTATCCTTGGCTTTCCATTCTTAACAATAATGTATGGTCGGCAAATCCGCCCTTCGTCTGTAGCTATGTGTACAGCTGATAGATTTTCGTTGACATTGATACTCACGAATGGAGATATCCAGCCTCGCCGTCTCATGGTGCGGAAATTAGCGGCAAATCGCTTGGGGAATCGAGTCAGAGCGAATGGGGTTCCGTTAATATGTACGATGTATGCGCCCTTTTTATGCATCTCCGCGCCAGAAAAGTTTCTCAGAGGCTCTGCTGGAGGATCCAAAGTGAAAGCCCACCTTTTTATAGGGGTTTCATCAGCATCAGTTGTGATGTGCGTCATTAACGCCAGATTCTTCACGAGACCACAGGCCTCGCCTTCAGGAGTATCAGATGGACAGAGCATACCCCACTGTGACGGCTGAAGAGCACGAGGACCGCTGACTTTGCGAGTCTTCTCGAACTGACTACTTATGCGAGTCATCATTCCAAGCGCGGCTATATAGCTAAGCCTACTTAAAACGTGAGTAACACCGGCTCGGTTCATCCTGAATCGCTGGACGGTCCAGTTTCCTGTCTGTATTGCACGGTTTAGTCCTTCTGTAATATGCTTTCCCTGAGCACCGATCTGCAAGAGGGGGTCAGCTGGAATAGCGCGGTGCTGTTTCTTCAGAGTGTTCTCGATGTTAAATTTCAAAGAACTCAAGAAATTCTTGAATAGATCTTCGAATAGCAGCGATAGAAGCTGGCCAGCAAGCTCGAATCGTTTATTTCCCACAAAATCTCTATCATCAACCAGCTTTGGGTTGTGACGAACCATTAGGACTCGGCGTGTCATCATAGCGACGTAGATAGCCTTGGGGTAAAAATCCAAGCCCTCGACCGGAATATGCGCGATAACAATATTGGCAAGAGCGTCAAGTCCCTCTTCAATGACACTACGACGTGGCTGAGGGGGCCCTCCCCTAGCTGGTCTTCCTTTCATTCCCATCTTGACTCTCGCGCCGATATACTCGAGAGCTTGTTGTTGGGTGAAGACCTCGGCTACCACCGCTTCTGAAAAGTTGATTTCGAAATCGTCTTGGTATCTCGCGTCAGAGCCGGTTACCAGCTGCATTATTTCGAAATCGGTAAGACCACCAAGGGCTTTGAGGATGATAACAATCGGTATAGGTTCGGCCAGAACGTTGTGTTGGAGATTAATGCGCTCTTTCTTGAGAGTAACATATGTCTTGGATTTCCTCTCGTGCGTAGAACTAGTGACGGATGCTGTGATAATATTGTTCTTTTCGTCGGCTTCGATAATGACACGATTCTTGCTGAGCTGTTCTTGAATGAGAATGACTTTTTCCGTTCCTCGCACGATGAAGTATCCACCCGGGTCCAAGGGGCACTCATTCATAATCTCCATTTTCGCGTTGTTAGCTCCATAAAGGTGACATTTGTTGCTCCGTAGCATGACAGGCATCCGGGCGAGCTCGACATTACGGCGAATCACCTTTTGCCTCTCTCGGGTATATGCGACATCGACAAGAATGCGCGCGGAGTAGGTCGCATCTCTTAACCGGCATTCTTGGGGTGTAACTTTGGGGTTGCTAGTTGATCCGTTCTGGCCGACATTCTCCGGGCTTTCGACCCTGATGTCAAGGAATTCAACCCAAAAACTACTGTCGACATCGCTTTTTACAATGCGATTAGCTCTCACAATTTCTTTGATCTCATGATCGACGAAGTAGTTGTATGAATCAATATGCCTAGAATGTAGTTAGTAACCTGGACAAGGAGCAAAGACGCGTACTCTAGGTAGAGAAAATCACATACTGCTTCACAAGACCTGTTGCCGACAGGTTGTTAGCTAGGGCGCATATGTGTGTTGGCAGGGAGCTTACGCACCTTTCACCTTCAAGAAGGCTGGAAGCAGCTGATTCTTGTCTTCAACAGCGGAGATGGGATCAGTCAGCTTTTTTCCATTGTAGAAAGGCTTTGTTAGAGCCTCGAACCCATCGTCAATAAAAGGCATCGTGACAACGAGTTCGCCGAATAGTGGCAACTGTTGCTAGTAGCAGGAGAAAATCCCGAGATGAGTCGTCGTGATGAGCAGTAACAATGTCCCCCACTATTGTTCCCATATCGGGAGTTTTTGGGTTATCTTATTATCGATAAGGACAGAGGCTCAAAATTTAAAGTTATCGCAACAAGGGTGGCTGCATCAAGGACGATTGCATAAGCGCCCCGATATATTGATCTCCGGGCCAAGTGGATTTCCCCTGCCCGCTAAGCACCCTACTACGCACTTCATTCAGATCATCAGTACTGCAAAGGGTGAAGAAAGATATTGGACGACTCTTTAGCGACTATAAAATAAAGTTGGCTATATCACAATTCAAGTTTGCGTTTATTTTAGCATCACATTAGATCAGCTGAGAATCTAGCCTAGGTGATGGCTGTAGCTGTACAAGTGAACTAACTAGACTACCTCATGAGTATGCTGGATGGAACGTTGCGTTTCTCATTCGTTTATCTGTCTTCATCTGAGTTAAGATACGTGATAAGCAAGAACGCAGTAGTAGGGTGCAGCAAGATCGACAGGGAAAGTGGCAAAGCAGGCTTTGATGGAAATTTTCGAAGGGTCTGGTGAATCTTTCTTGCAATATTTGGCTTGTAGACGCCGATATCCGACACTTGCCACTCAGAAAAAGCAACGGTTTAGGTACCGCACAGGAGGTAGGTAGTATTCGTCGGGTATGGTTGCTCAAGTATAACGCACGCGAAGATATATTTATTCTCACACAGTTGACTCGACTCTACAGTTTCGTTTCTCTATAGAATGTAGTAGCCAGCCTCTGGGATTATTCGACGTGTTCACGAGTCTAGAGACTGATTGTTGAAGGAAATGGCGGATGCACACACGATTCCTTGTCTCAACTACAATCAACAATCGAGACAATCAGAGGGCGACTGGTTATTGGATACCTATTTGTTAGGCTCCTTGCTCGACATCTGGCAATGATGGGCTTGAGCTAATGTAGCCAACCCCTCTTTACCCCTCCATCATCCTTCGCTGCCCCTCCTTTTGAAGCTCACCACTGCAGCTAGTGCATATCTGCTGCATGACTATAATGTTGCGCTGGCAGTTGAATCCTTGCATCAAGCCTGCTATGTCGCCTCAAATGTCCTCCCTCGCCCAGAGTAGGATTCATTGGACTACCTATGTAGGCCAGAGACGAGCCGGTCGGAAAACTTGTGAAATGCAACGCTATACCAGATATACTATGTACGTATATCGACGCAGTTAGTGGCTGGCTGGTATTGTCTATAGCCCTAAAAGATTCGGCTGCTTTGACAAATTGCCCAACCCCAGACCATGGGGGAGATAAGTCACCATAGACGTCAGGCGACTTGCTTGATATAGTGCTACCTATAACCATACTTGTTTATTTGGATTGGCATGTACCCAGTCCGTCTCCTACAGTAATCTAGGTTTATTGTTTCCCGCGTGAGGCGCACATCCTAAGCTTCAGCTATCCCACGACTTCGAGGATAGCGTACACATGAAAATGGAGGTTGACATGCACCTCGAGTTGACCATAGTATAGCGTCATGCGGATTGCAGATTGGGGCGCATTATAATACGGGGTTGAAACTCAGTGCGGCTGGAGAAGCAACATATACATCGTAGCCGGGTGGGTGTACAAGTACCATCTGGAGTCGCTCACCTTATTCAAACGGTAAGAAAACTGCCTGTCATGTCTTGTAAAAAGTCGGTGAGCTACACAGGGATCAAACACTCTTTCGTCATCTCATATGGTTACTACTGTTGTCCACGAGTCGACGCTCTAGTGACATCTACTATATATACTTGGCTATGTATACCTGGACAAACCAAAAGAAATAAAATCCAAAAATTTATTGGTGTCTTGTTTTCGGCGATTTGAAAGTGGTAAGCTTGCTTTACCATCCAAACTCTTTACCGATATTCCACTGAGAAGATTATGCCCTACTCTCGGCACTCAGATAAGGTATATTGATGAACGTCATTACGCCATCTGAGCTACTCTAAATCCTGCTTACAACAAGCGGGCACAGGGATCTCTTGTACCCACAGGGTTCTGTTACTGCAACTTGAAGGTTGCTCCCATGATGTTGAGGAGAGCGGTTATGCAATGCCAACTCTATTGTTGCAGTGTCGGGCTTCAATAAGCCATTAAATGATTACTTTTTCTGTTCGCTTTGATATAGGACGTACCTATGTTGGTTTTCCGTCCGTGACTACACTAGAGCGCGCTTGAATTCCGAGGACTATCTAAGCACATGAGCAGGGCTAAAACTCACTTTACCAAAATACGCATAGGCGGGAAGACCCTGACTTCGACCTTCTACATAGTCAAGCCAATCCTGCAGTTAAGATGGTGTGCAACAACGTTATAGATTATGAGGGGAGGTCAGGAATGGAGCCATCCATCCAATAGGTATCGTAGGTACCCAAGTTCATCGCCAATTGGATTTGGATTTTGGGTGACTGATACTTGGTAATTAGCTAAGTTGGGCAGATTTGGATTTAGCTACATACTTAAGTATTTAGGTAGGGCATCCTATATTTGGTATGTGATCTACAGCAGTATAAGGTGTACTACGCAATAGGCAGGGCTACATGTAGGTAGTTAATATCATCAAACTAAATTGAAAGACGGCGCAATATCTTGAAAAACTTTTTTAGTTTATGGATGAATTGTATATAGTTCGACTAGGGAGGCGTCACCATCTTATCATTAAGGTTAGAAAGTCGTTATTGTCATCGTTGGACATATGAGATTGTTTGTCGAGTGAGCATGTACCGCCTGCGGGGACAGCCTCCTAAGGGCGAAGTACCTACGGTAGGGGAGCTAGGGTGCTGTATCTGCACCACCACCACAAATGCCAGAAAGTGTTGGTAGCGCGTGAAGTCTAGGCGCCTTGGACGGGGTGACGCCCCATCATCTGTACATACGTAGTATAATGTATCGGACGCCGACTGCGTGGGACTAGCACAATGGTAGCTTGGTAGGGGAACCATGGCCGGCTCACGATGACCGCGGATTGGTTCTCAGTCGAGACAAGCAGCGTACGGCATATATCCAACGGTAGGTAGACATACCTCCGATTTCCGATTACCCTCCTGGGTAGCCCGGACTCCCAACACTCTTCGGTGTCGAGGTTAACAGATCACACAGAAGGCCTAGTATTCTGACCGTAGCGTAGGAGCACAGAAGCACAGAAGCACAGGTGCACGCATGCGTCCGATCGCGGGAAACCAACGTTGGCAAAACAAAAGGCTTTAAAAAAAAAAAAAAGAGTTGAAGGCCCTACTTGCATACCCGTTCAGAGTGCTGTACCTACAGGAGTGTACACAGCATACAGCATGTACGCATCGGCCGTGGCACCACCCACGTATTAACCTGAACGGGTAACGCGATTTCGTGCAGATGGTTCGGGAGTTCCCCGCACTAATGGGCGCGCTTATCTACACAAGGTAAATGGGCAAAGCCTCCTAGCCATTGGTGGTACATGTAGTAGTCTAGGTAGGGGGTAAGATCAAACTAGGGCCAGGTATCTAGATACCTAAGGTATTATGTATTCCATCTCTTCCCCCATCCTTCTCACCGCTCTTGTTCTTGGTGGCACAGCGCTAAGTATTCCACCCAAGCTCAACAAACCACAGAAGGACTCACAAGTAACAAGTGTAGTTTCTAGTATTCCCTATGGGACAATTAAAACCTGCTGATAGCTCCTTATTTAACACGAATGTTTGCACTTTATAAAACTTCTCTCATGTGTATTTTGGAGTTTCTGTGATTGATCCACGACGCCCAGCTGTTTGGAGAGTTTGCGGCAAGCAAGGAAAATCTACTAGTAATTTAGGTACTTAGGTACTTAGATGCCCCGGGAACTGAAGTACCTCAGGTTGAGAGAGACAGCGAGACAGCGAGAGAGCGGGAGATTGAGAGAGAAGGAGAGAGGGAAACACAACAGCGAACACCATCCAACTTTGCCACAGAGTCTATAGCAGAACAACCGATCGACTGCTTCGTTGGGGCACTCGAGGCCAATCGGCAATGGCTCAAGCCAGCACGGACGCCAAACTAACCGCGCTGTTAGTGAATTATATACTGTGCCGATCGGTGTTAATACGGCAATCTAGCTACCTATACTCAGAAGTATACCGTATACCAGAGGTCCCCGACACCGCCCAACACGACAGCGGCAACGGAGCAAGGATGCCCTTAAATGCTGAGACAGTCGATTTTTGGCAGGGCTTGAACTTACACAGTTGTGTGCTGCGGGCATAGAACAGGAAAAAAAAATAAGTACAGACGCTGGAGTGCTGTACGGCATACAGAGTAGGGGCACAAGATAGGTGGTACAGGCCGCGCACGCAGTAGTTACCAACTGTAACCAACTCCACGCTTCGCTTTGGCCTCGCTACCAGGTGCTTCTCACTCCCACAGGCTTAATGCTTAATACACCATAACCACAGTAGGAGGTACCTCCCTACCTTAGCTTTCCGCTACCTTTTCAATAGCCCCCCTACAAACATACCTCAAACCCCCCTAGTAGATTCTAGGTAGGTACATAGACCAGAGCACCTAAAGTAGCCAAGCCTGCCAGTTGCCAGTGAACCTCCTTTACCCTGCCGCCTCGTCCACCTGCTTCCCAGAATTGAAACATCGATCTTCTGCACTTCGCACAACTCCACTCGCTTTTGTTTCTGTGATTTGCAACTTTCCCCCTCATGCTGCCGCCCCTGGCTCTCCAGGGCTGCGTTCGCATAGGTGCTGTGATTTTAATTGTTATCATCCCAATGTGAGTGTCCTGAATTCATCGTCGCCTTGCCGAGTAGGAGTGCGTGCGTGCCCCCTCCGCCGCCGCCGCCGCCGCCAGGGGAGCCAGCTTCGTCAACTGGTCAGACCAGCGCGATTTGCATCTCCCGAGGAGGGGTGTGGCGCCAACACAGCAGCAATGGCGACAACAATAGCAGCAGCATGGCGCGCGATGCAATCTCGAGCGGCTAAGCTCTCATTCCCCGCTCACCGAAACCGAGCCATTGTTGTCGCTGTCGTTGTATTCGCTCTATTCCCCTGATGTAGACAGACAGAACGACTGACTAATGGTCACGTAGTCTATAGAATCCGACGGCTGCCACTTTGGCGTGTACGAAAGACCTCCGTGTTGTAACGATAAAGGTAGAAGCAGATGGATGATTACAGGTTCCTCTCTCAGCAGCCTGCGAGAAACGAAGCGCCAATGAATTCCCTTGTCTCACCGCAGCGAAACGGCAGAATGCCCTCGCAGGACCCCCGAACCTCCCTATCCCGACGATTCACGACTGACTCGGGGCGTGTACCAACATTGTCCTCTATACCCACCACCCAGGCCCAGGAATATTCTTCAGTCGTGAGTCTTGCCCGCACGTCCGAGCCCTGATTGGCTCAGCCTGCGATAGCATCTAGCCTTGGAAGTCTCTAGCATGTTTCAATCTGCGAATGTGATGTCTTGCTCCTGTGAGACTGCAGGCTGATCCTGGTGTGCAGCTTCCAACCCAACAATATAAAGTCCAATTAGTAAGCTCTCCCGTTGGGGTGCGACGTGCAATGCGCAGCGTCTCGCCGAGTTTTGTCTTGGCGGCTCTGAGAGGAACACCTTTCCTGCTGTTCATTGCGATCATCCTACGGCTTGGTGGGATCCCACGCTGACTGGTATTCATAGTTGGAAAAGAAGAAGATTGAATATGAAAAACTTCGGGAGCAAAAGCGGCGATTTGAGGCGGAGATGCAGAAGTTGGATCAGCAGCAGCGGGAGCTGCGAGAGGACCTAAGACCTGTTCTAGGCTTGACAGGCCATCAGTCGGAGCCGACAACCCCTCCCGAGTATAGGGAGACAACTACCGGCTTCCCAACCATGTTCTCCAGGCCGAACAGATACTCAATGTCCAGCGTCGCCCCTCCGTCCAGTATGTTTAACCGGCCTGGACGGTCTGGTTCACTTCTCACGTCCCCCCAATCAAGCATTATGCCATCCCGATATCACGATGATCCGTTATCCTACCGTTCGGTCCCCGGCACCCGACGAAATAGTGATGAAGATGAGAAGCAAGAGGCCCTTCGCCAGGACCCAACTAGCCATTTATCTACAACCGCGTAAGTGTCCAGTGTCCAGTGTCTAGTGTTTATGTTTTTTTTTCCCCCGAGCTATGAATTATTGTTTCATCCAATCCAATTTTCTCTTTCATTTTTGAATCGCATATATACCTACACGATGTCTCCCTGTCAAATATCGCATCGACAGAGAGTCATAGATTTACGTCGATGATTAAGCATCTCATAACGATATTATTCACAAACAATACGGTCTAAGGCTAGTGCAATTGCTACCAGCTCTGAAGACCTTCTTTTATGTAGCTTTAAACTGCGCAACGAGGAAAGTTTCTCTTCGAGGTCACTAAGTATAATGGTACGGGTGTACCTGTTTTTAAGTACTTGGGCGAAACCTAGAGTTTATCACATTTGCTACAATCCAACAGACACAATCCAATTGCGCAATACATAAGTTCTCTTATTTGGGAGTTATCCGGGCCAGCTCATTCCCTGATAATTTCGCAATCAATCCTAAAGTTAACTGAACTGCCACACCTACTACGCCTATCTACCTAGGTACCTACCTACCTACCTGCCTTCCTTCCTAAAATCCACACACATACATTTACTACAAACACTTCCATATACTTCTGCTATTTGGCAAACATAGCTCCCTTGGGCGGCAAAGACCTTCGCGAGAAGTCCTGTGATAACAAGAATTCCCACATCCCCAAATCTTCAAGTCTTAGCATTCACCTTCCATTTGATTCTCTCGCAGTACACGCTCGTCTCCCACCGTTACTATTTATTGTTCTGTACCACTACCTTTCCACCACGCCATCACTAATTTGACTGGCATATACACAGTCTGAATAGGTACTCTATGCCCGTAACCCGTAGGGGTAACATCTATGACAACATCGACCAGACCAACACAACGGGTTTCCTCTTTAGAGACGACGACACAGCCATGGACCCTGCAAATTACGCTGGCATTGACACGAGTGAAGACCGCTTCCCTCAGCTTCATTCTCAGAAGGGCAATCCTATTGTGGTAAGTCAGCGAAATTGCCATCCAAAATTACCCATCCGTCGTCTTCTTAATAGTTCCTATGAGAGCATTGACAGCAAATTGTTACCCTACAAGTATCTCCTCGTGAGGCTTCCGCGCCAGCTCCTCACTTTTACAATTGTATTTGTGATGATCTGGAGAAAAGTCTGGAGTGGTTAAGCCCCGATCGTTCTTCACTTCGCCTTCACCGCCAAAATTCTGCCCCTCAACCGTTTTCATTCACCTGCACAAAATCACACAACCAGAATTCGGCAGGGATTTCTCCCGCCGCCCATTTCCTATACTATCTAAGCAACGTTTTCATTACCGTACCTTCCGTCCTGCTTCTGCTTAGTCAGAAACTACGATACGTCGTACATGTGATGCTAACCTGCGTCCCAATTCCTAGCTCTCCGCCTCAACCGCAGCAATGGACCTAGCTTCACAACTTGGAAATAGCGAGGCAACTACCACAAACGGCTGGGGCAACATCTCTCGCCACCGTCAGCAACAGAGCCTATCTACCATCACTTCCTCCCAGATGGCGGACTCCATGGGCGCCATGCAGGCTGATGCTAATCACATTGGCTCTCGCCCCTACCGCCATTCTATTGATTTGAACCACCAGTATAAAGATAATACAACAGACAGCATTCCTACGTCTGCCATGTCCCCTTCTTCTACCCAAGTCTTATCCACGCCCCCTAAGTTACAGAGCTCGTTTTCAACGAATGATGTACCAACGGTCAAGGCAATGTCAGCTGCTGGGGCATCATCTGCCAATGCTCATGCCCAACAGCATTTCCATAATCACAATGCAAGCATTGGTCGCATCCCCCCCGGTGCTATGAAGCGACACAGTCGCGAGCTGTCTGGCGATAACCATGCCGCCGTCACGCAGGCTGGAGGCGCGTTTCCATCCATCCAATCGCAACTGCAAGGCAATGCGCCGTCCTTTGGCCCAACCAGCTCGAGCCAAGCTCCCGTTCAATCTCCCGTTTCTGCAGGCTCCAGCTCCGCCACGTCGCCTTCCTCCGGAGGAAACTATCAGTACTACCAGGGATATAACCAGACTAGCCCAAATAACTCCTACGGCATGGGGATGCTCACGATGGGAATGCAGAACATGAATATGAACGGGTATACTCACCAGAATTATACTGGCTACGGTGCTGTATATCAGCCTTCCGTTCAGCCTCGGGATTCGCAACAGCGTGTCATGCAGCAACGCCGTGCGCAAAACGATGATGGTACGTCCTTACTCATCTTGGTAATTGCTTCTCAACTAACATAATTGTTAGCCATGAACCGCTACATCAATCTACCTCTAGAGCAGGTTGGGGGCACCATCTACGAACTCTGCAAGGACCAGCATGGTTGCCGATACCTACAGAAACAACTAGAGAACCGCATTCCCGAGCAGGTTCATATGATCTGGGTTGAGACTAACCAACATGTTGTCGAGCTTATGACAGATCCTTTTGGCAATTATTTGTGCCAGAAGCTCTTGGAATATTGCAATGATGAGGAGCGCACTGTGCTTATCCAGAACGCTGCTAAGGACATGGTCCGTATCGCGTTGAACCAGCACGGTACTCGGGCTTTACAGAAGATGATCGAATTCGTGACTACCCCAACTCACGTTCAGATCATCATCGAGGCTTTGCGCCACCGAGTTGTAGATCTCATTCAGGACCTTAACGGAAACCACGTCATACAAAAATGCCTGAACAAGCTCGGTTCGGCTGATTCCGAATTCATTTTCAACGCTGTCGGTAACCACTGCATCGAGGTTGGTACGCACCGCCATGGATGCTGTGTTCTACAACGGTGTATCGACCACGCATCTGGTGGTCAAAAGGTCTGGCTGATCTCTCAGATCACCGAGCATGCCTTGCGTCTTGTTCAAGACCCCTTCGGGAACTACGTTGTCCAGTATATAATTGACCTGAACGAGTCTACTTTCACCGAACCTCTTTCTAAGAGATTTCTCGGCAAGATTGGGATGCTTTCCCGCCACAAGTTCAGCTCCAATGTGGTTGAGAAGTGTCTGCGCTGTGCTTCTGATGAAGCCAAAGACAGAATGGTCAGCGAGCTTCTCGTCCCCGGGGAGATGGAGCGCCTCCTGAAAGACTCATACGGCAATTATGTCGTACAGACTGCTTTGGAACACTCCTCAGTTCCTATGAAACACCAGCTAGTAGAAGCAATCCGCCCGATGCTTCCCGGTATTCGTGGAACTCCCTACGGACGACGCCTTGGGGCCAAGATCCAACAGTATGATGGCCAAAGCGGCAGCACTAATGGCCAAACGACCCCAACTGAAGCTACACAGAGCCAAATTACGCTCAATGGGAACCCAAGCCGCGCCATGTCCAACCAATCGATTCTCGCTTCTAATGTTTACACCAACGGCCTAAACGGCACACGCGCTCAGATGACCTATCCTGGTCCAGGCAATATCACGATGCCAAACCCCCTTAACCCGCCACCGCAACCTCCTCGAATGAATGTTTACCAGACCTACCCCGGCGCGGGCGGCGGTCAAGGAAATGGCGATGGCGCTTTCTTCTAGAGCATCATATACCCACAATCACTATTGTAATGGTACGGCACACGAATTGAGACGACATGTACCTTTGGCGGCTTTCTATTTCCATGGTTTTTATGGCCTTGATAGCACGAGTGGATGCTCTCTACGACCTTGACGACCTTTCATTGATAACATCATAAGTCTTCTACTTTGGGCACTGAATCCGACATGCCACCGACATGCACCACGGAGCTAACTCGTTTGCACCCATTGTTTCAAGGGCTGCTCTGTACATTAGTCGCACCGTGGTGCATGCCACCTTATTGCCCCGGTTCTCCGTATTGCTGAGATGTGGCGGAACACTCTCAGTCACTAGCGAGCAGTTCTCTGCACGGTGTTCCCTAGGGTATTTTCATGTACTTGGATCCTAGCTCGATCTCGACATAGACCTTCTTTTCTTTAGGCTTTTTTTCCTTACGGTTTCCTTTCGCGCGACAACCTCTTCCTATCCGGCCTGTCTGTTGGTCAGCTCGCATTAGACCTCCCGACCCGACCGAGAAGTTCCACATGGTGGTGCTTTTTTTGACAGCTAAAACGATATACTCGGAGGAACATACAACGTGGCATTCGTAGCATGACTTGATGGTAGGCTCGAATTGGATTGGGAAAGGGGCGAATGCTCCGGTGACAGCTCGTCATCTATCTCATCATACTGCTATTGATTGTCTCAACAGTGGTAGCATCGTTTCATAGGCATGAGCACTAGGTGATGGTGGGGGAAGGTGGTGCTACTGACTGCAATGCTGAGGAGGGTTGGTGCATTGTGTTATCTGACCCTAAACATTTTTATTTGACGACATATTCCCTTGCCATAGTCTTCTTCACTTCACATATGTGGTGGATCTCTGCGAATTTGGCACTGGACGATTTTCGTGCAACGATACGTTCATCGATGAATTTTCGCGGTAAAAATATCTGGTTCGCTGTACAGGCAGATAGGCTACCCAACTACTAAGTTCGCTATATGCCTCATACCTCCTCTTCTACTAGTGATTAGACTTACGATTGAGTGAGCCTCATTTGAAATAAGTGACTGCACCATTTAAAACCCATTACGAATATTAGTCGTCAGCAAGGTCTGCCTCACCGTGATCTCAATGCCCATATAGATATCTGGTTTCGTGCAGCTACTAATTGTACCATATATGTATAAAATGAACAGTGTCTTAACTATGAAATACCTATCCAGTAGGAGTGAGCTTTTCCCTCTTGGGGTTAAGAATAGTTGGCCATCAATCTACTTCGCACTCGTGATGAATGATGAGATGCCTTAGAACCTTTTCTCGATGAGGACGTTGGTCTTGAGCAATGCATTGACAGGTTTCAGATATAGCGAAGGGAAATGTATGATCGGTAGGAGTAATTGCGGCCTAGGTAGTTACATGTTGTGTAAATTTATGGTGTTCCTTTTTGGGATATAGAAACCTACTGGTGTTCTCCTCGTTCTCTCGCCGGCTTAAAGTCTCTAGTCTATCGGCTCTGAAGCTTTCGATTCCAACATCTGTTCTAAGCTATAGACGATTCATAAATCTATTCACCCAACAACTTGCTGGCTAAGCGAATCGACATTGGAAGGCCGGTAGTGCTCTTTTGAACAATGGACGACGTCAAATTGACCAAGCTGGATAGAGAATGGCCTGTTCGATTCCGAAAGCACCTCGGGGAAGAATACCGACCCCTAAGAGCATTTTCCCTCTCTAGCAATCTACATATACTTCGGAGCTTAATTCCTCGATCGCCATAAAAGCACTCATCTAGGCATCGTACCGCAGCTTATTAATAAAGAGAGTCTTTAGCTCCGACATGGACTAATTACTACACACTAGCTTCCACTTGTAGCTTTCCTTCTTATTGTTAGAGACGAGGCGGCGACACCCTCAGCTCTAGGTATTTCCGAGGGGGATCTTGTGAAGAAAAGGAGGGAGACTACTTCCCTAGTAGGCATTAAAACAGAAAACCGGTGGGCTAATCTAGATATCTTACCTATGAAGCAACTAACACGTACCGGTTCAAGCTCAAAGCCACGAGACATGCCTACTCTGCTTGTTTAGGGTAGAGTCAGTTATGGTAACCAACTTCAAATGCCGCCTTGTCTTATTTTTTTTTCTCTTCCTAATTCCGCTTGGATTCTCTGCGAGACCTCCCGTGCTAGCAAGCAGCTGAGTACACGAAGATAGACACATAGACGAATATAAGTATGTATATACCAATCAGTGCAAGTCTATTCCAACATGTGTGTTTCAGGCACTTCCATTGTCTCTAACTCCCCGCTTTCTCGCTTTCCTATCCATGGCGAAAATACGAAGAGAAAGAGCGAGACGGAACCTCTATCAGCAACGACCTCTACAAAGAGGTAGGATAGGCGAACAATCCGAATTGCAAACCAGACTTAGTGAAGCTAGCAACCGTGGGCTACAGGACTTCAAGGGCCCTAAGATTGCGTATAGATTGTTCATGCTCACATCTCGAGACCCAAGATACCTCTCGAGAAGTTCTTATTCTTCTCGTTACTACCTAAGAGAAAGGGAGTTGCCTCAAGACTAGTGTTCCAGTACCTATCATTGTACATGCTTAGCTAATTCAGGAGTACAAGTTGCCTTTGGAGGTATCAGTTAGCTTCTAGGTACTTGATTATGGTATACGAGGTGGGAGTTAACATAGATTATATACGAGTTCGTAGCTGAGGCATGTTAGGTGTACCTATAAGCTTCGGTACTCTGTGGCTTGTTACCAAGGTACCACTTAGGCATGGTTACGATGGATTACGGTCTGAGAAAAAGCTGAGAAAGTTATAATGAACTGACAGTATCAAGGCACGCGTGTAATAGACGGATGAGAGACCTCAATAGATTATTAGTCAAACGAAATGATATCACAGTCATAAAAAAAGCAGCATAATAGCGTAGCAAGGAAAACTTTTTGTTCCTTTCACTAGGTAGCGTAACTCCAGGCAGAATTCATGAGCCATACGCATGCCCTATTGACCGTGAAGAAAGACCTCACGCCATCCCAAATCATGAACCACGTTTTCCTCCTCTTAATCGTCACCGCGCCCAGTGCCTCTAGCAGCACGCGCTTATCGGTAGCGCCAGAGAGAGAGGGTGTTGTGCCTCTTCCAGGTCTTTCTGCGGCCAGCCTTGGTCTTGTTGTAGCGATGGCCCTTGTTGAGACCACGGGACTTCTTGCCAGTGGCGGTGAGACCACGAGACTCGCGGTGCTTGTGGACGGGGTTGACGATCCAGTTGATGCGGGGATCCAGGCGGATGGCCTTGTGCTGGGGGTCGACGAGGATGACCTCGTAGTACTTGTAGGTGGAGTCCTGGTTGATCCAGTACGAGTTGAGAACGCGCAAGTTGGCGCAGCGGCGGCCGACACGCTCCTCGGCGGTGGACTTGAGCGATCGCTGGTACTTGAGCTGGTTCACACCCTGGTTGGTGGGCTTGCCTGTGGTTCGATGGATTCTCGTCAGTCACAGGTCTCCAGCAGCGGTACGTACATGCATGACATGTTCTGGTCTGGTGGCAGCAGAGGCAGCGGAAGCAGCGGAGAGGACTTACCGTAGGTGGCACCCTTGGGCACGGGGCGCTTGCGACCACCGCGGCGGACACGCACACGGTAGATAACATAGCCCTGCTTGGCCTTGTATCCCAGGCGTCGAGCCTTGTCGGGGCGCGAGGGGCGCGAGGCACGGTGGATGACGTTCAATTGACGGAGCTATATTAATGCACTCTCAGCTAATGTTCAACGAGTGTATAGCAAAGACACGTTCTCGCAAGAGAGAAGACAGCGTCCACAGAATCCACAGCATCCACATCTCGGGTCTCGATCGTAGATATTTGCGTGTGTGCTTTGCTCGCGCGTTGCTTCCGTGTCGGAAAGGGTTCGAAGGAGGTTTCTTAACATACCTCCCAGCAGCGGACTCGGGAGAGGAATAGCAGGACATCAGACTGCTTCTTCTTCTGAAGCTCTTCGACGTACTTGAGGGCACCCATCTTGACTGTGAAAGAGAGAGGAGAGAAGATGTTAGCATGGACACACAGACACACGCAGATGCAGATAAAAGAGCTGGAAGGACAGTTGCTCTGATTCCTTCTATTTCTAGTTAGGCAGGGGCGACGGTAACATACCAGGTTGGGAATTGAGGCCTGCAACAATGGATGGTCGATTGTCGTTGGGTGTGGTCTTGGTAGAAGAGAAATTGAGAATCTACAAATCAATCAGGAAATTTGGTGGTTGAGGGGGATTGTGTGGGTGGTTTGCTGCGAAAATTAAGCGATTCTGCGCTAGTACAAATCTAGCGCACTACCAGATGGATCACCGTGGGGCCCACGAGCCACATAGCGCGAGAGCTGTATATATGTGGCTGTGAAAACTGTGGCTCATTTATCAAGCATCGTAATAGGCCTCTTTAGAGTTAAATTGAGGCATTGAGACTACATTACATTATTGATTCTTAACGAGCTTCACTTTTCTTGTCAGAGTATCATACAAATCTGGTCCTTGACCCCATATCTGCGTTTTGCAGCTTGTTCCTCTATGTTCGCTACATCCCAGCGATAGTGAGCCACCAGTAGTCTTGTTGTACATGAAAGCAGATTGTATTCCCAGCCCAAAACTAATCATTTACTTCATTCCATCATCCCTCTTCCTCGAGCTGCACCATTCTTGCAATGGCGGAGAAATGCTTCAATTGATTTTCGGCAACCTGACCCCAGGTCTCTCCGTCTAGGAGCTCCCGACTGTCTTTGAACAACTCCTTGGCAAACTGGCCTTCCTCGCTTGCATTTGCTTGGTCGAATACAGGGCTAGCAGGCGACTCAGGCGCCAGTAGGCTCCCTACCAGAGCCTCTCCATACCTACCACTGTGACCCAAAAATTCTCTGATGTCTTGTTTATCTTGCTTCCACTGAGCCATGGGCAGTTCTAGCTTATTGGCATCAAGCTGTTCTTCTACCAGCTTGAATTGCTTCAAAAGCGATTGATGGTCCTCCTTAGTAACTCGGGCGAGGTTGAATAATGGATGATCTTCCTTTCGAAGGGTGCTGGATCGCCCATCTCGCCCATCGGGAAATTGCTGTGAGAGTTGCTTGAAAATGGTAGCAATCTTCTCTTGGCCCTTCGTACTGGGTTAGTCAAGTTAGTATGAACGGCTTTTAGCTAACGAAATCATTGATCCACGACTAACAATTCTTGCTCTTTCTTCTCCCGGAAAATATTTAGTTCTGCGTCCTTCTTTTTTACATCTTTTCGAAATTCTCTGAGAAAGGCCTTGGATTTGCCCGCCTCTTTCGTAGTGCAGCTCTCAAGCATGTTGGCTAATCTTTGATACTTTCTACCCATCAAGGTTGGTTTGTGCCTAGGGCTATGGACTTTGAGTGGGAAGTGTGCTCACTGGCTCCCGGCCCGCCCTGGATCTTCGTCATACTCCTCCAGCCGAGAAAGCCTGCTCTTCTTGCTGCGTGATTCTGTAACAAACAGGCCGTCCGACTCGTCTAGATTAAATCCACGTGACGTCAACACAATTCAGCACCGGGGGCTTGGTAGCGCCGTGTAGTACTTACTGCTTGCATTGTCGGTGGCTTTGGCTTTCCTAGGCATCCTGACGGGAGCACTAGATACAGGACTCGCTACAGTGAGATAAGACAGATTATTCTAGTTGAAGCGATAATTTATGTAATGACTGATCAGACAAGGCCTCCGATCTACGATTAATCAGCAGAAGAGCTTGAAGTGTCTTGGGAATACTGATGTGAGATCAGAGGCGATTTAGTGTAGAGAGTGAACTCTAGGAGACAGAAGGGTGAGTGTCTGAGTTAAGTAGGGTATGGCCGTTGGTGATGGGAAAGCGCGGGGGCCTTGCCTTTATCCAACTACTCCTTCCTCAGTTCACCCTACTGCAATTTGTAACAGAGCAAGGAGGGAACTACCTGGGAGTGGAAGTTGCGATCAAGTTAGTAGTTTTCATGTTAATGCAGCGACAACACCGACGACTCAAGTAGCGCCAAAGCTCGTAGTACCTGCTCGATGATTTTCTTACTATGTACCTCAAAGTCAAGCGCATTCTCACCAGAAGCCCAGGTGAGAGGTGAAACCTGCGTAGCACTATTTAATATATGTCTACTTACCACCTAGGTAGGTAGTCTATTCTGTCTAGGGATATCGTACACAAGAGGTGCTTCTTATATCTACCACTTCCTCTTATTTAGCCAACCTTCTATCAAGATCGAGGGATCACGCACTCGCCTTTGAGACTTATCACGCCTGGATAGCTACTTCGGTAGGTATGTAGAAACGGGGTCATGAAACTCAAATACATTAATCCAGTCGTGTGGTAAAGCGAAGAAGAAAAAAAAAAAAAAGAATGCTTGTATCCATATCCCGCAGAGAATCTACCTACTTGAAACTGTTGCTATCTACCGTAGCTCGTCCAAATGAATATAACGGCCAGTTTCCATACAATTTTCCCCCTCTGCTGGTCGTACATGAGTCTACTGCGGGAATACCCAACAACAACAATCGAAAAGTCCTGATTTTTCACACCAGATTACACTAATGCCGTGCAACTTTCTCAGTCTATATTCGTCTCCCTTGAATCCAGTGATAGTTTTATCTTGTTGCCAAGTCTTAATGCCGTCGTCATGAGTCAAGTGAGTCGTGATGGAACAGGAAGGGGACTTGGAATAGACCCCATCCCATGCCTATAAATTGCAACCACGTCTTTAGCCGTGTAAAACAAAGTCCGGCCAACACCAAAAATTTCGTTGTCATCTTCTTTATCTGTCTTGTGATCTCCCCATGAATGGTATGGTACGAGTAAAGTATAGTACGAGAAGCGAATGCATAGTGGCGGCACATGTCCCCGGTCGGATAACATGGCGTATTCTCATCGAGTATTGAGGGACAATCCTTGGAATGCGCTAGCCCATTCGTTCGTAGTTGGTAGACTGGGCTGTGCTTGGTCGTGGGAAGACGGGGCGTCGTGTGGGTTTGCGAACCGCGCCCTCATCGTCGGTGGGAATTCGCCGTTCTGCGAGAAGCCTGCGCCGTAGGCGTCCATTGTTTGCATCATGCTTGGCAGATAAGTGGCTGCCCTAGGAGCACCGCTATAGTTTCCATACGCCGAATACGGGAACCCCGCCGGTGGATAGGCCGAGGTGCTTGCTGGCTGCCTGTCTGTGGCATTGAACGGCGCGCTGAAGGCTGGCTGGAACGAGCGACCCGTCGGATTGGCGTTGGCAAACGTACTCTGTGACTCGTGTGCTTGGTTGGTTCGCCTGTCCGCATTATTCGATGCGCCTGCTCTTCCTAAACCGACGGCACCTGGCCCGACGCCGCTCGGCGCTTGCAAACCGAGTGTCGGGCTAGCGAACGAAGCTGGGTTGATAGCCGACATCCAGATCCTTGTCTTGTAAATCTTAAAAAGGTCAGTTACTAGAGAGTTGAAATTGATGTAAGAATCCGCAAAATAATAGAACGTCAACTTCTTCCAATCCCTAGAACATAGTTAGCAAGTGGCTGCTGTTATAGACCCTTAGTCACGCTTACATTTGGAACTCGGCGTCGAGGATTTCCATATTGAGACCATGCTCTTTTACTTTCTGCATGCACATACGCTTAGCTTTGGCCTCATTGCCCTCCTTGTCGCGAAGGCCGTGGATCTCATGACTCTGAGCCAGACGCTTGATCATCTTCGGTTTTAACTCGCCCGAGTTAGCCTCTTGCATATGATGCCCGCTTGGAGGACCCATTCCGCCAATGGCACTTCCCTGGAGACCGTTAGAAGCAGCCATCAGACCGGCCCCAGTGCCCTCTTGTGCAACAGCTGCATTTTGCGAATACATCACTAGCCACTTGTAGTGCTCCTCGGTATAGTGTTCCTTGAGGTCTTTCGCAGTTTGCCAATCAACGTTGTCCCGTGCCACAGTTCCAAGGTCCGTTCCTCGATCGGCTTCAACGATGACCAGGTCGCCGGGCTTGACGGTTAACCCGGTGCCCTCTTGAATGTAGAACACATCTGCTCGTGAGCATTTGAAGAGTACGATGTGCAATAGTTGATTGTGCCGAGGCTGGCTCATACCATACATACTCCTGTGTGGCGATGGTGGTCGGTTGGCGTAGCTGGGAGTCAACCCGTACGATGGTTGGTACGGGTTACCATAAGCCGATGAGGTGAGGCTCTGCTGAGTGCTCGGAAGGTTGGACCCAGCCGAGTAATATGACACTTCAGTCCAAATTAGCTCAGTGACGGTGTGATAAACAAGAAAACCCCTAAACTTACCGGGACTAGCTGTGCTGAAACCAGAAACATCGGTGAACCCGGCGAACTCCTGACTTTGAGATGCGTCGGGTGAAGCTGTCTCGTGCAAGGATACAGCTTCTCCCATTGAACTTATCGATGGCTGCCGAGTAGGCACATCAGCAAACGAATGCCGTCGGCTCTGCGGGATATCAGATAGGCCCCCGAATCCTAAAGAAGTCTGCCAGATGGCCCTCTTGACAGTCTCAAGCTTCCGGTTCTCAGCGGTATTGTAAGGAGATCTGTAAGACCCTGCATATTCGCTCATACGACGAACAAAAGCTCGTTTCATCGCAGGGTCTTGGCCCTCATTCATCTCATCGAGCTCATCGACCGCGTAATCTGATTCCTCCGGTACAGGATCATGGACACTATATCCGTTACCTAGTCCATATGTAGCAGCGGTGGATGCACGGGGCCTCAGTCGAGAATTTTGATATTGTTGTTGGCGTAATATGGCGTTTTCGCGAGTGAGCATTTCGATCGTCTTGGCATCGGCACTTTGTTGGTGCTGGTTTGCTTGGGGAGAGTCACTCGTGCTCTCTTCATCATCTTCAACTTCCTTCACCTTTCCGAGCATAGCACCTTCATTCGACATCTCACTTAGCATGCTTGGCCGGGAGGGCCGGTGTTGTAGCCCCGGCGGCCCGACAGGGCGTGCTCTCCCAGCTAACGTAGATGACGGGGGCATTGTAGTCGCAGACTCCGGATCTAATTGCCCGACGGAATATGACTGTGAGCGATATGTCTTTGGGGTCGGATGCAGTGGTATTGGGAAAGGAATTTGGGATGTGGTTCCTTGGTCTCGAGGAGGAGGGGATGTCTGTGATATTGAGTTTTCACTGTTGAAAAAACTTTGGCCGGCTGGCATAGTTGAAGTCGGCGATGGCAAAACTTCAGTTAGCCGAGAGGGCGGTTCTTTCCGTTCGGAAGTCCATATGCCCGTTCCCCACGGAAAAGATGGCGGCTGATGCCCGCGGCCCATTGCCCCAGAAGACGCCGGATGCGATGCCCACACGCCAGCACCTGGTTCCGCCGACGGCGTACTCGGGTGGGACGTCGTTGGGGACATGGAGCTGCCAGCAAACGAACCCTTTCGGGGGTGAGGAAGGGTCACTTGCGATGTGTCATTCAGCCAAGACGCACGGCGGACAGGTCTCTGAGGTTGCGCAGGACTTTGGTGACTATCTTGTCGATGGTTGTCTGGCTCGTCATCGGAACTAGCAAGAGCCTCCGAGTCTGGTGTAGACCTTCGAACGTTGAGCTTGTCAAGAAGTATAGACTGCTGGTTGCTAGGCGCGAGGGCTGCGATAGCCCCCTGGCTACCCTTCGGTGCAGATCCAGGCTTGATGTTGCTAGCGTTCATGATCCGTAGATAAACATGAATGCTCTTCGCTTGTATTCGAACTCCGAACCACTCGCGTAAAACGACAAGCACAAGACGTGTATACTTATCGGAATGACGTATGACGGGGTTTAGGTCTGTGACTCAGGTGTGTAGGTTTATTTAAAGAACCAGTCGGGTTCCTATTACGGCGTCGGAAAGTATGTTGTTAATTGGGGTGTCGACAGAGTTGGAAAGCTGCCACAAGTATCAGTAAACATGACAAAGTGAAGCAGAGCCAGGCTAGGGAAGCCTAGCTAATTCTTTGAGCAGTTGTAGTTGCATGTCTGGTTAGGCCTGTTTTTCGCCCCAACCACAAGTCTTGAAGGTTCAAGTCGTAAGACTAGCCAGCTCCAGCCGGCGCCATCGACACGCATCCCAGCAACAATAAACCGTCGCAAAAGAGTACGGTTACGAGCGGGACAGGGAAAAAAAACCTTGTTTACTGACCAGTTCGAGTATTATTACTTCTATCATAGGGTATCGCAAAATCCGTCTATCAACCGACCAGAGATCAAGAGAGAGAAAAAAAAAAGGACCGAAAAGTAAGAAACACCGGTAACGGCTGCACTGAAGAAATGCCCAGTTCGGAACGCCAGTGGATTGGCCAAGGCCTCCAGGAACGCCGCGACAAGGCCCCCTCTGCAGGCCTAAGACAAGAGGAACCGACTGTGGCGGGAAGTGTCAGCTGCGAGAAACCAGGTCGCAGGACGTTTTGATTTCGCGTGTCTCGTGTGCCACGGGCCGAGCAGGGTGTTGTGTGGGCAAGGCCTGAATAATACTGGTGTAGCGAGTCTAGTACAATTGGCGCGAACGAAACGTATAAATGGGACTATAGCTCGGTTGGGATGAGAGAGGATGGTATGTTGGTTGGATATTCGATCTGCCCCCTTCGTCTGCTTCTTCTTCTTCTCTTGTTCTTCTTCTTTTATCTTTTTGCTGTTTCTCTTGTTCTTACTGCTCTTCTCGTTTAAGATGGCTCACTTCGGCGAGTTGCGACGGAGCTATATACGGCGGCCCATCGTCGAAAGGGGTTGGATCGTCGCAGAGCTGTTGAGGCGAGCGTGACGTGCCGTTAGTGTAGTGGAGGACGGGTTGTCAGCGCACAACGTGAGGATACGGCTGGTTGGGGGCTTGCGACGAGACTCGCAGGAGACAAAAGGAATGAAAGGGAACTAGGTGGGAAGAAGGAAGGCAAAAGGCGAGAACAAGAGGTAGGTAGGCGATTTGAGAGCGGGGAAAGACTCGAGAGGGCATCGGCGCAGCGAGCGAGCGAGCAGACAGACGACCTCGCCAGCCAGCAAAGAAGGGTCCCTCCCCTACCTACCTGCCTGCTTCGTTGCGACAGGTCTTTTTGCTGTGTGTGTGCTCTGAGGTACAGAGTACCGCTCAACAGCCACCTACCAGACAGGCTAGTGCAGTGTTAGTATAGGTGGTATCTAGCGTACAGCAGTGGTATGCTGCCGCTAAGATTCGCTCGCGTCCGCTTTGTAGCAGGTGTGGGAAAGTGGCTAGTGGGGAAGAAATGGCGGCGGATGCTTTCAGAGTTCGCCAATGCGTCTTAGCTTAGCGATGCTTGAATCCATACTGTGGACATCCCGGACATTTGACTTATTAGCTCTCTGACGATCCCTGTCCTGCCCTGTCGGTGCTTGTGGGCTCTTGGAGAAGGCAGGTACCTACAGAACCGTACCGTCCATGTATCATCCGCAAACAGATGGAGCCAGGAGACATAATCCAAGAGGCTGCATAGGTACCTATCCACCTCTGCTAAGGTTACCTAATAACAACTGCAAAGGCAGGCATGTCATACCGAGCACAATTGAGAACGCCTGAACCACACCATCATGCCATGACAGAGGTGGCTCAGACGATTTGGAAATACCTACTTACAATAATCGTATTTCTATCTAACTAGGTAGGCAGTATATAGTAGGCAGTGTATAGTATGCCTTACTTACCTACCTAGCTAGAAGGTGATTTGATCTAAGAGATACGGCCGTTTTCAGTCGAAGCAAAACTACAGTAGGTAGGTAAATACCATATAAGCGAATCCTACGAGACGCTACCAGGTGCTTCATTGGACCTCTTAACTTAAAGTGCCCGTTCTACCTACATGTTGTCTCTGGCCTCTAAACTCCATCTATATATGCATGTAAGTACCTATTCAGGTATAGGATTTAACAGAAGACCACAAATACTAAACAATATGAGCTCGTATGATTCAGTCTACATAAGCGTCCCCATAATATGTAGGTACGTATGCGTACGTATGTATCTAGTTGGAGACAAAATTATAAGTGTACATACATATAGGTAGGCCCTTAATGGTAATACTGAGAGGACAAGGATCGCTAATGTATGATACAGAGTATATGTATGTAGCTTATTTTTATTAAGAACCTAATAATTACCTAGGTAGGTACCTAGAAACCTATTTAACTTAGGGTATCTACTGAGTAGACTAGCACAGAGCAAGCTAAGGATGTAGGTACTACTACCATCATATGTACTGAATTACTTGCATGTACACACGCTGTTCTAATATTGGAAAGGAATAAGAAGGCATTCTACATGTTTACGAGTCTAAAATCAACATTATCAAGTCTCGAATATTGTCTATTACGAGGTATTCCTTTTCTTCACCTTCTCGCTCCCTCTCGCATTTTTATACCCGTCTTCTTCTTTTTAGTTTTTGTCTCTTTGCAGTCCAACTGCCACCAAAAAAAGGAGGTCACTACATATATTTACTCCTATTTCCTTCCTCGTGGCCCAATTGGGTGTAGGGGCAATATAACTTATGCATCCTGCTCCCGCAGGTGCGCTAAATTGGTGTCAACGAGGTTTCTCGAAGACCACCTTCAGGTTCCCTACCTTAAGTTTTAGTATCCGTCAATCCATTCTCGCGACAATATCCATTCGTACACTAACCACGCTTCGAGGTCGGATAGCAAGCCAACCTAGGCTTGCAATGCACCAGGCCAATGACGTCGCAATAACGTTGAGGGCCTCTTAGAGCAGGAAACAAACTTCAAGCACGCTTAACTCGCCCCTCAAGCAGCTCACGCGCTGGCCATGTGGGCATGCAGGTTCTTCCACCATACGCGCTATAGGTACTTGGCTCTTGTGCTTTAAGCCCTTCCAAACCGTTGCTCCTGAGCACGGCGGCTGCTTTCACCGTCATCGCAGTCTGCATTCCTAAATAAACCATGGCACCACCCCGTTCCTCTCCAAGTCGCCTTTAACACACCAATCAGAATATGAGGTTCATGGCCGACATTTTTACCTTTCAGCCAGGGTGATCATCATCGAAGATCTCTTCCCAGCAAACTCTCAACAAGCCCAGACAATGAATAGGGGGAGAGGGGGGGTTGTTCTCTAACTAGTACCACCCTCCATGACTTCACAAGACGAAGGACTATGGCTACATAGAGATGGCATTGCTCCATAAATGCCTACTCTGTACTTGGCATCTTAATTGGTGCTCTAATCAACCACTCAATCCGCCCGACCAACAGTCGCCCAGACAGCTTTATAACTGCGCGTATACCTGACGGTGACCGATGAAGATACATCGGACCTCCTGCGTCTGTGTTTCATGCATGCAAGTCAACTGGCGGTTACGCAACGGTGGCACTGCTCATCTTCTGGGGTTAGGCGCCTGAGTTTACGCCAGAAGCCGGCCGGAAACCTTCGTTTACTACACAGCGTCTAGTGAGCAAAGGCGGTTTCGCCAGAACTTGAGGATTTGCAAGTCATTAATGGATCCTTACAAAATGCAGGCCCTGCCATCTGGGGTTATTTTTAACCACCAAGAACGGCCCCAAAGAAGATCATCTCACAATGTTCTAGAAACGAAGAGGGGCATACATTTTGGGGCTGAGGTAGTAGTGGAGAGTCGCTCACTTGAACGTACGTAGAGATTTCCAACAGCTGCGACGAATCACCCGATACTCCGCAACATCGCACACTAAATCCAATCCCATCCGCAAATGCCACTATCGAGTGATGGACAACCGCACTGCTGAGTTTTTAATTGCTGTAGGAAACAGAGAGGTTGCATGGCATGAGAGATGCGACACGCTCAGCATAAGAATAGGTTGTGGAGGTGTGGTCAAGGGCGCTGTCATCATGGCATACCCGGCCATGTTTCGCAAGCGTTATACGTACTGTATGTAGGTGTGTATTCCTTTCACACTCTCCGTCCAACCAACAGCCTAAATGGCAAGTCACCCTTTTACGGATCCACACCAGGTCCCAACCCCCTTTTTTTCTTGGGTCAACCCCATGAACTTGGGCTCTTATGCGTAGGGTTCTCTTGATATGCTGGTGTGTAACTATTTCTGCGTATGAGGTCTGATGCTAATGTTTATCCATTGCCATTGAGCGCTGACAATTCGCAGGATATGTTACAAGACCTGCTTCTAAATCTGCAGGAGTTCTTGTCATGGCCTAAGCCATTTACGGTCTGAATGCCAAGGATTTGTGGATCGAACTAGAGGTGGCTCCGGCACCAAACCTAGTCTATATTAGGTGACATAAATTTTACCCCGGATTCTCCCCTCTCGATCCCTACATCTACGGGTAGCGGGTCCGGCCTACACCGTGCTAGAGATTCTACCTATACTGGACTCCTAGAGGAAGCGTACAGTATCTTGCCGTACATGTATACAGTACCCTACGCTGTAGCGGACAACGAGCTTTGCTTCGAGGTTGCCAAGTCTATCGGGCAGAAGAAACCCAGCGACAACTACTTTAAGGTATGTAGGTACAGGTAAAGATCTCCCAAGTTCCGAACGCAAAATCAATGTTTCGAAGGACGGAAACATTCATCCCGACGTTCACTCATGTCACTACTCTTATTAATTTCAACTTTTACGTCTTAACCAATCCTTTCCTCAATTTAAATCGCATTATTCGCTTTGCGTAGACTTTGGGACTGGGTGAGGCAATAACTACGAGGTTATTCTGATCAGCATAATGGTATATAGTAGAGGTGTGCTTGGCTATCTAATGTTGACTTACCCCTCGATGAGGGCACTGCATGCAGCTCGTGTTGTCGAGCGAGAATGCGGTAGGATTTCGAAGGCCAATTCCGTGATCCGCCCTCTACATAGGCTGGGGCAGACTTTCGAATGATGAATGTGATGCAACCATGACTCCCAGCTTTCTCCCGCACGGTACGGAAACCTATTTGCACACGCCCGCAATCGATGCTTAGATGGACCCGATCCTAATAGGCCTTCTCTGTATTCTTGGACTCTATAGTCGATACAATACGGCAAATGATTTTGAGCAGGTGAGATCGGAAAGGATGGAAGACATCGTGTAGGCCATCGCGTAGGCCATGCAGCTTGACGTACGATGGGTGTGTTTTTGCGGGGGGGCGGAAGAACACTGGCCTATTGGGGGATCGATGGACGAAAAGCTTCAGGCTGCACGTAACCCATGTGACCAGAACAAAGCGCACCCTGTTCACCATGACTACACCGGTGCACCTATCATACTACCTCAGTCTCCAGCTTTTTCTCCCAGCAGCCGTACTTGCCATCCCTTACTTACCACCCGCAATGGAACCAAAACAGACCGGTCCACGCGGGGCCAATCCCCAAAGCTACTGCATCATGCCGGAGACTAGACTGAGCGATGCGTCATCCTGTCATGCCATGGGCCTACAGACGAATTGAAAAAGAAAGGTCGAGATCCCGAGCACCCTTCCTGCGCCAAGCATTCACTTGGTGAGTTGCATGAAGGATACTAACAGAGAGCTATACCCCTTGATTGCCACCGCGGGGCACGGTCACAGCAGACAGACGGGTCTGAGTGTTTCTGAGCGCGCTTTTTTTCGAACTGGCGGCAGTGGGACGATATTTCAACCTTATTCTCGTTAAGACCGCTAAGCTCCAGGAAGATGCTTTCCGTTTCTGGTCACTGAGAATAAGGTGGAGACATACTAGCCTACGCATAGAACAAGTTGCAAGGTATTACATGGAATTTGTACAGTGTTAGGTACTTAGATAGGTGCTCTATCCTGGGACAGAGTCTAGGGATCCCTTCCCTGGTGTTGTCGGAGCGGCATCAGGTCCTTTCTGTTCACGTAGTTTTTCCTCAAACTTTTCAAACTCTTTGAGAGCGATTTCTTCCTCCTGGTCTATCACTTGATGCACGCCCTTGACTTCTTCAATCTGCAGGAAACTCAGTCAGCATCGCCCAGGGTATATACGGCGTCGGAAGTATGAAAGTAGCCTTTAGACACCGAAGCGTACTGAGCAAATATCATGACTCGTAAAAAAGGGAACACTTTGATCTGAACATGAAAGGTGGCGATATAACGGGGGACTCACGTAGTGCATCAGCATTCCCTCTATGCCATTCTTTAATGTGAAGGTACTGGAGTCGCAAGTCCGGCACGCACCCCGCAGCATCAACTTGACGTAACCGTCCTCGAAGCCGCGGAACTCAATATCGCCCCCGTCCTCCTGGATGGCGGGGCGAATGCGGGTCTCGAGGAGCTCCTTGATCATGCCCACGACCTCGTCGTCACTCTCGTCATAGGCCAGACTATCACGCCCCTGCCCTCCTCCTTCTCCCTCCCCCGCCGCCGCGGACGCGGACGCGGCCCCGCCGTCCTTGATCGTGACCAGCTGCTGCCCCGACGAGATGGCCTCGGTGATGAGGCTGTAGATCTCGGGCCGGATGTGCGCCCAGTTGGCGTCGGGCGCCTTGGTGACGGTGATGAAGTCGGCGCCGTAGAACACGGCGATGACGCCGTCCGTGTTCATGAGCTGCGCGGCCAGCGGCGACGGGTACGGCGGCGCGATCGTGCTGCGCGCGTTCGTGTACTCGATGAACTGGATGCCCGCCTCCGCCGGGATCACCCGGTGGTTCGGCAGGAACTTCATCGCCTCCGGGTTCGGCGTGGGCTCGGTCTGGATGAACATGCTGCGCACGCCGCGGGGCGTGGCGTAGGGGGGGCGGGACGGAGTCCATGCGAAGGAGAGTGTCGGGCGCAATCTCGTGCTTGTGTGTGCGTGCCGTGTCGCTACGGCCTCGTGAAGTCGGCTACATCGTTCGGGGCGAAGTTGTCGGGTGGTGGCCGAGAGCAGCGCTGCTGCAGGCCGAAGATGTCGCGCGGAGGTCATTTTAATAGGTAGTAGCCATACACTCCGAGGATATCGGATATCGCAACAATCAATAACAGAGGGAATTACAATTTCAATCTAGATGTATAGGTAGACCACACAAGCAGCTTGTCTCCTTGTCTAGGGTAAATGCCGCTTCGTCGGCTACAGGAAAGTGAGTCTTCTATTGTTGGTTCTAAAGCGCGATAAGATAAGCTATTGCGCTTATAAAGCAGTTGGTGGCAATGACGCAGAAAAAGTACCGAGAAAAGAATGAGGAGCAAATCAACAGTGACGTTTTGGTAATTTCCGTAGCTGCCAGCTGCCAACAATTCAGAATCATTAGTTCAGCCCTGTCAACGGTCTGTTCGGAGTAGTCAATTAAATACTCCGGTTGGATCGATAAACATATACCTATGGTAGGGAAGCAAGCCTTTATTTATTCACATGACGTCGCATATACATTATTGAGTTAATACAATCAACTCACTCATTCGGGATCACAGTTCTGCGCAAACCATTAAACCGTTCGAGCCAACCAGACATATCGTTCTTTTCCCCACAAGCCTTTTTAAGCAGCAGTCCAATCAAGGGTCGGCTCAGATCATTACCTAGGAATACGCTATGTCCAAATAGGTTAGTATATAGGTACGTTCTCTTCATCTTTAACTCACGTCTTGGCAAGTAGATATTAAATCGTCGACGCGTATTTTGTGATTCCAACACCACAACCTCTGTGTAAGCCATTAATATCTTGTGCTACAACTCCACATAAATACCACGCTGGCAAACTACTGCCTATCAACCGGAATTGTTGTCTCTGTACTTCTTCTCCATACTAATGCTCTCCTACACTCTCGCGATCCGTCCCTGCCCAACGACCTCTCATAACTTATCCCATGCATTCGTACACGGAGATTTAACATCATATCTGACAAGGCACAGGAATCTGTATGTGTCCCCCTCAGCTTATCTTTCCAGCCTAATTTCAACAGACAGACGGAAATAAAGTCATATTCTCGTCTGGTATCTACCTGAAATGCTCTTAGCTCTCAGTATGCTAACACAGCTCAATAAATTGCAGGACATATGAGGTCTCACTTTAGCTACACACTTCAACATACATATTCCCTTCTCTCGCCTATCATTTCTATTTTCTATTCTGCGCTTGAGCACTCGAAGGTCGCAAAATTCGGAGATTATCAGTCTCTTGTTGACAAACAAGTCTTACCAAGGTATATATTTAATGCTAGCATTTTCTCAGATGAATATATCCCTTTTTACGTCTTGATTAACAATAGCTGCTTCATATTTAGGCCTGGAATTCTTACATTGCTCCGGCTACGCAAGTAACTTCTCAGTCTACTCTTCTATGTTGACAACTCCTACAATATCATGGCTGCCTCGCGTCCCCTTTGTTGTATTTGCAATACAGTCGAAGGTAAATACAAGTGTCCTCGTTGCGACAAAATAACGTTAGTCCTCAGTTAAGTTAACCTTGTATACGGACTACATTAACAAATTTTCGTATTAGGTGCTCTCTAAACTGCTCTCGTGAGCACCGCGACAACCACCCAGTTGTCGAAGAGAAACCAAAGCTTTCAAACAGCACCAATGGAGCTGTAGAAGAACAACACGTCGCTCCAGATCAAAACCGCCCTACCCAACTATCAGATATTGCTGATGCGCCAGAGTATAAAAATCTCGTTCAGCGATATCCTGATCTAGAGAGAGCTCTCTGGAGTATTGCTATGGCTACGGATCCTCCTCAGCCTACCCAGGGTGGCAATATGTTTCGTAAGGCGAACCAGCCGTGGACCCGGGAGGTAGGCATGTCCAATGCTGTCCATCTTGTACAGTCTATCAAGATATCCCCGGGAGACGTTAGAGACGCTCTTCGGGAGTTCAGTGACCTAGTCTCCATTTTCAAAACTAGGATACAGACACAGGATGATCAGATAAGGAAACAGCGTGCAGAGGAAGATGCGCAAATCATCAACACTCTCTTACGGGAGGAGAAGTCCTGAAAGATGGCAAAGCTTGCGCTACACCTCGAGCCGAACAACTGTCAGAATAAACAGGTCGAGCGTGCTTCTAATGAGACGATACTTGTCTCCACATAATTGCTCTACAACAAGCTATCTCTTCCCGGCGAAAACCATCTCATTTGGTTGTAAGTTGCTGTCTCACTTTTGATGAAGTTTTCTTCCGACCTAGAACTAATCTTTTTACCAAGACCCGATGCTGTCATTTAGTTGGCCCAAACCCATCTGCGCGCGCGCCCATTACAATTGTTACTACCAGGGACCGTGAAGCTATGTAATAAATTGTTGACAAACCTAAACACCAACATCATGTGCTCCATTAACCAGCCTCCACCTTCAATGCCAGGATTACATTCCGAAGAAGCGGAATTCCGGTTAGTTTCAGGTGATGAGGTATATTTCATTCGGAGGTTTCCTCGTGGCTATACCGACGTTCCATCCTATCAAACACTGATATTTAAACCAGTTAAGGCCTCACCACCATTCATGGGACCAGGGTATACTTCGAACAGTGTAGCCTTAAGGTGACTCGTCTCACGGGGGATACTCGTCAACAGGAGGGAAATATCACCTGATGACTCTTTAAAGTCATCAGGTACCTATAAAATCCAGGTTTGCATAGGCAGGCTTCTCAGCATAGGAGTGGAAAATACGGGGGGAATAAGCAAGAGGGAATTGTGCTAGATCCGGAACGAGCGCCGGTACCCATTATAGATACAGACGTGCTATAGCAGCTGATCATCGCTACATAAAGCTTGTTGTAAATGGTCAAGAATAAGAGGCCAATAATAACTTGTCTACTGCTATCCGTTACTCCGGCAGCTTCTCTCAAATTAGGTTTGGTGGTATAATTTGCCCTAGATGTGTCGCTTTCATAACAGTTGTAACCATTCTACTTATCGATGCCGGGCCCCTTCCGGTTTCAGAACTATGGACTCATTGCGAATATGTTCCCCAGTCGTGTCAAGATCCCAGGCTAGCAGTTATGGTAACGTAACGCCACTTACAACAAAAGCGATGCTCCCAGATAAGCTCATGCCTATCTAATGTACCAACCGAAATATTCACGTAAAAAGCAACTCCCACGCTCTACTCCCCTCCACCCTCCAGGTATGGATAGAGCAGGTATGGTGAGATGTCGTTCAAGTAGGTGGCAAACCTACCTAATCTTTGCAACGGCTTGCAACGGCCACGCAGGAGCCTCCTGACCTATTTCAGGGCCTTTGGTGCTTATCTCATGCAGCCACCTTTGCTTGTGGTCTGCAGGTATCTACACCATACGCTCATTGGACGCCACATGATATCGCAATCGCAGCCTTTTCGGGAAGCCTTATCGGGGATATCTATCATGCAGATACCTACTTAGTCTAAGCTTCCCATAAATTCTTGTCTAAATGTCGTCGGTCTATTTCAGATAAATTTTATTTGTCTACGCTCTCGTGTTAGTTTTGATTCGCCTCCGCGGCTAACGCTGCGTTGCCTGTGCCGTGCTTATTCCCGATGGAGGCAGCGTGTGTGCCGACGTCATTAGCATTGGTTATGGCTTCGACACGTAATTTACTATTTCCACAGTCCTTGGGACCCTAGATAATAGCTAAAGTTCGTTCCGACTACTGAGAAAGACAACCCATTTTCCTCAGGCTCTGTGGTGCAAGAGAGTTGGGACCATCATGGCCTTATAACCTAGAACTGGCTAGAAGAGTGACACCATCCAGAACATTTCACACCTCGCCGTCTTTCCCTTCTATCCTTTTTAAAAATAGGATAGACTATTTCGCCAAACGCCTCAGCATATACAAGAAACATCACCGCACCCCGCGCCTTAGAGACTCTATCGTTTTATGTATCGGGAGACGATTTCCAGCCTGAGGGTATTATCTAAGCAGGCGAGTCGATGAGACGGGTTACAAGAGACGTTTCGACGGACTATCCTTGAGATATTAACAAGAGCTCTAACTATAGGAGCCCAGAATATGGTCAAAATCATAAATGGTTAGGAACCGTAGCGGAAACCCACATTCTTAAGACGAAATACTGATATAATACAAACCAGGGCTTACAAGCGAAAGCTATTCATAGCAGAACACAGGACTCTAGTTAACCTCGATTCTAAATGAGAGCTATGGCCTTACCAAACGGCATACAAAGAGACTTAGATTTTCTTAATACGGTCAAAAATACTTAGGGTTCTTTCTCTCCCTTCGTAAAGTTGAACCGGGCACGAGATAAAACTCACGATACGGGCTCCTCTTCCCTGATCTACCAGCATCGAGTCACAGAGGCGTGAAGCTCGAAATCTCGCTATAGGGTTTCTCAGAAAGATCTGGGATAATATCCAACATACAAAGCTCCTAGGCTATGATTATACCTCCCTAGCAAAGACCTAATAATTGTACCCACGAAGAGTGCGCTATGGAACATGCGCAACGAGGCATTTTGGGACCAGTCTCTCTATCTGACCTGTGTATTCAGCGAAGAGCTGTACGGCAGAAGGAGTATATGAATCAAAGCTAGCTTCCTTCGGAGTAGCCGCCACATCCTCTCTAGCCGCGGATATGAGGACAGCCCATAGAGCCTGGGTCTCTACTACGACGACGAAGCGAACGACCCTCTATGCCATCCTAAGTAAATCCAAGATACACTGATGGGAGATGCACAGAGCACGAAGAGTGGATTATCCCAGCGCCTTCTCGGCCGCATGGTTAGCTGACTCTTGGTAGAAGGTTTGCCCCAGCCGGGGCGTGGGCGATCGACTCACGGATGGCCAGATCTCTCTTGGCAGCACTAGGCCGGCATTCTATCATATCCATATAAATCTCACGGGCCGATGGGGCTGAATGTTTCCTACATATGCAAGGGCTGCCATGCCGGGCGCTAGCATGAGGACGTGGAAGTCTTGTGTCTTGGCGGGTAAGCATGGGACAACAGCGGTGCTGATGGTCAATATGACAGCGGCGGCTACGCGAACTTCGCGGATAGATGGCGGTCTTGCTTGGACAATATTGACGACTTTCTTCGTGGATCACAGACGACTAGTCGATTAATGACTTACGTTCAACATAATCGTGCCCGTAGACCCGATCCCAAAACGAGGCCGACAGTCCCGGCCGCCGGTACACCACTTGTCTGTCATCGTGCCATCAGCAAGCGGATGTCGTAGTCCGTGTGCACTAAGGTTATACGCCAACCTTCCGACCGGCTTCTAGAGAACTAGTATAACAACACATGAGACTCTAATAACTACTGGGCCACATCGAGAGGGACGACTGACAAGAGACCACGACACCGTTTGCTCAAGGGCACACACAGCACGGTCCAGAGTGACAAGTAATATGGTATATCATTATAATTAACACCCCAGCTCCTTGTCTGTTTGTACGTCTATCATAGTCCCCCCGCCCCCCCGTCTACCCCCGTCTCAACCGCCCCCAAAACCCGCGCGCGAACCGCGGGCTTCCCGAGTTCGGGCTCATGGGCGTCGAGCCGTCATCAGCCTCGGCCTCGGCCTGCTCGTCGCAGTCCTCAGGTATCGTCAAGATGCCCATCTTGCTCTCCCTGCCGTTGTTATTGTTATTGCTGTTGTTGTGATGATCTACGGCGCGGTGTCCGCCGAGCTTGCCCTTGAGCGCCAGGATCGACCCCGTCTTGCGCAGCAGCGGCGGGATCTGCAGCTTGAGCCCCTTGCGCTCGGACGGCAGCATCTCGTCGCTCTGCGACCAGTCGATGCGGTGCTCCTTGACCACCGCCGCCGCCGCCGAGGCGTCCACGAGCGTCTCCTCCGACGAGTAGTGCGCGTCGCCGCCGCCACCAACATCTCCCGCCGCTTTCCCCGAGCCCTGGCTCGGGTACGCGTGCAGGTGCAAGTCGGCGAGCGCCGACACCCCGTCCCCCTCCTCGGCTATCGTCGCCTCGCCAGCAGCAGCAGCAGCAGCGGATTTGCTCCCCCGCCGCCCCTCGCCCGGCGCCTGGAACTGGTTCCGCCCGTGCTGCCGCTCGTGCTGCGAGCGCGCGCGCTGGAGGATCCTGCTCTGCCGCCCGGGGGTGATGCTCGAGTCGAGGGCCTGGCGGTCCGCGGCCGAGGTGCCCTCCGCGTAGAAGCGGAGCGCGGCTCGCGAGAGCGTGTGCACGAGCGATCTGTCGGCCTGCATGTTGGTCGACGTCGTCGTGCGGCTGAACTGCGCCGCCGCCTGCTCTGGGATGTGGCGGTAGCCTGTGCTTATGCTTGTGCTCGTGTTTGTCGTCTCGGTGGCGGCTGGCTCAGACGAGGGGGCGGTCGCGGATATCCTGCGACGAGCCTTGTCCTGCCGGGATGGTGGCTTGGATATGGGAGCTGACCTGGGACACCGTGGCCCTGCCGTCGTGTCTGGTGCTGCCCATGTTGTTGTGTTGGGCTGTGTTATCCGCTCGATGTATAGCTGTTGTGTGTCCCGGTCCTTTTCTACTTGTGCCCACTTCGCGGGTAAGGCGTCGACCCGTTGTCGTTGACGCTTCTCGTTCTGTGCCTCGCGCTCGGCGATCACCACGTACAACCTCCGACGCAAATCCTCTGGGTCGAAGGGCTGTAACCTGGGCTGGGACCGTTGTGATCTTTTATACTGCGGCTTTCCTAGATCAAGCTTGGATGTCCCTGCTTGGGCCTTCAGGAGCGATGGCATCGCCGCTGATAGTTCGTTAGTGTAGGCCATGGTGAGTTGCATGGTACCGTGAGAGTTCCTGAGGCCAGTAGGGGTATGGTATGTATGTATGATCAAGACAGGATGCCGAGTGAAGGTGGATATCTCTACTAATATACAGAGGCAAGTGTCAAAGGCAGTCGACAGCAGCGACAGTGGGGTTGGCGGCAGACACGAGCAAGGGCCTTGGCTAAGGTCGTAGGGATTGTGGGAATGATGTCGCTTTTCCCTTTTCCTCTCTGGTCTGGCGTATTGTGGATGTATCTGCCAAGGAGTTGGAGTATGGTATGCAGATATCCCATGTCACGTCACAGCTGGTTGGCTTGCTTTACACCGGTACGATGCCGCTTTCTTATCACCCACCACCGCACGAATGCCGTCTGAGAAACCAAAGCCAAGCCGAGGCTTTCTCTCGAGTGTGGCTAAGACTGTGCGTCTGGAACGGGAGGATAGTGGACTACTGTGAGTACGCAATACAGGGAAACTTTGTTTTGCACACGCCGCCGGGCAGCTTCGCAAAACGTGAAGAGTGTGAGGGCCCGAGGTTCGAGAGCAGTCGTCGGATACAAGGATGAGACTAACTTATATAACCCCCGAGGGACAAGATCAAACAACAAAGGTAATATCTGGGGAACAGCTAAACGGATCAGGTAGGGTGTCGCAAACGCCCTGGGAAATTAATTGCCTACTTATTCCTAGCTTAAGGTTCGAGACAGCTGCGGCAGGCCCAGTTAACGAACGCACCTCACAACCTTCTTTCACGATGGGTTCTGAGTGCTGAGTAACGGCGTCTTCCTCGACCCGAGGCGCACCTCTATATGTATCTATATATCCACTAATGCCGAACCATGACGCCCTGTCGGTTCCCACCGTAAACTATAGCACGATGGCTCCGTGGAAGATACATACAAGCCGTATTCCCAAGACAAGTGCTCACCTGGCCCGGATCCAAAGCAGGATAAAGGTCACTTGACATTTGAGAAGAGAAGAGACCGTTACTAGCGGCACAGGCCATTGGCTGGACTCGGCTCACAGGGTCTTGCTGCATTTTTGCTACTACTGCACCCCCTGCTTTCTCCACTGTCTACTAACGATTTGGCTAAACGACATCTGGAAGTTCGAGCCAGGGCCATTTTTTCCCTTCCAAGTCCCTTCCAAGGCCCAATTATTTCCCAAGATCGGCAGCGGGGTGTGGCTTTCGTGGAGTCGGTCAAGAAAAAAACCACAGCCAGAGAGCGACAGAGTGTGAGAGAGGTCTCAGAACAGAGAAGCTGAAAGAGCCGGTTAGACTTACCATGATACGTCCGTCTCTAGCTCAAGTGTTTTCTACAGTGTCTTGATGTTTTATTATTTGTTTAGATTATTAATATTTTAGCTTCCTCTTTTTCTTCTTGTTCGCCGGGGGCTTCCGAGGCTCTAAACCTAAACATCTCACTCCACCGAAGTACAGTAGGTCTATGTATGTATGTAGACACACCAGTCCTAACCACCTTGCCCTTGCGCATACAGTATGTACATACATAGGTATGTATGTGAGTAGGTAAGTATGTAGAATTCATTTCCTTACATAGTATACCAAGGCCTACAACCAGGCGGAAAGAGAGGCTATTGGATAAGTATACCTAGATTCCTCCGGCCTGATTACGGAGTGGCGTCGTCGATTTCGACAATTTGGAGATCTCACCTTTAGTAGAGTACGGTACATACAGAATTAATACCTAGCAATTTCTTGGCTGAGAGGGTTTGTGCCCTGTCGAGAATCGGCCAAGATTCTACCACACCCCTTACATACCTACCTACATTGCAGTACCTCCGCAGTTAGGTAGTTATACTGTACTAGGCGCTGTTAGGGTTTGGCGCCGGGTGCTGCTGCGTACATTCCCTACTAGGGGCATACAAACATACAGCACAATAGAAACCCAATCCAGACAGGTGTTTCGTGGAGATGGATGGTGTGGACCCTCACATTCTTTGCTGCAGAACTGCAGGGTTCCTGTTCCTGTTCCTGTCCTAACTCTAGTGGCTTACTGCAGAAGGGCATTTCCCCAGGGGGAAATCAGGGCACACAAACAGGCTTTTTCGTCTGTTGTTTGTACGTACCTTAACCCGCATGTCTTCCGGTTGCAGACCAGTCCATCCGTATTTTGTGTTGCAGTTCCCACCCTCACACCACGCGCGAGCACACCCACACAAACTACCTACATTAGGTACTTACTTACACTATGTACTTGGGGAAAAAGGCCTCTTTTTCTATAGTTCATCATGTTGTGTTGCCCACCCGTTTATGCCCTGCGCGGTGAAGTCGCTGTTTAACCGTCTCGCTTCTTTCGAGAGATAAACCAGATAGACGGCTACTGGATCGCTTGCATGCTCCCAGTCTTCCTCCCCTGGCATTTCATGCTGTGCCGGTCATCTTGATATGTTGTGATGATGGTTACCCTTAATCGACAAAAGGTGGTTGTAATATGTATGTACATAGGTGGGTAGTGCGTGTCATACATACTTCTATTTCTCTTACTGTAGATAGATAGGCCCACTACATAGGGATGTACTAGTAGGACTACTTAGCATAGGTTGGTACACTACTTCTTACTATGGACATACTATGTGAGTACGGTTGTTCAATGGATTAGCTAATTGGGCTAATTGTCTAACTTCTTATGGATCTAGCAGAGATCGGCTCCATCGCGAGAAAGCAGAAGACTACATATATACTGTAGTATCTATACCTATACGCAGTAGGCAGTGAGTAGATATCTACAGTAGCTGCCAGAAAGCCGGACAAATGCAGCCCAAGCTCGTAATAACCAAGCCGCATGCATTCTATACATACTACTGTAACACATTGAACGAATAGGCTGCTGATACCGAACTTTTCATCTTATAGAGAGATTCGTGCTTTCTGATTCGTTAGCGGCAAATAACCTAACACCTACTAAGTATATAGAGGGTAGATGGGGCAGTATAATCGGTACGTTCAAGGGTGCTAGACAGTGAAAGTGTGCTTGGCGGTGTGTAAGGGAAAAGCAAACCCTTGATCGGGGCTTTTCCGTATTATGATATCTTGATGGTACTATAGGGAGGGTTTCACGAAGTAATACAGTGGCTATCTCCGGCTGACGCTGCTAATGATGCCGCCGATTGAATCTGTTGGGCTCAAGCCAGATGTAGTCATGTATGCAACCCTCTTGTCTGCATCTTAGATAGCCACCCTAGTCTAGACATATATTGTTTGCGTAACAGAACAATCTAAAAAGGCTAGCTCTAGCCGCTCAGCGCCAATGTAACAGACCAAAACGATGACAATACGCTGCAGGGAGGTGTGCATTTCTTAACGTTGGTTAGCGAAGCTCCATTGCAAGTTGCTACGGTGCAAGAGTGGTCGTGTAAGTGGTGTCCTCTTCCGCCGGTCCAGTCGCGTATTTGCTGTGGAGAGATGGTGACCAAGCAAGCCACGCTGCTACAGAAAGCAGGGGCCAGCAATAAGGCTCTGGGCTCGGCGAGTCACAGTCGCTGCACTGATCCGTTCTATCCTGCCCCCAGCGTCGGCTACGTACAGAATAGGCAGCGCATGTACTGTAGGAACATACGATTCTGGATCCTCGAGGTAATACGACAAGGCTGATTGCAGATTGTGACAGATGCCGGCGGATGCTTCCGTGAGCTAGGGGCACGGGAGATCAAAGCCAGGGCAGAGTGGCGAATGAATGAACCTAGATGCTGATGTTGGATAGGCAGGTAGATTAGGTGGATTGTCAGGACCCCCGAGTGGGCAATACCGATGTCGACTAGATACACTACCACTGCAGTTCTGTAACGGCCGGCCTCCCGCTGCAGCCAAGGACAAATCTTTCAGCTATTTGGATGTGTCGTTGAGGTCTCTGTGTACTTACAGTAGATCGAATGCGGTTCTCGCCTGGCTATCTGTCCTAGTCGCTGCGCACGAATGAGAGAGGAGCTCTTGGATCTCTCTCGAGATAGGTACTGCGTACGCGTCCCTCTAGTTGCCATTTTTCCTACCTAGACTGCCTAGGTATTCGAGATCAGATCATGGAACTGGAGCCTGGATGTGTTCCGGTAGCATGGGCCACTCACACGCATACTGTAAACACACGGCGCAGCCGTCTCGATAGCACATCGCGCACAAGCAGATTCTTCAATAGTGAAACTACAGTTCGTAGCACAGGCCCCATACTGCGTATGCTTGCTTATGATGTTGTCTGCCTATTTCTGTCCTCCTCTCTCGTTACAGTGTTCAGCTAGGCGCTTGTTGTGTCGTTCACTAAATATACGTAGACCATTATTACAATACCGATCTAATAAGCAAACCAGAACAAGGAACTCTAGGTGTCTAGCTAAATTAGCTCACCTAAAAAACTGCATGCATGGCATTGGGTCCTCTGCTCTACCTGAGGCTGTAAGCACCTAGTGTTGACGCCTCAGATCGAAGATACAAGCCATGCCGCACTCATCGGACAACAGGGACGCCGGGTCGTCGGTACTGGGCTTGACACCAGGCAGGTGGCAAAAAGCCTACACGTGAAATATCTACCTAAAGTAATGCGGATTATGCTTTGCTTACCCGAGGAGACTGGTTCCAGCCTCACTTCGGGAAGCGGCCGTTCTAGATACTGTAGATCCTCATTGTACTGATCGAGTCGAGGCATGATCATCGTTTGTTTCAGCTGTCAAACCATATTTTTGGCAGTAGTGTATGTAGGGACCAGCTAGATAAACAACTACCTAACTCATCGACGGATATTTATTGAGCCTCGCTGCTCGCTCCCAAGAGTCTGGAAATGCATCATCGACCGCTGGTGCTTTGTATTCGGCAGAAGCGAGGAGAATGCAACGCTAAAATGCTACCTGGCTTATTTTATGATTACTAGCTACATAGTTATGCGTACGCAGTACCTACATCATTGTGTATCGCTGTTGACTATTTAACATCGATTCGTATGCGACTATTGACGGAAGTATTGAGCCGTGTTGCGAAGCCACCTAGAAACAAAAATAGGATGATGAATAAATAATGGCCTGATATGTAGAAAAATAGAGAGCTGCAATCATTAAAAGGACAACTTAAAACGTCCTACTATTACGTAGGTTTTCCGCTATTTATATGCTGTCCATAGGTACTTATTCCGAACTTGAGCCAAAAATCTGCAAAAGAAAGTGCTCTCGATCGGGGAATCGAACCCCGGCCACCTGCGTGACAAGCAGGTATCCTTACCACTAGACCAATCGAGATCATGATATGCTAGTATATACTAGAATAGTCACATAATGCCACCTATATCTAAGGGCTTGGTTTAGTGTTAATGTATTCGAGTGGAGGACGCAGGCCCTCGAAAAAACATACAAGTGATTTGCCTTTACCCTTCCTTTAAATTTGTGCAAAGCATACCTAGATAACTATTTGTTAACTATATATATAAATTCCATGTATGTAAAGCCTAATCAGTCTCACCTATCGACCGTGTTTAAAAGTAATATTCGATATCTAGTACTGTTAAAAACTCACATTGACATATCAACCCCCGCTGCGTCTCTACATCATCGAGTGAAAATAAAGACACACACAGTTTATACCTGAGCAGTTTTCAAATCCTTCTTAAATAGATAAATTCCAAATTTTACATTAATGACAGCACGAAGAGATCTGACTAGAACTTGAGTAGGGTGGGGTAAGACTAGAGACAAGAGCCCCGCATCGAAGGCGATGAAATGCCCCTCACCTCTAAGAAGAAGCCTCTCTTGTTGAGAATCGCAGTCTCTTAGTCACAGCTGCATTATTTTGACACACACCAAGACCCGAAAAGAGAATATATCATACCACATCTTAAAAAAAGCGCTGCTATACATATATAAAACCACCCAAGCCATAACTACGTTCACACCATGTCGCATTCTCACGACGGTGTGGGCCACTCCCATTCTCACAATGGCATCTCGGCCGCTGACCATGGCCACTCCCATGAGATTCTCGATGGGCCCGGCAGCTTTCTGGGCCGCGAGATGCCCATAGTCGAGGGCCGGAATTGGCACGAGCGGGCATTCACTATTGGTATCGGAGGGTAAGTAACTCGCAGTTTGATGGTTTATCCGTCTAGCATATATGTTTTATATACCTACTCTCTCCCTTTATATATGTGGACTTATATGTATATATATCTTCACATATATGGAGCAAAACTATCTTGAATATTAAACCCAACGATATGTAAACATACCCTACGATAACAGACCGATCATGTTTCTTATTTTATTATAAAAAAGTAAGACAAGCAAACCACAATACTAACTAACCTCCAGCCCCGTGGGCTCCGGCAAAACAGCCCTAATGCTCGCCCTCTGCCTCGCCCTGCGCACCAAATACGGCCTCGCAGCCGTGACAAACGACATCTTCACGCGCGAAGACGCCGAGTTCCTCACGCGCCACCGCGCGCTCCCGGCCTCGCGGATCCGCGCCATCGAGACGGGCGGCTGCCCCCACGCGGCCGTGCGCGAGGACATCTCCGCGAACCTCGCGGCCCTCGAGGACCTGCACGCCGCCTTCGCGCCGGACCTGCTCCTCATCGAGTCCGGCGGCGACAACCTCGCCGCCAACTACAGCCGCGAGCTCGCCGACTTCATCGTCTACGTCATCGACGTCAGCGGCGGCGACAAGATCCCCCGCAAGGGCGGCCCCGGCATCACCCAGAGCGACCTGCTCGTCGTCAACAAGACCGACCTTGCCGAGGCCGTCGGCGCCGACCTGGCGGTCATGGAGCGCGACGCCCGCAAGATGCGCGAGGGGGGCCCGACTGTTTTTGCGCAGGTGAAGAAAGGTGTGGGTGTCGATCACATTGTTAATCTGATGCTGAGTGCCTGGAAGGCGAGTGGCGCGGAGGAGGTAGCTAGGAATAAAGGAGGCCCGAGGCCGACGGAAGGGTTAGAGGAGTTGAGCTGAGCTAGCTTTCTACTCTCCGTATCGCTATTTTTCAAAGAATTATATGCATGAGGGCGGTTTTGATATAAACATTGCATGTACTGGTGCGGATGAAATCCGCTTCACCTGGGGCTCGGGATTGCAAAGGAACGTTGGTCCATATATACACCATGGAAAAGGCGTTGTAATACTACCATAACCTCTAACCTAGAGGCATAACTATAAGTAAACTCGTTGGCTGATTGCCATGTCATCGACCATTCGTGACTCGTTAGATTTTTTCTATCATCAACACCGGATCTAGCAGTTTTTTATTGTATATCCTCATCCATAGCATCACCTTGTCTGGCAACAGCCTCTTCTTCCAACAATGACCCTGTGAACGGTGTGGCACTTTGTGGCCACATACGCTTGTATAGACTGACGCCAACCGAATCCTGAGGGTTGATTACACCGTCAAAATTGGCCTTGAAGTAGCCATGAGTACCTAATGTCTCCTTGATATACCCACTCCTCCCCCTCCTCGTCCATAGCGGTAGGGCCTTAAACCAATCTACATCCTCTCGGTTGAAGAACATGTATCGAACGGTAACGACCTTCTTGTGGATGTGATAAGGATGACCGGTCAAGATAGCACGTTTAGCAATTACCCTAGAGGCCGTTGGGGCACGAGCGGTGCCTGTTGCAACTAGCTGGAGAGGAAGCGTGGCGCCCTCTTCGCCCTGTTCTGGGGCTATGCGTTTGAAGAATAGCGCCGGGACTGAGCCCCAGGTGACGGGCCCCATGAATGTCGCGATTGCAGCGTCTCCTGGATGGAGGAATCGGCTATACTTATGGACATCGTTCTCTGTGCTTCCTGTACTAGAAAACAACGGGTTGATAATGAATCTCCGAGGGCCACATTGGACAATGAGCTCTTCCTTCGCCTTAATCGACTTTTCGTAGTCATCTTTGTGGGTAATATCGAAATTGACTACTGTCTTCTTGTTCTCATGCCTGAGGAGGCTAAAGAGGGTAATTGGTTGTGAGGGGTTATAAGACTTTTGTATGTTCGCAGGTACGCCCTTTAGATAAACGTGAACTCGGGTTCCAGGGGCAACACCACCAACTAAGGCCTCGCGAATTACTCGATTCTTTGAGGATTGGTAGTCGGGAATCTGTAGCAGTCTAGACCATTCTTCGGGCTGGTAAGGACGATCTTCCTCCTTATTCCAAGGGCTTGTGCGCAGACTTTTGAGACCTCTATATTTAGCCAACCTTTCGCGGGCGAGTACATGAGGATGTAACTCAATCTCGTCAGGGAACTCCTTGTCTTCCTCTGCTTCGTCGCGTTTCCTATTTCGGTACGCAGCAAGTTGCTGCGCATCCTCATCCTCGTTCAGCTCTGCAAATGCTACAGATTGAGGATACTCAGACATAGCGGCTTCGGTTGGTTCACGGCCAGCGAGACCTTCTACACCGTCTTCTGGTCGGGCGGTCGTAGTGTCATCTTGTGCATCTTGCATCTCCTCATCGAATTCTGATTCGGAGTCCGATACATCATCCAATATCCAATTTGCTTGGTATGCGGATGTTCCTTTCGGTAATTTTCTGGGAGCCTCATATTTCTCGTTCTCTTCTTCCGAGAAATAATGATGGTCGTCTAGTAACACCCCCTTTTTCGTAGTCGGTGGCCCGGTTTCCGTCATGCCATTACCGTCATCCATATCACCCATAACTACTTCTTCAGGAGCTAGTTCGGCAAGATCATCTTGATCCTCATCTGGGGTTTCTAGAACCTGTTCTTCTTCCGCATCGTCCACAGACATACTGTCGCCTTTCCGTCTTTTAGTCGAGCCTGGAACTGCTGTGATTTTCTCTATCTGGAAAGTGCCCCATTCCCCAACATGTACTAGTCGATCAGCTTTTAGGCCTTTTCCGCGAACGACTCCTGTGAGTATAGGGGACTCAGTTTCAGCAGATGGCCATCGAACATCGTCTACCAGCATCCACGATCTCTGGTCTCTCCAGTTAACGCCTTTTGGGGTAGTGCTGCAGAGAGACCTCATCAAACTAGAACACTCTTGCCTAGCGTCAAGACTGTATACCTTGTCCTGGCCTGGGTGGAAGTGTGTCATAAAAGAGGCTAGAGATTTGACGACATCCGGCCTTGCCTTAGCGGGTTCAACTTTGTCGAGGTTCTGGACCACAGTGAATAGTGTTGACATGCCCTGGTTTTCAATGCTTCGAATGATCAGCTCTCCAAGAGGGTCGACTTCGGTCTCGGCGGAGAGGATAAAGATGATGTAATCGGCTACTCGTGCAGCATCCATGCAGATCGTCAAGTCCCTCTTTACCGGTATGTACTGGAGCTTCTGCTTGAAGCGGTCGACAGAGGTTCGGAAGGTGGAGGTGGAGGCAGGGGTGGAAAGGTCGCATTCGATATCCAGACTACCATTGAGGCTCTGAATGGCGGCGAGGGCATCGCCGTCAGTGCACAGGGGAATAAGAGCGACGATGCGCGGGGCGCCATCTCGGCCCATGAATATGGAGGCTTCCTTCTGGTGTTCCTTGTGCTTCGTGAGCTGGCGCTGCTTGGCCTGATTTCGTCGATCGATTTTAGACATGATTTGTTGGTGAGGGGTCTTTCGTCTTTCGTTTGGGACCTTGCCTATTAAAACGAATGTATTAGCAAGTAGAATAGTGAAAGGGAACGTAATGCATTTGGCAAAAGTAGATAGTAATGATTTGTTGTCAATACCTTTGGCTTGTTCGCGAAGTGAACCTTTGGTAGCCTTCTTCGACTTGAAGCCCTTGTGCGCAACTTTGGTGGTTGGCCGGTGGGAATGTGTGGCTGAAGGCATCTTGCCTTCACCACCAGCTTTAAATCTAAATGGTAGCGAAGCCAGATTGTGTGTGTGTCACAAGAACCAGCTCAGAATGAGACAATATTGTTGGCTAATGTCTAAGTTTGTTTGTTTGGGGAAGTCATCGGATGCGATGATTCATTCTGAATAATACAGTAGATCGCTAAGTAAATAAGTAGGTAATATAAAAATGTTGGAGGGGCCTGTAGCATAGAATACTGTATATCGATTAGCGATAGAGGGGCACAGTTTTTTTTGTGTGGGCAATGCACTCCACCGTAATGTACCTAAGCTTATCGTAGTGGGGCGCTGTGTAAGACCCCTGCGTCTCCACTAAAGTTTCTGGAATAGTTACTAACAGGCTTCCCGAGCTTCTGCATTTTGACTTCTACATTTGCGCCATCTTGTCAATTCCTCGTGACTTATGCTGTACAACGGCGAACACTTACGATACCTACTGCCACAGGGCCCGACATATCTCAATAATCTATTTTAATATTCCAGGTAGTCCGGTTACCCGCCGGTTCACTGCAATGGAGACCGACAACGGCGCCCGCGTCGTCGATCAAGCGCGCACGAGTCTTGTACCGAAACACGAACGAGAGAAGCGCCGACGCGAGAAAGAGGCACAGAGAGACTACGGGCGGGGAAGAAGCGTCAATACGAGAACTATAAAAGACAAGAAATTGCGCAGGAACTTACAAGCTCTCGAATCCAAATACAAGGCGGCCGCCCTTAAAGCAAAGGATGCAGAGATTTTGTTACAAGGGACGTCGGGCTACCTCGAACCAGAAACTGAGTTAGAGCGCACCTACAAAGTAAGGCAGGACGAGATAGTAGAGAACGTATCAATTGCGACGGCACAGAAGCGATTCGACCTTACCCTCAATGAGCTCGGCCCCTATGTCTTCGACTATAGCAGGAATGGACGAGATATCCTTTTAGGAGGAAGAAAAGGGCACAGTATGTGCAAATAGATCCCATGGGTGTACAAGAGCAACAATACTAATGGACTGGTCGCAGTTGCCTCTATGGACTGGCGGAGTGGTAAATTACACTGCGAATTCCAGGTTAACGAGATAGTTCGAGATGTTCGTTGGTTACACACAAACCAGGTAACTATTCCTCACCATATACTCCATCTCCGATTCACTCCATGGCCAGACTTGTATTGCCCGCCGTTCCGGTTTCTATGTGTGATTCATATTTTCGAGGGATACTGATATGTGTTCATTTAGTATATGGCAGTAGCTCAAAAGAAAAACGTCTATATTTATGATGGTAGTGGCGTCGAACTTCATTGCCTAAACCAACATCGCGAAGTCTCACATCTTGAATATCTACCAGTAAGCTTAGCCCATTTCTCTGTAAATCATGTTGTCTAAACATGCGCTAATTCATTTCATAGTATCACTTTCTCTTAGCCACACTTGTAAGAAACTCAGACGGCATTATATGCTCACAATTACTCATCGAAAATAGGGAGTTAGCGGTCATCTAAAATACCAGGATGTTTCAACTGGTCAGTTAGTGAGCGAAATTGCTACCAAATTGGGGCCTCCGGCCTCTATGGCGCAGAATCCGCATAATGCAATATGTTTCACTGGGCACAACAACGGTCAGATTCAACTCTGGAGTCCGAGTTGTTCCTCATCAAGTGGGCCCCTTGTTAAATTATTAGCACATAGAGGCCCGGTCCGGGCCATGTCTATTGATAGAGGGTGAGTTTATGATTGCCAAGCCATTATTACTTTTGTTATTATTAAACCTTAGCTTTCTATGCATATTCTGACCATCTTCTAGTATGTCCGCACACGCCCGTCTCTAAGGTGATAGGATACTTACTAAAACAGAGGGACGATATATGGTATCTACTGGCCAGGACTGTAAGATGGCTGTTTGGGATATACGTCAGTTTCGTATGGTAAACGAGTACTTTACAAGGCAGCCGGCTTCCTCGGTCGCGATATCAGACCGAGGCGTCACTGCTGTCGGTTGGGGAACACAAACGACTATGTGGCAGGGCCTATTCACAAAGCACGCAGCCGAGCAAACCAAAGTTCAAAGCCCATATCTGACATGGGGAGGTGAAGGCCGAAGAGTTGAAAGAGTGAAATGGTGTCCCTTAGAAGACGTATTGGGTATTGGCCATGATGAAGGATTCAGGTATGTCATCGAGAAGGGAAACTATCATGAGTTTAACTGACGACCGACCTCTACAAAGTTCAATCATCGTTCCCGGCGCGGGAGAGCCTAACATGGACGTCATGGAAGTCAATCCTTTCGAAACAGTCAAGGAGAGACAAGACAGCGAAGTCAGGTCGCTACTCAACAAACTACAGCCGGAAATGATCGCCCTAGATCCCTCGTTTATTGGGAATCTTGACCTGCGCTCCGAAGAACAGAGGCAAGCCGAGAGGGATCTTGATGCCAAACCGGTGGATGTGGAAACTGAAATCAGGAAGAAGGCACGCGGCAGAAACAGTACGCTTCGGAGATATCTTAGAAAACAACGAGCAAAGAACGTTATCGACGAAAAGAGACTCAAAGTCGACGAGATCTGGAAGGAGCAAGTACAGCAACGAGAGCAGAAGAAGAAGGAGAAGGAAGTTAACTTGGGGCCAGCCCTGGCAAGATTTGCGAAGAAAGATTAGCTTGCCTAGCAATATATACCCCATTCGAGCAATTCCTAACATTGAGCTTGTTAGTAGTAGGTTCCAGACTATGCCCGAAGTATAGTCACGTTACGACATATCACTTACAAGGTAATATGAGGTAGGATAGAACTTAAGGAATAGCGTAGGCTAACATAATTACTTCTAATCCTCACAAGATCACCTATGACGAAGCAACTCATCCGCTAGACTAACAATCTTCCAACTATCAAGTTACTAACCTACGTATATAAAGATAAATAAGTTAGGCATCGAAACCATCTACCTAAATCGAAAAAAAAAAAAATAGTTACTGTCAAGTCGTACTAAGATAATTAGCTCGCAATGGCTCCAATCGCAGCAATCTGCTGCGCACGTCTTCTATCGACCTCGCGCTTGAGCATTATAATAGCCGTGGTGACAATAAGCCACTCGGCGCGCTCGCGGGCCTTCTCGTCGAAAACACTTAGGTCCAACATGAGGCGACCGCCGTTCCCCGCCGACGAGCGCGCAGTCCCGGGGGTGCGGAGCGTCTCGTTGCGCACGAGCTGTGCGACGCAACGCGGGGCGCCGCCGCCGTCTTCTTTGTCCTCCCTCCATCTCCTACCACCATTGGTACTACTACTGTTCTCGCCGTCCTGATCCCCGCCACCGGATCTCCTAAGGCCAAGCCGCGCGCCTATGCTCGTCCTGCTATTGTGCTGCGGCTGACGCGACGGGCCTGCGTTTGAGTCTGGGGCTAGGTCTATGGCGGTGGGCGGGAACACCTCGCACACGAGCAGGCTATCCGCCCCAGCGCTCGCGCGCTCCCCCGCGCCCGCGTACCGCCACCCGAGGGAGCCTAGCCCCGGGACCGCGAAGCGCACGGCGCGCGAGAAGAGGCCGGCACCCAGTATCTCGAAGCCCCTCTGCTCCCCCTCATCTCCAAGCGGCGCGTCCCCGAGCAGCACGACGACGGGCGGACGTCCGGGCCCGAACCGGTACGTCGTGGTGCTCAGCGGCGTCTGCGTTGCGTCGTCGGCGTGGGCCAGGAGGCACGAGCCGGAGCGCGCGTCGGGGCGCAGGGAGAGGTATAGGGGGCGGTCGAGGCGGCCCGAGGGCGCGAGGGTGAAGATCGGAATCGGGTCGGGGCGTTGGGGCGTTGGGAAGGAGAGGAGGGGTTTGCCTGGTGTTTGGATCTGGAGGTGTCTTGTGGGCGTGAAGAGCGAGGGGGTGGATGATGGCCCTGCTGTCGTTGTGGGTGAGTATGATGGGGAGGATCTTGATGGCGATAGGTTTGCTAGCTCGATGTCTTCGCCCTCTGGGTTTATTCCTGCGTGCTCGGTGTACGGAGGGAGTGTGGGTGCTCTGAGGGAGACTTCTGATCTGTTGGTGGGTAGACGGTATGGTGGCGCGACTGATGTCATCTTGACTTGTCTTCCTGGGGAATTCGTCAATGGTACCACGATAGAAGAAAAGTTGTCAGTCGTAGTGTATATGTATAGTTATTCTCTTTTTCGTGGTGAAGTTTGTCTAGTTTCCTAATGATTAACCACCACCTACCTATCGTGACTTATACAGCCGTCTATATATACCAAGCCTCTACACTTACCTCGACGCTATCAATATGAACCCCGAAAAGCCACAATACCAAGAGTTTCTCCAATACGGTGAATGCGAGAAACGGATGCTCATATGCGCCAGGACAAAGCGAGAGTGCTCATCGTCTATGTATACTAACCTTAACAGTCATACCTAGTCGACGAGGCGCGTCAGTGGCTTGATAGTATCGATCATAGGTACAACTATCCTTCACACCCAATGACTTAATGCTCCTAGTTTAAGAAATGCGATAACACAATGGCTGTCTTCAAAGATGCGCGATTGGCCAGAATCACCCCAGCTAGGAAGAAATCAGCCTTACCACACCCTCGAACCACTGCTAGGCCCTCCGCTCGATGAAGCTTAATTGAGAAACAGGGCGGACGCATGGTTTTGTATGGTGTGGCGGTGGTCCGCCCCGATCGGCAAGCAGTAGGCCAACCCGGGGTTCTTCTGGTCTTGGGACGCTAAAAACCCGCCTACCGCACGCGAAATACGACGAAAGCGAGGTGCATAAGTGCCCTTTGTCAACGTGGCGGTGTGGGCGTTTTTTCTTCTTGTCGGCGAGCCTTGTTCGGCTGGCACGATTATGTCACTTCGAGAGATCCCCTTTAAAGGGCTTGCTTGCCGCTGTTGACTCATAGTCGAATGCAGGCACGGTGTGTTGTAATTGCAACCAAGATGGTGGGTTGGGTTATCGTGGGTTATATAACGGTGCTGCCTGGGCGTTAAAGTCTAGCCACCGAGACTGGTGAATGAGATCGTAAGCTATGGATCACTTTCAAGATTAAGCCAATATTCAGGCAGATAATTAGGTGCAAAATTGAACTTATACAACATTATGGTATTAATGGTAAACGAAACACCAAAACATCCTAGTCGGTATTCATCATAATTATCATTACAAATATCTGTCAATGCAACTCTTTGCCAAAGTATCCAAGGTTCGTATCCAGCTGCGCCTCAACCCACAGAGGCCATTGGTTATGCTGTTGATGCTCGACGTCGACCTGCCGGTTGATGTGCTTGAGCCACCTGACCATCCCCATGTCCACACCACGGTCCTCTCGGTCCGGTCGTTGTGGACGCTGGCCATGCTCAGCACCCGTGATGGTGGCCATGATTTGCTTCAAGGCAATCCAGTGTGAGGCAAGCAGAAGACACACCTGGTTCCTGCTATCGATGAGAATTTGGAAGTTCTCGTGGGGGATTTGCATCCACCAGCCGCTAATTTGATAGTTAGAAGAGGAATCCTTGACTTGGGCGGGTTTCATTGGATCATATGCAACCATATGCTATAAAAATGATGTCTATGTAGAAGCAATTAGATCGGTTAAACTTACTAGTGTTTACAGAGCATTTGGTATGCTGGGGAGGCAGTCAGAACTTGGTCAGGTCCATTGGAGTTCTACATAGGGGCTTACCGAGAAACGACGAGCTATAGAGGGCATTCGCGGTACTAGCGATGAGCTGGTGGTATTCAGTTTCAACATGTTGTGTGCAGAGAGGTTCGAGAGCCGCGATACTGGCCACGGCCATATCGATCCACTCCTTGCGGATCAGGGGGACGGAGTCCAGCAAAGGCTGCAGTAGGACTAACTGCGCGTCGCCGAGGAAGTTGGAGAACATGAATTTGGCGCCCTTGCAGTACATCTGGATTGCGACAATGACGATTCCTCGGCAGAATGTCATGAACTCTGACATACCGTCATCGAGCATGACAGACTGGTACGTGAGAGCGTAACACGTCGCAAGCAGTGCATTTCCTTCCTCGAATGCGTTTGCTTTAGGCACGTTGGTTAGTGTCTTCTTGATAGCTTTGATCGCCTTCCATCGGTGTGCCATGGCGAAGGTGACGAGGCTCGGGTCTTGTACCATTAAGTCGGATGCTGCAAGACCAAGAATAGCATGCACTAGATTCAAGATGATCAGTCAATGTTGTTGGGTCTACTTATGTTTCGTTAGAGTTTGCTACCAAAGAGATACCCTCGATGAGCGGCAACCCGCGTACAAGCCGTACGGGGCCATTAGGAGGTTACTAGGCACATACTAAGATATTCGTGCTATGATATTCATTAGTAACTCGAACGTCTCATAATGAGATAACCTACATTTTGTGACAGACAGGGCACCTCATGTGTCCAGATCTCAGCGTTTCCCAGGGGGTGATGTGGAGAGCAACTCAAGAGAAAATGTTGAAAGAAACGCATATCTTGAAGGCTAAATAGAGGGATTTGATGTTGCGGCTGTTGGACAGTCAGTACAGGGCAATTTTACCCTCACTACATAGGACTCACTTGATGGATGATCTGGGGAACGAGTGGATATTCGCATTTGAGACCTGTCTTGGTGCAGTGGCCGCACGACGGTCGAGTTTCTTGACACTGTTGGGCTCGCTTTAATACGCCATATAGGTATGGATTCTAGGGCGTAAGGACTACCTTAATTCTACGTCTCTTGCAGTTGTAACACCCACGACGGCTCTTCGTGTGACCTCTTCTCTCCAACCTTTGCTTCTGGTTGGAATTACTTGGAGCGATCGCAGAAGTGGGCGGCGAAACACTAGTAGAGGCAACTTCATTTAGTACTGATGCCGACCCCGAAGACCCAGCATCCCCGAGGTAGTCGAGATCCTCATCCTGGAGATAAGCTGCATAATCGAATTCGGTATTATTGCTACCTAGAGTCAGGAGGGGTAGGGTTGTGGATTGGTTGAAGTCCATGGGCTCCATCCCGGGTATCGTAGAAGAGGCCTTTCAGAACTGAGAGTAACGACGTCTCAATTAATTAGGCTAAGGATAGAGATACTTGAGAGCAGTCTTTCCCGTAAATGAATCTTGAAAGATTCTAAAAGATCTTGGATAAGCTTCTAGAAGGATATAGTGCTTCGGTGCCAAGTAACATCAACTACTAAGTAAGTCAATCACGTGTCTAGACGGGGCAGTGCTCCCGAAAGAGCAATTCTAGGGCTGAATAGACAAGCTGTTATTGGCTTGATAGACTGCTTTTGAGGCTGGGTTGGAATCTCGCAACGCCGTGAATGATTATCATCAACATCATCGTCACCCTACATCCTAGCAAGGACCAAGCAGCTAACCAATCCTTGGCAGCATTGCAACCTCACTTTTGATGAGTCAGATTGTGAAACCTAGATATCATTGGACAAGGATTTTTGAAGTCACTATAGTCACTATATCCTGATGAGGCTAACTCGAAGGCTGGTATTCTCTTTTTGAACGGAAGACAAGAATTGATGGCGGATCGGTAATAATTCAGTGACGTACCTATTAGGATCCCAGCCCATCATTTGCACAAAGCCCGTGATTCATACAGGGCTTCCATATCCCATACACATTTTAAATGTTCAATTCCTTGTCGAGTTGCGTAGAGTATCTAGAAGAGTGAGAGCGCTGAAAACGGGGGTTAGCTAGGTAGTGGATTGATAAGTCAGATTACCTAGTGCCGATGCAAGAAGATCATACCTACTAGAAGGGAGAAACAGTAAGCTCTTCTTTGCTAGCATCTGCTAAACGTCTGCCTAAATGTAAGAATTATTGAACCCTGAGGGGAGTGGTGAGATTTAAGGTCGTTTTCTCCGATTCTAGCGCGCAAAATACTTATTTCAGCTCCCCTCAGTGATAACTTCATAAGTATTAATGAAGAGATTCCGTATATCACGAATACAGTTCATAAATGCAACGGTTCGAAATATAATATAATATCCTAAAAATGCAATTGAATTAATGAGTGACAATCGGAAGATAGCTATTCTGTACTTAGATTGGTCTTAGACTAGAGGTTGGATGCGCTGAGCTTTAGCGGGCCAATCGCGAATAGATCTCGTTCGTCAATAAACTTCCTGATAGACATATATACATCGGATCAGCCCCAACAATTCGTTCGACATCGGTAGAAAGCCGTAAAGTGGTTCTTGGCAGACATTATAACTACTTTGACTTCATTAGGTGATCACGCACATATATACTAAGTCTATATATATGCATAGACTAGTACAGATTCTGGACAAGGCTGCGCGCCAACGCTTCGGAGAGAAACTCTAGACGAGGATATAGTTCATGCGAGAAGCCGTACATAAAGGAACAGGTGCAGGGGTCTCGAGGGCAGCGTGGTAGGTAGTACGGCCTATTGCATGAAGTATAAACGTGACATAATAGCATAGGTTCGGTTGAGGTTAACCGCGCATCTTGGACAGAACCTTCGGGTGAATGCCACGACGTCATGTATGGAATATATAGAGTGCGTCACTCACTGATATAGAGATAAAGATGCAAGCGACAATACCTAATGATATACATTAATAATACTGTGAGGTATGATCCTGGGAGACTATATGTGGAGGTGCACCGTGATTGAGGACATCCTTGGGATTGTTTATCAAGCACCAACGTTTCTATGCCATGTTCTTTTGACAGGCAGTCAAATCGACGATCGGGCCTCGAGCACTGCCTAGGTATATGATGTAGAGGTTGCCAGCTAAGATGTAGCCACATGTCGTGACTGTGTGTCGCACGAATTAAAAGAAGGGAGAGCTCTCGCTGTGATGATATGACTGGCAAGGCGGGAGATACTGTGGCAGTACTCCGTATAATGAATGTATGGGTACTGCATACAAAGGCGCAGTATGGCCCTAGCTCAAGATGTCTGCGCCACTACCTAGCTAGATAGGTAATCTCGTTTCCGTTTCACCGTAATTGTGTGGATTTAGAGGTTGCGATCATGCTCGTGCTGTCACCTGTTTAACCTATCTTGTGAAGGACTTTGACGTTTTCCTATTTCCGGGTTCATCCATACGCATATGTAGACGTATGTAAGTACTTTGAGGAGCGGATCGGCGGTCTGCTTGGTTAGCGCGCGGAATTGAAGACATACGCCATACATATCTTGGGTTTACCCAGGGACTACGTAGAGTCCAGACCATTGGCTGGGAGTTCTAGCGCTGGTAACGTGCCCGCTGTTTACGTGGCCGGCCCTAAGGAGTTAGGTACCTATCTAGACTAAGGTTTATCTATTCTGTCGGTAAGTAAGTATTTTATCTTTTGCCCAAGATTCATATACCGTGCTATGAACCCACGTGGGCCGAATGAAATACCAGCGTCGGTTTGCCTGTGTTAAGTTGAAACAGCCATGAAAGCCACGAACCTCACAGCTAGGACTTACTACGGAGGTGTATCACGGCCCGCCACCTAACTTGATAGTACCTACTCAAAGTAGTACGCATATGTAGGCAGATTGTGCGGCGCTGTCAATTGTTCAGAACATATTCAGATTAGGTAGCACATACTAGATATAGAGGTAAATATTTGCTTGCCCCTTATCTTGTTCGTGACGTGCTTGATAAATTTGTCAGACCAACGGAACTACCCATTAGAGCGCCCCGGATTTTGGGAAACGATGTTTTACTCCTCGGAGAGGACACTAGACCTAGTTTAGAAGCCACCCCACCAAGTCATTTCAATTGCTCCAATCGCAACCAAATTTATTAGTAATGTATAGCAAACCTAGTGCATACCCTGGTATTTCAGAAAACAACAGTTAAAGCTAGCTAAGTTAAGTCGGATTAAAACTGTTGGATTTGGGCCCTGTGCCCTAGGGCGATATATAAGCCTAAGGATCACTTGTAGAGTACTCGCTTACACGTTTACCTAGTTATATAAATAATAGCTTAAAGTAGCTAGTGCAGTAGCTAAAATTAGCTATATAAAAGAAATCTGTTAACTAAATGCTTTATACACACACTTAACTAATACAACAACAATATTGAAGCTTTACATTTATTATTGAAGAAATTACTTGCAATTGCATCAAATTTAACAATTAAAAGTCTTATTAATTTTTATACTTTACTGCAGATTTTACGAGCTTATTACATACATTTTTAAAGATTACTGCAAATTTTACGAGCTTGTTACGAACGCTTTTAGAAATTTTTACACTTTAACTTTTTATAATTTATTATTTACATCTACGATTGCAACTGCAAACTTTTTAAATTTTACACTTTTAATTCTTTAACTATAAGCTATTAAGCTTGTTATAATAACAACTTCTATTATTATTACTTTTAACTTTTTTAACAACTTTTTTATATAAAAAAAAAAGTTTAAAGCAGTAGCTTATAGCTACAATTTATAAGTTTATATAAACTTTAACTTTAACAAACGATTTTTTTAGCTTATTAGACTAAACGCTTTTTAAATAGCCGACTTTTTAATAAGCGCAAACGAAAACCTTAATATAGCTACAATTTCCGAGTTTATTACTGCTAGTAAAGCTTTATACTTTTAAGCTATTTAAAGTTACGATTAAGCTTTTAAACAATATAACAAGCATTTTACTAAAGCTAAAAAGCTTTTTAAATAAATATGTAAATTAGTTAAGTTTAACTACTAATTAATTTATATAAAAGTTAGCAATATAATCAATTAATAATATTTAAATTTAAAAAAGCTTAGTGCTGCTTTATAACTAGCTTTTAAATTTAAATATATAACAAAATATAAAGCGTTTATTAATACTACAGCAAAAAGTAGATTTATTTTAAACTTTGCTAAATAAATTAAAAATTAGCTATATAAGCTAAATTTTATAACTAAAAAAAAAAAAACAATAAAATCGTTTGAGCTAATTACTAACTTAAATCAAGCTTTTTAACGCATATACTACTTTTTTTAAAGTGCTGCTTTTAAAAGCAACAATAACAAAACTATAATAAGCAGCTTGCTAACTTATTAAACAATTGCTTTAAGTTTAAAGCTAAAAGCTATTAATATAAGCAGTACAAAAGCTTTTTTAAAAACTCAACAAAAAGACGATTTAAAACTTTTAATAAGCTTTTATGTAAATAAGCTTTCTGCTAGCTTTAAAAAAGCTTTTTTTTTTAACAAAAATAAAAAAGTAAACTATAACAAGCTTTTTAAACGCTTTAAAACTAATATAGCTTTAAGCAGCAAAAAAAAAAAGCGATTTTAAAAAGTAACGATTGCTTTATTAATAAAAAAAGCAATTTTTACAACTTTAAAAATAGTACCGAAGTAGTAACAAGCTTTTTTTTTTGCGCTAACTAAATTTATAAGCAGTTAACACTATAATAAAAATCGGAAAAAAAAAAAGCTTTTAAGCTAGTACTTAAACATTTACACCTATAGCAACTTATTATTAGTGTAAAAATATAACTAAAAGCTTTACTAATAAAAAAAAAAAAGCTTTTATAGCGCTTTACTTTTTTTGCAACTTATTATTAGTAATAAATACAATAAAAAGCTTTGCTTAAAAAACTACGAAAACGTTTGTAAAAAGTAAAAAAAAAAGCTTTTTTAAAGCTTACTAAACACTACAGCAAAAATCGTAAAAAAAAAAAAGCTTTTTTAAAACTTATTTATATAAACTTTTTTTAAATGTATTAACTGCTACTTATATGTTTACTTTATTTAATTTGCAATTTAAAATAAAAATAACTTTGCAAACAAACAAGCTTTTTAAAAAAAAATAAAAAAATTGCTACAAAAGCTATTAACAACTTATTAAACAAAGCTTTTTAAGCTAACGCAAACGACTTACAATTTACAACTTAGCTATTTTTTCGCGATTTTTTTAGTTATTTCAAATATGCTTTTATTTTAAGCTTTAAATTTAAGCTATAGTATAAAAAGTGCTACTAAAAGTAGCTTTTTTTAAAAAAGTGTATTAAATTTAAGCTTTGTGCTCTAAAGCAATATATAAGCTTAAAAATTACTTATAAAATGCTCGCTTATATATTTACTTGATTATATAAATAATAGCTTAAAGTAGCTAGTGCAGTAGTTAAAATCAACTATATAAAAAAAATCTATTAACTAAATGCCTCATATATACATTCAACTAATACAACAACAATATTAAAGCTTTATACTTACTATTAAAAAAATCACCTGCAATTGCACCAAATCTGACAAAAACCGATTAAGTTAAGTTAAGTTAAGTCAAATCTATTACTTATAAATATAAAATATTAACTGTACTTTTTATTAAAATAGAAGTATTTGTAAGTTATTTTAATAAATAAAATAACTATATAAGTATTAATTTTAAAAAACAACGAAGTTAGTTAATTTAAAGTTTTTAAAATGATTAATTAAAACAATAATACAGCTAAATTATATAAAAAATATATTTAAAACAAAAATAATTAATTTAATTATTTTTTATAAGAATTTAATAAAGTAACCTGTACTAATATTAAGTATAAAAAACTAGCTAGTTAATTGAAAAGTTTAATTAAAAAGCTCGATTAAAGCAATTAATTAAAACAATTGATTAAAGCGATTTTTTTAATAGAGCTTTTTAATAAATTTATTAAATAAATTAATTAAAGTAATTAATTAAAACAATTTTTTTAATAAAACTGTTTAATTAATTTATTTAATAAATTTTTTTAATAGAGCTTTTTAATAAATTTATTAAATAAATCGATTAAAATAATTAATTAAAGCAATTTTTTTAATAAAGCTGTTTAATTAATTTATTTAATAGATTTTTTTAATAAATTTTTTTAATAAACTTTTTTAATAAATTTTTTTAATAAATCTTTTTAATATATTTTTTTAATATATTTTTTCAATTATTTTTTTTAATTTATTTTTTTAATTTGTAGTAAAATTTTAATAGCAACTAAACAGATCTACAGTTGCAAGTAGTAGCTTTTGCTATTTAATTTTTATATTATTTATATTAGCTATTAATGTTGTTTGATAGTTTTGTAAAAATAGTAATATTACTAATAATAGCTGTTGTTGTTATTGTTAATAAAGCTTTTAAACTTTTTAGTATTAAATTTTATTTTTTTAATTTTATAATATAAGCAATAGTGTTGAAATATTGGTATTGGTTACAACTGTATGTTGCAGTTCGTACGCTGCAGTACTTGTACTGCAGTCGTACGAACAGGTATATAGTCACGTGGGCAGGCACCCACATCGTACGCTAGCAGAGATTTCATCTACGATGAAATCTCCAGCTGTACGAAGGAACTTCCTTTAGATTCAATTATCAATATAAACATAGTACAACTAGCTTTGTATTCTGTTCACGCGTAACTTATACGTACTATCGTACGTATATAACCCATTCAACAAATAGAAATAATACTATAAGCTTTTGTTGCTTTTAAAAATAAGCAAAGTTTTTTTATAGAACTGTTTTTTATTAAAAGAAAATCTTATTAAAACTATAAATTAAGCAATAAAACAAAAAAAAGCTTATTATTTAAATTTATTATAAAATAGTAAATATAAATTAGTTGTAAAGCTTTTTAAATATCTATAGTTTTTTTAATGTAGTTTTAAAATTATTTACTAATAATAAAAAGTTTAATTTTATAAAGTTAATTTAAAGCTATTAATAAAAATTAAAATTATTTAGTTTTAAAACTTGCTTAAGTTATATAATAATAGTATAACTATTATTTATAAGCTTTAATATAGCTTTTAAATGTTTATAAATATTATAATAACAAAGTATATTTATTTAATAGCTAAAGCAGCTATTACAATAAAATAAATCAGTTTTATTATAATAAATGTTATAAGCAGTTTAGTATTGTTTGTAAACTTTTTTTAAAACATATTAAAATATTTTTAATTTAATTGTTTTATTTGCAAATATTATAGCTTTATAAAAAATAAAAACATATAAAACTTAATATTGTTATAGTTGTTTAAATTTAGTTGATTTTATTTTTATAAACTTAATAGTAGCTTTATATAACTATAAGCTATTAGTTTAAATATTTAAAAAGTAAATTTTTAGTTTTATATATAAACTTTTAACTTTTAAAATATTATAAACGTTATAGTTATAATAATTATATATATAATAGTAAGTTTATTATTTACAAAACTATTAATAAATGTTATTTAAATAAGCTAAAATATATAACTGTTTAATAAATTTGCTGCAGAAATTATTTTAATATTTAAAAACTTTAGCTTTTATTTTATAATAAACTAAATAGTTTTATAAAGTTAATATATTATTAATATTGTAATTAATAATAAAAAAGTTAAAAATTTTATAATATTAATAACATATATATTTAAAAGTAATTTTTTCTGATATAAAAAATAATAATAGCTTTATAGTTTTAAACCGTTTTTTATTTATATAGTTAAATTTATATTAATGTTTTATTAATAATTAATTAATATTTATTAATATATAAACTTTTGAAATAAAGCTTTTTTAAAAGTTTTTTATTTTAGCTTATATATTAGTTATAATATATTAAATATAAAGTTGTAATTAAATAATAAACTAAATTGTTATAATTGTATTATAGTTTTTTTTAGTTTTATTAATAATAATAATTTTAAGTATAAAAATTTTTAAAATATTACAAAAAATATTAAAATAATAAAAAATTTAAATATATAACTTTTTATTTTTGTTTAATAAAATTATAAAGTTTATATTAAAAGTAATATTAAAAAATATAATATTAATGATTTTAAAAAATAATTTATCGAAAATATTAACTTAACAATAAATTAAACTATTAAAAATATATTATTTATATATATAAAATATATAAAAAAAGTATATTTTGTATATATTATTAAATATAATAATTTCAAATAACTGCTGTTATATTTGTTAGTATTAAAAAAGTAACTATAGTAAATAAAAAACTTATTTATTAAAATATTTAATTTTGTACTATATATTTACTGCTTATAATTAATTAATAATTTATACATAGTTAATATAAAAATTTTGTTTTTTTTATTTATATTTTAATATATAGTTACTAATGTTTTATTTAGTTAAAATTATATAAAAGTTAATATTTTGAATAATTTTATAAATTTTATAGCAAAAAATTAAAATATTAAAACTATTAATAATTGTATTAATAACAATAAAAGTTATTTATTACTTTTAATAAATAATAGTTATAAAACTAACTAAATAGCTGTAATAAAAATATTTAATTTAAAAAAACTATTATTTAATACTTTTATATAATTTAGTTAAAGCTTTAAACTAGCAATTTTAATTTGTTAAAAATATTTTTTTTCTAGTTATAATTAATTGTTGTTTAAAACTACTACTAATATATTAAATAATAAAACAAATATATTAACTAGTTTTGTTTTTATTTTAAAAGCTAGCTTTTTTAATAGTGTAACTTTTAAAAAAAGTATAAATTTGTTAAGCTATAAAGCTATTTTTAAAAATAATAAAATAAATATTTAATAAAAGCAAAAAAAATATCGAAAATATAATATTTTTAATTAAAAAAATAATTAATAAATAGTAAAAAATACAAAAAATTTAAAAATAACATTAAATTAATAAAAATTGCAAAATAACATAATATTATTAATTAATAAAATTAATTGTTGTTATAATAAAATTAATAAAAAAAATTAAAAAATTAAAAATTAAATAATAGTATAAATAAATTATATAAATAAGTAATAGTACAAATAAATTAGCTAAAAATAATATAGCAGTAATAGTTAATATATAGTTTAGTTAATAAAACTAAATTATAATAAGCTTAAATAATTTTATAATATTTATAAATTATTAATTTTTAAATTTATAGCGCTTAATATATTTAAACTTATTATAACTTACTGCTTTTTTTTTTATTTAGCTTTTTAACTGTATATTTAATTTAATTAACATAAGTTTGATTAGCTAGATCTTTTTAATGTTTTATTTGCTACACAAATTTAATAAGAATCAGAGCAATCGGAGGGCTTAGTAGAGTGACTTCCATGTTAGGTTTAGTGTCCTCTCCGAGGAGTAAAACATCGTTTCCCAAAATCCGAGGCGCCATTAGAGGGTCAAAACTTCTACTAAGTTGTACAAATGGCTAACAATGCTACACGTAGAGGCAAACTTGTAGCGTTGTCTTCATCTGTATTAGTAAGTAGGTAGATAGGGATGAGGCACAGTTGTACAATATTTAACTCTCGCTAGCGGAGCTGGGAGGAGTATACTTGGATACACCGTCTAATAAGCACAACAACGGCTTCATGCTGAGCTTCCCAGCTCGTAAAATTTTTGCTAGGTCCATGGCTGGGAGCGGGGGGTCGGGCTCTTTTTATTTTTATTTTATTCCCGCACACGGGGAGGTTGACTGAGCTTTTGTTGGCGAGAGGACGGACTGGTGCTACCAGAATAGGCGTGGAGGATTACTTGTGCTGACATCCCCACTCGGTTCGTCTGATTTGTCTGTTTCGTGTGCTTGTCCGCGTGTTCCTTGCAGCTAGAGTCGTCGTGTACCTGCATACGCTAAGAATCCAAGCACACCATGAACTGTCAATGAGGAGTGAGGTTGGGCATGAGAAACAGGTACAGCTGGTGTCACACTCCACCGAATGATAGGCCGAGAAGAGATCATGTCATGACACCAGAATTGACGAGCGATGCGGTCACCACTCCGAAAGGCCCAAACCGGAGCCATAATGTATTTATATTGTGACCAATATACAGAATACCTGATGTGTCTGTTGTGTCTGTTGTGTGGAGTGTATGTAGGTACTGTCAGCCTGGAATCAGCACCGACATGCATCGACTTACGGCTGACTGCGTGTACGGTGTCGTCATCCATCATTGTAATTAATTATTTCACCACCGCCATCTCCAGGGTTTGTGCCGAGATTTTCCACTAGTACTGTTTGTACGTGGAGGCGGGTATTCGTATCGCAACAAGCTGTGCACTCCTCTCTTGAGGCTCTGTGTACATCTAGCGGGCAGGCGCCGATTATTACGCTGTACGGACGTTGATCGAGGGTCGAGATCGTGCCCCATGTAAATACGCTAAGCAGGGCACGTATACGTAGGCAGATCCTCGAAACTTGATTCCTTTCCCAGTGCTTAGTGTAAGTAGTTGGATTCAGACTACCTACCTATACGCATAAACCTGCTAAAAACCCTAGACATCGATCAGTATTAACAAGCATAAGTTAACAAGATCCGGGATACTGAGCATGCACATATCCTGCGGTATAGCTCTCGTGAGTGTTATTGAGCACATGGGTAACCCTAACGTGACAACCAACGAGGATTCAGGATTTCTCCAGTGTGCCTTCGAGGGGAGGCAGTTTTTTGCATCCAGCCACCTGGGCCAAAAGCTGGACCCGCCGGCAATGATGGCTTCTTTTTCAACGGGACCTGGTTCTGACGGACCAGCACCGGCGCAGCTCATTGGCTACTCCCCAGCCCTTGGCGCGCCCTGCAAACCCCTGTGGCGGCCGCTAGTTTAACTGCCCACCAACAGCTGTCCACGACACCAGGTACGCAGCGTCGTATCTAACGCTAGCCGATCCCCTGGCGCCCGGTGGTGAAGCCCCTATGTAGACACCTGCCTACAGCACACTGCGTACCTACATATAATAAGAATTGTACCTGCAGGCTCTTCCGTCTGTCTAGCTGTAGTGTACCTATTTTCGGCCCCATTCGCACTCATCCGTCTCGCCAGATCGACCTGTGTGCCCCATAATACTGCTGAACATACCTCCTAGCGCTACACTAGACCAATCTAATTGGTACAACGAAAAGCCTGGAGTTGGCTTGTCTCCCCATCCTTTTACCTGATCCTGCTATATGTACTTATGCCTCCCATCTGACCTCCGGCGTTGTACGGTCCCTTCTTCCCTTTCGGTTCTTTACCGTGATCCAGGTGCTCATTTCTTTCCACCCACATTCCTTTCTTCAGGTCGCCAGCTTCGACTTCAAATTCATTAGCGTTCTTTGTGCTTGTTCTGCTGCATGCTACGGTTCCGACCAGACTACAAACGCAACATAGACTTAGACTTATAAAGAAGCCGAGTCTCGCAACGTTCGACTGTGCCACTCACCAATTTCCTCGTCGACACATTGCTTCCCCGGTCTTTGATAGGCTGCACGTTGCCATTATCGCACGCAGAGCGTTAGCTACATAGATCCTTTTGGACCTCTTCCATTCATTTTGACCTGACGATATCTCTCGATACGTCTTGACCTTCACTCGCGAACTGCTGGCACCGCATCATTCCTTTTGCCTCCTGGAAAGAACAAAAGAAACCAACACACATCACTGTACTCCGATTCAGAGATCGTCTAACATCATAGACTCAAAACCACCACTTTCAGACAACTGAAGATCATTCTCACCTACCATGTATTCCAAGACAAGCCTGATGGCGCTTTGCGCTGCCGTTGCCGTAAAGGAGGTTGCTGCTGGCCATGGTCATCAGCATAAGCACGCCGACAAGAGGGAGATCGTTTGGGCCGCTACTGATACTGTTATCGTCACCGACTATGTGACTGTCACCGTTACTGAAGGCGAAGAGCCTACCATTGCTGATGTTCCTACATCCATTAAGGGTCATGTCCACCATACCCACTCGATACAGACCAGTGCTGCTGTTGCTACATCGGAGAGCTCGGCATCCGAAAGTGTTGCCGACGTGAGCACATCGGTTGTTGTACCAAGCACGTCGGCTGCCGTTCCGGCTGCGACCCCGACTACCTTAGTCACTGCTGTGAAGCCCTCTACCACTTCCGTAGTCCAGCAAACTACCACCACCATCCCTACCACTTCTGCTGTTGTCATTCCGACTACTTCGGCCGTTGTAGTTCCGACCACTTCTACTAGCGCTGCAGCTACGACCTCAGTCGTTGCGAGCTCCGGTGCTAAGCGCGGTCTCGCTTTCAACGACGCAAGCCTAGTCCAAGAATACGTCAGCCTGGGCGGAGAGGCATCCTGGGCTTACAACTGGGGAGATAGCACTGCCAACTTGCCCTCCGGCATTTCCTACATCCCCATGCTCTGGTCTCCCGCTACTGAGCATTCTAATGGCTGGGACACGCTGGCCAAGGAGGCTATTGCAAACGGTGCTGATGCCTTGTTGGGCTTCAACGAACCTGATATTGACACCCAGGCAAACATGTCACCCGCTGACGCTGCTTCCGCTCACATCCAGTGGATGAACCCCTTCTCTGGACAGGCTCGTATCAGTACCCCGGCTATTTCCAGTAGTGAAGACGCGGGCCACGGTATTGATTGGCTCAACCAGTTTTTCAGTGCTTGCGCCGGCCAGTGTAAATTTGACTTCTGTGCTGCTCACTGGTATGGCCCTGGCGGTGAAGCCGGTGCCGACCTATTCCTTTCCCACCTCCTGGATGTTCAAACGGCTTGCGGCAGTAAGCCGGTCTGGGTAACCGAGTTTGCCGCCCAGAGTGACGACATTGAGCTGTTCATGGGAAGGGCTGTTTCGCAGCTCGAAACTAACTCAACCTTCGACTTCGTTGAGAAGTACTCGTACTTCATGGCTAGCGTGGGCAGCCTGTTCAATACGACCACCACGCTATCGGGATTTGGAAGGACATATGCCGGACTTCCTCAATAAGCGGCTTCTGGTGATATGCAAGCGCCATCTTCTCTTCTACTGCCATTTAGAGGGACCTGATCTACATTGGGAACACTATCTTGCAACTTTTTACTTCATTTCATCTGTACATAGTTTATATGATTGAAAACATCCGCATTTTTGTCCGGACTTTGTTTTACCGCTGTCTTGGTGGTCCCGGGATTGTCTCTGACGACAATGCCCGGCAATCATTGTGCCTTTAAGAGGAACATAGGTGGGGGACACAAAAGGATAGATTTACGAGCCCATGAAATACCAGAAACAACGGCTTGCGAGTCTTGATTGTTCATTCATCGTCCGGTTTTTTGCGTGCTAGCGACAAGTAATCTTCTTCGTGCCCTGATCCACAGGAGTTGTGTATGCCTAGCGAAGTGACTAGCTGTCTCACACTGCTGGTAAATCTTGGGGTCGATACAGGTAAAACTGAGACCCCTTGTTTCACATTGCTCCGAACGACACCGCACCTACGTCAAGCAGGGATAACGCTTATTCCGGTCCCCATTATCCATCTAGGTTCTATCTAGCGCGATGACACGTGGGAAGGTCGGGGCGGCCGAGAAAAAAGCTTAACCTGCTCAGTAGCCTAACCTATCTAGACAGAGCAAGAGATCGCGCGACGTGGCTCGTTATGCAACGCTGATACCACTGTGACGGCGTCATGGACTTTTCCTACGCGAAATTAAGCTTGGGCGTAAGCGAATGATAAGGTTCGCAGCCTCGAACGTTATCGCCTGTATGGATGCAACGCGTAGTGCGGGGGCGGGCTTCAAGGAGGGATGTGTGAGTGAAAAATGGGGATGAGAGGGATGGTCACATCGCTGTTCTTGTTCATGGATTGCTGTGTAAAACAATGAAGGTGAGATTGAGAGGCGCTTTCTCGTCGGCAAGGGAGTAAGTGACAAAGGCGTGCGGTGGTCTTCATTGGATATCATGGTTTACTTATTTGACAAAGGACCTATTTATAAGTTTGAGGACACGGCGCGTTTATTTACTGGTAAATGCGAAAGGAAAAATGAAACAATGCGATATGAAGTGAGAGAGCACGATATATTTGTCAGTGCTTGCTCACCTTATGTTTACTCCTACCTCGCGGTAAACACACATCTCATATAATTTGTATTAATTACCAAGTACAACTATCCCAAGTTGCGTTTGCTTTATTGCCCGCGTTTCAATCGTAGTTAAGTTTTTTTGTTGTCATACAGTATATATCCCTACTGCGTCTTGTACTACCTATATCATGGGTCGTATGGAAATAAATGTGAGCAACAATTAATATAGTTACGTGCGATAGGTACTTAGCAGCTTGTAACACAGGCTATAAGTGCTGGATAGCCAGAATTGAATTTTCATAGAATGTATGTGCATTCATGTACCATTGAAGCTATGTTATAGCTAAGCCATGCCTGCTTCGCCCATATTGGGTCACGGGTCAGTCTGCTTTTATGTGTCAAGCTATATTCTCAAAAAGAAAACATGGTATCACAACCTCCCTTACAACAAACACGACAGATATCAGTAGCCCATCTAAACCGTCCAAACTTGTCTCGCCATAGTATCATGGTGAGACAAGTCGATGATGCGCCGCCAAACGCCTAACGATGCAATTCGTGACCACTGTTACTCTGTCACAATGCCATTACCCCTAACGCCAAACAACTATCAAAGAATGTCCCTCCCCCAACGTTTCCTTCATCCTCATGAAATCATATAAACAAACATTTACACCGCCTCGTGAGAACAAGTCATGCCGAAACGACGCATTCAGTGTTGTACAGTTTGAATAGATGGAAGCGAGCCTTCTAGGCCTGGGCCACTGCTTCGCGAGTCCCCCCGAGCGTGGAATCTCTCTCTTAGCCGATTTGTGAGTCTGGAATGGCGGCGTTCGTCATCCGCGTTGCCAGATGTTGGGTCTGAACCCTGCTGCGACTGCCTGTATTGACGTAGAGCTTGGAGACGTTCGTCTACAGATGCATGGCGAAGTCTGTTCCAGTCTAGCAGCCTTGATCGGCGCCGTCTATGCGTTGTCTCGCCGCTAGTTGCTGGCTGGTCAGTCTCAGCTGGAGGAGCAAGAGTACTTTCAGCAGGGGCTGTGGCATTCGGTGGTGCAGCCGCCTCGTCGCTCTCCTCACGCTCAATATCCTCTGGTGGTCGTAAATCGAGACGACTGTACAGAAAAATTAGCTCTCTGTGCAAACATTCGGGTATGACTAATAAATAACAACTTACCACAAGGGACATGTGCCAGAGACGTTCACTAGCCAAGGATCTACGCAAGCCGGGTGGTACTTGTGGTTACAAGGCAAGACTCGCACATCTTCGCCTACGGTAAAATCCTCTGTGCATATGGAGCAGCCTAGATGGTCCTCTTCAGGCTCAGGCTCTTTCTTTGCTTTATCTGGCGTAGAAGTTGTCGGTGCAGGCGCACCGTTTGGTTCGTGCTGCGCGGCTGTGTTATCGGTTGCTTCAGAAGATGACTCAGGTACCGCATCGTTGTGTGGTACGGCTCCTGTCATGACTTGCGAAGTATCCTGCAAAGCATCCTGTGGTTGTGATCCGGGTCTCCGGGTATTTTCGAGGGCATTTTCCTCATCAGGCTTTCTTTGGTCGTTTTCGCCAAACTTGACAATGGGCAAGGTCTCGAGCATGGCCATAGCGATTCCTCTTGCACGACTCCGGCGTGGTCTGCCATTCGTGCTTGCTCGCGGGCCATATCGTTCCGGATTGCGATGGGCGCGCACGGCTCCGGTCGCAATGATGAACAAAAATAGTAGCGTGATCAGACCCGTGATACTGTATAAAATGCTCATAGCAATAGTCGAGGTACTGCCGGGACGGGGCTGTTGGCTCTCAACAGCCTTTTTGCTGGGCGTGATTGAGGCTACGACCGGGTCTGTAGTGGAGGCGGTAAGAACGCTGTGAACTTTGAGGGAATCGTCTGGGCTCGTCATTGTCCAAACACTGTTGTACGGCAGGTCTGAGCCGCTAAGAAAGCAGATCGGCTTTGTTGTACTGTAGAGTAAAATAGCAGCCGGTGTAGTGGCATTAGTCATGATGGCATTCAACATGTCATCAGGCGAAATAAAGTTTTGGATATCAGTGGTATTTACGTCGCAACAAATGAAAGCGACCTTGTCCACGTAGTCGACTTTGGTGTAGTTCGAGTGGTCAAGTATCACAAGATCACCTTCGACATCCGGTAGCTGGTTGTACATTATTAGCCATGGTTTGACAAGGCAACAACAGACAGACGGCCGGTGACACCTAACCATAATGTTTGCTTACCTTGGACGCATCGGTTTCCTGAAACCCAGCCTCGGTTGTTAGTGGTATAACATCGTAAGGAGACCCAAAAGGCGCGTTGTCGGGAGTTTCGATAACAAGTGCCATTTTCCATTTGGCGAACCAGTCCGGGGGATCCTCAGGATTGGTAGAAGCCTCTTGAGCAGACACAGGGGAGGCAAGACATATGATGATTAAGGCGAGACATGCCTTTATTAGAAGGGCGGTCAAGGCCGTGACCGCCATCTCAGCGATTGTCGAAGAGTCGAGCGCTCACACGATGCGCCAGTATTAGAGGATTAGTAGAATTACTAGAAGAGACACGGACAGATCCAAGTAGGACGAGGTGGTGAGCACACGGCAAGCGGCGCGGCGGGATGTAGAGAGCAGATGCAGATGCAGATGCAAGCGCAAGTGCGGATACGGGCGTGGTGGATTGCGCGACTTGGAGCCTGGGATGCGTGCCGTTTGAATGATTAGGTGGGTATATTTTGAGTTCAGCTGTATCTACCGCATCTATCTTTGATATCTACAGTAGGTATGGTTAGGTAGATAGTTGGTTTGGAAGTCGTGGGCGACTGTGTCGCATCTGAGGGTGTTGCGGTTGCGTCGGAGCCTCGGTGAAGAGGTTCAGTCAAGACAGACAGGGCTTCTTCCATACAAGGGCCTGCGGCTTAGGGCGCATGTAGGTACTGTATATGATCTGCCCAGGTTGTGTTTCTGTGGCTTCTTGATCGACCACAGGGTACGGTAAGGACTGGCAACGGTAGACTGGGAGTTGGTCTACAATGCGCCGGGTCGACTTGGTGTTTGACCCCTCGATCTAAGTGCGCATAGGTATGTATATGCGTATGGTTTCGATGTTCGGGTAACGACCCCACAGATGAATGCTTCAATGCTATGCGCGCTATGGTATCATGCTACAGTACGTGCTACTACAACCAGCTTAGAATCAATCTTTGGGAGGAAGCAGCAGAGGAGAAGCAGGAGGAACGAGAAGAGCAGGAGCTAGAAGGCATCGCCATGAGATGAGGATGTGGGCGTGCGCACAATACGTATAGTATCAGGTCTAACGACCCGAACCTGCGACAAAGAAACCCGACAGGATTATGATGATGGGGTTCGGTCTGTCACGGATAACTAATAGGGCTAGCGCTATGGAACGGCAACCGGATAGGTAGGTAGGAGCTGGGGGCGTTGGGGCTGTGTATAACATCAATTCGATAGGAACCTTGTTAGGTACAGTACACTACCTAACTCTACTTCAGCTTAGTGTAGTAGCTACTATCTAAACTACCTAACTTGCCTACAAAACCATACCTAATCCCGCCGTCCCAGCGTTGCCAGCGTTGTAGACCTGCCGGTATAGGTGTTGTGGGGGGACATGAAAAGCGGGTGTCCCATGCCTCTGGAGGCTTTTGACAGGAGCTGCAGGGATTGGGGATTTGCATTTCTGGTCGGTATCGTTGAACTTGGTTGCTGCGCTAGCTAGCCCAGACGTGCGGGATTTGGAATCAGCATTTGACATTTGGCGAGAATGAACCATTGCCAAATGAAATTCTACCAAGCTATTGTGGTGTTACATACTTATTTATCTCAAAGCCAATTGGCTGCTGCCAAGGAAGAACAAGAACAAGAGCATACGTATACAAATAGTAAGAAATACTGCGTACTACCTGCATATATGTATGGGTGTCTTCATGTATGTACGGTACTTGAGACACCCCTTTCCCACTAGGGCTACATGTAATCATTCTCGAAACTCGAGATAGAGTTACAGCAAATAAGACATATTTGCGCCTTGTTAATGCGCTCATACTGCTAATTTTATTTCAATCTTATAGGCATCTAGCACAAATGTATTCGCGCTTATTCTGTAGACAGCCTAGTATGTAGGTGTCTGGCTGTGCGGCTCTACCCATTGGCAAGGTTAAATAACTCTCTTTACCTACCTTTATGCAGGCTGTAGCGCTCCGGAGTCCGTACAGCATGAACCCCATCCTGCTTCAGATTTGTTCCGAGATCAGCAGTGTTTGAATGCCACCTTTGCCCATTAACCAAGTCAAACTTTGCACGGGGTGTAGCGCTGTGATGTTTACTATTTCGTGCTAATACTTCGCCCTCAGAAAACTGATCATCTTTGTCTGGCAATATACCAACAAGCAGTGCAGGCCCTACATAAGTAAGAGATCCTCAAAATATACATGTAATATGAGTAAAAGCTATTAGTTTTGAAACATGCATGTTACCCTAGCTATTCCCTCTACGGTCAGACAGATACAGAATAGCGACCGCACTATTTATCTTGGATTTCTTGGCTATCTTTCAAATTACCACCCACATAGAGATGAATATATCGCATGAGAACTCTGCCAAGCTAATGATTCACGAGTTCTCTCTGCTTTGCAAGATCGGAAAACTGTAGAGCAGTTAATGCGAGCCATTATAGCACCTCAAACACGTTTACGAATCATCGGTGATTCAAGTCTCCCGCGTGCCCCGTGACGGACAGGCATCCCTTGGCTTCTAGGCGCTGAGTAGATAGGTAGTACAGCGATCCACTTCGGGATCGGTTATATCCCGCCCGGCAGGTGGTGATCTTTCTCTCGTGCCGATTGTTGGTCAAAGAACTCTTGGCTAGCGAGTTCAATCCTATGTAAGTGCTCTTGTCTTGTGGCTGTGCGATCCTTATGAGTGGTGGAAGATCCCGCAGATCAGTAAGATCTTATCAAGGTACGCTACACCTAGATTCCTAGTGTAATGTCAGCGCGTGTACATAAGTAGGTATCACTTGTAGCTCGTGAGATGGTATGTATGGTCATCTTACATAAAGAACAATCGCCGAGACGTTCATCGTGACACAGCCACGCCTGTTGTCAGCCGTTCGCATACGTAAGCTGAGCTATATATTAATCTAAAGAGAGTATGAGAAAGAGTCTTGTGAGATTGCCACCAGGTTTCGTTGCACACATACACTATTTGAGTGCATAGCGTGCTAATCCTCGAAATGTATCGAGCCGTTCTCCATCAAGTTTTCCCGAATTAATTGAATTGCTGGGTACACTCCCTAGCTAAAAACCGGCACCGCATTGGTTCTTCGGTAGATTCGGAATCTTATTGTGTGACCCTGGCGCGAGCATGATCTTTCCGTAGCGGCGCGGAGCTGACGAAGATCCAAGTTCGTTACTGGTTGAAACCTGATCTTTCCCAGGATCACCGAGTGGTTCGATGGTATGAAGCAAGGAGGACATGATCCATACAATCGTCACCTGTTCTATAACACAGCCCTATTCGGTTTGAGGTCCCCCATATACTCATATTTGGAATGCATAGGATTTGTTGCTGATAAGAGTGAATCTGTCCTGAAGATACTTATCGTGCGGACTTGGTATCGCGATGTGTTGAGATAATAACTCACCCTCATGCCTGTTACCTATTAATAGCCTAAGACTCTGGCAAACATCAACGTAGCCGGCGACAAGAGAAGCCCGGTCGAATGAATATAGCAAACAGCAAACACGGAAACTCCGGAAAGCAAAACAGCCTTTTCATATCCCTTATTGTCAAAAACATCAGATGATAGACAGTAGTTGAGGCATCGAAAAATCTGTGGTCCGTGTTGATGCGACACTAACTATCAAATGACCTTAGCAAGTTTGAGATAGAATACCTATGCTGTACCCTGAGAGTATGCCATGCTCACGTTCATGCAGGGATTTGGCCTGTTTGATCGAGAACGAATGGGCTGCTAGTCTAATGCAGGTTATATCTCCTCCATGTCCTCTAAATCGTCAAGAATCGGCCAATCACCAACCTCGACTCTCTCTGGTCTGACGAAGACGCCGTGCTTGAGCGAAGACTCTGCTCCCCAATACCGTGTGCCTGCTATGCTGCCGTCATTCTTCCCGGCCGGTTCGTCGAGATGAACGCCGATCCAAGCGCCCAGGGTGCCAGGGATCTCTTTAACCTCACCGACAAACTTAATCTCGCCTCTGCGGGTATCGTCACCACCTACCCTACACCTTTTTCCAACTGCAATGCCTCGACTCTTGATCTCATGTTCGTTTGCATCCACCTTGGCTTTTTCAAGACTAGGAGCATCAGGATTGAATCGACCAAGCTTTTCAGCTTTCTTCCAGGCTAACACTGAATCCGTTTTCCTTTCGTACTCTTCAACAGGCATAACGTATTTGTCCACGCCAGATGTGTCGTTGAAGTTCAGCCTGGCACCGGCCGGCCGAGTATCAATGATCTTAAGCAGCGTTAGCCTCTAGAATTCTCTCATACACTGAACGGCCAAAAAAATAATGCCCTCGATCAGCTACTCTCTACCGATTTTACGAGGAGCAGTTGAAAAAGTTGTTCAAGATGTTGTTTATCTTACCTGCAATTCAGCATAAGGGGCCAATGGGAAGCTGGACAGAAGTTTGATGTCCTCGTTCTCCGCTTCGATGGGAATGATCTCATTGGCTGATGTCTTTAGTCTGAGACGCTGACATGAAGGAGGTATACCGGTGACGGGCTCAAGCTTGCTCTTGAGCTGACTGATAGACCATGACGGGGTGATTCGCCGTTCGGAGGAGGAGTTCTCCGAGGTGACAACAAGTGGGACGTCTGCCATGTTTACCGGGCTCACGGCGAGGTGGAGGTATGTAAGATGACAACAGTGATGTGTGCGTGAACGTGGCCAGGACAAGCCGCAAGCTATTGGCCGGTGGTTCCCGGATCCTTGTTTGCTGTGTTTCTTGAAACAAGATTGTCTTGTCCGAACCCAAGGGCGTGTGTGTCCACGTAGGGCTGACGACTTAAACTGAATGGGCTAGGCTCAACCGATTACGACTCCTTGCAGTAGGGTTAGATAGTGGCTCAGGAACTTAGGAACTTAGTACCAGTACGTGAGGCTGATGGCCACGTTCACGATACATAATCTGTACATACCTGGCAGTAGTGGTGTTAGGTTAAGTTAGGCTAGGTTAGGTTGGTACCTTACTGAATGTAGGTACCTGCTAAGCTGGCGCCAAGTTGGGTAGGGCGAACAGGTGTGGCTCCTGTGGCCGTGCTTGGGGAGAATCCGCCACTAAGGTTCCGTACGCCACAGTACCGCCAGACAGCACTGTAACGTGGCACTCTGATTCACCATCTCTTAGATCGATAGCCGAGTTCTTAGTTCGTGTTCGAAGCCGTGTCCACCCACCCTAGAATTAGTAGGTAGGTACTCGTACCATGGTAAGTTAACGATGCAGTGAGATACTAGTCTACCTAGGTTAGGTGCCTATCTATCTACTATGTAAGCTTTCCACGGTAGCGTAGACACCTATGGTACTATACGTGCTTACCCACGAGATAGACTGATTCTTTCTGTACCTCTTACGTAGGTAGGTACCTGGCAATTACCGGCCTAACCTACATATGTACCTAAAGTACATACCTAACAGGTACCAACCCACTAAGACTAATATGCCTTAGGTAGGTATGCATGCCTAGATATATGTAGGTACACCTACCTATACCGTACAGTAGGTTCTGTTTCTACAGCATGTCTACGGCGCTCGCTGTGACGCAGGCTCTCCGCTGCGCCTACGACATCTCATCACTTTCGTCATCTCTAACAAACAAGCACTTGTTTCATAGCCTCGTGGTTTTGCCCCATCCCATTGTAGGTAGCGGACCTTATCTGCAGGCGTCTTTTGTTCTAAGTACAAGCCTACATGCCTACATGCCTACGCCTACTCTGTACTTGCATGCCATGCACGAGAGGATGGATGGCTGCCGATCTGAGATCCTTTCCGCCTGCCGTCGCGTGTCACCACCAACACCGAGGCAGCATGTTCATTGGATGGCGCCGTTTGCGTCGTCACTATTGTATTATATGAAAATCCAATTCGGTCGCTACACGACAGCCTCGTAGCAGCATCGAGAGATTTGGCGTACACGTTGAGACTGCGCGGGGCAAATCCGACGAGCATTGGATACCGACACGCCTCGCTAGTCTGGCTGTAGCTGTAGTCGTCCTCACATCTAGACATCCCTTGCACCTATCTCTCTATTTCTACATGACTCTCCGTGACTCTATTCTTAGCAGGCCCGAGCCGAGCAGAGCAGATCGATCGTACAGCATACGATCGATGCTTCTCTCATTAGGTACCTATGCTGCCCATGTTGTCTGTCGGCGTGTCGGCGTGCTCTACGCTGTGTAGTAGCCTTCGCCTTTCATCTTGCAGGTTGGCGACCCGGGAAGACACGGGAGCTAGGGCCAGTGGCTTCATAACCACGCAAACGAATAGGTGGACATCTACAATATGTATGTACGCACGTAGTCACAGCAATAGTGTATACTAAACCGTGACTTGTCCTAGTTGATAGGTCATATATCGATCTAGCCCACGAACAAAAGGCCGTCGGGACGAAGGTGGCCCCGTCAACGCGATTGTTGGTTCGTCGGTAAAGACACGGAACAATGCGACTTTGGGTGAAATTACCATTCAGACTCTAGGTAGGCCGAGTGTATCGACGATGCCTCGCATTAATTAATGCCCAGTCCAAGACGGTCCCTACTCATGAGCCCGAACTGTTCACCGCTCTCTACACTCCCAATGCAGGTATGTAGATAGACGGCCACCCCGCTGTCGTCAACCGATTTAGCCTTAGGTTTACAGAATACTAGTTACCGTCACTTCTCCTGATCTGATCGGTCGTCTGGATGAGTATTAGGCAGAACCACAACCCCCGGATGACCCCCGGGTGAAGAGTGTTCGGGTGCTAAAGAGAGCTAGTCAGTTGCAGCCTCCGCTACAGAGTACAAATTATGAGCCTAGGACGGCCAACATGCAGCCTGACGTCTAAGCGCTGGTAATGGTCCTCCAACGTGACATTGTAACGGGTGCCATAAGATTTGGGTCATAGATCGCTGAGCCCATCGTACCAGCGTATGCAGGCTAGTTAACGTGATGACCGACCAGGTCCAGCCGTTGATGCAAGGCCAGCGCAGCTGAATAATAGCGGGACCGACTAAGGCGGGTGAAGGGTGGCGGCGGTTCCCAAAACCGGGCCGTGTTCATGGTTGGATCACGGCGGCTGACGAGCCCAACCGAATGGTCTTGAGATTCACTGGTCGGCTTCGACAGACTATTAGAACGCGCGACGAGCAAAGAAAATGAGGCACATGCGCCCTGCCTCACTTATTTCATGTCACGCGGCGGCGTTACGGCTCACACCAAGGACATATAGCCTTATCCATGAGGCTTGCATGCACGCAAGTGGTATTATCGGTGGGCAGTTATGAATGACATGGGACGAAAGGTCCAGGCATTCTAAAATATCTACTAGGTAGCTCTCTGCCATGCCAGGAGCTTCTCGATTGGGCTGCCAAATCATGAATTGTGTGGCAGACAAGGAAACGCCTGGCTCTGATGATGACTGTGCATTTATCTTCCGCACTTCCGGATTCCCCGAGATCTGAAGAGGTTGAGAACTACTTGGCGTTTGCAACTCATGAACTGTCAATCCTATACGCATAGTAGTAGCTATAAATATAAATCACAAACGGAAGCATAGGAATTGGCGATCATCCGTTTTGCTCGGGCAGCAACAGCCAAACAAGCCGGCCGACGATCAACCATTTCCTACCCTGGTCATACATCTCGATCGCTGCAACACATTCGGGTATGAACGGACCAAGAACAGGTGTAGAACGACGACCTCACTGCCGAAATGACTGAGGCTTCGAGTTGAATGAAACCCTGGTATGGTGGAGATGCAAGGCCCTAACTAGAATAGATACCCACCGTACGGGATAGGACTGTAGAACAAGTTGTGAGCGCGCTCTGGCGGCTTGGCTCGCTGCAATAGTCGTACGAAGAGACGACCAGCCCTGCGGGACCTATCGCATCTTTACCTACCCTACCCTAGACTACCTAGGTAGCCAGTACCGGCATCGTGTCCCCCGTTAAGCATCCATTTCCCGTCCAGACCCTGAATTGAACACGCAACCCGCCGGACAGCTCTCTGCTTCCCTGCTACCTTACTTACAAGTACCTATGTAGCATTCGAGGGTGGCAGGCAGGCAGGTAGGGAACGCGGGCTGTCCCCCCTACCTGGTACGTACGGTCAAGTAAGCAAAGCCGCACAGTTGTCAAGCATAAGTGTATGTACGAGAACGGGGCCAGGTGCGGGCTTTTTCCAATGACAATCCGCGTCCGCATGAGCCAGGGCGATCATGGTTCATGGCAGTTGAATCAGACAGACAGGCAGACAGACAGGTACGCAGGCTGCTGGCCCGGTACCTACTGTACTGTACTGCATGAGGAAAGGGTACTTCCTTGCTAAGTTGCGCACGCGTGTGTTTCCAATGTGCATAAACTGACCGCCAGTTGACTCCCAACCCAAGAGAAGAGACGTATCGTATTCCCGACAACCGGGCATGAACGGTCTTGTGTCTGGCTGTCATCTTGCTGCGCGCATTTCTGTCTGAACTGGCGGGTCATCGTTGAGACAATGCTCGTCTTACAGACAATGCGTGATCTGTGATGGGCAAGATGGGGTGAACGTGTTTGATGAGGCCGCACAGACGTCAAGTTCAAGAAAAAGAGCCCCGTTTCCCGCGCCCGAGAGAACAAGGCCTTTGTCCATGAACGGTCTGGCAATCAGACAGACAGGCGGACGGACGGGCAGACAGAGATACAGAGAGACATACAGACAAAGAAACAGACAGACAATGTATATTGTGCCGGAGGAGATGCCGGGCGGGGATGAACATCTTGTTGAGAACGCTCGAGGGCCAAAGCACCAGCACCAAGAAGCGACCAGCATTGCACCAGCACCAGCACCAGCATTACCAGCAACCAGCAAGTAAGTATGTACCAGCACTACCGCCAAACAGTTGGTTTTTGCGGTTATACCCTCTCCGATCTCACCACTACCACACACCCGCACACCCGCCCGCCTAAACCATGCGCCGCCCACGCAGACTACCAGGTAGTTTACAGGTAGCTGTGCCTGTACCTGTGCCAGTGCCAGGATAATTGCCATAGGCGCGCAAACGAGTCGCTACAGGACTCACCCCCATCCCCCCGTCTCCCCGTCTCCCTGTCCCCCCACACACACTCGCGGACACCACTTACACACGCCTTACACATACCTACCTATCCGCAGCAGCACCCACAGCTCAGCGAACTGCAAATAAACTCTAATAGCACTTGTTATTATTATTATTTTCCCGTTCGCCCTATGCAGCCACGGCCAGCTAGGTCAACAGCAGATGCTGCCGTACATGCTAGTCGAGCCCAGTCAATGCACAGCCGGCCGGCCACCATCGTCAGCAGCAACAGCAGCAGCAAGCAGCCAAGCCGTAATGCACATCAGCACCACCTAGCATACATACATACATACGTACATACATAGCATATGGTACCTAGGCTTGTCGGTTTCATAGTCTCCACTCGCCAGGCAGTTTCATGGCAGCCACCGCCACTAGATCTGTTTATCGGGACCCTCTGGAACTTGATCGTTCGACTGATGTGACTCCCCCCGAACATCATCTCCTCTATCTAATAAGCCTTGTGCTGCCCACCACGGCGGCGCAGGACGGCCGCTCGTCCAATGTCTTCAGATCGTGGAAGCTTTGTGCATAGTGGCATAGTGGCACAGTGTCGTGCTTGATCTACCTGCTAGGACTAGTATTCTATACACGATATCCTGGTTATCCTGGTTCCTGCTGTCGTGTCCAAACTCCAGGGCAACTCCTTGATGCCCTTCCCGGTGTTACCCTTGTCACGGCCCAGACGTTCATGGAGCGCCAGAACAACGCGCGGTACCTCGTTCGTTTGGTTTCCGCTTCGTTTCCTCGGCTCGTCGCTCTAGTTGCGTCATTAATCCGCCGGTTTACATGTAATCTAGCGTGCCAGCCGGTGAATTGTTTCCCATGCATGCTTTCGTGGCATCAGCCCCGGTTAATGGCTCGTGGGTAGCCGGCTATGTACTCAAACCCTTTGACGACCGCCTTAACAAAAAAAAGAAAAAAAAGATACCAGAAAACTGGGAGAACGCTGTTCTAAATCCGTATTGTAGTGACCGAACCTATCTGATGCCTGACTGACCTGAGGCTGCCTCCCAGAGAGCTCTCTCTGTCTCACCGACTCGTACGTAGTTCTCCCAGTAGCGTGAGGCCCTTTGGTATTAGTCTAGTGAGTGGTACGCTACGCAACAATGCCTCCCATCAAACCCGACTGATCTTATAATACTTGACCGACACATAATACATAGACTGCTGTCTACTGGATCCACCTCAATGTTTGGATACACCACTTGTTTCCACTTCACACCCCCTCCCCCTGCTCCCGCTTGGACTTCCTCACCTGGTACTGACAATGCTTGGTCTACGCAGTACCTCAAGGCGGCTTCTCTACATACTTGGGCCCTAGCAAAGTCCCCCACTACAACCACGACCACCACATATTTTTTTGTTGACTTGCTGTCCACGGCTGTCTATAGGGATATCGTTTTAGCTTTTTCTCTCCTTTTAATGTCTAAAGTACGCTGCACACCCGACGTGGCCCCTCTTGTGACACTCCTCTCCTACTATGGCTCTTCCTAGATTACCATGACTGTTGAAAAACGTTCCACTTGTTGGCGAAAAACCCTTGACGGTAACCCAACTAGACTGACGTATTAACGAGCTCTGACGCCTCATTGTCCAAGTCTCTTCAGCTTTATAACAACGTTCATTGGTTGATGGTGGTCCAATCATGATGACTTCTACTAGCAACGAGACCAAGCTCAACTGTTAATCTTGGTCCCCTCTGGAGGTATTCCATAGCCAAGTATCCGAAACATCTAAGCAAACCCATCTTCATCTAATAGTTTTTCTTGTGATACCCAAGTCTTTCCTGAACTCGCTCGTTTAACGTCAGACTATTTCCATTCCAACTCACCCGGTTCCTTTTTCACCTCCACCTACCCTCAGCATTACCTGGTTAGAAAAAAAATACCAATATTAGAAGTCGAAATCACTACGGCCATCATCCACGAGAATCTGCCCGGAAGAGCCCTTAAAAAACGCAGCGGCAAGGCGAAGGATAGGGACACACGTTAGGGTTGAAGCCGGCTAGACCAGCGATACCATTGACGTTTCCATGAGCATCAGTCTTTCTAGTCTACTCACGGCCTTCTAGGCGATCGACCGCCATCGTGGATATCGCCTCTCTCCTTAAGGCCTCCGACTCAAATGAGTCCTCGTTGCCCTCATCCCAGCAGAGCCGATCCGCATCCATACCGGCTTCCACGGGCCCGGCAGTCACGACGACGGCAACTTACGGACCACCATTATACGCGTCTCCGCCGCACCGGGGAGTCGTAGCCCCCATGGCGGCAGGAACTGCTAGTAAGCGCGGCGTACCGCCTCACATGGCGGAGATCCCGGCCAAGAAACAGAGTAAATGGTCAGCAGACGAAGACGCACTTATCATCGATCTGCGGGGGAGTGGGATGAAGTGGGAGGACATCTCTAAAAGGTTGCCTGGTCGAAGCGCCATTAGTTGCCGTCTTCATTACCAGAACTACCTAGAGAGGCGGAGCGAATGGGACGAGGATCGTAAGAACAAGCTCGCAAGACTCTACGAGAGGTATGCCCCACGAAAAAGAAATGGCCTGCCGAGAACCCTGCCCCAATCGCTGCCTTTTATCGCCGGATGAGAAAGCAAACCAACGACGTAGACGAGGCATTGCCAGACGCTAACATGGAAACCAGATTCAAACCCGAGATGTGGGCAAAGGTGGCGGAAGAGATGGCGATACCCTGGCGCGCGGCAGAAGCAATGCATTGGCAGCTAGGGGAACAAGACATGGCTCGTCGAGCAGGAGTAACCCCGTTTTCTCTCTCGGCCCAGACTTTGGAGACAGCTCACGGGGGCTCACGGGGTTCGTCACGACACGCACACTCGTCGTCTCAAGGAGGCATCCCGCGCGAAGTCAGTACTGGAAGAAGCTATGGCCGTGGTGTCACACTCCCTCCGGCTCGGCCTCTCGCGTCACGGAGGGAGAGTCTTCCAACTCACCACCTTCCGCCTCCGGAGCATCTTGAAGTCGCCTACGGATACGCCCACCCGCATAGTGGGGGTCACCTCGCGCCTATTCAAGCGCAAAAGCCGCCACCACGGGCAGGGATGCTACCGACCTTTGCAGAGCTTACTACTGGTGTTAGCCCTTATAGCACGCCGGCCTACTCGGTAGGAGTTCCGAGCGCGAGCCCTGTCCCCAGCGGTACAGCGAGTCCCGGGCCCTACATGCCAGCGCTAGGCTATCCATCTCACGAGTCGGCAAGTTCTAAGAGACGAAGGAGCCCGGATGTTCCGCACTACGACACGAGCAGACGCAGACACCTCGAGCCGCCACCAGAGTCGTACGAGCATCCACATTCCAGACGATAGCCCTGAGAGGAGACTAGAGTTTACATTGTAAAGATTTGGGTAGAGGAAGACAAGGGAGAAAAAACTAGAACGCAATAAAGACGAGGAGGAGGATTTGAATTTGGGAGGCGTTCACGAGGCCGGGAAAAAAACATGCGCAGTATTATACAACAACAGCACTGGCTATACACACACAGCCTTCATTCCCGGGCCTCCTACGGGAAGCGACACACATGCACAGACACCGACACAGATACAGACACAGACACAGACATACACACACACACCACCACCACCATACCCTCCTCGCACATCGCATTATGGCGTTAAAGTAGCGGGTACCCTATACACTGGCGCGGTCTCTGAGATTGGGATAACTACAGGGACAATAAAACACACAAGGAGCTTGGGATTCTGCATTGGGTCGGAGTACGCATATTCTACTACACATGGGCGTCATGATTACAACCACCGCCGGGGGCTTTTTTGGTATGGGGAGAACGGGATGGGACAAGGCGAGCACTACGAGATTTTGCCCTTGGAAAAATCACCAGACAAACAGCAGAAGCTTCAGTTTCGCGCCATATATTTTTACGGGGAGGGAGGGTTTCGAGTTTTCGAGTTTATGGGTTTCAAATTTTCAGGTTTTTTGTTGTTTTTTTTACTATGCGGCGATTCTTGTTTTTGTATTTTCACCTCTGCAGTTCACTTGCTCCAACATAAACGCACACACATACAAATTCTCTTCAGCACAGTCAGCAATCAGATCTACAGCCTGCAGACGCTAGCAACAGCAGCGGTAACACCAGCAACAGCAACGACAGACAGACAAACATTAGGAAACAGTTACAAAAAAAATTCAAGGACGCGCAACCAAAAAAAAACAATGAGTCACTGCATAGTTCAATTATTTTTTCCCTCCCTCTAAGGAGTTAACGAGGCGGGTTGGTGGCTGGTGGTTGGGGGGAAACATTGGATGAGGGGACCCATGCAGCAAGCTGAGGACAAGGGGGTGGCTTGTTTATTTTGTGCCTTGGGCGTCATCAGGCATCGAGCGACAGCCCGGTAATGTGGTTGTTTTTATTTACCATACTACATCATATCACATCCAGGGGTCCCGGAAACCAAAAAAATACTCTTCTTGAAATTGTCGGGAACCATGGAACGAATTGTCGGCAATCTTTTTTGCTCGGCCTTTTTTATTATCCATTTCTCACTCCCGCTACCTATCTACCTGCTGATTCTCAATCGCTCATTTCCCCGGCTCCCTTTTGTTGTTGTCTTTTAACGCTTGATTACGATAGACTCCTCAGGCGTTTTCTTGCTTGAGCGGAAATTGAAGTCCGGGCTGGGGAAACTACTTCAGGGGGGTGTGTCGTTACAGAAAGCAAGGCTGGGCAGGGCAGGGGAGGACGGGAAGGGACGGCAAGGGGAATGATTACATGTACATTAATATTGAAGTCGAGCCATATCCAGCGACTTGAAACGCTTGTTCTTCTTCGAGGCACTCCCTCATTCTTCCATTCTTTGGGTTGCTCCCTTGCCGCCCCCCTCCCCGGTCTCCTGCCTCGGTCCCTGCGTGAAGGCCTAAACTTGCGCATGTAAGCACGTAGAGGATCTACAACACATGGAGGCCTTGTCCCTGTCAGTCAGTAGACCCTAATTCTCGACTGTCACCCGCGGGGTGAAGAGGGGGGGTAGGAAGGGAGGGGGAAGGGGGGAGGGGAAAAAGAATCTGACGTCGTGGTGGCTCTACGGCGTCTCCGCGTGGCCCCCTATCACCCACCAATTGTCCCTCTCATACCCGCTCTCCAGGACCCTGCCCCCAGCCGCACGCACGTCGTCCTCGAGCTCGCCCTCGCGGTACAGGTGGTAGAACCGCTCATACGTCGTGTCGACGACGGCCACGCCCGCGTCCACGTCGTCGCCGCCGCTGCCACCCGCCGTCGTCGCGCTGGCGCCGGCGTCACCGCTGCTGCTGCTGCCGCCCTGCTGCTGCTGCGAAGGCTTGGCCTTCTTCTTGTTCTGGTTAGCCTTCATGACCCAAGGCACGAGCAGGTCCTGCGGCGAGCCCTCGTCCCAGCCCCTGCGACTGCTGCCCTGCTCGAGCGCCCACACGTAGACGAGCACCTGCCCGCCGTCGGGCCGCACGCACTCGAGCAGGGCGTGCAGGGCCTCGACGCGCCGCGCGCGCGTCGACATGTGGTGGACGACGGCGATGCACAGCACGAAGTCGGCGCGGCCCCTCCGGAACGGCAGTGCGAGCCCGTCGGCCACGGCCACGTCGGAACTGTGCCCCCTACTACCGCCACCGCCACCGTCGCCTCTCGTCCGCTCGCGCGCGATGCCCACGAGAGACGGGCTCCGGTCCGACCCGATCATGTGCACGTCGCCGCCGGGGCGCACGCCGAGGTACTTGCCGTTGCCGCAGCCCACGTCGAGCCCCACGGCCCCCGGCGCCACGCGCTCGCGCAGGAAGGACGCGACGAAGGGCCACGGCTTGTACCGCGTCGAGCTGAAGTGGCCCGCGATCGACTCGTACACGCTGTGCACGTGCTCGGCCTCGTACGCGTCTGGGGACTTGGCTGCGGCGTCGCGGATCGCGTTGGGTTTCGTGCTGTCGCTGCCATCGCCACTGTTGCTGCTGCCAACGGCGTTGCTGGCGGTGCTGGTAATGGTGGTGGCGGTGTTAGTTGTGGTTGTGGTTGTGGGTGGTGGTTCCGCCTTTGCGCTGGCCTCGGCCGTGTCATGTGAACCTGCGGGACACGACATCATGCTTTTTCCTGCACGCCGTTGTACGGATGCTCCAACGAGTAACAAGGCGTAAATCTAAAGACCCTGGCTCTCGGTTCCTCTGCGAACCGATACCGGATTCCGTGGCCGCGTATACCGGATTCTCACACCGAGTACGCCTATCTCTCTCTTTTTTTTCTTCTCGTCTCCTGCCGACGTGGCTAGGGTGCGGCTATGCTTTTGAAACTGTGTCACTCTTGGTAGATGTAATTCCACTTGTATAACCCCTGGACAGGTATGTAAGACGTAGCCACAACGTGACGACGGTGCTATTGTAGTCGAGATAAGGTTGGATTTTTGTCCCTCCTTCGTTGTAAAAATTTGCAGATCTAATCCTTAAATTGTCACGCGCGTGTGTGCAAGGTTAATAATTCCTACTATAATTCCAGACGGGCCGTCCCGTCTCGTAGAATTAAGACGCGGATTAAAGCTGCACTTTTGGGAATACCCGCCTAGACTAGGTATCTCCCTGGCCCAGCTCGTGGGCCTGGGATTATTCTCCTACCGGGCCAAGCCAAGCAATAGGCACGGTGCCGAGGTCCGGGAACCAAGAGAGAGCCCGGTGTGGTGAAGTGCGCGCTGGGGGGGTGGGCAACACCACAACTCCAGGTGCCAGGATTCAATCGAGGTCGCCCTTATCGCTTGCGTCGTCAGACTACCGAAGGGAAGCAGTAGCAGTGCCCTCCTATTCGCCCAACCGCTGACGATCGGCTTCGATGGCGACGTTGCGTGGTGTCTGCGTGGTGTCTGCGTGGTGTCTGCGTGGTGTCTGCGTGTTGTCTGCGTGATGTCTCAGATACCTAGCGGTCGGCCGCGCAACCCACACCTCTAAACTTGGTCGTCCCGAGATACTGGAATTGAATTGCTTTTTCCACCGACCCTGTGGTGGGCCTCGTGGGCTGGCTGGGGAGGCTTTCTTTTTTTCTTGGCTTGGCTTGGCTTGGCGAACCGGTTTGTCGTCGCTGCAAATTGCTCCAGGTGTACCGGTATACGGCGTATGTAGGTATTGTATTATGTATGCATGTATCTGGGTACTTGTATGCCTGTGTCCGAAAACGGTATGTTCGAGCGCGCTCAGCGGAAATCGGGTTCGGAGCCGCTCGTGAGTATCCTTGTGTTACGACGGGTATGAGATTTATGCGAGATGGGGCTGATTAAGTTCGCCGGCTGCATCCTGTCTCCATTCTGTGTGCATGTGGAGATGGTGTTAATGGTCATGGGGCCTTTTTGTGGAGGTGCATCTCATTGGCGTAGGACAATATCTAGATAATATGTCATCAATACCTTTTCCTCATGCTGGCTTAGAAGAGACAACCGGAATCGTCTCGTCTTAGAATCTAGGTACCTACGTATAAATCATACGACTTATGATGCCTGGAAATAAACGAATCATGAGGCGGTACTATTACGACAACCTATAATAGGATTGCCATAAATTCGAGTATTAGGTAGGGATTAGTAGATAGTCATCCATTAAACAGGAAACACCGGTAGCCACCTTGACTGTGGGATTCCTTGATTATGGAAATCCTTGATCACACGCAATACAAACATCACATTTGTGCGACGCCCAATCTCACTAGTTCTCCTTCGCATTAAAGCATCAGAGATGACTATTCCGACTCTCCAATCAGGTCCTTGAACTCGTTGAGACATGCCGACCAGGTAGCTCCTCCATTCTCACTCTGTGCGAATCCGTTCACAATCTCAGTCACCTTGAGGTCCTCGGCCATGTGGGCCTCGCTCTTGGTGCCATCCAATATCGTCGTCCCCTCCAGACCGAGCACAAGGGCGTACAGGGCCACCGGGGCGCTGATGGCGGCGCCCTCGGCCAGTTTCCGCACGGGGGCACTGCGTAGCAGCTCAGGGTTCCCGCTCAAGGTCCAGAAGGTCTGGAACGCGATGCCCTGGGCGCGACAGTACGCTCGCAGGTCTACCTCCCACTGCGTGGCGCCGTAGAAACGATTCTGCACCACTGCTGGACGCACGCTGACATCGGGGCTGGTGCAAAGCCTGCCGACCACATGTAAGTCCGTGTTGGAGATGCCTAGCTGTCTGATGCGATGGGGCACGTAGGTCTCAAGGGCCCTCCAGACCTTGACCAGGTCGGAGAAATGGTTAGATGGCGGCGAGTGCAACACGAGACTGTCGATATAGGCATTGACGGCGTCATCGAAAGTAAAATGGGCAAGCGACGAAGACACCGAGGCGTGCACCTGCTCCTCCAGGGGCGCCTGCGGATCGTAGGGCATGTTGTTCAGATCCTGTCCACTGACCGGCGTGAACTTAGTCTGAATCTGCGAGAGTGTAAGCACCTCAGCTCAGATTCGAGCGGGTGGTGGCAATGTTACACACGAAGAGGTCTTCTCGTTTCACGATGCCTTCAGAGATGGCCTGTTTGATGCCAGCGCCCACCAGCGTCTCATTGTAGTGGCGGGGTTGAGCAGCCGTATCGACGCCTCGGAACCCTGCTTTCAATGCCTTGAAGACAAGGTCGCCTGTGGCTTCCTTCTTCCATGCCGTGCCGTATAAAAGCCTCGGCATAGCCATTTTTAGGGGGGCCTTTCTAGATGAGTACAGTTGTATGAAGATCTAGAAGCTCAGTACAACTACATCTTGATCGTGAGAGGAAGGTCATCGGGATGATGGTGTCACCATGACTGTAGCGTGCTTCAATTGATTAGATGCGTGGGTAGGTGCATATACTCATTAGATGATATTCATATAGTCGATATATATAATAAATGAGCCCACCATCGTCTTACATGGCCACGAACATTATTATAACATTTCAATTTCTACAATCAATAATTACCTAATGACCTTATCAAATCTCAACTCTGCTCATCCTTTTGTTTGCAACAGGAGCTTTCCATCAAGATACTCCTAGTTGAAGACCATGACTGCTGATACTTAGGGCTTACCGATATAGTCTTGTACCGCTACCCTGTAGTAAACGCCCATGAAAACGTACCGACTACTAGTATTTATTCTGTATACATATACGTAGATATATTAGATTATTATATCTAAAAACTAACTCCGTATTGTATAGTAGCCTTGAAGGCATTGTGCAGTGCTGTTAAGCTGGCCATATTGATTGCCTCGACTCAAGCCGGCGATGCTGCTGTCTCAATCTTGCCGGCGGCTCTCCTTTCAAAAGCCACACCGACGAATAAGTCGACTCCGAAGACGCCAAGAGCCGGAACCTCCTTTATGGATACTGCCGTTGGAGCCAAATGCCGACCCATAGCATCTATCTTGGCTTCCTTCGACCCCTCATCGGATACCAACCTGTAAGTATACCCCCAGCTAAAACATAAGACCTAGATATCGTAGCGCATCAACACAAACAGCGGACCCGGCATCCTCATACTTACAATTCCCCTGCCACATTACTAAGAATACCTATTAATAATATTCCGGTCTCTAAACAGTAAGCTTTCTATATCAATTAGGCAGCGTGTCCGTTGTTTCACGGCCAACTTGATCTAGTACTAGGTTAGATGGCTGCTAGTACCTATCAATAGGATTGTGTACCTGGGGATCCGTACATATGGTATCCGTAAATGTGATATGGTATATATACTTGTAGTATGCGACTTTGTTACCCCGCCCTCTTGCCAAACCATTGAGCATTGAGCCGACAATATCTAAACTTTTGCAACCTCATTTTTTCTGAAATATCGAAGACTGTCAGATCAAACTCTAAGCTTAAATCCTCATTATATCGATTTATAGAACAGATAATCACAATGGCCCAATCACCACATACCGTCCGGTGGGGCATCCTAGCCACAGGGTTCATCGCACAGAGTGAGTGTGTAACCATAAGCATACCTACCTACCTATGCACTGCGCTCAGCGAGCTCTTATGAGCGCATGCATCCCAATCTATACTATGACGACACTTTCTGACTAAGGCGCGCGCCACAGTGTTCGTGCGAGACCTCCTCTGCAACCCGGCGACGCGCGACGTGACCGACGTCGCGCACAAGGTCGTGGCCGTGGCCTCGTCGCGCTCCAAGGAGAGCGCCGCCGGCTTCCTCGAGAAGGTGAACCTGGCCCCCGAGGGCGTCGCGCTCTACGGCTCGTACGCCGAGCTCGTGAGCGACCCCAACATCGACGTCGTCTACGTCGCCACGCCGCACAGCCACCACTTCCAGAACACCATGCTCGCCCTGCAGGCCGGCAAGAACGTGCTGTGCGAGAAGGCCTTCACCGTCACCGCCGCGCAGGCCAAGAAGCTCGTCGAGACCGCCAGGGCCAAGAACGTCTTCTTGATGGAGGCCGTCTGGACTAGGTATTTCCCTCTCAGCATCAAGATCAGGGAGCTGGTCAAATCGGGCGCCATCGGCACTGTCTACAGAGTTATTGGTGAGTTAGGTCTCATATGTGATAACAATAGCTTTTATTTTCTAGGAGATGCTAGAATTGAATGTCTAGATTGTGTTGCCATTTACTGATGTCATTGCTACAGCTGATAACTCGGTTGGAAACGATGGGCCGGACGGCTCCGTGACCTTCCCCGATGAGCACCGCATGGTCAACATCGACCTCGCAGGCGGCGCGCTGCTGGACCTGGGCATCTACTCTCTCACATGGCTATTCCAGATCCTCTACCACCTGCAGCCCGAGGCCGAGAAGGAGGCCCCCAAGACCCTGGCCGCGATCCAGCAGTACAAGACGGGCGCCGACGAGTCGACGAGCATCATCGTGCAGTTCCCCGGCCACAAGACGACGGGCGTGGCCCTGACCTCGCTGCGCATCGCCACCAACACCGACGGCAAGAACAGCGGCGGCCCGGCCATCAAGATCCAGGGCACCCTCGGCGAGATCCAGGTGACCGGCCCCGCCTACCGCCCCACGCAGTACACCGTCGTCAAGAAGGACGGCGCCGTCGAGGCCGTCGACTGCCCCATCCCCGTCGACCGCGAGCGCCGCTTCGGCATGGGCATGTTCTGGGAGGCCGACGAGGTCGCGCGCTGCCTGCGCGACGGCAGGAAGGAGAGCGCCACCCTGCCCCTCGCCGAGAGCATCGTCATCATGGAGGTCATGGACGAGGCGCTGCGGCAGGGCGGCGTCCAGTACCCCGACCTCATCACCACCGACGTCTTCGACCCCGAGAGCCCCCTGAACACGGGCGCGAGGTAGAGGCCGCCGGAGAAGCGTCGGAGGAAAGACGATGGCTGGCTTTAGGAAAACTATAGATAAGGAACGTGGTCTCTACGTAGAACCCAAGTGTAAATATTGTCACTACGATTAGTTCAGCTAATTCAGGCCACATCACAAAAATGAGGAAAATAGTAGGTCCATGATTTAACAATTATAACTTATGATTATCGTACCTCTCTCTATTGGTAGAATTTCGATATGCATGTGTCGTTGTAATAACTACGTTGTTTGGGGTATTTTATTTAAGGGAAAAATTATATTGAACGGAGTAGGATTTCTAAAAGCGAGATCAAAGCGATCAATCCAGTTTTCAATTACATCAGTGAAAGACAGAAGGCTTATGATAGTAGTCTATATGAATATCGATCTTCAACAGACCCAACGCCATGTATTTCTTTATCGGTAATCAGGGCACAGCCTCTAGTAATGAATCTATACCTAGGTAGAAATAGCTCATCGAGCAAACGCATAGCGAACACTACGGTTTCTCAAAGCACATGACCGCATACCGAAATGTCCCATTAGCGTACCCCCGCCGCATAGCGCGGAAAGCCTGAAGAAACGCCAGCCCGTCGCGGCCCTGCGAAATAGCAAATAGCCAGAGCGAAGGCGACGAGACCAAGCTCCAAGAGATATCCCTAGTCACATTCAGCAACCCGAAAGCCACAAGGCGGCGTGGGGGATAAATCTACTCACCATGTCTTCGCGACATCACCGCTAATATCAACAGGGCCCCTCCGAACTCGGAGGCCGGCGTCCCGCGCCATCTCGACGTACTGCTCCGCCGTGCAGAGCTGCGGTAGCAGCATCCCGTCCTCGATGGGCTGGATGTCCTCTTTTTCCTGCTCCGGGGAGAGCCCCGGCGCCTTGAACCAGTCGGCAATAACAAGGCGCGAGGAATTGCCGGGGGCCAGGAGCTCCGCCGCGGACCGGAAGAAGAGGGGCTTGTTGGGGAAGTGCGACAGGGCCTCCGAGATCCAGACGGCGTCGAATCGCGCCGCCGCGGGCTTGCCTTCGGCGGCGGCGGCGCCGGAGAAGTACTGCAGCATTTTTTCCGCGTCGAGCTCGAGGAAGCGGCAGTTGCCTCCTGAGGGATACACGTGCGCATCTGCTGCGTGCGGAGATGGAGATGCGCTGCTGGTTTCGGGTTCGGCTTGGGCGAGCCTCTTGGCGATCTCAACCTGGCGGCCGCTGATGGTGATCCCCGTCACGCTGCACGCGTGCTCCTTAGCCAGGAAGCGCGAGGTGCCGCCGATGCCGCACCCGACGTCGAGGACGGAGGCGCCCGTGGGCAGGTCGGAGATTTCGAGGAGGTACTTTATCAAGTTGACCTGCGCTTCCTCTTTTGTCTCTGTGGGCGATTTGAAATAGCCATGGTGGATGTGCTGGCCCCTGTCGGTAATACTGTTTTAGTGGTGGACTTCATAGCACAAGAGTGACGAGAGATAGATTGTCGTGATGCTCTCGTACCAGAGGGAATAATAATAGTCGGAAGCGATCTCATAATGTTTCTTGATTCTCTCCTTTAATGAGATTGATGACTCGTGAGCTTCATAGCCCGGGATCTCATATTTATCGCCAGGGTGTGTCTCTACAGCTGTAGCCATGATATTATTTTCAGTTAGGCGACGCCAAGATAAGGCATTTACAGCTCCCAGAAGTGCTAAAGGTTTATGTTAAAATATATAAAGAAGTGATTGAATAGAGTTAAGCCATACCTGAACATGACCAAATGATCGGTCCCAAGTTTCACTTGGGTTTAAACCGAGGTTAGGTTTATGCAGTCACTCCCCATATTGGGCCGCCCTACCCTGATGTATCACCCGTCACACATTCTCTCATCTGTACCTCTTTGTAAGACAAATATATTTGTTGTTGTTAGAATAAGGCGTTTATTAGGTACTGCGTGGCGACTATTGGATCGCATTTGTGAAATCATAATCTGTAGAGTATTCTAATGAAATAATTCCCCAAGCTAGATCTCCCAGGAAATGCTTGTATGTTCCCTCGGGTTTCGTCCTTTGTTGAAGGACTGAGATTGGCGCCAGATTGGTCTGTTTGTGGGGACGGGTAAAATTGGGGGAGATTTATTCATACCCACTCAGTGCCACTTCGAGCCATTCCGTGTCCGAATCCGTGACAAGGATACGAGTCAATGACATCATCGCTTAGCCAATACCCCTCCGCCGTAATATTTCACCAATCCTAAGATCTAGGCAACAACTTGAACCTGAATCCTACAGAATCTCACCTACTCTTTCACCTCCTCAGTTCTTATTGAGTAGGTATCAATTCGACTTCAAATATCCAAATTCACCAGAAAATTGACATACGATACTTCCCCAGTCACAAACCAGCGCACTCAATCCACAATGCTTCATAACATCTTCCACCTTCTCCTCCAGCTCTGCCTGGCCGCCACGGTCTTCGCGGCACCCATGGCTGACGGCACTATAACGACCGCCAGCACCCCATGGCAATACGGAGCCGGTGGCGGTGTTGTGGGCTTCATTGTCTTGGTGCTAGACCTGATTGTGTTCAGTACGTCTATATGTACATCCACCCTTACGTGCTGTATGTATGCTAACAACAGCAATAGTTGAGGTGCTAAAGTCTAACCGGCCTGCCACCGACAAGTTGATCTGGTGCTTGGTCGTGTTCCTATTTCCGATTATTGGCATGGTCGTATACTTCTTGTTTTCCAACCGAAAGGCGCACAATACATACGAACCCCTGCCATAGAGTATCTAAAAGTGCTGGGCGGTGCCCGATAGACATGGTTTTCAGATAAATACCCAATTGATCAAGTTTGTCAAGCACAGATGCTGGTTGGTACAGGGCTAGGCATGGGGCGCCTCGTTTTAGACGGGGGCTGAACTGTTTCTAAATAGCTACAGGGACGAGGAACTTTATATTAGTCTACGATTATCACTTGACCTTACTGGCAAATTACGAGAGTAATAGAACGCAATCATGATGTCGATGATTACCCAAGAGAACCATTAACTTCCCGATACCTGAACGAATGCTGGTAACTCCTACTTCCTAAGCTCTAACTATAAAGCTTATTCCTCGTCCATATTGTACCGGCTAGGACGTAGAAAAGGGAGATGGAAATAGCGAACGCGTTGAATTAGACTATTTAGTTTAAAAACTGTGCGCAGGCCACTCCGACTAAAGGGGCTCACCCTAGCAGCGAGTATGATTCTGTTTCCCAAAGCTGTAATATTACTAGTATGCTAATAGTGTTATGCTGCTTTAATTTGCTATTAAGTCTAATAACTACGCGTATTGTTAATGTGCACTTGCTACTACTTATAGATATTTCCTGATTTGGTACCGCGCGCCTGGGTTTGTGGGGCCGATTGACCCGCCGACTAACGGAGAGCTCCACTCAGAGCCTACCGCTTTAATACGTAGTTCATACCAGAGACAACGTAATTGGAAAGGGTGCCGAATACATCAGGTAACAAAGGTTTCTGGTTGATAGCGATACACTCGGACAATTTTCTGGTCTTCCATGGCCCTCTGCAAGTTGCCCTATCCTAGAGTGGATAGAAGGCCTAGTGAGAGGGGTAGGGGTGTGTAGTACAGGGTTCAATAGATATATCAATTGATTTCTATCCATCTAGAGTACTAACGGGACCGGAGTCCATATACAGAGCCAAAACTACTAATATAACCACCCCAAAGGGCTTGGTTGTGTCGTTACCTGACGTGTCCTCGATACGTCCTTGCGGTACCTTCTCTACCTCTCTACGGCCCTATAAACTGGCGCCTCCTTTCACTCTGATGCAAAAGAGAGGTTTCTGCCCTCTTGATTTTATGGACACCGGAGTGTTGTGGACGGAGCTCTAGTACTTAAAGGTCGACTTGATCATACGATGGGGATTCCCTGATATTCGTCGTATCCAAGCGCGAGGTTCATGTTCTCTGATTATAGGTGTTAGTCAAACCAAAAAAAATGTCGCTGATCGTCGTTGATCGTCAAAAAGACTTACGCAAGCATTGTGTGGCAGCACCCTTGTTAAGGTTGTCGATTGTGGCACAGCTATTCAAAGTCAGCCGAAGCATCTTCAAGGATCAGCCCTATTATGGGGATACTTACACGACGACACGCTTGCCGGTGCTGTCAACAGCGAACCCTCCAATCTCAACTCCGTGCTTGTTCTGGATCGCCTTCACAAGTGGGGCTTCACCAATGACCTTTACAAGCTTTTCACCAGCAAATCGGTCTTGATAGATCTGGCGGATATCTCGAGATGTCATCGTCTTGTTCAGGGGAATATTGAGAGTCAGGTGAATGCCGCGGAACCAAGAGGCGCTGGATTACTGTCAGTCCCTAGACATGAAGAGGAAAAAAGATATAGGACAGACCAATGCGGAATAAATGCTGCTGGTACACCGAGATGATGACTAATTTCTCGCTCGTGCAAATGTCCCGTCAAGCTGTCTGTTGAAGATTAGCTTCTTATTTGTTTCCAGCTGAGTTCTTAGCTCTTACACGGCATAAGGTTGTCAGTGAGAAGCTTGACGTCGTTCTTTGGGGAAGGTTTCGTGCCAGCTCCACTGTAACCCGAAACCCCAAAGACCTTGTAACAATAGAGTCAATAATATCCACTTATGGTAGGAATGACTCGGGGTTCGGGAGCTTGCAGGAGTAGGTGGTGCAGAAAATGCCCGCTAAGGAATCGATGGTTGCTTCTAAGATATGCTAAAAGGGGAAATAAAAGTCTCCAGCAAACTGACTGTGGGCATTCCTCCCAAATGTTCCACAATGGGCGCCAAGGCCAATTGCGCCCCTGTCGCGTAGCACCCCGGGTTGCTGATGCGCGTCGACTGTGCTATCTTGCTTCGCTGAATTAATTCTGGAAGTCCGTACGCACCCCAAGCGCTGTCGAATCGGTAGTCGGCGGAAAGATCAATGATCAAGCTTGAGCTCTGGCCAAGAGCTTGCACAAAAGGTTGACAGACACCATTGGGAAGAGCCATAACCCAGCAGTCGACCTTGCCGTCCTTGTCTAGCTGAGCCACGTCCTCGGGAGACAGGTTCTCATATACGATTTTCCGCTTGGTATATTCTTTGAGCTCCTGGCCCTGGAGCTCTCGAGAAGACACATGTCGAATGTCCATATTGGGGTGCGCGTTGAGAAGATCGATCAGGGCTTGGCCTGTATAGCCGCGGGCTCCAATAAGGCCAATCCGGGATGGCATCTCGTTGGAGGCATTCTTCTTGCCCAAGGGCGGGTTCACGTTTGTGCTGACAGCATAGGATAGACGTGCCGTAGAAGAGAGGGAGCGGGCTTGGGTGATGTGGGCACTTCGACCGCCGAGGGAGAGCTTCGGTATCGGCGCGGCCGCGATCGAGGCGGTTCGGGAGGCTGCGCGGCGGGCGCCGATTCGCACCGTCGCGGAGAACATGATTGCAGCAAAAGCAAACCCAATTGATCGGTGGGTAAGTGGAGAAAGTTGAATAGGCGTGGTGTACTGCTTGTGTTGTAAGGTGTACAAAGTTGTAAATGTCCAGTTACGCATAGGTAACTGGACTACATACTAAAATAATGCTTGACTGACGCGCGGATGCATGTTTAAGTGGGGTGCTGTCAGGGTATATACGGCCTTTTGTTTGGCCAGATTAGCCGCGGCCGAAATCGGTCATCGTGGCGTGTGTGACTCCTTAGTCATCCTCGCGCTTAGTGACAGATAGAAATCTACATTTCCTAGGGCAATCAGGGCTACAGTCTTTATTAGGGAACGTGACAGCTGAATATAACGTAGTTGGATTCAACAAGTCACTAGAATTAAAAAAAAAAACAAAGACCGCCTATATAGACCCTTTAGCAAAGCCGTCGCCAGGTGATATCGGGTTCAATGTGATACTATAGTCAAAACGGGACCGGCGGCGGCTTAGAATGCTGCTTGTATTACGAACCAAGCCCTATCGCGTTTAGTTTCCAAACTTCATGTTAAGATTTAGCCTTAGGATACGATTCTTGTTATAAAAGTTTTAAGGTATAGCCGTGTTTACGCTGTTGATAGGTAGTCATTATTACGGCAGCAATTAAATAGTCGAGTAGGAGAAAAATCAAAACTCGATGATTTATAGGCTGTAAGGCGTTAGTTACCATTCAGGTTAGGAAAGGACGATAGACGAACACAGTTTACTTATAATATACATGAAACGCGCTATCGATTTAAACCTTGTTGTCGACGGCGCGGTGAGTATATAAATCAAAGGCAACCATCATCGTTATATTTTACCTATAATTATGTTGGTGTGTGTGTGTATGTGTGTGTATAGCAGCGGGTATGGGAGGTGAAGCTTTAGAATAAGATCACGACTTTCGCTTCCTCGAGGGTCCTTGGAGGCACCCTTAGGGAACTCCTGTACCGCTCTCATTGTCGAACCTGAGCTTCGCTGTCTATAGCTTCGCACACTAGTAGTGATTAGCCACATCTCATCCGACAAGACGACGATATCCCAATATTGAAGAAAATACGGCTGATGAATCAAGCGAATGGATAGAATTTAGGCACAGCTAAGCTTTGCAACTGGCGGGGGGGGGACGAGGGATGAGAGACGAGGAATGGCGAAGACTAATAAAACTAGTATGAGGAGGTCTCTTTAAGGTGAAGATTGACAATCTCTAACTATTAATTACAGTGAAGTGTTTGATTAAAAATTAGTTAGGCCTCCCTTACTACGAGCACCGGCAAGGACAACAACTATTAGCAAACTGGTCGTTCAATCCCCTAACCAGGCGTTCGAGCGCAAGACTCCCCGCTCTACTCATCAACTTCATCTTGATCCTCATCTTCAACATCACTATCCATCCCAATCCCGCCGTGGACTTCGTGCATATGCACGTAGCACGCGGGGGACCCATCGAAGGTCTGCAGGCACACCCAGCAGAGATGGATGTTGCAGCCGCCGCATTGCATGTGGTTGCAACCGTCGATCTTCTCCACCGTGGTTTTGCATTTGGGACAATCCTTGACGTTCGATCTGTTCTCGTGCTTGTAGGCCTCGAAAGCCTGGAAGGCCCGGTGCTCGTCGCAGCGTTTCCCGTCGTGATTGACATGGCATGATCGGCAGATCCGCTGCAGGCACTTGGTGCACATGTGCCACAGCGATGCAGCCGAGGTGCCGGCGGGACGGTAGATGTAACCGCAGTCGGGCGTCGGACAGTAGTGGAACTGGTCAGGCCGGCGGGCGATGTACGTGCTGAACGAGGATTCTAAGAGTTGTTCAAACGTCGCCGAGTCGGTGTGGGCTCGTATCTCCCGGAGGGGAATGGCGTTCTTGCACTTATCTTCCGCACCTGCGCAAGAGACGCTCATATCTGCCTGTGCTGTGCCATTTCTGCACAGTCCCTTGAAGCAGTCGGTGCAGTAAGCGTGTCCACACCCAAGCACTACCGGTTCATCCGCTGGCGTAAAGCAGATACTGCAGCTTTCTTCTGATTTAACTTCTTTGACGGCGAAGGAAACGTTACTCATCTCGAGGAGTGCTAGGATTTCGCAGTATTCTTCGTCGGAACCGGTGATTACCAGCTTCTTCGGGGTCGATGTCACGTTGAGGGACACAACCTTGTCTCCTACCATGGTCTTTAACAGGTTGAAGCCAGTCTTACAGAGCCAGGAGAACCCGGCATCGTCGATATCAATAGTATGACGGTTTTGCGCATCTTCTGTGAGGGTCCGAACCACCTCTGCCTGAACTATCGTTCGTTTCCATGGGTCTCCAAAGCATCGTACCTCGCGCTTTGATCTGTTGGGTAGGAGTAGGACCTCGTATTTTCGCTGGATCTCTTTTAATATTTTTGAGGCTGGGCCGTTACACGCAAGTTGAGGGACCCAGAAAGGCCTACCGTCTGTCCCCTCGATTACGTCGCCGGCTAAAATGCCTTCAATTGAGTTGGCGTATTTTACCACCTCTTCAGGGCTCCAGCTATCAAGACTTAAAACTATGTTAGTTCCTCGAGATAGCACATTCATTCGCGGTGCATCCAGTTCTTCTAAGCAGTCTTCGAGGCGTGGTTTAAGGTGACGGTATACATCTTCCGACATCTTGAACGTCGATGTATACAAAAGCTTGGCAGTAAGATTGACATCATAGGGCAAGTTATAGGATTTCTTTTCAATAATTCGTGCAGCTTCCTGTGCATCACAATCTTGTTTGAAGCGAACGAATGTTGTCCAGCATCTGCCGTTGTGTTCATGCGGCTCCGTCATCGAGTCGATGGGACCAACCTCATTGAGTAACTCTTTAATAGAGCTTGCGGTCTCCTTTTTCCACGAGACTCGACGTTGCATGATAGTACCTAGCGGTGCGTCGAAGTGATCAATAATAGAGTCTTCTACCATTTCCTCAGAGCAGCGATAAGGTAGCCCTGATAGCGTGACGGAATATAGGTCGCCGAGCGGTGTTAGCATGGGCACGTCGCAGTCAGCGTGCGTGTTGCGAACTTTGTAGTCACCGCGGTTGAACTTTCTGCTCACTCTCAGCGCAGCTGCGCGTGTCGCGAAGAAGAGCCGGCACTCACTGCGGGGCGACGTCCATTTTAGGTTTAATTTATTGCAGCGAGCTCGTCGAGTGGACGCCCATGGCGGAAGCTTTGGAGGTACCGGCACGGCCTTCAGATTGCGGTGGTCATCTATGAGACTGGCGCTCAACGTCTTGGAGAATTCAAGATCCGGAGTGTTGATATAGGCACTACAGCTGGAAGATTGGGGCGTGGTCACAATTCGCAAACCATCGACCTCGATGTCATGACCAAGGCTTTCCAAAATGCTGATGACGTCGGCAGCAGTCGTGCCGACAGCGAGACCATCTAGTCGGACTGACGAGTACTCGGAGGGCAGAGAGAGACTAGTGACACAAGCGCCGTCTCCGTAGCAAACGAGGGCGCCACGGAAAACTCTAACGAAGGTGTCGTTGTCATGTTGAGAGGGCGCTGGTGCTGAGGATGATGAGTTGGATGAGTTTGATGGCTCGTGGCTGTACGGACAGTTGATGCCTTGTTTGCAGATACCCTCGACATAAAACTTGCACAACACCTGAGACCGAGGATCTGGCCGTCCATGAGGGACGGAAGTATGAGTCGTAGAAGTATGACTGAAGCGGCAGGTATCACCATTCCTACAACGTCCTTGTTGGAAGAAGATGCACGGCGTTGAGGTGGCCGCCATTATTGGCGTCAGGGTAGCATCCAAGGACGAAGTGGTTTGATTGCTGGAAAGGAAAATTCAGACTCATAACGGATGCAGGCCGATACTTACCTAGGTACTCTGGTGGGTTGGTAAAGTAAGTTCAAATGCAAAGCTTCTATGATGATTAAGTAAATAATATAGGTATTTACAACTTTCGGGTTCCTAAGGTACATATATGTAGGTTTGTATATTCGCCTAGGTAACCTACCTAGCCTCCTAAGGCAGCCCCCCACTTTACTGGAAGGCTCTTAGGCTCACTACCTAGGTACCTTGTTAGCCCCTATAACAGCTACGTAAACCACTAAAATAACCAATGAGTGCGAAGCAGTGCCAGCTAAAAAGGCACTGGTTTTTAATGGAAAGAGCACAGGAACGAAACAACACAGCTCATCACCTAAAAATAGCCCATCAAGTTTAATAAAGACAAGTGGGTTAGGAGAAGAGAAAGGTTAATAGGTGGGTAGCATGTCATATGTCATGTTTCATTCCCCTGAACACATTTCTAGAATTTCTAGAACCTGGTCCTTCTGTGTTAGTGGCACGGGATTCGCCTGGCAGCACTTATCCTCGAGACTGTTCTCCGCCAACTGGTCCCATTTGTCTCTCCCTACGCCGACCTCCTTCAAGCTCTTCGGCATGCCTAGTTCGTTGAAGATGGCCCTGAGTGCGTCGCCCAGGTCACTTTTTGCCTTCGATAGGCCGTGCTTCTTCAGGACATCAGCTGCCTCTTCCTCGGACCAAATTGTCTCTCCTATTTTCTTCTGAGTGTCGCTGTTTACGCGCGCGTTGTACTTCATGACGCTGGGCAACAGGATGCACGACGTCTGGCCATGGCCGACACCTAGCGGACCTAGGTTGTGCCCGATACCGTGAGAGGCGCCGGGAAAGACCGAATACACGATGCAGATCGTGATGTCGTTGCACGCGAGCAGCGACTCCAGACGCGCGCCTAGATCGTCGGGGTTCTTGGCGTAGATGAGGAGCGACCGGACCAGGCGCTTCAGGCTGCGCTCAGCCATCGTGTTGATCTCAGGATACGCATGCACGGCACAGCGAACCTCGACACAGTGGTCGATGGCACGCACGCCTGTGCTCCTCCAAACCCAGTCAGGCGTAGTCCGGCATAGGTCTGGGTCCAGGATCACCAGCTTTGCATACATCCCAGGGTGCGTGAACTGCACCTTCATGTGATTGCGTGGGTTCGTGCAACCGGCAAATTTGGTAAATTCGGCTCCCGAAAGCGTCGTAGGTATAAATATCAGTGGAATGCTAGGCGTCTTGCCGATGCCAGCGAGCGCGTCTTCCGTCATCTCGATGAAAGGCTCGGAAAGCTTGATCACATCATCCACCGTATCAACGCCGTTTTCTAGGGCATAGACGATGAGTTTCGCGCCATCGGCCAAACTACCGCCCCCGAGGGTAACGATACAGTCGGCCTTCTTGGCTTTGATATCTTGCATGATGTCCACGATGTCATCGTAAAGTGAGTGAGGCTTCACGCCTATCCATGTTCCAACGTGCTTTTCGCCGAGCGTCACTTCAAGCTTAGCAAGGCAACTTGTCTGTTTCGAAAGACTCTTTGATGCTATGATATAGACTCGGTGCGCGTTTAGAAAGCCGTCGACATGTTTCTTACAAGCCTGCTCGTATAGCAGGCCGTAAGAGACCATGGTGGGTGGACGTTGGGCTAGCTCAATATCCGGGTAAGACGCGCGAAGAACCTCGCCATCCAACCCTGGCTTGAAGTATGCTGAAGACATATTATCTTTCAAAGTAGATATATATGTTATGAAAAGTTGTTATCCAGTCGGAAAAATGAGTCAGGTATGGGCAAGAAAAACATCGTCTCATAATGGTGGTGGGCATGTATCTTTATATAATATCTGCTTAGCTATGACGACATACTAGAAGTTGGCCTTTTGCATCTGGTTGGACTTCACATCTTTCGTAAAGCCGAGATTGCTAAAATCGTCCTGGTGTCACGGCGGTGTCACAGCTCTATCACGGCTTTCGGATCCAATTGTTAGAGCATATGACTTCAGCAAGGTCGTGCTCAACATACTATTGCTGAGCTTCTCCAGGGTTGATCGTGCTAACAATGTGTTAAGTGGTCAGACGTAAGCCTGTCGGCTCGGATTCGGGTTAGTTTGAGGATATAGGAAGGGAGTGCATAGCTATCCATCATCGGCTCCGAAACAACCCCGCGCCACCTAAGAATCTTAGCCACCCCTAGTGAACCATCAACAATCTAGAATTATGCTAGTCAGAAATTCACGCCGTATTTTCTGTACGCGGTCTTAAATTACAACGACGTCAGAAAAAGCACCAAGCCACAACAACAAGGCACTTTGGCCGAGTGGTTAACGCGCAGCCCGGCTTACCCTATTCTTTCGGGATCCTAGGTGTCGTTTTCTTATATATCTCTTTCAGAAATTTAACTATTTATTTCTTTCCCCTTTCTCAAAGCCGTTTAATAACAGTTGTGGTTTGATTCATTAGCTACCCGGCTTAAGATTACGTGGGCAGAGCATGAGAGCAAACAGCGACTGCTTTAAGCCTCTCTACCTAGGTCCTAGTTTAGTAGCCGCTCTCGGCACCGCTTAACCTAACGAAAGACTAACTATCTCTATATCAACTTCTGCGTATTAGTCTGAATCGTGAAGCGTTAGCTATACATGCATATGGCCTGTATTAGTAAATCACCGGCGTACTTGCCGTAGGTTGTGTGGTGCTATATAACAAGTACAAGCCGGAGTAGCTTCGGATACTGAAACCCAGTTTGTACTAAAAACAGCCAGTTTCTATTTATTGCGATCTATCTACGTGAAAATGTATTTATTCAACTTTTGCGAAAGCGGGTCTGTCTCAAGCTGGATAATTTAGTTTAACGATAAAGCATATCACATACGACCATAGGATCTGGAGAACGCGGACATGGCTATGCGAGAAACCACTAAGCCGAATCGGATTCAAAGGGATAAGTTAATGTATTAGTTCCACCCTGGCTACCTTAAATACGCATCGTGAATCTCAAGTACCTTCTGCCTTATCACTCACTGTTTTACAACCATATCTTCTTGAGCTGGATGCCTCTGCCTCATCAATAAATATAACAACACCTTCTACCGTAAACATGGTACCCAGCCCCCTGGCATATCAGTCCACAGACTCATCCTGGACTGTCGAGTTCATAAGGAGGAGTTACAACGAAAGGCGCGCGGGAAAAGGTGAGCCTACAAGACGCTGGTTGAGTCTTGTCACACGTTCCTCTTTCTCAAAGTGGCACATAAAAGTTGCATTCCACGGTACCGTCTATTCTGGAGTTTCCCCTCACATAACGAAGCGTCGAAACGACCTAGAAAACCTATGCCTCTGCATCGATTTCAAACGACTCCCGCTTTTCAAAAACACTGTCACAGAGCTCCTCATCACACACGACACCGAGGGCTATAGGCTCCCGTTATTGATATTACCGGATGAAGAGAATGGATTTGCTTCCAACGCTAGATCTCTTCGGGCTTGCATGCAAGAAGATCCATTACGAGTACGGTTTCCCCCTTATGATGGTGGATCTTCTGCTGAAGAGCTGTCAAACATCGTCAAAATGCAAGAAATCGACGCAGGTGTTCACAAGGTACGGGTTGGTGACGACGAATCACTCTACGTCTATAAGGAAATAGATCGACCTCTTTATATCCCCCCCGATAGTGAAGTCCTGGAACAAGAGCTCCGAAACCTGCAACTGTTTCGCAGCACAGAAGGAATAGCACAGCTAGTCGCTGCAGTCGTTTCAGAAAACCCATACCAAACTACCAACGAACAGGACACCAACGAACGGGACAGTATAACGGTACTACGAGGAGTCCTTATCGAATACTATCCAAATGGCACATTAAAGGGTGCATTACAATCGCCCAGGCCCCAAATGGATGGACGGTGGCTAGTATGGGGCTTACAGATCGCTAAAGCACTCGCTCGTCTTCATGGGAAAGGGGTTACGCACATGGACTTGAAACCGGCAAACGTCGTAATCAATGCAGAATGGAATGCTGTAGTGATCGATATTAGTGGAATTGGCGGTGTGACTCGCCAATGGCTGTCACCAGGGCTGCGCAAAAAAGGCCGGCCATGGCTAGAAAATTTAGAGACACGAGAGCAAAACGACATATGGGCGCTCGGGAAGATCTTATTTACTATTGCTAAGGTTTCAAAGAGTGTAGTGGACAAGCAGCTGCTAGAGAGTGTTGCGTGGGCTGCGATACAAATTCCTGTGTGTATTTCCCTTGATGATGTTATACGGAGACTCTCACGTGTAGTTCCTGAATAACACCCCGAGGAAAAGGTTCCTAGTTCCCGTAGCGATTTTAGTCAATATCATCGGCGTTAATCCCGCCATCTGTGGTGCTGCCTACGAAATCATATTTAGCGTCGATGAACTATTAGTCACGGAGACCATTAGGCTCCTTGTCACATCCAGGCTTGCAACACAACGTTCCTGTCGTCTTCGAATTGTGAGTCGCGGTGCTGCACCGAGTTTTCTTTTCCTTTACCTCCTTGCAAGGGATGATAAGCGTCTTCTCGTAATAATGTCCATAGGTGAATGAAGGTTATAAGCTAATCGGCCTGACTTGTGTTAGAGCCATACACAACGTCGTATAGAACTGGCTAACGTAGGGTTAAATAGGTATTGTCTGGATGTGGTTATGAACATATGCGCCTCTGACTGAGACCCCTTCAGCTCCAATACTTAGTATCGGCCAAAGGGTCTCTAAGTGTCATGTGTCATGTGTTAGTGTATCAATGTGTATGCTAGAACCTGTGTTAACTAATCGTAGGGCGCCTTACGCATGAAAAGACCTCTGCACTAAGCAGATGATTGGCTAGGTACCTAGGTAGGCAACGTCCTCTTGGTCATATATCATATACCATATATAACCTCTCTAAATTCTCAAAACGTAGCGCGGCTTTATACTTGCCTCAAGCGTGATCTGGATCCTAGTAGATCTATTACTAAAATGTCTCTTAATTAGGGTAAAATATTAATTATAATAAATTATTTAAATATAATTTTAAAAGCTAATAAAAACATTTATATTAACTTTAAAAAATTAAAAAAATTTTAAAAATAATTATTTTAATGAAAGTTTTTGTTTTAATTGTTTTTTTTTTATAAAAATGGTTATTTATTATATAAATAATATTTTTAAATTATTTATATATTTATTAAAAAAAAGTAAAAAATTCCGAGCGGGGTCGATTAGGTCTGTCACGGAGTGGGAGGAACTATAGGTCAGGTACAATACAAGAAGTAGTATATAGCTGGTGGTGTGTATCATACAAGACTAAAGCTTGAAGAAGGGAAGAATCTTCTTTGAGACATGTGCGGAAGTGGTATGTACAAGTATACCAGTACTCTCTTAGATCCTAGCCCTTGGATCCTGACAAGGTCTTTGCAGCACTGCGCAAGTGCCTTAGCTACGGCATTTACGAGGCAAACGCATGTTTTTCGCTCCTACATCTCAGAATTTGTATCTATAGACTACACCAGCTTTCCATTCTGACGCGCCCTTTCCCTCCTCAATTTCCCAGCTCTCGATCAATTTGTCTTATTGTCGCCTCGCGTTCATGTCAAGCTCACAATGCTCAATCTCATCGTACTTGCACTTGTGACAGTGCTCGCGTCGTATCTCTACTGGAAGCTGAGATACATGCGCTTCTCCCAGTATGCCGACATCCCTCAGTTGCCTAACCATCTCGTGTGGGGCCATCTCAAAGTGTTTGACGAGTTCACGCGGCGCGGAATACGTGACCGCCATCCGGGTACTGTCGTCCCAGGAGCATTTTTGATGATTCATCTAACAGTAAGCTAGACATGATCTTTGAAGAGATGTGGATGTCCCTTGGGCGACCGCCCGTGATGCTCGTGGATCTCCGACCAGTGAACCCACCAATGCTTCTTGTTTCTACCCACGACGTTGCCGAGCAGATCTCCAAACCCTCCAAATTGTTCCCTCTAAGCACAACAAAATCTCCTACATGGACTCATATGATCCCTATAATAGGAAAGACGTCAATTTTGGGCAGAGAGGTAAGTTTCCCCTTGCATTGCGCATACATCCACTGACACGAGCTTAATAAGGGTTCTGATTGGAAGGATCTTCGTAAAAAATACAATCCCGGCTTTTCTACTCAACATCTATGGCGACTCTTACCTCTTATTCTAGAGAAAATGGGCCCATTCTGTAGTTTTTTAGACGAATATGCCTCGTCAGGCGAGGAGTTTTCTCTCGAAAAGCTCATATCTAACTTGACATTCGACGTGATCGGCGCGGTCGTCATGGAAGTCGATCTCGACGCGCAGCAAAAGGATCATATGGAACAAGGTGAGTTGATCCGGCTGTTCGGGCAGCTCGTTCAGACATATCGCGATGACAAGAACAATCTCCCCTGGTGGATTGTACCACGGACTACTCTAAGACGGTATCGTCTTGCTAGCCGCGTGGATGTGCTTATCAGACGTATCATCAAACAAAAGTACTCTCAGGTCAAAGAAGAGGCTGAAAGTAACCGATCGTGGAGCATCCTCGCTCTCAGTTTCGGGGGTACGGAGGCCTTGACCCCTCAAGTTCTGTCGGAGACAGCAGACCAAGTGCGGACCTTTTTATTTGCAGGACATGATACGAATAACAGCATGCTGGAATGGGCAATCTATGAGCTTAGTCGGACTCCACGAGCGCTCAAGGCGGTGCGGGATGAGCTCGATGCCATCCTGGGCCCCGGATCAGACCCCCAGACGGTCTGTAATGTCCTAAGGGACAGAGGGGAGCAGCTGCTCCCAAAGCTGAGCTACATCAACGCCATCATCAAGGAAACGCTACGGCTGCACCCACCAGCCAGTACTGCCCGCATGACGAAGTTTGGAAGCGGCTTTACCGTCGCATTACCGACTGGTGAAGAATATCTCGTCGACGGAACAATCATGTATCCGTGCGCTAGTATTATCCAGAGGGACCCTAATGTCTATGGCGAAACAGCCAATGACTGGGTACCCGAACGATGGCTTGGAGAGGCAGCGGGTAACATTCCATCAAGCGCGTGGCGGCCCTTTGAGCGAGGGCCTCGTAATTGTATTGGCATTGAACTCGCAAATCTCGAATCACGAATCATACTCGCCATCATCGCTCGCAAATACAACTTCTGCAAGACCGGTCTTGGAGAAACCCTATTGGATGAGAAGGGTATCCCATCGCTGGATGGCAAAGGCCAGTTCCATGCCAAATCAGAACTATACAATGTAGGTAATCGAACGCATCTTCCCCTACCTATCATGTGAAGGATGACTGAGTACTACATCATTATATGCTAACAATGTTTTCATGCTTAGACCCGTAGGATGACATCACAGCCAATCGATGGGACAGTCATGAGGGTGAAGCTAGCATAGTAGAGCAATATTATCATAGGTTTGTTCGGCTTTTGAATCTAAGCACCCCCAACTCGCGCAATGAGATTAGCTCCTAGACCCCTCCAAGTTTTAGTCTAGAGAGTTCCAGCCTCTAGACATACCTCACCTATGTAATACCATCACGGTCTATCTCCACTGGGAAAGTAAGGCTAACAGGGGATCTAGCACCGCAAAGTGGTCCTCCAGATCACCGGCGGCAATGGAGCCGGTCAAGTTCGCTCTGTCGAGAAGCTGCCGTATTGTTAATGACACCGATCTAGTCGCAACGATATCTTTGAAAAATCAACAAAATAACTCTTGGCTTCAGCGTCACTTGCGACTGCAACCCGCCCCGTTTCGCAAAATCGTTCTTGGGTCAATTAGCAATAGGATTATAGCGGTAAAGAATAAATGTAAGTTGGCCGAAGACAAACCATAATCGTCCAAAGATAGAAGCAACTCGCAAGAGGGCGACACGACGCTCCTGAGGGCTGTAGAGGATATAATCACGCTGATCGGGGACAAGAATAGGGAGGTCGAAGAATAGAACACAACTAGCCCTGCAACCCTAGTCGAATGTTGTTGATAGTCTCGAGGCTTCATAAAATAGCCTGCATCACAACAGATAAAGAATTGGAGGTTACTGTCCCGACTACTCTCCAAAATGCCATAGTTGCCAGTTGTTGGTTGTTTCACGAGGTCTTTGGGTGGTAGTCTCAAGCGAGAACAGGATGCCATATTCTACAAATAATTCCTTACCTTGTTTTTATTATCTATGTAAAAATAGCAATCTTATTTCCCTTATAGAGCCGTTTAAACCTTACGATCATAACCAGATCGCAATAAATTAATTATAAAACGCAACCTTTTTGCCATCATGTGATTACCACGGGTCTAAAGTTTGAAGTTTAAACTACATCCAGTTTAGCGGCCCGGCAGGCAGCTCATCGGCCCGCTAGCCCCTTGTCGAGCCGCTAATTCATCCCTCATTTGCTAAAAACAAAGGCACTAGGTACCTACCTAGTAGTAGTATTAACGTCTAATCTAGATTGCTGATAGTGCTAGTTATATTTTAATGGTGCGATTGTGGCCGCAAAAGCCCCTTCCTAGCTATCCTTACCTGTTAATCTTAGCTGGATACGGTATTTGAGAGAGAAAAAACGGAATAGTATCTAAGACGGTGAAAATCCGTTGTAAACCGTTCTAGCTATGACCTAAAAAGTGGAATAATGGGGCCACTCGCACATATGCATACGTAGGTAGTTGCTGTTAGGCACTCTTATACCCCTTTACACCAGTACACCCAATAAGAGTATAAATAATGTTCCGATAATACCTAGTTTTATTGGGTGTAAACATGCCTGCTAGCGGCCCCGTTATCCCACTTTTTTTAAGTCACTGTGCCAAAGCCGTCCTTAAAGGTACCTAATTTTAGATATGTAACTTACGTAGCACAGCTTCTGTGCCAAAACAAGCAAACAACACTTGATGTGATCTTGTGCTCTCCTGTATGACTGTTTTAAATTCAATAACACAATGCTCATGATTCTTGTCATAGCCGCCAGAGTAAGTAGTAGTTGGGTCAGTGACGACTAGCGAATCCCTGGTGTTAACAGTATGTTTTGTCCCTTACTTCGTTTCCTTTTTCAAAATACATTCTTTTTTTTATTTGCGCCTACGCTGTAAATTTATTTTTCATGATTGGTTTAAACGGAAAGTAATAATTATATGTCCAGTGGCTCTTGCTGGCTGGGCTTTCCATTGAATCCATTCATTCCTACTTCACTAAGGCTGCCTTGATGCGACTCTACCTAACGCGATTACCGTGGAGCGCATCAACATCGATATTCAACAAGACAACATTCACAAACTACATAAACCAAACACTCCTTCGCTCATTAGCACGCATTGAGTGGATCGATCATAGTTAGCTGCCTAGACAAGGCAGATATCGTCGCCGCCAAACCCCAAGACGTTGCGAGGCTGCAGTCCCACGACAGTATGCGTACCTAGATTGCATCACCACCCTCTGATATCGTGTCCGTTTTCTTCGTACACGCCGACAGAGCCGACCTCGGCAATTACGTGACTGATAATGGTTAGACATTATTTGTCACACCAACTCCTCACTATCCCTTCATTTCCATTCTCCTCTCCCTCGCGATGGCCCGTACTCGAAATCAAACACGGCGCCTATCACGAGCGGCGGAATCCCAAGGTGCGTGATTCTTTGCGGCATGGGGAGTCTTCCGCTAACAATTCACAGGGAATAAATCGCGGGAAAGTGAAGAGCAATCAGTCACCAAGCGCACCAAACGCAATTGCTCACGTCCGTCGGTTACAGCTAGTAGAACGTCGTCTAGACAGGTATGGTGTTCTGTCCTTATATTGGACTAGACCACAGACTAAGCTGTGTTGCAGGGACCATCGTCACCTGTCCAAAACAGAAGTCGCAAGCGCAAGCAATCCATTGAAAACGAGCTCCAGCTTGAGCCTAACCTAGCCCCAGACCAAAAACGACAACGGACATCTAGTGCGCATACTGCTGACGATACATGCAGCGGGCCAGCGGCTTGCGGCAACAGTCCTAAACAGGTCGATCCTGTTGCTTTCTGGGCGAGGGAGGGGCACTGGCCAAAAGAACAGTACTGGGCGGATAGAGTATTAGAAATGGATATTTTCAAGGAGCATGAGCATCTCTTTGCGCGGAGAAGGGCCTTATCAAAACTGCCTCGTAAGCGGTCTAACTCTGCTACATCCATGGCGACTAGCGACCAAACGCAGAGGGAGCAGAGGAGCGCACTATATAGGAACGCGCGGTACCCGCTCCTACTGGAAATCAACGGCTCATATATGGCCATATCCAAGTTTGGTATTACGGATACAAGCAAGGATTTCATCCAGACCCTACTTGGCGGCGAAATAACAGTTCCCAAGGAGACACTCTTCGACGACGATATCTTCGTGAACACTTGTAATAACCTAGAGAATAAAAATGAAGCTAGGGTTATTCAGGATATTTCACGGCTTCTTGTTCCATCGGCAGAATCGCTTGCCCACCGTGCTGAAACCCTTATATGCCTCGCAGAGAGTGTAAACGAAGGTTGGGACAACTCAGTCCCGTTAACAGGCACTCGTCCCCAGCCTGACTATGCCGTTGGGTTTAAAAGAGAGGCATTCACAGCGGCCCAGCTTACCAAGCTATCACCATTAATTGGCGACCTTATCGCTGGAGACTGTTCCCTTTTTATGGCGACATATTATATGTATTTCCCGTTTCTAACGTGCGAGGTGAAATGCGGCACCGGAGCGCTAGACGTGGCAGACCGCCAAAACACTCATAGCATGACGCTTGCTGTACGGGCTATTACAGAGCTCTATCGCGCCGTGAAGCGCGAAAACGAGGTCCACAGAAAGATTCTTGGCTTCTCAATCTCGCACGACCACAAATCGGTCCGGATTTTCGGCCACTACCCTGTCATTGATAACAAAAGTATAAAGTACTACCGCCATCCAATCCGTCAGTTCGATTTTACTGAACTCAATGGTAAGGAAAAATGGACGACTTATCGTTTTACTAAAAGCGTATACGACTCGTGGATGCCAGTTCATTACCAGATGATCTGCTCGGCTATTGACCAATTGCCGTCCAACCTAGGCTTTGATAGGCCGTCACTTTCAACAACAGGGCTTTCTGGGGCTTTGAGGAGCCAGGATCTATCACAACCGAATGCTAGCGCCGCTTCACTATCCGCTGGACAGCATGGCGAGTCAAGCATTACCGGGCAGAGGAAGGCTGCGCCAGGGACTTCATATATGCACCCAGGGGAGGCTAAGAGAAGGAAGAGTGGGAACTAGTAGTGTTTTGGTCTCCGTCTTCAGGGAGGTTTATTCTAGTGTACTTAGATTCTGAACTCCTTTACACTGAGTTAAACGTTAGTTTAAACGTTAATTACACCAGCTTAGAGTAAGCCATGGCTTCAACAAATGATTCTTGCAGCCGCCAGATCAGTATTTAGGTCGGCGACGACCAGCGAATCCCCGGTGTTGTATGTTTTATATTTTCTTTTGCTGCTCTCTTTTTCGGAACTCAATCATTTGCTTGCTCCCTCACGAGAGCCGAACATGTGATGGCTATCCTTATACATCAAGTAGATAGTGTGCATAGTCTTACTCTCTACCTAGGTATGCGGTTTCCTTACACTCCGTCGTTTTTGGTATTATATGTACGTAAGGAGTCTTCGAGGTTCCGCGCCTACAAAAGGAGGGACCCGGCCGTCGGAACTATCCACTATGTACATAGCTAATAAGAACAAGTGACCTCGCAATCTCCCCTCGACGGATTTGAGGCGAGTTATAATGAAGAGTAGCTCTCTAGACATAGGTTCTTCATTACCATAGGTAACCTACGTCGATATCTCTCTGTTAGCCACTACCTATGCTCTCTTCGAAGCCTAAGATGATTCCCGAGAGGACAGCCTTAGCAAGGCTGCGCGTTAACCACTCCGCCGTAGGGCCGTACGCTGTGCAAGATGACGCTTGTCTCCCAGATGTCATCTATAAAGTGCTCAGACCTTGTTCGTGCATTGCTTGATACCTAAGTATGTAGTACGAGCTCCTAATTGGCGCCCATTCTGACAGAGTATAGTAGGTATTTATACATCGAAAAAATGGAAACATCTTGAACAATGTATTCAGTCTAAACATACTTTTACCTCTTCCTCGATATCGACTAGTTGCCAGGATGCAAAGAACCCATATGATCTGGTCGACCTTGACACAGTCTCCTCCTCAGATTGTGCACTGGCATCGCTTTGGATCCGCTCGTGAAAACTCTAGCACAACAACTAAATGAAAGTTCTTTGGAGGAGAAATCATAGCTTACTAGACCTAAACGGGAACGCGGGCGTCCGCCTCATAACCTCAAGGCGACGGACAATGAGTTTGGAGTTGATGATATTACTCTGTAGGTTATGGCGATACACGTAACCGTTTTGTATCTTCTTCTTGTAGGAATCTAAATCTGGACATTACAACATGGATGAAGCGCAGGGATATGGCTGTATAGCGCGTGACTGGATGCTGCGAGTGGATCTTCATTTCCCCTCATCACTTTTCTCTTAACGCTGGCTCTATCTAGTATAGTAAGGGGCAAGCTTATTATTATTCTTAGAGTATACCCAATTGCGCAGGCAGTCGGATGCCTCACTTTGAACCAACGTTTAACCTGTAACAAGACCGTGCTCACATATGTTCTATGAACCAGCTCTTTGCCTTTACTCTATATTCTAAGACTTGCGCCTTAGAGCAAGCACTATTTTCATCATGGCATCTCAACCACCTACGAAGTCATTCGGTGACATAGTGGAACTTAGTCCTGCCCTTCACCCCTCCCAAGAAACGAGGCTTTCGGGCCGGTTCGTTACACTAGTTGGTCTAGCGCCCGAGCACATCGAGCCGTTCTACGCGAATCTCGCGGGCGACGAGCACGCGCATCTCTGGGACTACATGGCGGACGGGCCCTTCCCGGACCCGAGCGGCTTCCACGCCATGATGGGCGGCGCCATCGCCAGCCCCGACGTCATCGTGTTCGCCGTGATCCCCACCGCCCAGCCCACGACGCCGGCCGGGGAGGCCAACGTGGTGGGCTGCGTGAGCTACATGAAGGCCGACCTCAGCAACCGCACCCTGGAGGCCGGCGTGCTGTGCACGCCGAGGCTGCAGCGCACCTCGGCCGCGACCGAGGCCATGTACCTGATGGCGCGCCACGCGTTCGCGGACCTGGGGTTCCGCCGCTACGAGTGGAAGTGCGACGCGCTGAACGCCGCGAGCCGCCGGGCCGCGCTGCGGTTCGGGTTCGTGCTCGAGGGCGTGTTCCGGAAGCACTTGATCGTCAAGGGGCGCAATAGGGATACCGCCTGGTTTGCCATCGTCGACGACGACTGGCCGGCTGTCGGACGCGCGCTGGAGGAGTGGCTCGATCCGTCGAATTTCGACGAGTCTGGCTTGCAGAGAAGGAAGTTAGAAGATTTTCGCAGGAAGTGAGATGGCATGTGATCTAGGCATCGGGGGTTCGTGATGATGCTATTAAAAATAGAATTTCATGACATTACCATCGGCTCCCACAAGAGCACCACAGGCGTTCTCAGGTCTTCCCCAAATGTTTGATGTTTGCCCTTATTTCTGATTCAAGTTGATATAAAATACTACGTAGATCAAGTAAATATGCATATGTAGGTTACTTGGGTATACCTAGTTGTGTACTATGCTTTTCGGTCTGCGTAGCTGCAGGCCGCGGGACAGACCGTATTGTAGCCCCCACAGGTGGCATTATAACGGTAGGTACCTGACTCTCTATTAGTCCTGTTCTTCAAAGTCTGTGGAGTGAAGGTGATATATCAGCAAAACTTACTGTCAACTATTCGTTGACGATGTCACTACTTAGTACATAGGTAGGAGGCAGTTGATGATGTCCCGAAGAGAGAGCGTTGTCTACGTGAAGTTGGAAATTATCGTATAGGGGGAGGACTATATCGACATATCGGCTTCTAGAAAGGAAGGGACTAAATATAACATGTAACTTACAGTCTTGTAATAGTTCCATGTAGAACACTTGACAGATTGCCACTTTACCCTATCTTCCAGATTGCCAGGATTCTAACGCTATCTTTGATAATATCATCTATTCAATTCAATCCTCGGGCAGGCTGGGTGTCAAGGTTCGGGTAAAGATGGCCCCAGCCTCGAACTAAGAAAAGGTGGCAGTGTCTCCTGATGGTTGCTTGTAAGTGATACGTCAGACTAAGTGATAGGGCAACGTCAAGCTAGCACGAACTGTGCAGAAGCATCAAAACGACAGTCATTCCCTTCATAGGAGAGACTGATGTACATTTTATAAAGATCCTGTTTTAATATGTCATAATATATCGAGTTGCCAAGAGAAAGGGATGGGCTTCGATTTCAGGGGTGAGAATGATTCACGGTAAAACCAGTAGCAGAGTTAGACCTCTTACGATTTGGACAAAGGTTTTTTTCCCCGCGTAAGGAGGTGTTCAAGCTCCCCCTTCGGTTGGGCTCGAGCTCCGCTTACGATTTCAAGTGTGGGCTATCGCGGTAGCGAAGATAATAGGAGTGAGGCGTTGTTATGACCAAAACATTAGACACCTCAGCCAGCCATCCAATTGGCGGGATTGGCTCTTTCGGCACGTACGTAGTACAAGAGAAATTGGACACGACATTAGACATATCGTCTATCACATTTTGATCCCACCATCGGAAACTTAGTCGGCAACTTTGTCGTTAGCATCGCACATCTACGTCTGCCTTCACTAAAGCCAAAATATCTTTAGAAGAACCAAACAAACAAGCATGGCAGTATCAGTGGGCGACATCGCTGCTATGAGCGATACGGTGCCTACCCAATCCATAGATCAGAATCGCACTCCTGATGGCGAATTTGACCTTCGTATTCATAATCGGGATAAACTATCAAAAGAAGAGTGCGGCTATCATGCCGAGAGATTAAAGTCAGCCTTCCTCACTCAGCTAACTGACCTATATTCTTTTTATTCCCTGACGATCGATTATCTAGTGCTCAAAACCGAGCTATAGCCCAGAGCCCTGCGGCATATGCCCGACCACTCGACCTAGATCAAGTCGATGCGCGCCTACAAGAAGTATTATCCGCCGACAACAGCAATACTACCTCGTCACGAGATCGACTATCGACCGTCCGAATAACGAGGTCCGCTATTCCTGTCATTAAAAGGGACGCTAAAGCAAGAGTTTTAGAGGCGGAGATCTATAACGATCTCGTCATAGATGGCGGCCGTCCGCTATATCCGATCGGCCTTCTTAACGAGATATTTCAAAATCTCGAGGAATATGACGAGTTGCTACGACCTTGGAAGCTTAGTTGGTGTACGAATCTTCCCTGGAAATCTTCTGATAGTATAGATGAACCTAGAGAAATATTTCAGAGACAGCTAGCAAGATGGCAGGATTTCCGCAAGTGGCAAAACGACAATCGGGGTATAGAAGATGATACCACGTATCCAGCTTACGTCGAATCGGTAAAACTCCATCATAGGCGCTTCCGTGGGGAGGAGTCTTATATCTGTCTCTTAGCCAAGCTCGAAGATAATCCGTCATACCTTGAGAAGGATTGGGACCGCGATCAAAAACTCCGCGATCTGCAGCGAAATCGTTGCCGAGAAAATCGCGGCGGCAACGGGTTCCCTGGCTACGTCGAGGCGGTCAAGCGCCGCCTGGCACGGCACGGATTTACCCGACCCTTCCAACTAAAAGATGATCCCAAACGGCAAGACAAATTGACAGAATGGATTGAATACCTCAACTTCGAGTACTGGTGCTTGGACTGGTACGCTGCCTCCATCCAGCGCCTCAAACCAGCTCACGACAAGGCCTGGCGGGAGCTCGTAGATTCGAAAATAGCGAGGCCTGGCGAGACTATGGAATCTATACGAACTACTGCTTCCTCGATGCAGCGATTGCGGGAACAGAGTCAGGCTCGAGAGGCTATGCGAAGGGCAAAGTCACGCGTCAAAGAGGTCTACACGTCGACCCCGTTAGCCCCGTTGGCCCCGTTGGCCCCGAGTCGCCTCAACATTCCCATGAAAGAACGTAGCCAGAGATTACAAGCAGCCACCCGTGAGCTACTAGCGGCTGAAGCCTCGAAAGAGTCTATTATAAAGCGAGGCTCTCTTATTGAGAAATTTATCCGCGGCACGTCTGGTTTTGTGGATGCGAAAAAGGATGCTTCCCGCCATAGCATCCTCGTACAATGGGTCTTAGACCAAGTCCCTCTAGTCGAGGCCGAATTGACCCGATCCGAAGCAACGAAGGTTAAACCCGATGAGACCAAGAGGCGGGCCAAGAGACGGCTCGATTCTAATGACGATGACCTAGAAGGGCGGAGTCTAAAGCAGCAGAAGCTTGACGATGGATATGACATGTGGCTCGGTCCGCTCGGTCCACCGCTACCGTCCAAGCTTCACCTCAAGGAAACATGAAGACGGCGTAGTAGAGATAATCCAGTTTAACGGAGAGACATATGTAGTATATCCGACCATAGGATCTAGAAAACTCGGGGTCCCGTCTACTCCCCCATAGCTAAGCTAGATAGAGAGGTATATATATCAAACGAGGGTTTGCTGAGAGTTCCGTTAAATACGCGGCGCCACAAATAACACAACGCTGCAACTTCATGCTACGCTACAAATACTAGCAAGTTATACACGCACCGTATACGTTTTAATAATAACAGAACAAAGTAAGTTACATTATTATATGTATCAGCATCCTCGAGAAAATCAGGTTGCAAAATTAATCTTTTAGTTTGCAATAACGGGGGCTGCGCGAGATCAATAGGGGGTAGCTTACACTGTACATTTTTACCTTGGGTGAGTAGACGGTCGGCGATGAGGGGTTTCCGCGAGACCGCCAGTCAATTGTATTCATACTTTGCTTTTTAAATTGCCTTTTTATACCACTTAAGACCCCTAGGTCGCTATATTTATAAGGCACATGATTACACACTATTTTTAAATTTGGCTAGAAGGTCCAGTATAGCCGGAAAATCTATTCTAATCAGAAGGTCTTTGGTAGCTAGCTTGGTTCGTTGCGACTATACTAGACCTTCTAGCCAAACCTGACAATAGTGTAACCATATGTCTTATAAATATAGCAATCTCAGAATGTCTTAGAAGATACAAAAAAGCAATTATGAAAAAGCAAATTATAAAAAAAACGTGCATAGTTTTAATTGACTGGCGGGTTGGCAAAGAACCGTTAACCATGCACCATACAGCAAGAGTGGGCTACCCTCAGTCATTACATTGCGATTCAACGTCAACGCAGGATACTTATGGCATCCTCTTCGGAACCAGAAGCTGGGATAACCCTTCAAACACTGCGCGGAGAGATTACATATGAGCAAGCCGCTGGCAAGGAAACCAATGTCCTACCAGTGCTGACATATTGGCAGAAGATGAACGACTTCGGTAGCTATCTTTTCGAACACAAACAGGAGATAGAAGATATCGTATCACGCTACCTACGTCTCAAAGAGCCCGAGAAATGCTGTCTCTCGCCTCCTCCAAAATGGATTTATGGTAGCTTCAACCTTTGCTTGCCTGTTTCTATTGTCAACTGGAGGAAGCGCCCTGGTGGAAGGGTAATGATTCGCTTTCCGCTCCCGTTCAAAGTCGGCGACTCGGAATTTCCGGGCAACTCAGACGAGAAGCTTCGTTCTGAGGTGGCTACTTATGCCTGGATTGGCAAGAATTGTCCCGAAGTCCCTGTCCCATACTTGTGGGGGTTTGCATTCGCCGGTGGTTCCAGTGTGAGTCTCCTTTTCATAATTACGAAACGAATACGGGATGCAGTTTGTTAATATATGTCTTTATAATGTAGTTCGCTACGTTGGATAACGCTCCATTCCTCTCTCGAATTTTCGAAACACTTCGGCGCCGAATTTACTCTCTGCTCGGTTACGCTGTTCCCTGCCAGTACATCCGGTTGGACTTTCTTTACAGTCTCAATATAGGGCATATGGTCATAGATTACATCGAACCTTCTGACGCGGAGATGCTCTCTGCGACGTGGGAAACAAGGCGACAAGACGAACGTGTAAGAACTAATCTATTTCGTGGTCTATCACGTATCATGCTTGCCCTTGCAAAAATCCCATTACAACGTATTGGGTCTTTTACTATGGACAACCAGGGAGTCATTAGTCTCACGAATCGCCCGCTAAGGCTTCAGCTACATCAACTAGAAAACGAGGGCATCCCAACGAATATCAGTAGAGGTACTACCTATACCTCCATAGAACCTTTCTTACTCGACATTCTAGCTTGCCATGATAGTAGTTTACGTCATCAACTGAACGCCGTCCATAATGAGGCGGATTGTCGAGCACAAATGGCAATGTTGAGCACTTTCCGAACAATCCTTCCGTTCTTCGTACGCAGAGATTTGCGCTCTGAACCATTCATCCTAACCCTGACCGATGTTCATGCAAGCAATATCTTTGTCGATAAGGAGTGGAACATTCGGTATCTGATCGACCTAGAATGGGCTTGTTCACTCCCAATAGAAATGCTACATCCGCCATCGTGGCTGTCGGGTGAAGCTTTCGAGAGTCTGTCTCCGTTGTTTGACGAGTTATATCAAGAATTTTTAGACATTTTCAAGCAAGAGGAGGCCCTCCTTTTTCCAGTATCACAAAAACAACCGCGACTACAACGCTTCACAGAAACGATGAGACAAGGATGGGAAATTGGAAATTTCTTCTACTTTCTTGCACTAGAGAGTGTGACCGGACTTTATTTCATCTTCGAAAGACGCATTCAACCTCGTTTCGATTCTCCTAAAAATTGTCTTGATGATTGTCTTCTTGATGAAGCTCGTTCTGTATATTGGGGCTTAGGCAGCGAGCAATTTGTTGCCAGCAAAGTCGAGCAGAAGAAGGAATATGACGATAAACTCAGGCAGGCATTTAAGTGTGAGAATACCTGAATTGGAGGTCAGCTCGCTATCCCGGAACAAAACTGCATTGCTAACCACGACACTACATGCAAAAGTAGAACGTTGTCAAGGTGGGAACCTTGACCGTTTGCAGGTCTTATATATGAGACCGTGACACTTGCGCCCTTTCTTTAATTTCTCTACTTCATGAACCTGCGAGGAACTCGATTTCTTCAAAAAGCCGGTGTAATTTGTATGACTCGTAAGGCTTATTTTAACTCGGCATGACCCTTAAAGCGATTCGAACTCTTACCGGAGATTATTGTATAGCAGTTTCTAAGTAAGCCACGGTACGGGATGTAAGGAGGGGCACTTCTACTATCTATGCCGGCTAACCGACTTAAGAGGTACCTACGCTCTCAATCTACGGCATCATGGATCTAGCCGATGTCCCCATTAATAGTCAAATATAGCGGGTTCAATAAGCTATTGTATTAGGGACGTTCGGAATTTCCACAGATATAGACCGATATACAACACTAGATCGAAGAAATAAAAGTCGGTACATCTAGAAACTACAAGTACGTAGCGTGCGGAGGTGGACTACCGGAAAGCCGGCGAGCGGTAAGGCTGTCAAGGGTCCTACCGTCCGGTTGCGTCATAACGCAGAATCCTTCGCCGATCCATTACCGAAAGAAACAATGTCGTGTGCTGTGTGCATCAAAGCCTTGCGAGATACCCCTCGTCAGCCCTCGTGATTCTGCTTATTCTGCTCGAGCTCGGCTTTGCCATTCAATAATAAATGGGTAATTAGCACAGCATTGTGGACTGACAAGGCAGTGTTATTAATTAGTACCTTCGCAACGTATCCATCGTCAATTGAATACTGGCTGAGTGGAGATGACAAGGAGGACAAATTGTTGGAGTACTTAGGTTCTCGCATCACTATCTCCCTTGAGATAACAACTAATGAGCGGTAGCATATTAGGGTTTTTATCGCTGAATACTTTATTTAACCTTATTTCTAGCCTATCTTTATAGTAGCTAGCTACGAAGTAGATATGAAATGCTACTCTTCAATTGGGGTTCCCTTAGTCTAGATACGAGGTAAGTAGGTAGTCAAAACACTTAAGCCACCTAAAAGCGGCATGGTATATGAATAATGGATCGCTAAACCGCATTAGGCAACAACCATAGTGGCAAGCCCTAATAGCGTCAACGCATCGATGCGGCATAGACATTTGCACTAGAGTCACTACGTCACATATTTTTTCCTTTCTTTGTGCCTTCTCGCTTTGTTAAGCCTGGTGTATGCGCCTGATGTATGCCTAGAGAGACCTGGCTATCCGGATTCCCCATAGTCTGGAGATGCCCTTTAATTGGATGCTGAGCATGTTTCACAGAGGGGGCAATGTTGTGTGCAGAGTCTGCACCGTCATAAAATGACGTCAAACTTCAGTATCCCAGAGTAGAACCCAGAGGTTCAACAATGCTCTGACTGTGTCTAACGGTGCGCGCATTCATACAAACACCATGGCTGGTACGGTGCCATTTGCGCAGAACAGTAAAGAAGATAGCCTGATAGCCTGGAGTAGTACACCGTATCGGGCGGGATCACGCGGTAAAAGATCCAATCATCCTAGCAACTCCAAGGTATGTACATACGCATATGCACATGTTGGTGAGGTAGTAGGACAGCTGAGGATCCGTCAGGTCAGCCCAGACATGAAGATCCAAGGTGTTGAGATACTAAGTACACTGGTAGTCTATCTACATGGTATTTCTCCACGCTGGGATCTTTATTAAAGCCACTTACCAGCTCATTTTCTAACTGGCCCTGTTTCTTCCCGCATTATTCCCCAACACTCACCTTAACCTCACTTCAACCTCACCCAAGAGCTGGCACCACATCGGCCATTGCTAATGCTCTCAAACGGATAGGATAATATCAGGCAGATCATTGATTCCTACTTGCTGCTGTAGTCGGGTTGAACGATTGATATCAGCACTGTAGCCATGTCTACCAACAAATCAGACCCCCCAGGGGCCACCATGGGAGAGAAGCCAGTTACTAGGAAAAACTCGGATCGCTCCGACGTCTCGCGCACCGAAGTCGAGGACGCACGTCACCACCAAGACGGTGTGCTCGATGAAGGGCAACGGAAGCGCCTGGAGGCGTCAGCACAGCTAGAGAATCCCCTCGCCGGCCTCTCGCCGGAACAGCTCGCCCAGCGGGGCGAAGACTTCTGCAAGAAACATGGACTCACCGACGAGGAAGATCTTCGGGCTTTCCGCCTCGGCGCCATGATAGCCGGTAATATGAACAAATAGTACGTATTCTCCGGTTGCCCATATCTCTGAATTGGCGAGGTTTCGCCTCTCAGATGTGTTCCCATAGGCTCTAAGTCTTACACCCCTGCATACCCTACAAACCATTGTCCCGGAATGATACCAATCAATCTCATAACCGGTAAATTCTAGCTGCTGATCTTTTTCATAGTGACACTATCGATGGTCTTACCGACCGTGAGAGGGAAGTACTTGACAAGGAAATCACCCATAAATGGTCAAATCCCACTATGCTCTACGCAGTCATCACCATTTGCTCCCTGTGTGCCGCCGTCCAAGGCATGGACGAGACCGTCGTCAACGGAGCTCAGATCTTCTACAAGGAGCAATTCGGTATTGGTGACCCGAACTCACAGCGAGGTAAGCTAGTGTTTTTTCGTCGCCCGAGTTCTTCGGATGTCTAACATTGCGTTTTTCAGATTCATGGCTCCTTGGCCTTGTGAATGGTAAGCTTCACCTCTTCCTCTGACTGCTACATAAACCGCATCCGCTAACGTTTCTCAAGCTGCGCCCTACATCGGCTGCGCCCTGATTGGCTGTTGGTTGACTGAACCCTTGAACAATAGGTTCGGTCGCCGCGGTACCGTCTTCATTTCATGTGTAGTTTCAGCTGCTGCTTGTTTCTGGCAGGCGTTCACGAACACCTGGTGGCACATGTTTATTGCTCGCTTCTTCCTCGGGTTTGGTATTGGCCCCAAGTCTGCCACGACTCGTAAGTTCTTGTCCAAGCTCTATCCACAGAGACCGGGCTAACCTTCTTGAAGCTATGCTGGCTGCAGAATGCTCGCCACCCAAGCTGCGGGGCGCTCTCGTGATGCAATGGCAAATGTGGACTGCGTTTGGTATCTTAGTTGGTTACGTAGCCGATCTCGCATTTTTCGAAGTTCCAGATCGTGGCATTGACGGTTTGAACTGGCGTCTAATGATGGGTTCCGCGTTGATTCCTGCCGTAATTGTTGTCGCTCTTGTGTTTTTCACACCAGAGGTTCGTCGAAGCTACCCATACTAAGTTTGGCAGAAATTCTAACGTGTGAATAGTCACCTCGATGGTACTTAACTAAGGACAGACAGCACGATGCTTACAAGTCGATTGTTCGTCTCCGGTATGAGAAGGTTCAAGCCGCGCGCGATCTCTTCTACATGGATGCACTCCTCCAGGTTGAGAAGGAGGCAATAGTAATTGAACAAAACAAGTTTAAAGAGATCTTCACGATCCGTCGAAACCGCAATGCTGCAATCGCCTCCGAGATTGTAATGTTCATGCAACAATTTTGTGGTGTCAATGCCATCGCATACTATTCCACGCAGATTTTCATCGACAGCAAATTCAGTATCAAGGCAGCGTTAGGCGCATCTCTTGGTTTCGGTGCCGTCAACTTCCTCTTCGCCATCCCAGCTTTCTACACCATCGACACATTTGGTCGAAGGAACCTTTTATTAACCACATTCCCCGTGAGTGCCTTTTCCCATCGCTTATCTACTATGATCACTAACTTGTGAAATTCAGTTGATGTCTCTCTTCCTCTTCTACACAGGCTTCAGTTTCTATATTCCAGAAGGAACAGCTCGTGTTGCGAATGTCGCGCTTGGAATCTATCTATTTGGTATCGTCTATTCACCGGGTGAAGGCCCAGTGCCATTCACCTATAGTGCTGAGGCATATCCCTTATACATACGCCCTTTCGGCATGTCTTTGGCAACAGCCACAACTTGGTAGGTTTGATTCTAGAAACTGTTTTACTCAATCTAACACTTCAAACTTAGGTTCTTCAACGCCGTCATTTCAATCACCTGGCCGGCTCTAGTACAGGCCTGGACTAATGCGGGCGCGTTCTCCTGGTACGCGGCGTGGAACATTGTAGGATGGGTCCTCGTACTCCTGTTCCTTCCCGAGACCAAGGAGAAGACGTTAGAAGAACTGGACGCTGTTTTCGACGTCCCATTGCACAGCATCATGGCGTACGGCATCAAGCAAGCTGGCTACTTCTGGGGACATGGGATTCTGCGCCGAAATATGGAGAAACCGAAGGTCCCTACGTCCGCGAACACTATTGAGTACACTAAGGAGCAGTTCATGAAGGAGAAGCAGCACGACCCTACCGCTCGGGTTTAACCTAGCTTGCAGCGTCTCCTATGCTCATAACTTAATGTATAAATGATGGGAATGGATGTATAACAGTTACGAATTGGTTGGGATATGGCGTAAAGAGGTAATCATTCTTCGTTTTATACCTAGTCACTCGCTTGGTTTATTAGGATACCCCAAGTCCAATGTGCGACAGTAACGACAGTTTTTAGCTATATAGCTTCGTATCTCATTACATGGACATTGGCCATGACTCTTAAATAATAAACCGCCTCGATTCGAACGATTTTTTTAGTTGATCCGGTCAACTATTTCCGTTCTCACGAACCTTATCCCCAAACACTTAATCCAGTATGTTGCACTGAATGCCACTTCCCCTACGTAGCGGAACACATCTTATTAAAAAAAAAAGAAAGAAAGAAAACTGAAGGTGAAATGAGCGAAGAATGTAAATCAAACCCCCCCCGGGGGAGCAAACTTGCTCCTCAACAATTAGTCTCCCACCACTCCTCTCCTCCTTCCTGCGGCGCGGAAGTAATCCGCCCCAGCGAAACGTAAAATACCGCGCACGGCAGCCAAATCAAAACTCAGGGTGCGTACGCGCGATCCCTCTCATCATAAAACGAAACACTCTTAACCTTCTGCGGCGGCGGCGGCAGTGTCAGCTGTTGCTGTTGCTGCTGCTGGGCCCGCTTGACCTCCGACCACGTCGGCCCGCGCTCATCATGCGGGTGCGCGACGACGAGGGCGCCGGCTCCCACGCCCTCCCTGCCCCCTGCAGCACCGGTGCTAATACTACTCGCGCGCGTGGCCGCGGGGCTAGAGGGCGTCGAGCCCGCCACGGGGACGCCAGGCCCGGCAATGGCAGCGCTGCTCCGGCGGCGATCGCTGAACTGCGCCGGGGGCAGGGCCGGCCGTCTCTCGTAGCTCCTATTCCTCTCTCGCTCCCTCTCCCGCTCCCTATCTCTGTCTCTGCCCCGGTCTTTATCCCGCTCCCTTTCTCTCTCTCTCGCGCGCGCGTCGTACTCGCGCTCCCTGTTCCGCTCGCGGTCCCGATGCTGCGCAGCCCCCCACCATCGCCCGCGGTCGCGGTCACGCTCCCGTTCCCGCTCTCGCTCGCGCTCGTACTCTTGTCCGTGGTAGCTGCTCCGCCTGTCCGTGCGCGGCGGCCGCGCCGTGATGGTCGCGACGGTGCTCGCCGTGCCCGAGCTGGCCGAGTCGTCCTCGTCCCCGTCGCCCAGCTCGAAGCGCGTCTCGCGATTCCTCGACCGCAGCGCCACCGCCGTCGACGTCCCCTTCTGCGTCGGCGCTGGCGGCGTCGGGTGCGGCTGGATGACGACCTCGGAGGGGTACCGCCGGTGCTCGTGGTGCGGCTGGCGAGCGTGGTGTTGGCGATGGGGCCTGTAGCCCACGAGCGCCGTCGACGAGGGGTCTGCGCCCGCGCCGTCCCTGCTGCCCGGACTACGGGCGGCGGCGGCGGCTGTCTGGAACCCGGCTAGGGACCCGGCGGACGAAGACGACGGCAGCGGCTTGAGCGGCGAGGGGCCGCTGCCGCCCCTGCCCGCGCCGCCGCTCCGGGGCAGAGGCACGGGGGGTGGGGGGAGGTGCGGGACCTTGCCGCCCCAGCCCGAGCCGACGTGCACGGTCGCATCCGTCGGGACGTTCGCGAACGACCAGCGCCTGTTCGGCTCGGCGAACTGGAGCGTCGGCACCGAGGACCGCGGCGTCTGGGCGATCGGCACCAGGGAGCGGGACCCGGGCGACGGGGCGGGGGAGTGCGAGACGCCCAGGTCGCACAGGAGGTCCTCGACGGCGGCCGCGAGGAGCTTCCGCGACTTCGGGTCCGGCTTCACGGGGAGGAGGCTGCGGACGAACTGTCGCGGGAGCCTCTCGCCTCGGCCCGCCGTCCACCCCGACGCGAGGCCCGTGGGGGAGGGCAGTGGCGGAGGCACGCCCTGCGTAGGCGAAGACGTGGCGAGGGGGCTCATGACCATACTAGTAGCACTGCTACTAGAAATCATAGCTGCATTAGTCTGTCCGGCGTCTATCACCAGCGCTAACTCGCTGGCGATTTTATTCAGGCGCCTAGCCTCCTCGTCCGGGTGGGCGAGGGCGCAGATCGTGAAGAACTGGACGAAGCCCTCCAGCGTCAGGGCGGGGACGCTCGGGCGGGCGGAGCGCGGACGGGGCGGCGAGGGCCGGTGCACATTTGCGCCAGCGGCCGTCTGCAGGGCCGCCTGCATGAACGAGGGAGAAGGTCTCGGGTGCGAGAAGGCGGGTGACGACAATGGGCTCGCTGGCGAGGCCGAGGAGACCGAGGACGCGGAAGGAGACCTGGTTAGCGAGTCTACTTCGTGGGTAGATGGGGGCACGAGGTAGTACTCGCAGTCGAGGTCTGCGAAGAAATCGTTGATCCGATCATGGTAGTTGACTAAGCCTCCAGTTTGGCTTTCTTGCCGCCAGAGGATATGGAAGATATCTATATCGTGTAAGTGAGCAAGTCAGACGAGTAGCAAAACGTTCACGTTCTATACGGATCTTAGAGAGTAGGGAGGGAGGGGTGAAAGGGAGAAATCGGATGCTCACCTTCAAAAGGATGCGCCTCGCCCTCGATCCTAAACCGCGAATATAGCAGTCCCAGCTTCTCAGGCGTGATGACTACTCCGGCACGAGGCGGGAACTCTTCGGCCTAGATATGTACGTCACAGTTGTTAGGTCACTCATTCTCTGCTCGGGATCTCGTGGTACGATATCATTTCGAGCGATAAAAAAAGGGGGAATGGGGGGATAAGGAAACACCATCATCATACCACACATCTCGCCAAGCCCCTGAGTACCTGTCCCCATCTAGGCGTTGCAAACCCATTTCCGTCAAACAGCACTCCCCACTCGGGCACGGGCTCGCCGCTCGAGCTCGACGTGCGGCGGTACATAGCCCAGGAGGCTCTCCTTGTCGGCGTTGGTGCCTGTCCGGATACGGGGCTATGGACCAGCGGCATGTTATCGCTGAACCTGACTCCGGGTCTCGTCGTATCAGGTCTCGTGGCCGTGGGGGACGCCAGAGAGAGTGACGGCACAGAGACGGTAGATGACGGAGATGGGTTAGGCGTGGGTGTTCCTGCAGTTGTGCGGTCTGAGCTACTACCCGGCATCGTCGTTGGCGAGCACGATCCGTCATCGCTCTCTTGATCGCTGTCGTCCTCGCTGTCGCCCTGCACCGACTCGACGGTTGGTCTGGGACGCGAGAGCTTCTTCTCCTGGCTGTTGCTGCCTACATCCATGGTCGTAGGGCTAACATCGCCGTCCTCACTCGCAACCTTTCGGGAGTGCTCGTTTAAGGTGTAGGCAACTGCCCGACAAATTAGTTCACAGTTGGAAAACAATAAGTGCCGGGACGTTGGTGTTCTCTCGCTAGCACCAGCAGGCACCTACACTCCTGTCTAATAACTTGTCTAATCTCGTGCACGAGATTAGCGGAAAACTCTCTAGAGACTAAGGGCGGTCGTGGGTCGGGTGTCTGCACCGAGATAGTCGAGTCCTTCTGTTCTGGGGATACATGAGCCGGCAATGGTCTATTTTGTATGTTGTTATCCGAGTTTCTTCCCACGGATGTATTGGCCAAAGAATTTGACGGGCTCCCGGACGCAGCGGCATTCTCCATGGAATCCCCGGAACGGTTGGGCAGTGCTCCTGACGACGAATGGGCTTGGTGTTGAGGCTTCCCGTTCGTCATTTTCGCATCTTCTCTATGTCACGATGGCTGATTTGTAAAGACTCGGACTTGACAGCGACACCCGTTAAATGGCATCGGAAATTGATAAAACCGGAATTTCTTGAGTAACGACCGGCTGCTGTTCACGAACTACAGTAAGGGCAGCAACGTATCGACGGATCACCCCATGGCAGCACATTAGACCATCGACGACTTCAGGCAGCATCTTCCTTCAAGTCGCACCAAGCTTGACGTTAGTGCGAAGGCTGTAGCCCGACTTGAGCGAATGGCGGCCGTTGGTAACGTCGTTGCTACAGCTATAGTTTGTGTCCAGTAGTAGCCGGGCGATGGACATGCCTGCCCGGCTGCGGGCGACCGTCTTGCAGGAACATCATCCCTGCCTCGACAGTTCTGTGTTGTCGGAAAAGGCCGCGCATCACCCTCAACACCTTGCGGCCCAAGACCTTTGCTTATCGAGGCGACGACTACAGTACGCACGCCTCCCTGCATACATCGCCCAGCCTGTAGGCAATCTGACATCGCTTTGTAGAACAGGATCGCCCTGCATTGCAGCATACAGGACATGAGCTTTTAGGCTTCATTACTGCCCCAGGATGATATCCGTTGCCACACCTTTTTCTCGGTATGAACGCATCCGTTATCAGTAAGTTTGTTACTACATCGGTCGCCCTACTTGGAAAGTTGGGAGTAACCCCCCCCTCCATATCATAACCGTCAGCAACTTCACTAGTCCAGCATAATTTCATTTAGCATGAAAACGGCATTTTGAATTGATACGCGCACAACGGTTATATTAGGCTTCAAGCCTCTAGATACGCCTCCTCCTTGAATACATCGCTCAAGGAACCTTTTTAGCAATAATTTAGAACCTATTCCCATTGAATGGCGACTCGTGTCCTTGCATGGCGATGATACCGTGGCACTAGCTGCAGGCTAGTTCCTCCTTCTGAAGCCGACATCATGTTATTGTTATCCTTAACCTCACATCTCATCAGGGCTATCAGAATCATGGGGAACCTCCGTTCGATCGTAAACCGCGTCTGGCAAAAGTTTGCTATTACCGGTGAATACTCTTCGGTTATCCTTACCTAGGGTTAGTTATCGTACCAATAGAAGTTTCTAGAAATGCTTACGCCTTTGTACCACTTGTTCCCAGTCCCCTTTCTGGATTCTTGGCTCTTCGTGTTCGGTTTCCAGGTACTTGGCTGGATGGATCTCGAAGGTTCATTAACGAGAGCAAAAGCTCCCCCTGTCATATTTGTCTGGTTCCTTTGTCCGGAAGCTGGATGGCTGGCTGTAGATCGGCTGGGCATGCTTTGATTACCCTGGCCTAAATTCATGGACGTATTAGCTTGAGCATTTCGAGTTTGATGACTCATGCTAGCACCGAGGGGCCGGCGGGCCAAGCCATCGGAATGAGGAGGAACTCTAGGGAGTAAGGGTGCAATTGCGGTATTGCTAGCGCCAGGGGTATAGCCTTGTGAATGTGAAGCATGTCGTCCTGGATTAGAGATCATAGGAACATCATTCTGCATATTCCAGGGCCGTGTAACAGAAGATGTTCTGATAAAGTTGCCAGAGCCAGAGTTGCTTCTGCCATCATTGGTGTTCTCATCCCAGAGAGAAATCTTGACGCTATTTGCGGTCGACATAACATCTGTTGTTAAACCCTACACAACATAGTTAGCTAGCAAAGGGATATTGCTGCCCAGCTTACCTACCTCAACCACATCTGCCAAGCCACCGTAGCCCTCAAGACGATCAACTAAGCCTGAAATGGGGCCTGAGTCATCATAAGGGTTACCAATTTCATCGTCATCATCATCGTCATCATCGTCATCTTCCTCATATTCCTCATACTCCTCATCTTCGTCTTCGTCTCTAACCAGTGGATATGATGGAGATTCCCATCTATTAACTTTAACACTGTCATTCTCATAGGCCGCGAAGGGGCGGTTAGGTGGGGCAGTAGGTGCTTCATCGCCGTTAAAGCTAATTCTCCATTCAGTACAATCAACACACCACTAGAAAAAGGCAGTCAGCTACTTGCATCTTGGGTGGTCAACAATGGCAAATATACGCTTACCGGGTTCGGCTCGTTGCGCTGTCTCTTGCTGAAGCGCTCTACCACCTTAATAAGATCGCAGGGGCCATGGCATCGTAGCTCCCGTTGAGCAGCGCCATGATCTTTACAGCTTAAGCCTGCGCTTTGAGGGGTAACTTCATTGTACCGATCATTCCTCTTCTGATTGTACCACTTCTGGAGCTGATTCTTTGAATATTCAGCTGGTGCTTTCTCCTTCCCGCATACCCTGCAGGTAAAGCTATAAAAAAGAGTGAGAACAGGATATGTCTAGAGTTAAGATCATATCACTTACGTGGGCGGAAGGGCTGCACCGGTGGAAGGCTGAGGAGCCATACTTCTAAAGTGTCAAGGTTGCTCAAGAAATAAACCAGGCTGTTGACGTCAGTTAGATCGGGATAATAATTTCGCACGTTTGTAATAGAAGTAGTAGTAGTAGTAGAGAGAGAGAGAGGAGTTCTGCGACAGGCTCAAAAATGGGCATCGCACCATCACGCGGGATGATATCAGAGGATATCTTACCACGAGTGAGATTGGGAGGGGATAGTGATGCTCAATATATTGATGGATTCAAGCTAGAAATCCATCAGCAATACTCTTACCTATCTCAGATTAGTGGTAGATAAGGTTGAATGGTGTTAATGTATACGGAGAAGTGGTATGTACCTGGCCGATGTGTTCGATATGTGAATCTAGCACCGCGCAAGGTTATGCCGTCCTGGCTGTAGCTAATTGAAGATACATGTTAGTGTTACAAATGTACGCCTCACTGTTCCTTTGTTGTTGCGAGGGTATGATGTTTTGGAGTTTGGAGGACGCTGACGCTGACAGAAACAGCAATAACACCAAACTCGACGATGCTGGAAATGCACGAGCTATAAATCTGAACCTGAATAATTGGTGCGTAGGAAGGGATTGCAGCTTCAGAATAGTTGGAGTGAAAGTAGACGGATGATAATGCCAGCTACCTAGGTATCGATATGATGATGTATGCTGGGGTGACGAGGAGGACGGGGACAGAGCTAGGAACTGATAAACTGAAAATTATACTCTTACCTGTGAATTCGAATTAGGTTATCGGTTTGTGAGCTTGTATATCTAGATCTGTGGCCGAGACAAGGAGCTTTGGTGCGAGAGAAACTATGGGCTCTCAAGGCGCGGGTAGAGACGATACCATATGAAGATAGAGTAGAAAACGTAGAGGAGGTGTAGCACTCAGAACGGAAAAAGTAGATTGTAGGGGAAAGGCTTGAGAAAGGAAAGGCTAGCTCCTACGTAGGTAGGTAGAGGGAAAGTGCCTACCTACATATACTGAAGTTCGCAGTGCTGGCAAGATTAGAATCAAGGCAGGAGCACACGGATAAGTAGCCTTCAATCTTCAGCATGTAGGTACCCGTTCCTTCTAAAATAGATAACTGCATCATAGGTAGGGCAACTGCAACTTATCAATTACATAACAGCTTAATTTGGAACTTAAGGAATGTGCGAGTTGTTGTAGTTACCTACCTACATAGGTAGGTAGGTACCTAAGATAGAGACATATGAAATGTTTGTCGTCCTATCTTAAGTAATACCTAGGCACAATCAGGCTTTGCAGCTGTAGAACTGGTGTAGCTACAAAAAACATCTAATATAAAGTGTTCTCTATTCCGTGTTGTACTAAGGTTGCTTTTCAGTTTTATTATATAGGTAACTAAGATGAACTTGTCAGCCTTTCACGATTTAAACAGCTGCAGATGCTGGCCTCGTGTAATAATGTGACTTCAAAACTGACTAAAGCTTGACAATACTTTTCTGTCTCCATCAAGGAATAGCCTGTAGAGATTTCCCCCTAGCCTTGACATATACGGGTCATCAAAAGCTTTCTCTTCCTATGCTCTCTCTCTTCGGTGTCCTTGTGTGACAAACCTGCCACAAGCAGAAGAAAAAAATATCCTGCTACTAATTAAGTAATGTTGTCGATGCGTACTTGGTGGTGGTTCAGGACAGCATTAGACCCAGATGACTGAGTGCTCAGAACTCATACACTTGATTTGCCTCAAGCAACAGGTAACGATAACGTGTAGCATTAAGGAAACAATCCGAGTTTCTATGATATGTATAACTCACTTGAATCGTCTACATGCATATTAGTCACCGAGTACTACTTAGTTTCGTTCGAGTATAATTGTGGTACTGACAAAATCTAGAAGAGACCATTCTGATATACTTTAACAGAATAAATTAAACTGAAGCTGTCATATGACTTTAAACGTGTCCTGGGCTGTTAATAAGGCGACAAGACATACTAAAATGGAAGAGACATGAATAATACTAGCGCATGTAAGCGACGAGGCGGCTGGCAGCTATTTAGAGTAGCAACCTTGGCCTGTTGATTTTGTCCGGGCCGACTGTTCTCTTGCGAGGACATGTTGACTAGTCCATGCTCTTTCCCAAGTCGACTGAGCGAGTCAGTCTTGGAGTGCTTGTTGTTTGCATCACGACACTCGATTCAAGTTATCCTAAGTGCCCATTCAACGAGTCAGCAGTGCAGAGTAGTTGTGATAGAAAGGAATCACCCTCTCCTTTTCTTTGCACTCTGGTATACTTTACCATAAGTAACCAGTCTATTCTCCAATCTCGGACTCAGCCTACATAGTATAAGCGAACAGGATATATAATTGTAGACCAACAAAGGTGTTCTTCTAGAAACGAGCCTCGTTTTCTATAAGCAACTTGCTCAGACAAGGGTGGACGTCTTGCCCCCCCCGTGGGACGAGTTTGAGCTACCTAGATAGCGTAGGTGCGAGATTCATGCCGACGGGGTACGACCTAATCTAAAGTATATATGCCGCAACGGGTCGGGCAGCTACACGTATTCCATGCTAACGATGTTGTTGTCGGGCGGCAAATCAGCATAAGCTCAAGGATGCTTGTTTGAAGCCATGCGACGAATTACCCTTGGATACTGCCGTGACTACTGATGCATAGCATAATAGCTGGAAGTATGGCCTGGGCCAACTTTTTCAAGTTCATGCGCGCGCAAGACGCGATTCCCGCTTGCTGTTTCGCAATTGAAAGGGAGTCCCTGCCTTGACCACTGTGCACCACTACAATTGTTAGAGAATTAGGGAACCAATCCTTGGCTGTTCCTGAGCGGGTAGCAAAACTTTCAGGGTCCTGGGGAGAGGCTACCTCTAATGACACCTAGTGGCTACAGCACACATGTACACCAGCATCCTGATACCTGTACCTGCGTAGGTAATATCGACGAAACACATCCATTCGCCCTGCATCCAAGAGAGTAAATACTGCAAAGCTTCTCACTACTAGACCAATTATATCATTTGCGCCGAACAACATCATTCATTTAGTTGAGGTTCCAATTGTGGAGGGGTTGCAACGAGACAGACATCAGTAAGCTAGCTAATTTACTACTTGGTATGTTGTACCTAAGTACATATAGGGTTAGGTGCTATGCATATATGTATGTATGCAGTACTTAAAACTCTCTTCCCACGTGTTATAGAATTGATTGATCGAAAATGGCCATGTAAGTAAGCTCTACTTATAAAAAAGATTATGTACAGATCAACGCGCCTCCATGTGAGCCTTTATGCAAGGTCCATCCAGGTACACAGTGACACTACGCACGCCGGAAAGCCTTTAATCTCGATTTGGCAGGGAAGGATATTTCTGTTTAACCGTTTCTGGACAGAGTGGTCGCAATGCTATGTAGAGAATCATCATGCCCTAAAAGTCATTGCTCCCCTTTCTCGGAGAACCTCTAATCCCCCCCACTTCGAAGTACCTATGCGTATGTAGATAGGTAAGTATTCTGCGGTCTGACTTGATAGTCTCACCACGTCACCACTGGCGGTCAAAGATGGGCTTCCATGAAGGGCAAGCATTTCCGACGAGTTTAACGTCCACCAAAGAGCGTCCTCGTTGCTCTGTTGGTTCTGCATCTCTGCGTCTCAAGCACAAACTTGATAGCTACGCACATAAACTTGAAGGAAGCTTGCCTATTACCTAGATGTATTCTGTAGATCAAGCCAATTTGCTTAGATTTCCGGCTTTTGCTTGACTGATAGGTACATACATATCCCTCTGGTCCCACATCGAGCACAACCTACGAATCAATTAAACGTGATACGTTCACGGACCTCCCCCTTTTCTATCTTAAATGCCTGTTGTTCGATCATTGGATGCTATGATGAGATAAGGGTCCTTCTGAGGAATGCAAACACCCATATGTCTTCTAAGAGGGTAGGTATGCCTCTGCAGTGAATCGCAGGGTTTTAAGAGGTCAATTTCTGGGAAAATTCGTGCCAGCCAAATGCAGGATGGGCGCTGCGGCCACTCACTCGTGCTTTTGTCCTGGAAAAGGACGCCAGAGGTGCCAAGACATTCTCGCCACAAGTCAGCAATTGTCAGTCTGATTACGATGAAAAAGAAACGCATGTTCTGTCCATGACAGGCGTGTCTCATTCGACGCTCGAACCATGCGTTCTACCTGTTCTACCTGGGGGAGGCCGCAGATAATAGTGCTTCTTTTGCGAAGATGTGTCTTTGGTTCTGTGTCGGAATATAACCCTATCAGCTCGTTGATCCGCGATTCGTGAGCTAGCGTGTCGCGGATACGCGGTACCCCAAAATCGCTTGGGTTGACGCATCGCATTGGTAGACTTGCCACTTGCATGTGTTGGCATTGACAAAACGGGACGATCCACACCAAACCTGAACTAAACGGGCAGCGCGTGATATTTCCTTTTGTTTATTCGGCTCATCCGACTTGCGATGGTGATAGGCAGGAAGAAATCCATTTTCATGCCACTTGACGCGGTTTACTCAAATAGGATGACGAGAATAGATCCTGCAAAGTTTGAATTCTTAGTCAATAGCGTTTTTCGCCGAGTACCTTAGGTAGGCATAGGAAACAAGTGTGATAGTGTTATATGCGAATACTGACTAAAGGCCGGTTGTTGACAGATGTCAAGCCTTTACCGCCTCTCCCAAAATAGTTCTCTTGCAGAGCGAGTCGGAATCCGGATGATGAACACTGTACCTGAGTTGGATGGATGTAAACGCATAGCTTGCAATTACTGGTACATATATACAGTGTAAGTACCTTATAGTCGTATTTAGCCAGAACAAGTATTCATATTCCAGCCACTCTCCAGCCCTTCACCAGCCCTCTGTCACTCAACCTCACATAAATCCTTGAGTTACATCCAGCCAACTTTGTTGAGAAATTTTGTTGTTCTGTGTAATGAACCGGCCTTCTCATTTTCTCTGTATGTATTCTGTATACATGCTTAGGGTATACGTGTGCCAACCACTAAGGAGATAGGCTAGAATTTCTCAACTGGGGAAGTGGCTGGTATCTTGGGTTCATGAACCGTTAGGTACTCATTACTGTGCGAACTCTGGTGCATGGTTAGATATCTGTGTGCACTAGTGTGGCGGAAACGGGAAACGGCAACGAAAATTGGAGCATTCATACACGATCTGGGGCTCATCCCTCGCTGGACAAAATTAGCTGGCGATATTAGGCGACCGTTAGTACTGTACGAGTACCTACTAGTACATCAGCTTGGGTAGTCCGTGAAGAGTATGGAGTTCGAATGGATTTCGTAGCACGCTCCTGATCCACTCATATGGAACCATGCCACCGCCCACTAAAATTAATATAACTTATTAGTGTACGGCGGTACCCTGTAAGGAGATACCGGCTACTTTTGAAACGATGAAGATGTACCTGGAGACCGAGAGCAAACATGTATAGAATTGATGTACCTGTAGAAGTCCTGAGGACACTCCCATCTCAACTACCTATACGCCAATTCTAGCCTATCCAGTGCAGGAACTAAAGCTACCTACCTAGAGGTACCTATTTCCATTGGGTGTTTCCTAATGTCTGTGCAAGTAATTGCTCGCCAGCCCAAGTGATGATCCCCTTACAAAGCCAATTCTCACATCTCTCCCTCATCAGCGTCTTTCGTTTTTTTATTTTACCGCGGTGCTTTACTACATTACTGGACAGCATAGCTACCAGGTACATGTAGGTGATGCACAGCATACCCATCCATTCTGTACTCCTGTCACTCTCCCTCCTCAGACTCTCCCTTTCCCCAGTCCCTTCCGTTCCGGCTTTTGCATGCGCGCTCAATCACAGAGTTGGACCAACGACATCTTAGTCTCTCCTCGCTGGCCAAACCTCTGAGTAGAATTCCTTCATAGACCACTTTAGAGGTTATTGTAAGCACGCAGTTTGCCCCTTTCTTCTTTTTGTGCTCGTTCATTTGAAACCCGACGCTATTTGTATCCCCCCTCGACTTGTAACAAGAGCAAGGGCTTTTTTGCTCTCTTAATATCTCCTGGGTTTACAACATACACACACTTTGCCTACCTACATGCCTCTAGGTACGCGCATACTCCATATCTACCCGGCATAAGCAGCCCTGCCTGAGAGAGAGACACGCACGGCGCGCATGACCAGCGAGAACATAAATAATTTCCCATCGTTATAATTCAAGCAACCAAAGCACGCACTACGCACTACGCAGTACATCCAGATCTAGTGCAGGCATTACCAGCCTTCCGCTCCTTTTTTTCTTCCCTCCCCGGCACAATCTCTTTCTGTCCCGCTAGATTAAATTCAGTCATTCCTTTTTCGACCAGCATCTAATAGGCTAGCGAGCAAGGCCTTCATTTCCAGAAGCTCGAGGCAATCTGCCAGCTCCCCTTGGACCCGCTCCCGCTCCCCAGCACTGTGGTTCGATCACCTACATACCTACCTCCCCCAGTCCCCTTCATCATTGTTCAGCTATCAATCCCGCTCCTTGATCGCGGCCTGCTTCTACACTGGTTATTTCAATCTTTGTTTTCGGATTTGCCGTGCGTTGCTTCTCACACTTGATCTTCTGGTGTTGACTTCACTGCTCATCGGCCTGCACTGTCTCTGCAAACCCATTTCCGCGCCGAACCGAGGACTATCCCTAGCAGTTACCGACATACTGTTTCCCCTGCACCCTGGAACCGATCTGGATGAGCCGCCATAGCTCCATGGCTCTAGCATAGAGCAATTTAATCGAATTTGGAACTGTATTGGAGGAACGGGCTGCATAGATTCTGCTGAACGAAGGTCGACTCTTACATCTCGAAGCTTGTGCAGTCTGGTAACCGCGCGTTCGCACTAATTTAAAATATGACCGTCGCACACGATTTGGCCCACAGGCGGTCTTCGACTCCTCAGGGGAGCGCCCCCATGGCTCTAGGAGATCGCTTCGAGGTCTTGAAGGACATTGGTGATGGAAGCTTTGGTAGTGTTTGTTTAGCGAGGGTTCGGGCGGCGGGCGGTAATGTTGCTCGTCGCGGTACTGTGGTAGGTGTTAAACTCGGTACTTGAGCCAGCCATAACTGACCAAGATACATCAGATCGCCATCAAGACTATGAAGAAGACGTTCGAATCCTTCACGCCATGTCTAGAGTTGCGAGAGGTAGTGTTCCTCCGAACACTGCCGCCCCATAGCCATCTTGTTCCTGCATTGGACATTTTTCTCGACCCCTTCACCAAGAAACTCCACATATGTATGGAGTATATGGAGGGAAATTTGTATCAGCTCATGAAGGCCCGCGACCACAAATGTCTTGACAATGCAAGTGTTAAGAGTGTACTATTCCAAATCATGCAAGGTTTGGAGCATATTCACGCTCACCACTTCTTCCATCGCGATATCAAACCTGAAAATATTCTCGTGACAACATCAGGACATCAGGACTCGGTCAATTCTTTTAGGCGATACTCAGCACTTATGACACCACCTTCAACCCCGCCGACGTACACAGTAAAGATTGCAGATTTCGGCCTGGCACGCGAGACACATTCGAAGCTACCTTATACAACATATGTTTCAACCAGATGGTATCGTGCCCCAGAGGTCCTCCTTCGTGCTGGTGAATATTCGGCGCCGGTAGATATTTGGGCTGTGGGCGCTATGGCTGTTGAAGTGGCTACATTGAAGCCATTATTCCCAGGCGGTAATGAGGTCGACCAGGTCTGGAGAGTCTGCGAAATTATGGGTAGCCCTGGCAACTGGTATAGTAAGGCAGGCTCTCGAGTAGGTGGAGGAGATTGGAAGGAAGGAACTAGGCTTGCTAGTAAACTCGGGTTCTCGTTTCCTAAGATGGCGCCTCACTCTATGGATACGATTCTACAATCGCCACAATGGCCGGCTTCACTTAGCCAATTCGTCACCTGGTGTCTGATGTGGGATCCGAAGAACCGACCAACATCAACTCAGGCATTAGCCCACGAATATTTCGTTGACGCAGTCGATCCTTTGCGGCCAAAATCTTCAGCGTCTAAGATTCTAGGTCGAAAGCAGTCAGATATCGGGCGATCTAAGGATTCAAGCTCATCTACACCTACGTCCTCAAAACCTTCGTGGTTTAGGAAGTCATTAATTGGTCGGGCTGAGATGACAGAGGCCACGCCGGAGACTACGGTAAAGAATGTAGCAGGTCCACGACCATTCCCGGTTCAAGTATCTGCTACCCCCGAAACCCCGGCAACCAAAGCCCGCCCAAGTGCAAGTAAACGCGCTACTTGGACTAATGGTCCATCAAACGTAGCTCCTATGCCAATTTTGCCAACCATTCGGCCGATTTCACCGCTTTCCGATGCGGTCACCGCACAGGCGTCAAATCGTACACCAGGATACAACCACCCGTATGCTAATGCTAGCCAACGCTCGATTGCAACGGAGAAGACAAGTAAAAAGATCAGTCGTCAGCTATCCGTAGCTTCAAGCACAAATCACTACGCTGAAATGCATCGTCAGCAAGCAGAGCGGGCTCTCAACGGCACAGGTTTAGCCTCTCCACCCAGTGCACAGAAAGAAAGCTTCTTTTCCCACTTGAGAAAGCGTGCGAGGAGATTCTCCGGAAGGCGGCAAACTCCAGTCTCACCTTCGTTCGATGATATTGAAGCGCAGGCAGGATGTGGGCCCTGGGCAAGTAACAGATCATCGTTTATAGTTGATCAAAGCCAGACTCCGAAGGCGGACACATATGATTCACTGGGCAAGACTCTCCGAGACGTGCCGGCAGTTTCCGACGGTTTAAATACTCCAGCTCCGCCAGTTCACAGCACTCCTTCTAACACTCATTTAAAACGACACCATTCACTTCCACATCACCAGCCTCGGTCAGTGGATAATCTTATTGGAGTCGCACGTACTCCTGGCCCGATTTCTAGTAGGACTCGGAGAGCTCAAGGCACTCACGGTGTACAAGGAGATGCGTTAGATGAAGAGGAGGAATTGCTTGATGAAGTTTTGCACTCAACTCATCGAGCGATGAAACGCCTGGAAAAAGATGGGAAACACGGTCTCAGGCAATCTGCTAGCAACTTGGGCCTTTCAAATCCTTACCCAACCCCTTCTCCATCAGCGAGTGGTAATGTGGTCTTGTTTGGAGACGCGCATGAGCCAATCACTCCCAAGCCACTCGATTTGAAGAGACAGGTGGGCAGAGATGCAGAACAGAAGTGGCCCACGCCGCCATATGAAGGCAGTGAATGGGCCTCGTCGGCGGCTGCAAGTATCTGGGCGGCTGGTAATCGATTTTAAAAAAAAATTATGGTTTCTTGTGGTTATTTTGGAATTCTAATGCAATGCAATAAACCATGACGGTTTGCATCGTTTTATCTATCATTGGGTGGTGTTCGGCGGCTTTCGTTATATTTGGAGGCACTGCGGCGTACCTGGCGGGCATTATGCATTCACTCATTCATGAATTTGTCCATCCGGAGTTGATTTCAGCAAATTAACTTAATGTCGAATTTCGTCGACCCACACCCACCTCATTCGATTCTCCATGGCGATTTCAACGACACAATATCCTGGTACTCGCTGGCCTAGCATCAGCTGCAACAAATACTCCTTTCCGCATTATACTCAATAATACCCATTATAGATTTGTTTTTCGAGGTTGAAAAGCGGGCTCGGACTCGAAGGGGTGGTTTCTTTTGTCAGGATGGAGGCGAGTCGGGTTCACTGAGCCTCATCTCCCCCCTCAAGTATATGGTCACTCATGGCATGTCTGCTCAAGATAGTCTTCAAGATGTAGCTTGAGATGTACCTCGCGTCTATATCAATCTATTAAAAGATCAATATGTCCTCTGGAGAGATTTACAGAAGGGGCTTGATAATTGCTCTCAAGTCTGAAATATCTACCCATAAGAGAGAAAGCGTTAAACACTTTATATATATATTATACTTAGGTATATAACATCAATTTGACATACCTACCTGGTACGTCCGGTGCGCAAAGTGTCTTGCAATAGTCAGAAAGTGGATCTACCATGCAGTAAGGCAACTTAAAGCATGTTGAAGTTGTCTTTGACATACCAAAATTAGTAAGATTCTATGCGTACCTAAATTCATAGACTATCTACCTGAAAGTGCATGTGGAATAATTTGAAGTTTGGGTAGTATCTATCTAGTGAGATTCCATCCTTGACTATAGGTTGGTATTGGATCTATTTTAGGCGAGCTCTACAACTACTGTGCTGTTCTGCTATAGGTACTGGTAGGTAGGCGCTAACGGAGGGGTAGCAGGCCCAACTCTCAAGGTGTATCTGCGGGCTCAACTTCAGGCAACAGAATAACTAAACTGGCGGCCTGGCGCTTCTAGGCAACTGAGATCGGTAAGAAGAGGTGGGGTTGTTACGAGAATGGTACTTCGTACTTATTTCATATTCATGTTTTAAAAAGGGATGTGAGACTCGGTCTTCTTCCTCTTCTACGGTTTTTAGAATATAGGCGAAGTAGAGTCCCGTCAGCTCAAGGCTGTGCAGAGGCTGGTTGATTTATAGTGCTCCACTAATACCACCACCGAAACTCCCTGATCCATCTTGTTCGACTCTTCTCCTCATTGTTAGTCAAATCATTCTCTCACCAAGTCTCCCATTTTTTATACTGCAAAGTGAGCATAGAATATTGGACACGCTATCCAAGAAGCCGCTCCAACCTTCCCGGAACGTTGGCATAAACGAGACGGTGATTCGGTGATGAACAGGCTCTGAAGGATCCCAGCGGCCCGAGAGAGTGGTAGCACGGCATCATGAGCCTTAATCTACCTATTCGGTCATCGCCGAGCCAGAGGAATCAGGCGAGTAGGGCTTACTTCACCAATTACACTCCGCCGCCCTCTACCGAGGCGATTAATGGACCTCTGCGAGAGCCAGCTCGCGAGCTGATGCCCGCCAACGACCGGCTCATCGTTGGCGTGGACTTCGGTACCACTTTTTCAGGGTAGGTTGCATCCCCCTCGTAATAGTCTTGTATATCGAGGCGGGCGACAAGGACTACAGGCGCCGGCTTGTGCACATGCTAACCATGGGGCAGGGTCGCTGCTGTATACACGTCAACTCCCGACGATGTTGAGATCATCAAGACATGGCCTGGGGGGAATGGGATCACATCTGACAAGGTCCCTACCGAAATCTCATATACCTTCCCTTCTGGCGCCCCTCCCGAGACAAAGCCCACTGTCAAATGGGGTTTCCAATTCAAGCCCGAGGAGTCGCGGATGCGGTGCATCAAGCTGTTCCTCGACCGCTCTCAGAAGCTGCCCTTCTATGTCAGCCCTCAAGAGACGGCTACCCAGCTCAAGACGTTCAACAAGACCGTCATTGACGCCGTAAGCGATTATCTCACCGAGATATACAATCACACCATGGATACCCTCACGCGGAGATATGGCGAGTCGTTCATGGCGTCGACTAAGGTTGACTTCGTCCTCACGTGCCCCGCCGTGTGGTCCGACGCCGCCAAAAACACTACCCTGCAGGCCGCTGAGCGAGCCGGCATGGGCTCCAAATCAGATATCCAGATGATCAGCGAGCCGGAAGCAGCAGCGGTGTACACGCTCAAAGCGATTCAGCCCAATCACCTCAATGTAGGGGATAACTTTGTTGTGTGTGATGCCGGCGGAGGAACGGTTGAGTAAGTGGTCACATGTCACGATGAATACTTGAGTGTCTACTAATGAATGAATAGCCTAATCGCCTACAAAGTCATATCATTAAAACCGCTGAGGGTAGAGGAGTCGGCTGTGGGGACCGGCGGCTTGTGCGGCAGCGCATTCCTGAACTATAGGTTTGAGGAACACGTCCGCAGTCGACTCGGACACACGCGTTTCGACGAGATGAAGTTAAAGAAGGCCAAGACCTGGCAAATGGGACTCCGGTACTTCGAGGAATTCGTGAAGCGGAACTTCAACGAAGACGAGCACCAGGAAGTGAATGTCCCGTAAGTATTCTCTTCGCACAATCGACGTCGCTACGGAAGCCCCCTATATCTAACCGCTCTGCCACAGATTCCCAGGATTGCCCGACGACGAGGACGCGCGCCTGGACTCGGGGTTCCTGATCCTGACGGCGGCGGAGATCAAGGACATCTTCGAGCCGGTGGTCAAGGAGGTGTGCGACCTGGTGCAGGGCCAGGTGGACGGGCTGCGCAACAAAGGGGGCATCGTGTCGGGCATCGTGCTGGTGGGCGGCTTCGGGCAGAGCGAGTACCTCTACCGGCGGCTCAAGGGCCACTTCACGAGCGGCGCGCCGCCGCCGTACTCGGAGCGGCCGACGCACGCCATGGCGCGCGCCATCGGCGAGAACGGGTCCATCGAGGTCATGCAGCCGCTGTACGCGTGGACGGCCGTCGTGCGCGGCGCCGTGCTGCGCGGGCTCGAGGGCAACATGGTCATCAGCCGCATGGCCCGCATGCACTACGGCACGTCGTACGCCACCGTCTACGACGAGGACAAGCACAACGTCAGCGAGCGCTACTGGAGCCCGCTGTGGGAGAGGTGGATGGTGAGCGACCGCATGCAGTGGCATATCGCTAAGGTAAGAGGAAACCCCCCTTCTGAATCTCTACATATGTTTCACATTCCACTATTGTGTCTTCTATCTTATTTATTGTTGCTCTCCTATCTACCTCCTACAGTGTCACTCATCCAATTCCTCTTGCGGAGGCTCGCGGGTTTACCATGGATGAGCTACATCTAAAGCTTAGAACAAAACTAACCCAACCTCCCCACCACAGGGCGAGGCCATCTCCCCCCTCTCGCCCATCGCGTTCCACTACACGCGCAACTTCCGGCCGGGGCAGTCGCTCGTGGTGACGGACGACCTGATCGCGTGCGACGCGGACGAGCCGCCGGCGGCGTACAGCCGCGACCTCGTGCACGTGTGCACGCTGACGACGGACCTCAGCGCCGTGCCGCGCGCGCTCTTCACGCGCCTCACGACGACGCGCGGCGTCGAGTTCGACAACCTCGACTTCACCCTCGAGATGATCGTCGACAGCGCCGGGCTCGGCTTCGAGCTCAAGGTCGACGGCGTGCGCTACGGCCGCGTCGAGGCCGAGTTTCACTGAATTGTGACAGATGTCTCTCTCTGTGTGTATGCATGCATGTGTGTGCAAGGAAATTTAATCATTGGTTGGTATGGTTGGGCTTGGAGCATGGATGGATATATATGGACGGTCAGAGCGTTGGCGGCTTCCCCTCCTGCATTCGTATGACGATTGATATAATGGCATAGATAGTGATTTGCGAGCAAGCCGTTTTACGAGGGCACGTAGTTGCTATATACATTGTATGAATACATAGAAAGCCTGTCTTGGATACGTTTAAATATGTATATACATATCATTTTGAACTATCTACGAGCGAGTCGTCTGGCCTTTTAGTCTGCGATCAGTGCAGAGTTCTCAAGGAGGGAGTCTATTATAGCCCCTGATATGAATATTGTCGACCTCCATATACTACAACACTTGGTAGAAGTTAGCAATGCTTCCGAGTTCATCGAATATCGTCACACAACATATGACCCGTCCTAAAGTACCTCTCATAAGTTAAAATGTCTAATAAGTGCAATATTGAGGAAACCGGCGAAAGAAAACCGTAGATGCGATTTGGCTTCCTCCCCTGCCACACCGTAGCCATGTACCCCACCTCATCCAATGAGAAGAGATAATCAAGTATTGGTGGATTTGGTGGTCTTATTTTTTCCCTTGCTACCTAGACGAGATAGACGGATAGAATGCCCATGCCGAAAGTGCAGAAATCAATCAGGGTTGTGTGCGCGCCGCCAAGCGGGGCGTAAATACCGAGACTAGGTAGGTACTCAAGGTCCCAGGGAAAAAAAATCACTAAATAATGGCGCCCCAAGAACAAGGCAAACATGCGGCTGAGAATACCTGGAATATGAGGCGCGAACCACTTAACCTAGCACCGGCACTACCTACATATGCGTACAATATGCGTCCATACAGCACACTGATAGACAGACCTACATGGAATTCATGCATTTCGACGCAACCTCGACTAACAAGAAGTAGTCTAGCTTAGTAAAGAAGCCGTCTAGACTCACTTACTCAATAGCACATTTATTTTTTTCCCTCCCATGTCTTTGCCTATATTCTTTTTTTCCCCTTGTTCTGTTCGTTTCCCCACTCACACTATTTGTTACCGAACACTGTCTATAGGTAGTTCAACACCGACAACCGCCGGTATTTACGGTTTTCACGGTATTCCCCGAAAGGCGACGACATACCCTACATATATATGCCCCCCTTACATAACAACCACTTAATATATGTGCAATGCAGGCCTTTTATATTGTAAAAGCGAGGTCAATCCAAGCAACTATGTAAGCAAGGAGCAATGTTTGTGGAGTCGGGTGATGTAAGCTGCAGACCTAGTTTGGTAAGTGTAGCTCTGTAGGACTGGGACGCCCTTCGGTTGAAGACAATTTGACACCTGTCCGAACCAAGATCTACGCACGACGGAAACCAAGGGCCGCAGCGCAAGTCTGATTGGGTAGTGGGTTCTGTAGATTAATGTGCAGTTTGCCTCGTTTTTTTTTGTAGACGAGTACCGAGCCCAGAACCGGGGGGTGGCTGTGGTGGTATAGATAGAGGCGAAAGAATGTTGCTCCGCCTCTTTCGGTGGATGCAAGTTAGTAGTCACACATATATCACGTACATACATATACATACCATGTAGAGTACCCTGACTCTATAAAACCCCCAGAATCCCAATTTTATGCTTTAAGAAATTCATTTATAAGTTTTCGAGGGGGAAGTAACCAGAGCGTTGCTGTCATTGCCGCAGCAGCTCGGAGTTTACGCGAAGGCGGTCTGACTTATACGCAACTCACTCAGTAGTGCGGGCTTCGCCACACAGACACCCGATCACTAAACGACACAATGGCAAGAATGGACTTGTGGTGAGTAGGAGAGGAGAGGGAAGGAGAGATTTTGCATTAAACTATTCAAATTAGAGAGTGGTATCACAGACTTCTCGTCCCATTTGGTTTCCCTCCAGTATGTTCAGGAACCCTGTCTGGTATTACACACCAAAAGGGCAACAAAAAAAAAGGTCATAAAGTCGTCAACATCAGGCTACCATAAACCCCTTAACCGAGAAACGAAATCACCCGAGAGATATGTTCGTCCTAGAACCTCCGGGAGCGGCCGAACCGCCCAGCCAGTGATTTCCAATGGAACACTGCCGACCCGTCCCTTCTAGAACGAAGGAAGAGCAGCAGCAGGCTAGGCTATCCAACGCGCTCGTGACCACTTCGACTCCCGCTTACATCAATCCTGATGTAAGGGAGTGGGGCTGGGCCGGGCGTAGGTGCTAGTAGGGTGCCGCTCTCATACATACAAAAGAGCCTAGGTTTCCCATCCCCGGATCGAGGCAACCAGCCTCCTCCTGCATGCACGCTGTTGTGTCCGCGCACCCATCAGGCGACTGGATTGAGGCTGAGGTTGCCTCGTAGATCCACGGGGTATCATTGGGTATAGTTAACCCCATCGAATATGCATCCCTGTTGCCAACCGAAACATTATGTGCTCCCTCTTCCCCCCTTGGGGACCCAACCCTCCCGACATCATTACTCAATACACTTTAAACGAAAATTGACAAAGCTGCGTGTGCTGGGAATTGCCAAAAGAAGATGAAAGAAAGCGAAGAGAAACCGAGAGTGGCTCGGCACTGGATTAGTCGACACTGATCGGTCCCCTCCCCCCATAAGGTATGAGCTGAAAACGTAATGTGTCGTTCAACGCGTCATTTACTGACTTCTCCCCTGTTATCCAGTCCATATTCACGTGTACACATTGGACACGGAATGCCAACCCAAGCATCAGTAGGGTGTGGCTTCTGTGTATCAAGCCCTATTCCTCCTAGACCTGTGCTGGTGCCTTCGATAATCTCTCTCTTCGTCGTGGGGGTTTATATACTCGTACGCTTGACGCCTATTCCTCGTCTCTTGGTCTGGGGTAATGGCGTTGTGGGAAACTACATAGTTTCCCTGTGGGACTTCAGTATATCGCCGCACGGCAAGATACGTATTTTCCGATATCAATCCGGAGTCTCGGAGATGTGTGTTAAAATAATGGTCAGGGCGTATGTTATGGGCGGACAGCCCCTCAATTAGGATATGTTCGCGGATATGCCACATACGATTATTGAAATTTTGGCGACGACCTGCGGTGTGCTTCGAATCGAAGAGGAAGTCGTCGCAAAACCAACAGACGACTTTCTTTGGCAATACCCCTTGGAGGTGGTCGGTGATAATGTGATCAATCCAGTTCTCGACGTCGTCTAGCGCAAAATTTTGTTCACAATGGCCATATCCTACAAACTCGCAAGGCAACCCTCCAGGCACAGTATAGTAACTATGACCTGTGTCTGGCGCGCTCACCGTCGACATGGAGGCGCCAGAGTTACGAGAGAAAATGGAACTTGCATAGGAGTCCGTGGAAGAAAAGCTGTAGTGTCTATCCATGATGTTTACGTGGCAAAGAGACTACCACAGGTATTGGCGGTAGGTATATTAATGCGCCAAATATGCTGGCACCACCTTACAACTTGCTGATCGTCAACAGCGGCTAAGTTGACGCGAGCGAATTTCGAAAGATAGGGTATGGAGTGCTGAGTGCTGACACCTAAGGTGACTAGTAGTACAGGGTGGGGGCCGAAATGAGGTGAACTAGACCCGGCCAACAACGCTGGTATTGTCGCAGTCTAGAAACATGAAAATGAAGGGGCCGGCTCTTGACCAAGAAAGCGGCAATTGGCAACGTCGTCGCAATTCGCAGAGCCCCAATAAACATATCAGTCGGAAAGAAGAGGGGGAGGGGATAGCGAGCGGGTAAAGCAACGTGGTTACACAGCTCTTAGCTGTAAGCCTTTGACTGAATGGCCTTTGGTTCGTGGACGATGTCAATCAATCCCGTTCAACCAAGTCAAATTGGAAATTGCCAAAGAACTAGGAGAATTGTCGGGACCCTCTCCAGTTGGGAATTTGGTCCCTTTTTGTCAAATGACAAGACAAATCGAAGGCGTTCACGTTCGCAAGGATGCTAGACGAGGAGTGAGGGGGTAAAGATTACCCAATCTTCTTATTCCAGTGCAGGCGTGCAGGGATCTCATCGCAAGGGAGGGAGTTCGGGGCCAGCGGGTACGGGTACCCAAACTTCCTGGGACATACATTGCCGAATCTTCCTTGCCTATCCAGAGATCATGTCATCCATCACACCAGGTCTAGACGTGTATCGATGGCCACCAAGCTGCATACATCCAGGAGCTTCAAGTGCGTGTCGATAGGCTGGAATTTTATGTGAGATTCACCTCTATGTCTCAACTTGGGGTTGCAAGACCAACATGACCTCGGATTCTTGACACTACTGTAAGGGTTCATACACGACACGCAATCATGCATCCACACTATTAAATGGGCTTGGCGTTGTGTGGAGGTCCCGCTAGCCCATGGCTTTCCTCTACGGCTTTTTGAAGCTCACAATCTACCATAGGCTTCCCTGTGCGGTGTCGGACTGAACGAGTAGCCTCCCCGAAGACCAATCATTCCAAATTCAATGCTAGTGGAGCGATACATTAAGCGAAAGGAAGAGCCTCAGATCGAGAGAGAAGAATATAATGCCGTCTGATTATAGGAGGAACCGCTGCCGCTAGGTTTAAACAAGTGCAGCGTCAGCCAACCCGCTGAGATGGAGCACATCCCGCATTTCCGCCCACCTGCACATCGAGAGAGAGCTGGCAAAAGCAAATATAAGCTCCGGTTGAAACTGCAGTCTTTCACGATCAGATGGGCCTTATCGTACGCGCTATAGCCTGTACTATTCTGACTGCATCGTGCCTTTGGGCACCTCTGAGGAGCTTGTCCAGATCAGCCAGCCAAGCGTTCGAGTTCCACAGCCGATACTGTTTCCCGTTCGGGATCTGTGACGTTAGAACAATAAGCCTGCGAGTAAGAGTGACGGTTCGAAAGAAGTCACAGGTTGTTTCCACGATACAGATTAGGGCGTTACTCTCGAGTCTGTCTTCTATCACCTTGATTGCGCGGTGCTTGCGTCGGGAAGATTGTAACAAGGGGAGCCCTTACAGTGTAGGCTACATATTCTAATGATATCTGTCTAGTCGCAACTTGATACCCGTGTCGATAGTCACGATGTAGATCGCCCATTATCCTAGCTTGCCCTGCATGGTGACAACTCGGAACTCGAGCTCGCTTTATCACTCCCGATAATAGCCGGCGATTGCTTAGTTGTACGCGAAGATGCATACGGCGGTAATGAAATCGCCGTCACAAATTGTCCATCAACAAGGTGTTGATTGATGCAGTCTAAGCTGCTCGACAAACCGGAGAGGGGTGTTCATGTTCACTAGTGGCAACTGTCGTCGCATCCTTCAGATCAACATAACCATCTACAATTCATTGGCCCATGCAGCACGGAACCGCATGATGCTACAGAGAGTCTAGGATCCGTGTGGAGAGGGTGCGTGGCGCTCGTAGAGGGGCGTAATCGGCGATGGCTCAGAGTGCAGAGCCTCAATTCTCCAACAGTTTCGATTGCCCACTTCCCATCCTTGGAACTCACGGTCAGCGTTGTTTTACATGTTTGGAGATTGTATGGCTCCCAACCCCCCAACAATGGCCAACGGGTCCTGGGGTTTATCGGCCGCGATTGGATACACCATAGATGGTTATCTGACTGTTCCGATTTCGCGATCCTGGGGTTGAATCGTTTAATACGATACTGTTTTTGGTCCCGACATAGAAGGGATAAGGTGATACTCGCTTCATTCGGGGTTGCAAAGGACTGTTGCTTTAGCAATCACATTTCGATACTGGAGATGTTTACCATTCTCATCCCCAGTTTTAATGATCCCCGGAAATGTGACGCAGCGTATTTCTCGAGATGTTAGACTGTCTTCGTCCTCCTCGCCAATATGATCCATGGTGTCAGCTTCAAATAATACCCTGTGATAGGGCATTATTTTTGGCATTGTCACCTTGAACAACGCTTTCTGCGCAGCTAATAGCCGAGCTAAGCTAATGGATTTGTTCACTAGCACCCGCAGAGCTTGATCTCGCACATCCGTTGCTTTTGCATCTGTTATGCTATTTAGAATGCGGTTAACCCTTGCCATGACATTCTGTATTACAGCATCAGTCTCTTGCTGCATCTTGGGGATGCACTCTTTCCGGAGCAGAGATAAAGTCATTGCCCGCCATTCGTTCACAACTTCAGTTGAACCTGTAGCCAAAGTTAGAAACTTGCTAAATATGTCAAGCTGATACATACTAAGATGAACCAAATGCTGTTCTATGTGGCCTAGTTGAGTCGCTTGTTCTTCAGGGAGGCCAATAAAGTATGCATCGAATATCATCTCCACCAAGATGCTCGACACGACAGATTGTAAAAACACTGCTTTGGTCTCACCGAAGGCAAGCTCTTCGTACATAGGAACTAGTTTGCTAAGGTCGTCTATGATAGCCTGATCTGCTCTACTCAAGTCTAGAGCAAGTTAGCATGGTTTCCATGATACGCGCAGAAGAACGAGCACCATACCGAAAGATGACTTTCTAAAGTGCGAAACAACCCAGTTTTGGAGGCCATTTCGAAGCGTTGCAACAGTCTCCCCAAACTCCTCGTCGCTCGTCTGGTCGCTTTTCTTTGTATTCGTACTTACCCACTGCTTAAGTCCAGTGATGTGAGATCGCAACGAACGAATCTCGCTATCCCGTTCACTTAATTCTGCTTGCAGAAGTTCCCATTCCTCACGAAGCTCCGTCTTTTCGGCCTCTCTTACATCGACTTCAGTGCGGAGTACCCGAAGCTCGGCATCAACACGGAGGAATTGCTGGTTCAAGTTCGAATAGCGTGTTTGCCAGTAGCTTGCGGTCTCACTTTCGTTCTGTGACAAACGATCAAGCGCGCGGGTGAACTCGGCCTCATTGGCGGCAAGCTCGCGTTTCAGCTCGACAATTTTGTCTTGCAAAGTCTTCTCCCGCTCCTTTGCTGCCAGTGCCACAGCGCCATCCTTGTTACTGGAGTTGGCTTGATCGTGCGGAGTGTCGTTCTCGACAGGTGGCGACGTCGAGGCCGAGGCAGGGCGGATGAGCTGGGCGCGGGGAGGAGCTGCGATTACATTAACACCCCGAGATGAAGCTGAGGAGCGAATGGGATGGCCGGTGCTTTTCCGCTTGTCCGCTGTATTCATCGTGTCGAGGTGCCGGGGTTGCTGAGGTCGCTGTGAACAGATGGCAGCAAGATTGAGGTGTACGGTGAGGACTGCTGCATACTTCCTGCGACGTGGGTTTGATATGTACTACCCAGGGTTGTGGAATATGCGGTCTAGCTGGTCAACCTGCCGGTGCCTAATTTGAAAATGTAGAGACGAAATGGTAGGTAAAGGGCACGGTCAGAGAACGGTCAGAGAGGCAGGCAGAGAGGGCTGTGAGGGCTGATGTCAGAGCCATCCACTGTAGCCAGTTACAACTGCAGGGGTTCGACCAATTAGAGACAACTAGAACCCCAGTAGCCCAGGTACCTACAGAAGGCTTGGAATTACCTAACCTAGCACTGCCTACCTAAACCACCTACCTACAAGGGGTCACGGAAAGTTGTAGGTAACCTAATGTACCGTGACATACAGAGAGAATAGGTAAGGTGCAATAATAACAACAACACCCCCCACGACGATGCATCTCCGGTCTGGTAGGCAGATATGCTTATAATGTAGACGGCGTCGTTGCTTCTGACTTCATTCGTTGTCAGGTTTAGACCATATCGATCTCTGCCTCGACTTCATACGCCTCATCCCCATTTTCTTGCTTCTTCGCGCCCATTTTGCAGATTGCAATCTTCTCTACAGGTATATCCTCCATCCATAGGTAATTGTCATATCTGTCTAGGATCTGGCGGGCGTCGATCGTGAGCCTTTCGCGGTTCTTGCCTCTTCTCTCCCGGGTGGCATTTCTTCCTTTAACATATATCGTATTCAGAATTGTAGCGTGTGGAAGTAACGGTCGAGTATCCTCTATCATGAGCCCGGCTTCTTGAAACGGGGATCGCAGCTTCTCACAGAACTGGGCCAAGGCACCATCCATGTCAAGTGGCGGAGCATACAACACCGAGGCCCTCGCTGGCGACTGCATTGCATGCAGGCCTTTGAGAGTCACCGACAGTGGTGGTGGAAGAGGGCCAGGCGGCCCCTCTATATTTGTCCCTTGTTTGTATGGGGCTGCCGCGGCACTATCCGCAAGTATTTGTCGTGGTATTATGCTTTTAAGTAGTGCCACAGCCTTCTCGAGGCCCTCATTCCCGGGGAAGCTCATTATGCCCAGGGTTAGGTGCAGAGTCCCGACCGGCCGGACTGCAGCGTTCAGGGTTAGCAATAGCCATCTTTGGGGGGCCTATACATGGCGGTTTCGAAAGGATATAAAACTCTTTATGGTTATTGCTCGAGCAAGAGTCCTTTTCTCCCGAAACTGGCCAAGATCGAGCAAGATAATAGCGACTTGGGGATCTACTTGCTGGCTTCATCTGGAACACCGAAACTCTCCGGGCTAGTAACATCTGCTCGGAAAGAAGAGAGGCTGGTGTAAAGCTGTTGACGGGACTTGGCAGTAATCAATGGTATACACAAAAAATGTGTAGGCGACGGCCGTGGTGGCATACTCGACAGCTTATTAATACTGCGCTGCAGTTTGGTAAGTTTCCGCCCAGGTAATAATCTTTCAACGGCGTTGCAGGCTTCAGAACAAGGTTTGCGACGACGTGGCAGCTACCCAGGTGTTTGGTATCCCGTGCTAATTAAGGGATGGTACTTTGTACGGGTCGAATTCAGGTATTCAAACAAAATACATGTCAGGCTTTGCTTTGGATTTAAATGGGGTGCCGATGTTGTACAAGGAAACCGAACAGGGATCCAGCTACCAAAACAGGGAAAGGAAACTCCTCATGCAGCAGGGTTAAGGGATTTAGGGTTTAGTAGGCAACTGGCAATACTCAACTTACGCAAAACTCAATCTACACATCTTCGTTTTCGTGTTCAAGCAAACTCTGCCCTCTTCCAGCACCTGTGCTTTCTGCGCTGTCATCAAGCTCTATACAGGTCGCTAGCGATACAAGAAAGGTGGCAGGTGAGAGTCGAAACAAGCATGTCCCAACCAAGGCAGCTTCATGTAGGTATTGTCACAGAGCGGGAATAAACCTCAAGGTGAGTGTTGAGAGGCCCTCCTTATAGATGAAAGAGTCGTGATAGCGGATGAGGGTATTCCGCGAGAAATAGACATCAATCCACGTTGCATTAAAGAGTGCAATTCACCGTCGCCCAGCCCTAACAACATCTGATTCGCCCTTTTCGCGACTGAACAACCCCCAGATAATGTTGCAACAACCCCCACATACCGACCGAAGTCGAGTGCTTGCGATACTGCCACGTCGTCTTTACAAGACGCTGTCGAAACTGAACATCCTCTATCTGATAAATGTGGCGCCAAAGGGACGCCGGTGTCAGGGACATTCAGAGGCCGGTAGAATGACCAGTTGTCAACCCGCCGCTCAGCCTCTCGAACACCCTTATTTCTTGTGAATCTAGAGCGAGCCCTGTAACTTAAGAAGTTTAAGAATGCGGCTAGATATGGACGTCGCATAGCAATCCGTAAAACTCGCAGCGACTCGGTCCTCGTCTTTCCACTCGATGTATTAGGTAGAGTCAAAGAAATTCTTCAATGTCTTCTCTGCATCGGCATACTCGATTTTCACAGTGGCAAGAGTCGTCTTGATACGCGACAGGCATAGTTCCTCATCAGGCTCAGGGGTGCCATCAACGTTCTCTTTTTTGCCGTAACGCTGTATCTTCTCACAGCTATCCTTAACTTTGGTCAACCCAACTGTGGCCGAAGAACCCTTCAAGAAATGTCCTAGGCGGTACAGTTCATCCAAGTCTCTTGATTTCCTGTACAGACCCAGGGGGTTAGCGTGGTATAACAGGGATACATTATTGGGTGAATTTGTGCAAAATTTTAAGGAAATGAAGGAAACAGACGAGTGAGCCAATTTTGTCGGTATAGTTGAAACATAAGCTTACAGGGCTGAATCCATCTTTTCGAATGTTTCTTCGGCCTGCTCAAAGAAGCCCCAGACAATAGATTTGCTAAATTCTCGGTCCTCCTCGCTATCATCCATTTCTAGAATCTGACTGAAGGTGAGGATGTCAACCGAGTCGCCCAAATCGGGCATGTTAGCGTCGCTGAGCTTTCAGCATGTTAGTTGCGACTGAGGATGTGCGGATATTCACACAAATTGTCCGGGATATCACATACCTGGTCGCTGGCCATATTTGCGCAGGTCGAAGAAGAGTAAGAACAAGCGCTGGTAAAATAGATTAGATTAGGAAGTGGACAAAAAGGTGGATTGCACTAGGTAAATTGCCTGTGAACCTGAGGCGCGGGTGGACAGAAAGAGAGTGGGGGATGTAGACCTCACTTACTGGCTTGTAGGCAAAAGACAGCCGGGAGTAGCAAGGAAGAAGCTGGGGAGACTGTTAGGGGGGTTTTGACGAAGAGGTGTGTTGTGTGGATGGTTTAAAGATGCTGACTAGACTACAATAACCAGTCAGGTCTGCTGTAAATAACGAAGATCAAAAGCACCTGGTGATGTAGTGAAGTGGGGTTTGCTGAAGGGACTGCCTACATCTAATTCGGGACGTGTTTGGTATGGAGGTACCCTGTTGTTATTATTAGGTTGTAGCGAAGGGCGGGAAGATGAGGAGGAGGGAGAGAAGACAATAGATGAGGAGGTAGCAGTGGTGGTGGAATTCTTAGAGTCGGTACCTATGTCGATGGTCCAGGCATGCTATGCTGATGGGGGGCGGTTGTGGATGAGTAGTGCACACAGTGTCTCTGGCGAGCACTCTAAGTCCTAGGTTCGCTTGCCGGTGCGAACGCCCGAGAGAACAATCCCGTACCTCAATGGTTAGTACCTTACGAATGGAGGCAAGTGGTGGAGTTGTTGTGGTGATGGGAGGGGTGACGAAGGATGGCCAACACGACTAGACAGCAATGGACAATGTTCTCGAGTAACTGCCCAGCAACAGGTCTAAGGGAGTTGCTGTCGCGTGAAAGGCTTGCTCTACTATTTATTTTTAGACAAAGAACAAAAAAAAACTCAGGGTCCTAAGACAGCATTACATGCCACCTGCCTCCCACGTTGGCATTGTATCATGTAGGTATGCTTAGACTACCTACCGAGGATGAAGAGCGAAGGAGTGGTTTAGCTCGGGAGCGGTACCGTATTATCATGTATCTATGTACCTACTTACTATTTGTGTGCTCTAAGCGGCACAACTACGTCACAGGTCCCTAAAGAGTTGGGGCTCTTTTGGTAAACTACTTAAACTTTCTGGTACATACCTGTATATGTACTCTAATAGCACCTACTATTCCTAAAGTTATAGGTACATGCGGGCAGTAGCATATTGGGTAGCACAGCAAGTATGTGGTTTAGCGTGTTCCCTTACTATTTCCAGTTTGAACCTTATTGACAATAAATCCTTTTTCGCCGAAACTATCGATCGGTAGATATCTGGCTGGGATCCCGACATCATGGTCTTTGTCGCAAAAGCTCTTACGGCATTAGTCTTTTGAAAAGCAACCACACAACTACCGGCCGAGATCAACAAATATTACTAAATCTAGAAAGTATGGAGGTAGGAAAGTACCTAGGTAGATTGCACTAGCTGTAGGTACCACCACCCCTCATTCTGTTGTTGGATCTCTCTGCCTCTTACATGACCTTTCCTTTCTGTCCGTCACAGTCGCATAGCATGCGGTGGGTTGGCGGGGTATCGGATGCAATGTGCAATGGGTACCTACCCCTCCGTTCCCAACCTATACACAGTAAATAGGTGGTAGATGATATCTTGCCAGTCTTAACATTAGGTAGACTATAAACTACCTAACCTACCAACCTATTCACGGCGCAGAAGTGATAACCCTTTTTATGAAGTTTCAATCAACTTACCATATCGCTCGCTAACAAGTTCACAACACCACTCTTTGAGGAGTTGTTCTGTAATATGATGGCACCTAGTCGATGATTCCCGTAGATGCCCTCACTCTAAAACCTCGCCTCTATTTAATCCACCAGCTTTCTCTACTTTATTGCTAGCTTATTAATGGCATGGGTTTTTTTCTTTTTTGATTTGCTTATCTCCTGCTCACACGAGCAATACAATAAAACACTCACTTTATTGTCCCTACGACAGACGTCACAAGAAGGATGATCACTAGATAGACGACACATATTTATACCATGCCCTAAATTCAGATGAAAAATCGGTTCTAACAAGCAGCTAAGTATCTCTAGTTTACTCAAAGAAAATTTGAACTAGATAATTTGGTACTAACTAGAAGTGTCAAGCACACAAGCAGCCTGCGGACTTATTAATATGCTACTACCTTGCAAACTCCGAAACCAAACAACCAAGTCTGGCTCGACTAGGTAATATAGGAAAAGTACCTGCTATATAAAAATCACAGCCTGGTGATTAATTTACACAAAAACCACATTAAACACTTAGCAATTTTCTTTCATGAGGATCGAACGCAGCCATTGGGACTTTCTACTAGTGTAATTGAGTCAGTCTATGTAGCTATCTAGCAGCTGATACTTATTACCGGCCAATCATTGCAAAAAGGATGGGGATAGCACAATGATACCTAAGCTACCTTCCTAGTAGTTTGCAAGCTGATCTGCAGCCCATGCACCGAATGCAGGGTCTCCTTACCCATGAAAGGCACTGCCTTTACAATTTTATCTAGATAGGATCTACAGGTAACATCCTACAGATATATATTTAAGTAGGTAATTTTATGTGTCACTTACCGATAACGCCATGTGCACCCCACTCCAAACAATTTGACTAGAATTAGATATTGGTTAACAAACCTCTAGCAGTGGATTAGAGTACCTAACAGAAGCTCAAGTCACAAGTGAGATAATGGCAGGTACATACCTACATATTATTTTAACTTTTATGTGGGGGGGATTGTGCTTGTGCAAGCGATACGTACGTCATTGTTAGTGGGATGTTATTCTCTGCTGTCTATGAACACATGTTTGGAGGGGGGGTTATATGCCTCCGAATCCCATCCGATTGAAGGATGATTTGATCTGCAGCAATGCTTCGTAGCAGCTGATCAATGCTACATGCTACCTGCTACAGAGGGATGGTAAAGCTATGCATACTACCTAATAGGTATATACTTACATACGTCGTTAAATACAGAGTATTAGGTAGCTAAAACACATGCTAATTACCTACCCACACCCCCACATTTACTATTAAGTACCTATCGTTAAGAATAAGTAGCCCGGCTATCGGCATGTCAGCTGTGATCTAGGCAGAGCGTAAGTATGAAAAAAGGTACAATACTAGAGATGCGCACTATCCACTGTACAGTATATAACTTGTATCTACATCTGTCCTGCCTATACTGTAAGTTTAGTGCTGCTTACACGGCGCTGTTTACATCCCTGTATCGGTTGTATAAGCTGCAGCCGGACCTACCCCTGCTGCTTGGTTCTAGAAACTCGCTATACATTAGAGCTTCGCTAAAAAGCATACCATTGTGGGATCTGCCACCACAAAGCTCCGGCTTGCAGCAAGGTCATCTTACGATCCGATAGTTCGGTCAGGAAAACCCGAGCGCCATCGTCTGACATGGTAGGGAGGGAGAGCGAGAAGGGCCGCGTCGCGGCCACGAGGAACCTGCTGCACCTGCGGACAGCTCTGCATAATCAAGATGTAAACCCTGTTTGGCGCTGCATCATGGGCCAGCGACACCCATCGTCGCCGTACAGAATACCACCACTAGGGAGTGCAGGTGCTTATGTGCCACCCTCCCGAACAACTTGTTCGACTGCATGGCCCCGCAAAATGTCCGCAGAACAGTGGCCTCGAGCTTTCGGTAAGTCGACCTGATAGGCGGGCGCTCACGAGGTACACGAACAGTCTCACGTTTGGCGCCTCCTGTCAGCAGCAGCGGCAGCAAGGGACTACTGTACGCCGTACTCAATTTAATGAGTAATAAACGTGGACATTACGGCCGAGGCGTCGTAATTAACACTTCCGCCCTGGTCTAGCGCCTCCTACGCAGTACATACATAGTAGACAAACAACACCCTAGAATCAAGAGCTATAAATATAACAGGCAAAAAGCCTTACTCTGTATAATCAACCGGGAGCCGATCTGTATATATCTACGGCTGGTCACACGGCCGTCGCATGGTCCTGCGCATAGGCGTCGTAGCCGTTGTGTGGCGACATGTATGTATAATCCCAAACGCCAAGCCGTCCCACTATATGCTGTACTACTCGTAGTATCACGAATTTTACATACCCTTCCGAGTATTACAAAAGCACTTTGGAGGCCACGCTGAGGAGCCACGCAGCATCTTGCCAGCCAGTGCCCTCTTCTTCCCTCGGCGGTGGGACCCGTGACTCGGGGAGCGTTGAGAAACCTTCAAAGTCGACGGTGCTTGCACTGCGCGGATGACTCTCCGTCTCACCATCTGTGATATCACCGTCGGCAGTATCCGAGTCCTCGTCGTTTTCCTCGACAGCAAAGAGGGACCACATCCAGGCCCCTACGCCGCCACTTCGTCGCATGACCAGTCTCCGAACAGTCGCTTCGTCTGCCTGGCCCGTATCTGTCTCAATTGCCTCTAACCTCTCGTCTAGACCCACGAAATCCGGTCCTGGTATATGATCTTCGATAAATTCCTGGCTAAAATAACCGTCTGGCGCAACACGCTCAAGCGGTGTTCTCATTCGACTCCTACTCCCAACTCTACTCTGTGATCGACTACCATAACGACTCCCAGGTGAAACAAGGTCCTCGTCGAAACCAACCGCGCTGCTTCGCCGGCTATTTCGCAAGCTGGCGAGCTGCTTCTCCCGAGCGAGCTCCCGTTCATATGCTTCTTCGTCCGCGTCCCGCATGCCCGTGAGACTAGTCGAGCTAGCTTTCGATACGAGCCATGCCTGGCCTTTAGATTCGCGGGTTTCTGAGCTGATCAAGGCGCCGGTCCGCAACATCCAATCGCTGTCGCCTTGTTGATCTTCGTCATGGCGATGTCGCGGGAGAGCTGAGAGACCGTTTATGGCATGGCGGCTGCCCTTACGTACGTGAAGGTGGGTTGCAGACTTGCTTTTGGCCAAGGCGGTTGCCGCATCGGAAATTGATGCTCGCCTGCGAGGCGAATTGGATCGCGTTTGTGAGGGCGATTGAAGAAGCCGAGGAGTTGTTGGAGCGGATTTGCCCTGGAGGTAGGACGGGTTATGGTGGATTGGAGGGTTGCTGAACTCGGGAAGATGTTCGGCGTCGGTCAGAGGCATCCGGTTGGTTAAGGGGGCGAGAGAGAGATAATTCAGGTTCGTATTCGACCGATTCTTCTTGCGCACGTGGCTAGCATGCTGTTTGTAGGCAACGTCCATGTTGGCGGGACCCGGTTCGATATTTTAGAATGGCTAATGATGCACAATATGCTGTAGAATTGACATAGGAGGGAGGCCGTAAACAGGGAGGGTCGTGAACGGGATCAGAGGTCGGATGGTATGCTAAGCTATAAAGAAAACCTGGGGCGGGCGGACCGCGATTTTGATGGGGAAATGGAGTGCAGATCCTATAAACAGGGATTAGCAGACGTTGAAGCCTGGGTTGTTGGGAATCAGCTTCGTCCACTAAGAGCTCGAGCTCAAGCGTGCTTAACCAAGGTACTTCATACAGTACATTCCCTAAGACCGAGGTTCCGCTAGGCTCTTTCTTGGTATAAATACACGGGAATTCCAGCTCTACGCAAACCTCCCTAGGTATAATCGCAAGACGCTGGCTTCCTTGCGATTGGCAGACTACCCGATTCTACTAGGTAATACTAGACATCGGTAGTGGAGTAAGTACATATCTGTAGATACGTCACAAAACCACAGAGCACAGACATATTTCCGACGTACAGTGTGCTCTTATCTAAAAAGTCTTATGGCACTGTCTTGTAACTACCACCCAATCTCAAGCAACCTTGGCCCTAGACGTACCTAGGGTAGCTAAATGGTTTGCCCAACCGAGATAGGTACATCGTACCGTATTTCATAGGCAAGTATTCTGTGCCATAGAAAAACACCATCAGAGTATTCGAGATGCGTTAAACGTCAGCATATGAACAACGAATCCGAGTAACATTTAACCGCAAAAAATGCGAAACCTGCGGAATATCCGATACAATGCCTGGAATACCGGCACAAATTTCCAGGGCACTGCCATTACGTCAACTTGCTGGGACCCAGCGAAAGACGAACTTTTATGCACCCTAGGCCCAGACGCTGTAGACGGGCGAATCCGACTTGTGAGGATTTTGGAGCATGTGAGAGCCTCCTCAGTAGATGTGTGAGTAGACGCTTTTCTTTCGCAACGCTTTTTTGGAAAAAGAGAAAAAAAGCAAACCCCAATTTAATATGCATCCCTATACCACAAGTGTGGAAGCTTACGAACTCACAGCGAGTGCCAAGAAATCGCCTCTTGGGATGCTCCGAGTCCAAACCCGGACCTTGCCGTCGATAGGGTAGTCAGTCTGCATCATTTCGCCGACAGTTTGACAACATGTCTCGTCTTAGAAGGGGGCGATATCGTCGTCGTCCAGGAGTCGGAGACCTCGTCTCCGTCAGATGGCGTGCATATCGAGATCGTGGGCTCCATTGACGAGGGTATCACTGGCGCGAGCTGGTCGCCTGATGAGGAGCTTCTGGCTGTCACCACTAAGGTCAAAACTGTGGTTTTCATGAGCCGCACATTCGATAGCATTACAGATATGGTCATGACAGCCGAAGACCTAAAAGCCTCGAAGCATGTATCTGTAGGTTGGGGTAAGAAGGAAACACAGTTTCAAGGAAGAGGTGCCAAAGCACTCAGAGACCCAACCATACCCGAGAAAGTAGACCAAGGTGTCATAAGTCCCACGGATGATGGTAAAACTTCCATTAGCTGGAGAGGGGATGGTGCGTACGTCGCCATCAGCGCTATCGAAGAAGGTATCCGCAGAGTTATACGAGTATACTCTCGAGATGGTGTTCTCGATAGTGCCAGCGAACCGGTTGACCACATGGACAGCGCACTAAGCTGGCGCCCGGCCGGTAATTTGATGGCGAGTATTCAACGTCTCGAAGATCGGGTGGACGTCATTTTCTTTGAGAGAAACGGCTTGAGACATGGCCAGTTCTCATTAAGATCTCCCGAGGGCAGGCTACTACCTGCCGAAGATAAGATACATCTATCATGGAATTCCGATTCAACTGTTTTAGCGGTCACGCTTGATGACAGGGTCCAACTCTGGACAATGGGAAACTATCACTGGTACTTGAAGCAGGAGATATCTATCGGAAGCCAACCGACGCAACTTGTGTGGCACCCTGAAAAATCACTGCGATTTGGTGCTGCTTTTGCAGGTAAGTTTACTAAACATACCTTTAAGACTTTCAATTCTAAGGCAAGTTATAGGTAAGCTTATACAAGCGGAATATATTTTTGAGGTAGCTCATGGCTCTCTTACACCACCATACGATCATGGTGCCGTTGCTGTCATTGATGGCCAAAAGCTTAAAGTCACTCCCTTCCGAACAGCCAACGTGCCGCCCCCTATGGCCATGTTCGAGCTTCATGTTTCATCGCCCATTATTGATGTGTCTTTCTCGACAGCCAACACTTTTATGGCCGTACTGCATCAGACTGGCGTTGATGTGTATCAGTGGACAACCAAGCAACACAGATCTTTGTCCCCACGTCTTCTCGGAAACACAAACTTCGCTAAAGAACACTCAAGAGAACACCTCTTGCCTCTTCAGGTTTCCATAACTGAAATATCTTCTATTTACTGCCTCTGCGCTGGCGAGGAGGGCCCATTGATATTTTCTCAGATGTTTGATCCATCAAGCGGTGAATTTTCACCAGCTACTACCTTGTATGCCGGTTCTATGTTTGGTTTTTCCCGCTTGACGCAAGCTATTTCCGAAGACGTGGTTACTCAAGATGCAATTGGAAGGCTCCACGGAGTTGCCAACCAGGTCGACGAACTATATTCGGTTCGCCACAGCTCTCAGCTCCCCTGGAGCGAGATTTTAGATCTAGCCGGTAATATCATCGCCATAGGTCTCTCGCGCAATGGACATCTTTACGCGAATACCCGTCTCCTTGTCAAAAACTGCACTTCTTTCTTAGTCACACCCGCTCATCTGATAATTACCACTACAAATCATCTTCTCAAGTTTATTCATCTGGCAGATGTGGACTGTAAGTAGTTGGGTGTTTATCGTTTTTTTGCTCTTACTAATTTTTACTAGCCTTGGAGGTACCTCCAGATGATCCTGAAACGGACGAAAGATGTCGGAGCATCGAGAGAGGCGCTAGGCTCGTCACGGCTATGCCTACTAATATGAGTTTAGTTTTACAGATGCCTCGGGGCAATCTAGAGACAGTGTTCCCTCGAGCTATGGTTGTTGCGGGGATTAGAAAACTCATAGAGGCGCTTGATTACGAGAGAGCCTTTTCTTTTTGTAGGACCCAACGTGTGGACATGAATATTCTTTACGACCATAAACCAGAGCAATTTTTAGCCAATGTAGGCCTTTTTCTAGAACAGGTCCGGGACATAGCGAACATAGACCTTTTTCTCTCGTCTCTACGGTAAGCACTTGATCCGAAGAATTTAAAATGACTATTTGTTAACAAGATATAAAGGAATGAGGATGTCACCCAAACCATGTACCGAGATACAAAGACGCCGAAAGGTTTAACTCCAGCCGAAGAGCCAACACCACCAAACATCACCGGCGAAAATTCTTCCAAGGTTAACGACATATGTGATGCAGTCCTATCCCACCTACAGACACAAAAGGTTAAGGACCATGGAACACTACAGAACATCATCACGGCTCATATTTGCAAAACACCGCCTACCTTTGAAGATGGTCTTCGAGTAGTCGCTACACTGATGAAAGAGGATGAACAACTTGCTGAAAAGGCCGTGGAACACATTTGTTTCTTAGCAGATGTGAACACATTATACGATGAAGCGCTAGGCCTCTATCACCTAGATTTAGCTCTCCTAGTGGCACAACAATCGCAGAGAGATCCTCGAGAATACCTACCCTTTATCCAGAATCTACACCAACTCCCGAAACTGCGAATGAAATTCGCTATTGACGATCATCTCAACAGGCACCAAAAGGCTTTATCCCATCTCAAAGATACGCATGCACATCAAGAAGCACAAGACTACACAGTCAAACACTCAATTTATTCTGCGGCCCTACAGCTATATCGGTACGATGTCGCGAACCTGGCCGTTCTCAGGGGTCTGTATGCAAAACACCTAGAATCTCGATCGAAGTACCGAGAAGCAGGCCTCATCTACGAGTCGTTAAATGACTATGCCGCCGCCACGCACTGTTACCGCGCGGCCGGCGTATCCTGCTGGCGCGAGTGTCTCTTCACGGCACAGCAGCAGACGCCTCCTCTTTCCTCTGACGCACTCACCGAGCTCGCCACGACGCTCGCGGAGGCCGTATACGAGGCCAAGGACTACGCCGCAGCGGCGACGATCCACCTCGAGCACCTCAACTCCCTCGAGGCCGCCATCCCCTGCCTATGCAAGGGCTACCTCTTCGCAGACGCCATGCGCCTCTGCGCCCAGCGCCAGCAGCCCGGCCTGCTCCCCACGCTCCTCGACACGGGCCTCGCGGACGCCCTAGGCAGCAGCACCGAGTTCCTCGCGGACTGCAAGGCGCAGCTCCTCGCGCAGGTGCCCCGCATCGCGGAGCTGCGGTGCAAGGCGGCCGAGGACCCGCTCGCCTTCTACGAGGGCGAGCGCGCGGGCGGCGCCGACGTGCCCGACGACGTCTCCGTCGCCGCGTCCTCGCGCGTCACGGCGGGCGGCGGCGCGAGCAGCCTCTTCACGCGCTACACGGGCAAGAACAGCGCCGGCACGCTCGGCACGGGCGTCTCGCGCGCCACGAGCAAGAACCGCCGCCGCGAGGAGAAGAAGCGCGCCCGCGGCCGCAAGGGCACCGTCTACGAGGAGGAGTACCTCGCCAACAGCCTGCGGCGCCTCGTCGCCCGCGTCGAGGCCGCGCGCCCCGACCTCGACCGCCTCGTCGCCGCCCTCGTGCGCCGCGACATGGTCGACCGCGCCCGCGCCGTCGAGGCGCTCGCCGCTGACGTCGTCGAGGCTTGTCTCAAGGCCGTTAAGGAGGTGTTCCCTGGCGCGGGGGATGAGAAGGGTGTTCGCGAGCAGGGAGATGGGGATACGGAGGAGGGGTGGAGGCCTGTTGGCGCCGATGCTGTCCTCGCTGAGACGCTTGAGGCGGCTTGGCGCAAGCAGGAGCCGCCGGTCATCGCGGCCTTTGAGAGATTGTCGTTGCTAGGTTGATTTTTCATTGGGGAGGGGGTGATACAGGTACTTAGGAGTACTTAGTTCAGGACAGGCGGCACGAGTGGGATGAAAACGGGGTCAGGAGGTCAGGGGTTAGGTTAGGGGGTTCTAGGAGGTTAGGACTTGCAGTCGATGGACATGAACGAAATCAATAAAAGCAGTGCATTTGAAAAAGTTTTGAGTAAAGTTTCTATTTCTTTTTTGGGTTCCTCATGCTTCCCATGCGTGACTAAATACCGGTTGATGCAGTAATATATACATGTATGGTACAGGTCTTTGGTAACCGGACGATACAGGTGGGATAGCGAGTACGAAGATTCTACAACTGGCCCGCCTCGGCCTATTCGCCACCAGAACAAAGCCTCCGCTCCAGCATCTCGCGTTATGTAGCCGGCGGGGGAGGCGTCGGCTCCGCATTCGAGCTTGCAGGAGGTGGCACGTCTGCTAACGGCGGCACGTCCGACACGCCAGCGGCGTTGAGCGACCTCTCGCGGTTCTTGGCGATGACCTCGCCGATCTTCTCGAGCATCTCCAGCGTCAGGCGCGGCTTGCCCTTCTTCTTCTTCTTCTCGCGCTCGGCGCGGTGGAGCTCCTGCAGCGGCGTGCGCATGCTCTCCATGAGCTTGACGCGGTCCTTCTTGGCCTGGTCCTCGGCCTCGAGGCGGGCGACGTACTCGGGCTCGTGCCGCGTGCGGAAGCGACTGTACCTGCCGCGCAGCTCGTCTATGACGGACTCGGGCATGGGCGGGCGCAGGAGGGTGGGGACGAACGTCTTGTTCTCGACGTCGATACGCCGTGTATCGACCTTATGGGTAGGGGGTTCCTGCTCGGGTTTCTCGGGCCACGGGATCGAGATGTTGAGGCCTGGTACCACGCGTTTCCAGGTCCGCTTGCCGGTCAGTCGGTCGGTTATTAGGTCCCTGTGAGCTAGCTGGTTGATGATTACGTCTCGTGTTATGCCGGTTGCAGGGTCGGTTATAGGGTGGACGAGCCGCACAGCAGAGATAGGCAGTGGGATTTCAAGGGTTGTGGTTCGTGCTGCGTTCTCTTCGATCACTGTATATTCCGCTAGGCGGATATTAGACTACCGCCATCTTCAAGGTTAGTCTATACATGGTTCTTTGCACAACATGGCCCTGATCCCAGAAAATGCAAACATGACAGCAGACCTTGAGATACGCACCTTGTTCAGGTCTTTCACCGTGAGCTCGGCTGAATCGCGCTGGATGTGCATGATCTCGCCTATACGTCCCTTTTCGGGGCCGTCGAGCAACACAACACGATCCCCCTCGACTAGGTTGAGATATTTGGCACCACCAGCCCACTTACAGCGAGCCTCTAGCTTCTCAGGCGGGAATCTGCCGGGCTTCGCGGCTCGGTGCTCGCTAATGGCACCATGGGCGCCATGCCACGGGCCAACGTCGAGCCGCGGCGACAGAGCACCCATAGCCCAGTCGTCACGGACGGCCTGCTTCGCCCTCTCTATGTCGTCTCGCACCGCTTGCAGATTTTGCCGACTATTCTCATCGCCGCTTTTCCTCTCCCTTCTTTTCGATTTATCAATTTTGATCTTCGCTCGCTTGGCGGCCACCCGCTCGACGGTGGCCACGCGGCGGAGGATCTTCTGCATCCTCTCTTTCTCTCTCTCGTCTTTCTCTGAGCTACGTGCACGTAAAACTCGGGTGTTGGAAGAAGGGGGGGATGTAGAGGGACGTTTTGGGGGACCATGGGCGGTCGTGCGCGCGAAGGTAGTCCGTAGGGCTGGTCGGGGTCTGCCTACACCACCTTCTGTCGGAGGCTCATGCGGATCGGTTATCGTTTTCGCTAGCCAAATTTTTGGCTTCGCTCGCTGCGGGTGGTCAAGACTCAATTGACAACCAGCAGGGACTTACTCAAATTGAGCCAATCAGCTGTCTAGATTTCATGAATGCCGACCCTGGCTTCGGAATATTTGCCCGCCGCATACCGAGGCCTGCCAACTGCCGCCTGCCGTCCGCCACCTGCTCCCAGCAAGCCCTGCGAGAGTCTTACACCTAGGTAATTTTCTACAATGAGTCCGTCCTACAGTCGTCATTCAGCGTTCAGCATCCAGGCTATGGTCTTATACAGATATCACTACCTAGGTCCTAATAGGTATACATATATTCTGTTGGATTTGTTATTCTACAGCCTGGTCGCTGGCAACGCCTAATGATGTTGTGATCTCCAACTTTTTCCATGATTTGATGCATCAACATCAGCATCCACGAGATAATATCACCGAGTAACAAATCATAATTGAGATCGTTAGCAACTTTCTTGGCATCTGACGTGAAGACTCATAAGGGATACCTCTTCTCCCTACATAGGTCCCAGGCCCTGCAGGTACGTAGCCCATTACTGATTACATAAGTAGATATGAATGTATTTACTGTTACCGTAGTCTCGGGATGGCTACCTCCCTGCATGTTTACAGGCCCAGACTCTTTGTTGCTGTTTCGGATGCATCTCTCAGTCAAAGACTATATGTAGATAAGACAGGTAGGACCACATGGCAAAGTAGTCTTTAGTTGTAACTTGAGACTGCTTCACGTTTTAAACCTCAGTATGCTATGCTAGAAAGACAACAAAAAAGAGATGACGATGATTTGCTAGCTGTAGACTACCGAATTGATCTGGGATTCTGCCTTGTCTCAGGTATTTTCCGGACACTAACTTAGATTTCATCTATCTACATAGGTACCTACGTACTATAGTTTATACAATGCACAATTCTGTACACGGCAAAACCAGGTGCTGACGTATGCGACAGCTCATTTACTAGGCCAGGTACAACCCCCACAACCAACCGAGTGCACAGGTACTCTGTATACGAAAGAATACGCATAGTCAGGGCTTGCGTAGGTAGTGTGCAAAGGCAACCCGTCAGAGTGTGTGGAGAGAGGCTGAGCCGTGGATCATCAGCTGAGATGATGGAAAGATATTATTTCCATGCCCTGATTCGGAGCAGAACCCGGAGCAAGGCGCAAACCGCACTACGTATGTATGTAGGTCAAAGAGATGGGCTATGTACATACATATGTATAGCAGCTGGCGGGGACCGAATTGTCGTATTAAAAAAAAGAAAAAAGAAAAAGACAATAATAAGTAGACTCGAATCTAGTTCATCCTAGCAACCGTGCCGTACGAAAGAAAGTTATTAGTGATACTCTGTAAGTAACCCCCTTATGATAGCTGGTGTAACAGGTTGTTTAGGAAAAGGGAGCGATGTTCTTCAGACGATACAGTGCCGGGTCACTCCGTAACAGGGGGTCTCTGTGGCCCTGTAGGCACATGCATCTACCTAGCGCGCTTGTAGGTAGGCAGAGTGGGTGCTGTCCGGAATCGTGCGAAGCTCGGTCCCAACACTGTGCTTGGTTGCCTCCAGGTGTTGCCTAGGCTGCCTACCTCCTAGACTGCTTAGGCTAGGTAGGTTAGACTTACCTACGCAGTACTGTACTTACTGTAGGTATTCTGTATTCTGTACGGCACAAGGGCCACAAAACAAAGGGCCGCACAGTATCTACCGCCAAGGAGCTTTGTTAATCTGCTATCCAACACCTGCCAACTGGTAGGACTTTCAGGGCTAAGCGCATTATAAGACAATTCGAGACCCCCGCTAGAGCCATATCTTGAATCGGATCTCTCCCCTATTATATGTAGGCCCCGTACAGTACCACGGCTTAGAGCCTTGGTATGCCTATTTGGGACCGGACAGTGTACTACAGTCCTAAGTTCTAGTACTCTGTAGCACACACCACGCGTATCTACCATACTGTAGGCCAGGCAGTGTATGTAGGCTAGGACTGCTAGCTCCTTCTTGCCACTGAAGAGGTAAGTATCGACGTATCGACGCACCTGGCAACGTGCCGACACGCCTACATGGTATATGCACATACAGCTGTAACTTGACTAGATAGATACAGATAACACAGGTCGGAACCTACCAGCCTCTCCTGCCTACCTCTCCATACCTACCTAGGCCGTCCTACCTAGTTGCACCCTTTCCAGGTCATTCATTCAATTGAACAACAACCTTCTCCTTCCATCCACCTCCCAATCTTCCCCATCTCTACTTCTCCTCCATCACTGGACAGCAGGAGAGATAAAAGCATCATCTCCCACCCGGACCACCGCTTCATCGACCCTCTCGCCTGCGGTTTATCTCCCCGTGTATTCCCCAAGTCCGCCAGCGCTCCAGAGCCGCCTGCCAGCCTTCAGTTACCCCTAATCCTCCTACAACCTCGACGCCCAAACCATCACCCATCATAGCATCATGGCTGAGATTCGCCGAAAGCTCGTGATCGTCGGCGACGGTGCCTGCGGTAAAACCTGTTTGTTGATGTCGGTCGCCCTTGTCAATCTCTCTCTGCGTTATCTGCGTCCGCTGACCGTCTCTTTGCAGTGTCTTCTCCAAGGGTACTTTCCCTGAGGTAAGAGAACAACTCCGTCATCGTATTTCCGCTGCACATGGTTGCAATGCCAAGCCAAAAACGGTCGCCCGCGTCATACCAACACCATCCGCACCCCGTCCATCAACGCGCCCTTTGGCCTGCTGGCTCGCTTCAATCCTGCCTCGGATGAAGGACATTTCATTTGCCTCGTCATGGCGTCGCTGACATGTTGATCTTCAGGTCTACGTCCCTACCGTTTTTGAGAACTACGTCGCCGATGTCGAAGTTGATGGCAAGCATGTCGAGTTAGCCTTGTGGGATACGGCTGGCCAGGAAGATTACGACCGTCTCCGACCCCTATCTTACCCTGACTCCCACGTTATCCTGATCTGTTTTGCTATCGACTCTCCGGATTCGCTGGACAACGTACAAGAAAAGGTTCGTCACACGCCTCTTACACTGATGCTCCCCGTCATCAATCAACAATGCTAGGCAACCAATAGCTGACACGTGCTCAATTGATAGTGGATCTCCGAGGTTCTCCATTTCTGCCAGGGCCTTCCCATTATTCTTGTTGGATGCAAAAAGGATCTGCGCTACGACCCCAAGACGATTGAGGAGCTCCGCAAGACTAGCCAGAAGCCCGTCTCTCCTGAGGAGGTAAGTTTTCACCGAGCCTTTCAGATGGGCCTTTTTTATACCCTCTTCCCTCCGAGACGGATTAATCCCACCCGTCCTTCTGTGTAAACTACTGACAGCTAATCTCTAAATGACAGGGTGAGGACATCCGCAAGAAGATTGGTGCTTACAAGTACCTAGAGTGCTCAGCCAAGACCAACGAGGGCGTTCGTGAGGTTTTCGAGCACGCCACGCGTGCCGCTCTTCTCTCACGTTCTCGCCCAAAGAAGCACTCTAAGTGCTTGATCCTCTAAATCATTCTAAATACCCCCCTGACGATACCTTTGATATTCCAGCCTGATTCAGCATTGTCTTCGAATCTCCCTTGCGGGCAACGTACCCCGATGATCAGGATCTTAACGGACGGATGAGTTGAAGCGGTTCTGCATGGTGGTTTTTGGCTGGAGTCTGATCCGTCTACTCTCGCCTCTACTTCTTCGGCGGGCGTGCAACTCAGGTTGGCTTTCACACACCTTGTAGTTATGACTGCAAGAATAATAGTGACGGATGGTGGTTCTTGGGGCGCTTGGTACACAGAGACCTGAGGATATACACACACTGCTGTAGGAGGATGGGAAGTTGTAAGAAGGGCATGGCGTGAGGGTTAGCGGTGCGCCTCGTGCGTATCTGTGGACGTGAGTAAGTGGGTAGAGTGGTGTGTGTGTGTGTGTCCAGTCTGGCCAGTCAGCCCCAGAGAATACGGCTATATCATAAATCTTTCTCCTTTTTACTGATATCTCGATTGTTCCGTGTTAAATCAACCGGAGATAGGTGCTTGTTCCTAGGGTTACTCTTTCTATCTGTCTTTCTCCATCCAGTCTCGTTCGATAATGCACATGCCTTGGTTTTCTAACTAGATGATTTTTCACATGGTTCGCCTTGCTCGCGATTATGCTACCCAAGACGAAGCCTGGTCTTTCATACGTTTGGTATTCTTAGTCTAGGTCACCAGGGAGAGTATCATTGTCATCAAGAGCTTAGGTCTAGGATATGTTGCCTCATTGGTTGAGGTCAACCTGGAAGATGCAAGGCAATATATGTGAGTCACTGGTCTTCTGATGGGGACAGTCTAGCACTCTTTGGTGTGTCGTAGGTGCCTATGCTAAACTGAGGAAGGGATTGTTCGTATTATTAGATGCTCTTAACTAGGGTTCATTTTTTTCTTATTTCCTCAGCAGCCTCGTTGGTTGGGTAGGTTTCATGTTTGGTTTGTAACTTCGGACGAGGTTGCTTGTCTATGCAATGCGAAATGCCTAGAGTTTGGCATTCGATGATTTGGGTTGTTGGGAGGTCATGTTAAGTGCATGTGTTCGATCCTGATGCGGAGGGGGAATGAAATGCGTGGTGCTTGCTGCTGTTGAGGGGGATGCTTGAACCCTTGTGCAGCTTGTAAGTATTACTCCCCGATGGCAGAGATCATCTATCGAGATTAAAAAAAGGCTTAAGAATACGCGTTAGATTAGAGATGAGAAAGATGAATTACCATTAGTAGTAGACTTTTATACTTATGCTTTATTATACTTACCCCTGCTTTCTTTTCGGTTTCGTTATTTACGTCCCTCTCTTGCAGATAAAGGTAGAATTGACTTTCATGTCAGACATGTAGCTCGTTTAAATTCATCTCACTAGGTACTTATCACACAGAAGAATAAACGCACGCAAATGAGCTGGGTTAACTCGAGTTTGATTTACCAGGTAGACTGAGGGAATGAGTGAGTGGGCAAATGAGGGAGTGACTATCTGAAAACGACGACGACGGCGACGACAACTCTCGACTCTATCACCATTCCTCACCACTCTCTCCGCTCTGCTGTGCTGTGCTCTCGCTTCTGGATTTTCTGGTGTTTTTTTTCTAGGGTTTCTCTTCTGGTATTTGTTTGTATTGTGCTGCTGGTCCAACTAGTACACCCTGTTCCATCGCCGGAGAGACTCTCATCAGTATTAAGTGTGCGAGCTCAATGGCGATTGCAACATTCACTTGACGCCGACACCGACCCCGAAAGGAAGTAGTAGAGGAAACTCGTTCCTTCCTTGTTTATTGCCGGATGTTCACGGTATGGCATGTCTTCGTTGTGGTGGTGGCGGCTTGTTTAGTATCTAGACGGGGCAGGACTGGGGAGGGCTGTTAGCCGTTGTCTTGATCAACCCGTAGGACCTTCAAGAATGCTTGGAGATATCCTATTTACGCTAGGTGATATCACTGTGAGAGTGAAACGAGAGAGGTACTTACAGCTCCGCAAGCACTGCAGGTCTTGCCCTCGCCGGAGAACGACACACCGCACTTGGGGCAGGATGAGTTATGCATTTTGCAGGTTGGTGGGTAGAATAAAAAGATGAGTAATCTCGGTTGATGTTTCTGTTATATTCACGCTTAGTACTTGGGTGTCCTTGGATAAGCCTGCTGGGAGTGGTGTTGTTGGTTAGGGTTTGGGAGATAGATATTTATATGTTGTGTGGCAGCTAGAAATTACTGATCCTCAAGAACACCACTTAATCTGAGCCCGGATCTTCATTTCACTACAACTCGCAAACAAATCCTCGTATTTAGGTATAAACAAACACGTAGTGATTGCTCTCAATCCCACGGCTTATTTTAAGTAAGGGACATATAAGGGATATATAAGGGATGGATAATAGGGGCGACGAGAGGCGTAGAAGTGGATGATTAAACTCACCAGTGAAAAGGCGTATTCTGCTAAGGTAGGTGGTATACAGTCAAGCGGTAACAACAAGAGAGGTAGGCAGATCAGACTCTTCCCCGTCTACGTCTTCACTCCTCACTTATATATAGCTAGCAAACTAGCAAAGCTACTACGTGTTTATGGTCTTACTTGCACTTACACGGGCCCCTCTTCGCCCCCATTCAACTACCTAGGTAGAAGCGGGGTTTTGTCTCGGAGGGGGGAACCACTTACACAACTACTACGATCACTACTCTACGAAGCATGTACACCTTGCTCTCTCGTCTGGTGACACGGCAGCTATTTGCGCTTCGCCCGGATCGTATTGGACAAGACGAAAATAACAATACATACCTTACATGTATGTATGTAGGGAGGTAGTAGGTAGCTTCCGCGCGCGCGCTCTCCACCGGCTAGGTGGGCTGAAGGGCATCGGCGAAAACATATGATGATGCCTCGTTGGGTGGTAGTGGTGGTGGCGGCGTGTGGGCGAACAAGTAGCTATGGGGATGTATGCGTGCATCCGCTGGTTGGTCATTTGATGGGATCGGGGATTGTTGGTGTGTGTGGGAGCCTGCTCTTCTTTCTTCAACGTACATGTCATACTTGCCTTGTCTCGGCTCGTCTCGTCTTAGTCTTGTCTTGAATTGCCTGCCTACTTGCTTGCCCTGTGTCAGTACCTACATAGATAAGTCGGCCTACTTTGAGACACCGTAGATAAAGCTCTTTCGGCTCTAAGTACGGGACCTGATACGGCAGCCCATATCCAATATCCCATATCTCATGACTCCTCGGGGATGTCGGATGCGGGTGTTCTCGTGGACGAACGTGTTTCTGTGCGTGTGGGTGGCCTCTATCCTCTATCATGCAAAGCACTTTAAGATCCATCCATCTATCTGCCTATTGTATGTATTCTTTCTGCAAAAAGGGACCATAGCGCCGCGTATTGATGATGTACACTGCAGCACACATACGCATAGCATATGTAGAATCATTGCTATTAGGTAACATCATCGAATATGACCGTCGGTCGAGAGCTATGTAGGGAGATGTTGTGTAAATAACCGAAAACGCCAAGCTCATCTGTAAACCCCCACCGACTTACACGTTCATGTGGATAGCTCGATTAGGTAATGCCATTAGAATTTCCAAGCCCTACCTCCTACCGCCTACTACATATGTATGTATATATGTACGTATGTGTGTATATGTGTATGTAGGCACTATCCATACGTAGTATACTGACCGATCTACTTACACAAGTATAGGTAGGGGACGTATAACAACTTACCACTTTGATAACTAGGTCTCTGCTGTACTCTGTATCAACTTACCTACTTAGAAATAGAATACGAGTAAGCCAAGCCAGGCCGCATCCGTCTTCTGATCAGACATGAGCAAACAAACATACATAGAAAATCCACTTCCTCGTCCACCTCAACACCGCGCTAAGCGATAAAGCGGCTACAAAAAACCCCAACAGCCGGTGATGGGGTCCTAGGTATTCCCTTTGCTTTCCCTTTCTCACATGCTCGCCCACATATATACATCCATGCATACATACATACAACGTGGGCGGAGAGAACAGACGTGAGTAAGCCGGCCCAGACTAAGGCAAACAAACGATCTACCCACCTGCCTAGACGACCCGACCCCATGCGAGTGCAACCCGTTGATAATGCATCTCGATCGATTGGCCCCCTCCATCACAAATCTCCGGGGAGTACCTATTCCCATGCCGTAGTTCGGTTTGCTAGCCTTCGTGGCTGCTTACCTACTTAAAGTACGTAGTAGGTAATGTATTTCACGGGAACAAGTCGTGGGATTTTGAGAAGGGGGTGTGGACGATCGCGACGTGATTGGCCCGAGATACCCAGGCAGGGCCAGTCTGGCGTTTTCCTGGGGTCATCCGACGGCGTGGGAAAAGATAGGACTTTACATACATTACATTACATGCTGTGCACGCCTGTCGGCTTTGCTGTCGGCATACCGGCTCGGCTCTGGAGAATGAAGGATGTGAGACCGCAGATCTCCGACGAACGCGCGCCCGCGCTAGACATGTAGCATGGCGTAGCAACTCTCACGTGCGCGAGCGGGCTGGCTGTAGGACCCTGAGACTACGTAACACTGGGACGAAATGCGAGGGATAGATAACTACTTTTATAGACAAATAGATAAGAACAAGCCCGTGATCACATGGCGAAGTATATGCAGCTGTGGTTGCGTAGAATCGAGCTTCTAATTTATCCCGTAATTTCTAAACCAGAAAACTATTTTCACAAATGCCGTCCAAATTCTATCCAGCCAGTCACTTTACCAAACAAGATACCAAGACCGCCAAAATTCGAGTTGAATACAAAAAATCCTCGACCCCTTTTTCCGTTGTTATAAACGGACCGCTTGTATGCCTAGCTAGATGTAATACAAACAACGTTTAAATGCTACAAATATAAATATATATATTATGCCGAGTTAGAGCAGCGCCCTTACACGCATTTCGCCGGCTCGCCTCCGCCTGTGAAAGGAAAGTTAGCTTCTTGTATGCCTGAGTCGGTTCGAATGAAGGGGTAGGGATGCCTCACCTTTGATCAGTCTGGCTCCCGTCTGGAGCACGCTAATAAACATGATGGCGCAGCCAAACGCTACGATGCCCATGGCGACGTACGTCCTCCAAGACCGGGAGCTCAACTTGATGTAGCACAGGGGCGGCAATATATACGCCAGCGCAGCCGCACTCGTGGCGCCGACGAGCTCGAAAACGATGCCTAGGTCGCATGTAAATAAGCTCAGCACCATGGCCGAGACGACCAGTGCCGAGCTGTAGATAAGGTGTAGGTTCATGTTGAAGGGTTCGCCGGGGAACCAATAGTTGAGCATGACCTCGCGGCAAACGAAGGCCTCGAGGGGCAGCGTGGTGAGCATGTTCAATCCGAAGCAAAGCCGCGCGATCGTCACCATTGTGTTGTCGGCGGGAAAGTTGTTAAGCACGTTCCCTAATGTCTTATCGCCAAAGGTTAGAAAACCTGCCAATGCCATGACTAGACATGCGACCATCGATACACCCGTGGAGTAATGCGTCACCGTCGAGAATCGGTCTATCGTAGGAGTCTTAAGGGAACCGTAAATTAGGAGCGAGTTATGTTGGCAAACGAAGGCTGGTGATAACAGTTAACAGAGCTCGAACATACTAGGGTTTGCTATTTAATAAGAGGGCATATTATACATACCAAATGAAATGACACCGACGGCCTGGAATATGCCGTCGTTGACTGTAAGTAATGGAGTGGTAAAAGAACCGCGGTCTGCTAAGGGGGTTAGGGCACCTTGTATGACCACGGTAGCTACAATGATGCCCATGCTAATAAGGGCGAGCGTGCTCGCTTTTGCCAACTATATTGTCGCGATTAGCGCATTTCTAGGAAGATAAAAAAAAGCCACAGACAGAACTACCACCATGCCTTGCTCAAGCGCGCGCGGAAGACATACCTTGGCAATATCTCTATACAGTGTCAACGGGTAACTAATGCCCAGGATGAAGATAACAATAACAAACTTCCTGTCCCCGAGGAGGTGCAGCACGGGGATCTCGTGCAGGTTGGGCCAGATGGCGCGGAAGACGGGGGGGATGGAGTCGCCGACGATGACGCCGAACGCGACCATGCCGCCGAACGCGAAGGCCCACTGGGCGACGCTGATGGCGACGAGCCCCGTCTTGCCGAAGCAGTGCTCGACCGTGCCCTGGAAGCTGCTGGCGCCGCTGAGCTTGCTGTTGATGACGATGAGCCGGATCGTCCAGTCGATGACCACCGTCAGGCCCACGAGCAGCGCCACGCCCGCCACGAGCCCCGCGTCCTTGAACGCGTACGGCTGCCCGATGATGCCCGCGCCGATGATGCTGTTGGCCATGTTCATGAACGCCGACTGCAGCCCCGACTTGGGCCGCGCGCGCTCGCGCTCCGCCCAGCTGTGCACGTCGTCGTCCGAGAGCCCGTTGGCGACCGTCACCGACGGCGCCTCGATGTCGGTCAGGAGCGGCCGCCGCGCCGTGCGGTCTGGTCGCTCGGAGCTCTCGGGGTCGAGAAAGTCGAACGAGTCGCGTGGTGGCATGGCGTCGCCCGCGTTGTGGGTGCCATTGGGTGCGGCGGCGGGGGGGATGTTGGTAGGTCGTAAATCGAAGCGCACTCGATTAGGTGTTCTCGGGGTCCGGAGACCAAGGGAGTCTGTATCGGCGTCATGGCCGGTGTCGTTATGGTTGTGATTTTGGTTGTGGTTTTGGTGACTGTCAGTGCCGCCGGGATGTACTATGAAGCCATCTTCATCCTCCTCGTCTTCGCCATCGGAGTGGTGGCCGGCGAGGAGGCCGTGGTGTTCTTCGTCTTTGGGAGGAGCGGCATTGGAATGCGAATCGTGGTTTGCGACGTCATTCGATTGCTCGCTGCGGGAGCTGCGGTTTGTGGCCTTGGCCATTGTGTTGGGTTGTTTTAACGCTGGAGCATCTTGCGCAAGGCTGAGCGATCTAAAATTAATCTACCGGCCGGTAGACAGAGAGTTGGTTGTTTAGCAAGTTGACATTTGAGATGGTGTAATGTTGTTAGATAGTACTGTACTAATTAATTCCAATTCCATCCTGCTTGTACTTACGGAACCGGTATTGTAACATGCATGCCTTAGCTAAGGAATTAGACTTAGGTAATACCTAGTAGGTAAAGTACCTAAACTTAGTACCCAAGCTACATCTTATCGCCATGTGCCAGGGGAACTAGATAACCCCTGGATTGAGCCGTCTTAAACCGCTTAAACCGTTCCAGAAGTCCCTAACCTGAGCTATGCTGCTTTTAGCTTGAGCCTGCCCTGCTCTTAAGTAAAGCCCGCTTTGCATAAGCTATGTAGAATAAATAAATTTATATATAATCCCTACGTAACATAACAGATCTAAGCGCATATAAAACAGGTGCAAAGTTAGCCGGATCGCGACCTTTACAAATCTTGTCACAGATGTCATTTGCAATAACTACGTCGAGTAGACGAGACGGCTCTACATAGTAAGTTGCCTGCAACAGCTAATGGCGACAGGTAGTCACGCGACTGACAGTTGGCAGCGCAGGCTGCAGGCCGCAACTGGCCGCTATTGCACCCCTTCCGGAAACTACCCCTAATTGTACGAACTTAGGTGACGTTATTCGCCATATTTTACGCCTACTTGTTGGGGCCGCTGACGCCGATAGGGTTCATGCCAGTTGAGCTGTTGGTGAGGGAGGTGCAACAAGGTAGCGGTACCTAGTCTGGTATGCGTTTTCGTAAAGAATGGATGTACTACCCTGCTTGCGGCTGCTGCAGCGGATGCAGTCCTTGATTGCTATATAAAACAACCCTCAGCCCCTTCTGATGCCAGTTTATATGTCTGCCGCCTGCTGTTTCTCTTCTAAACGACGCAGAATGATAACCCGCAGCCAAACCAGGTCAAAGGCCTCATGGATATCTTTCCCTGCAGAGATTCGCCTCATCATCTTGGCGATAATCGCACATCAGAAACATCCTGGCTGGGCTTCTCTTGCGTCTGTATGCAGAGAATGGCAGCACGTTTTAGAGAAGGTTAATTTCCACAAGATAAAGCTGCGAGTATCTTGTCTCGACGATTTCGAACATATCGCTACGCTACAAAAGAGAGGGATTATTCGCCACATCTGTCTCAATGTTGAATTACCACGATACACGTCCACATGTTGCTCAAAACGACGTTCACCATCAGCAAATATTAGCTCTATCGTCAGCGATGGGATATGGAAACTTTTTTCTATTCTCAGTACTTGGACGCCAGCGAATAACTTAGCACTGGAGATCAATGTATACTCTCCTAGCGACTGCGAACATTGGTTTAAGAACATATACTTGTCCTCCGATGATGTTAAACACCATGAGGACCCAATGCCGAATGCGTGGAGAACTGGAAGCCAGGATCATGACCCGCAGCATGGCTGGATGCATGGTCAGCAAATTAAAGGTCCTCCAAAAACAGCTATGCTACAACTCTTCCGACCTATCCGGTTAAGGTTTCAAGGAATGTTGCCTCGAGTTAAGGCAGTCACCTGCCTCATTATCCGTCGACAACTCCGGCGTTGTATTTCTCCATCGGGATTGGGCCTGTTGCTCAGCAGCTTTGATCGTCTAGAGCATATATCCTATGAGCCATGGGCGCCATATGAAGTTGCGAACAGAGAATTTCATGAGCGAGGTACGACCCACGCCTATAGCTGGAATTATGAATTTCATCTTTTTACTATGTTAAATACACCCTGATCATCCATGACTGATGTTTAGAGATAGGTCTTTCTTTTGCAATGCGAAATCATCTTCCGGATACTCTCAACAGATTAATAATATTTGAGGACTCCTATGAATCCTATGATTTATTTCCAAAGCGGCCGGCCTATATACCCTGGTTTAATTTGGTTGATTCTAGCGAAGGTCTTGGTGCGGTTTTCGCATCTAAAAGTCTCGACTTACAACTCCTTTCTATCTCCTTTATGATTAATGCCGAAGAACTTTTTCAACACTGTCAGTCGACGTGGAGCTGGTTACATCTGCAATCTCTCGCGCTTACATCGCAGCTCCTGCAGGACGATCGGGAAAAGCGCAACCAGATTGAAGCTTTGCTATGCCAAGCCAGGGTTTTTGTACAGAAAATGCCCAAGCTACACACATTTGTGCTTTGGAATGGTGGAAAAGCACATGCTTGTGCATTTATATATCGTATAAACAGAAACAGTGCTTCGATTACTTGGCGCGGAACGTGGCATCTAGAGTTAAGTCCTCTGGTAGTCAAATTATGGCAACTCGCTGCCTCGAAGCTGCCTTGTTCTGAATTTTCTGAGCTTCAAATAAAGCAGGAATATATTCGAGAGGTTATAAAATCTCGCGGAGATGCAATTTATTATCTAAAACTGCCTTGTCAAGTTATTGATCCTGCGTCACTTTGGCAAATCCGGAGAGAAGGATACAGTTTAGCGGAGTAATATATTATATTGCAACCTTTTGTTCAGTTTCCTCCATAACGTGGTGCCCATTGTCAAAAGGTAAAAAGATAATATGCGTAAACCGCACGAAACCTCTGAGTGATTGCTACGCTTTAATCGATTATTAAGTAAAGGAGGATGTTAATAGGTGGGTGCGGGACCTAAAACGAAAGAAAGACACAAAGGCAAAAAGGGGGACCAGTAACCTGTTAGAGAGTAGGTATACTAGCGGCAGGAAAAATACGTTAGATACAGCAGATTTACAGATCTAGTACAGCCGTTTTTTCCCTTTGTATAAATTGTCCGTAACGGATTAAAAGCGGCGAGTGCTCTAAGCCTAATCTATATGTTTGGATTTCGCAAGCTACCTAACCGCCACATTTTTAAGGTTGTTTGCCCTTAATTAACTATAACTTCGTGCATATCATACTAGTTTCAACAGAGCAAAAAAGGTAATTTCAAGGTAAAGAGTGTTATAGATCACAATTATTCATCGTCTATCTATATACCTAGGTAGTTTATTCCCACGACCTAGTATCAAACGAGTGCAGTCCCGAAGCGAATATTTCGTTGCCTATTACATGTTCTCTAGATACAAAAAGCCAGCGACCAGAGTCCTATGTCTAAACCACTGGCTCTACCTGCCGACATTATATTTTCTGCGCAAATGTGCGTCATCTCACTTTTCCTTGTAGCCTCCCCCATGGGTATCAATTCGTCTCCACTCTCCTTATAAATCTGCACAAGGGCGCCGCGTGCATCCTCTGCATCGACCCTCAGGTCGGTATTTGCTGTTTAATTTGCACCATGGCCTCGTAGGCCTCGGGGTCATGATGGAAAGGAGCATGTCCTAAAATCCCCCTATATATCTGTTGCATGTTTCTATACCTGAATCACGTAGATAGCGTTAGATGTCATAGTCCTAGTAGACTTAGACAACCATTGCTACTGTCGAGAGCAACGATACAAGTAGTGCGATAGAGCACTTAGCATCAAGCTTGCCTCCGGATGAGTGCGTAGATGAAGGCGATGGGCTTTGTTGGGCACTACCGGCTGTCGGACGTTCTATAGCCGAGGTCGTCATTGATGGTGTTTCGTATCCGTTCAGTCCTGATGAAGTATCTGTCGGAGTAGCACTCGTCGAAGCTGAACCTGTCGATACAGTAGCAGCAGATGTTGCCGTAGGAGTAGTAGTCATCGTGGTGCTTGGCTCAGTAGTTTTTTCGACTGCTTTGGCGGCGAAGCCTATTATTTGTTAGTCGCGATGTCAGGGACTGAAAAGCTATTTGAGCCAGTGGTTGGCAAGACTTACCAATTCGCCCATTGTCCACGTCGAAGATACTGTAGACGTTCTTTAAGAACACGTCTCCAAGTAACCATCCGCCGGGAACATACTCCACGCCATAAATGTTACCCGTGCAGACACCATTGCTGTCAGGCGCAGACACAAAATCTTTGGAAGACACGCTCCAGCTCTGTCCTGAAAAGGCAAACGCTACTTTGCTGTCGGTATCACAAGGGATGGTGTAGGTCGACCCGTCTTTCGAGGCAGAACCAGGTATTAGGTTATACATGACCTTGACATCTTCAGGGGGTCCAAACACAAAACTTGTGCCAGTATCGATGTAAGCCGACCTCCCCGTGATCCCAGCTGACTCGCCGCCGACCGTGATGTCGTCCATGGCAATCGTCCAAGCACTATCCGACTTAACCGACGAATACGTGACATCCCCTGTATACTTGGATGGATCTAGCGCGCCGAAGACGATTTCCCCGTCATTTATGCCATCTGAGCTCCTCGACAGGCTTACGCCAAACATGTTCGAATCGATCAACTTGGCATTCTTGACGGCGCTTAGCCAAGTGTCGTCGCTGGTTGCTAGGCCCAGGATACCGTCAAATGGAAACTGCGTGAATTGGTCTGACGTGGTGTTAGCAACCCCAAAAGGTAGGGTTACCGAGAGCCCTGCTAGACTCAAGCTGTCCTGGACTACATGGCCGCGAACAGAGCCAGTACCATATTCCACAGAATAGGTCTCGCCAGTGTCGTTGTATGTTTTCGAATCGTCAGGCCCAAAGGTATTATGCATGAGGCATGATTTCGATGTGCAGGTCGATCCCATAACCCAAGTTGTGCTTGCACCTGTGTCGAGAAGCATATATAGCTTCTTACCTTCAGATCCAAGCTGAACTTCGGCAAAGTATGAGTAGTCGGCTCCATCTTGGTCGATGCCAGCGCTGTTTTTGAAGGTTGACTCTTGGGCCTTAACAATCTTATATCCAGAAAGTCTCTCAACGGCTCTAATGCCTTGACCCGCACTCCTGGGGGCTCGAGGGATAGTAGCGACTTTTAAATTACTAGACTGTATCGGATCAAAGGTTAGCGACAGTCTATTACACGACAATGCTTAGAACACTCACGGGAACGGCCTTTTTGACTAGCCTGAATGTGACGAACCCCTTTGCGGTTGAGTCGACGGCTTGACTCCTGGTATCATGTTGACTCGTCGACGCACCTAGCGCCAACGCACATATGCTTGTGGTCCATAATGAAAGCTGAAGAAAGACGAAGACGAAATGCATCTTGATATACCCAACACCAAAGCAACTTCCTCTTTCTCAAAACACCCCCCTACTCGGCAACTGTCGGTGGATCAAGTTCGGTTCAACACGCGTAGCAAGAACCTATCGTCTGAAGCGAGAGCACACAGTAGGTTCGTAAGCGATCGATCGTTTGTTTCACGCTGTCGATATTCAAGCATGTATATATGTATATAGCAGGCGACCGAGTGCCAGACTCCAAGTCTTGAAGTTATGCGATGAAGCCGTGGGTCGTCATTGGATACACTGGAAACGAGAGAGCAGCCTTTTCAGCTACGAAGGTCGTTTCGTCGAGAATAGCACAGGCGAAAGGGAAAAAGCGAGAGAGAATTTCGCGAACGAATGCGACGACCGTGCAAGGAATGCAGGGTCTTGATGGGTTGACTGAGAGAGAGAATCCAGCAACCAATATATAGCGAACTTGAATTCCAAGACAGGCGCTGCGGCTGTTTGAGACAAAGAGATCAGGTATATAAGCCACTTTCTATCTTGGGGTTGGTGGCAAAAAAGAACGAGTGAGCACCGAGATACCAAAAAAGGAAAGCCAATTGCAGAGAGAAAACGACGTATTAGTTGATAGTTATTAGTATGAAGACATTAGTGAGGACCAACACCAACAACGACAATGGCTCGCTCGGGAGTGAGGGAGGGAGGGATGGGATGGCGGCGTGGAGAGAAGGTGGAGAGATGGGGATACTTCGTTGGTAAATGGTGGATGTACTCTGTATGTTTGAATCGCGCGTGTGGAGAGCCGGCCGAGAACGACTCAGAGGCTCATATCATGGCATCCTCGACTCATTTCGGACCCGGTTTAACGGTATTAACCAGTATTCTGTACATTATTACACCATTGCCTACACTAGACTACATAATGCATGGTACCTACCTCCTGTCTGCTACTAGATAAATAGAGAGATAGCGTACAGTACAGCAGATAGATGGTACATTACCACCACCTTTAACAGCTAACCTCTCAGCCAGCCAGACAAAGTACTTACCGACGGTTACTGTGTTTGGTCTGAACCCCTGTATCTCGACGGCGAAACGAGCGACGGCGAGCTTGGCAAGCCTGCATCTTCTGTCCAGAAGATAGTGAAAATACGCCCGACTTTCCCCTTGTGGCCGTAGCTGGCCTCGTCTACCGGGGCACTGGTGGGGGCGGTTTTTGTGGCCGGTGCTCCCGCAGGATTGCTTGCAGCTGGGGAAAGCTCCTCGACCTCATTGATCAATTGCTGGTCAATTGCTGGTCTAGCCCCGACCACAAGATCGGTGAGGCGCCGCCATTGGCTGTGACCCCAATTCCACAGTCTACTTAGCAGGGACTTTGCCTGTCCGTCTCACACATTCTCGTGACCTCGTACTCGATAAGTACAGCACTGTAGAGCACCGAACTAACATGCAGCCCACGACCGTCGCAATCTGCCGGACCACTTGATCCCCCCGGCCTCTGTAGATCTTATGATTAGCTGGGTATTATTCTGTACTGCGTCTGTGCACTTGCATCGATGCTCGAAGCCATATTTAGAGGGCACAAGATAACGATTATTCGTTGTGGGATTGGCAGGTATCTGAAAATAAAACGTCTTTGATATTAAAAAAGCATCAGTGGCAGGGCAAAGCTGTGGCTGAGGTATGTGTTTGCAAGATGTATGTATAGAGGCCGTTCAACACACCAGGCGGGCGGTTATTCAGTCTTCCGTGAGTCAAGCAAACGCGGCTGCGCCTTGCTACCTGGCAGATACGATATTTACTCGCGCGTGCTTCAGTGCTGTATGTTTGTATGTATTACCTGCCTTTTACATTTATCCCTCACATGACTTTTCTACTTATAGTGTGCAGCACAATCCGTATTTTACGTCACGGTATGACGCTGCCGCATACCTCGCTCCTCTCCTGGCATGCGTCTAGAAGAATAGACGCCCCACAAGTAACGCAGTGCCTAGCGCGTCTAACTTACAAGACATAACGAGGTAGAAGGTTGATCCCGTGACGCTTCAAAATAATAATTATATGGTCGTAGATATGTAGTTCCTTAAATTTTGGCGACGTTTCAACTTGCTAAATTATACTGGTCGGTATCTATCACAAATACCAGGTTGATTTAACTCTGTGTTGATCTATCACTAGCGGCTGTTCAGTTCAGGGGTAAAAACAGGGGTGCTCTCCACGCTCGTCGCTCTCATTATGTATATGTACGTTACTATAAGTACAAGGGTATAAACCTTGAGTGCTTGAGTGGATTATTTTAGCTCTTTCTAGTGGGTATACGTACATAGCATTCTCACAACTACGTTACTGGAGGGTATACTACCTATCTACGCACAGGTACTATGAATAAGTGACGTCGCGTAAAGCTGCCATTGGGCTCGCTCTCGTTTGATCAGAGAATACGTGTTTGATCTCTCAACTCGCATAGGCTGTCGTTTCCGCAGTCTCACAAGATACCATCGCGGACTCGTAACTCCGTATGACAAGCAAGCCATCAGCAGGATATTTTGGGTATCATGAACACGTAATGCGGATTGCATAGAGGCGGGGGAGACACCGTCCTTTTGATTAGGTAAACGAATCGCTCTGACGACCGAGCTGCCCGTAGGGTGTATATTTGGAAGAGAAACAAGCACTACGACTTCGGGTACCAGCATTTGTCCAATCTGCCCAGTGTTTCAAATGTGAGGACTGGCGTTCTGCCACCCTCTGCAGTTGATCGCTCTGATATGACAGTAGGTAGCAATACTACGTGTATACTGCCGGAATGCAACATTGCTGGGGACGATGGATAGGAATAATAATTGCGTTCCGTTCAAAGCGGCTGCTTTGCACATAGGTAGGCGATGGGTGGACTCCCCTCGGTATCTTCCTAGCCTATCAGCGTTACAGTTCAAATCAGCCGCGTACATGGTGCAGATATACTCCAGTTAGTTGCTTAGGCATATCAAGGCATTAGCGGTATCGCTGCGGGAAGCATACTACATACGCGGACGGCATCGGGTAACGGGGCCTAGTATTCTTGTCAAATTTTTGTTTCCGTGCTGAAACTTTTAGTCTAGCCGCGGATGCCCGGGGAACGAGTGTTTCAGTGCCTCCTCCGGAAGCCGAACCACTGACTCGTGGTAATGTACACCAACGTGAATCAGATTCTTGACAGGTCTACGGCGTGGTGGGTGGCGGGAGGTGTGGTCCTGATTCAAGCCACTTTGGCGCACCATATTTAAGGCACCATTGCCGAGCCCTGTCCGTAATTATCCACTGAAGACTGCTATGTGGCGTTCTAGCAGAGAGACTGGTGCTCGTGGTGATGAAACGCCTGAAGTACTGCTCGTTGACAGGTTCTCTTGCTATGATCGTGCGCAAGAATACCCAAACCGACTCATTCATCCAGCGGAATGACTCGGTCATAGAGAGGGCGTCCTCAAGGACGGATGAACAGACCAATCCTCGGCTCTCCTCATCCTGAATCTTAGCGATACAGTCAGATAGAAATGCCCACCCCGAAATATCGGAATGATTCCTCAAACAAAACGCTTTCACGTCAACAGCTATTGTAGCCGCCACACCTGAGTCATGGTCTATCAAAAATCGGGCATGCTGCCATGCTAAGTAGTTACGAGGATGACGTTCGCCAGCAACCATGACCACATTTTGGATATCATCCTGGATATCACAGGGGATGCCTAAAGACCAACATGTAGTGACAAGCCAACGGCGATGTGACCACAGAGTCGGTGACTTCGTATGGCGATGCAATCTGGCTGTGAGCAACGTATCAACAAACTGCTGCTCCCTCCTCAGGGCAGCCTCATGTGGATTGCCGGAGACCAGGAGAGCACGTTTCCGTGTATTAGCAGCCGTCAGGTGCTCTGGGTCCATCAGCAAAAGTATAGGAGTTGCAGCCACAACATCATCGGTGATCGTTTGGCCTGCATCGTGAAGGTGTTTATGGAGTATCTGGCGAGCAACGAAGAAGGCCTGTACGAGCCTGAGCTTGGGAATTGCCACAGCATTTCCGTCTTGTAGGAAGCTGACTCCCGGTTCGAGCTGATGGCTTTGCCCCAGAAACTCGATCTCTAGCAAGCCAGATTCCGGTAAATTCGCGAATAATCTTGACAGATCATTATATGCTGGTCTTGGATCCTCTGATTTTAATTTAGCCACTATATCCTTGTCTAGCGATCTGGACATGTTGGATTTTAGAAATGGCGGGTTAGGTGAGCTGCATGGAGTGAAATATCTAAGAGGAAAGCTCAACAATGCTGCGGCTTCTATTCCATCTTTGCTCAGACGTTACCGATCGCTAAAAGGTCCAGTACTGTAGCTCAGTACCACATACCTACCTGGTATTAGGTAGGTAGAAAGCATATTTAGCTTCACCTACATTGGTGCTTGGTGGGGCCAAATCCCTCTATCAATCTATTATACAGCAACGACAACATTAAAAGAATTAAATAAAATATAATAAAATATTCTTTTCAACTGCATATATAACAACTCTAATTACATTTAAATAGCTCAACTATTTAGCACACTTCTATAATATATATTGAAACGTCTGTTTATAAATAAAAAATAGCGACCCTGCCGTGTAACCTAAGCCTAATTAAGCTTTATACTAACTTTGTTCGGTTTAGCCCAAAAGGTCTAGGCTAGATTGGGCGAGTACATTGGGCTAGAAATAGGTTCAAAGTGTTAAGTTGTGTATGCGTATTGACCAAAATACATAATCAACGTGTAACCTTATCAGATAGACCCACTATGATGTACCTAGAACAGGCCACACACCAAAGTTCGCTTCATTCACGGCCTCATCCATCCTGTAAGCCCAACTCGCTCGCCGCGGCGCCTTCTTTCCTGCGCGAGAGCAAGATCCACGGAGAAAATGCCGTCCTTGCTTCTTGTCGTTCTCCTGGTCGAGGTGACTGTCCACCTTGTGAACACCATCGGGGCCGCAACGATCAACAACCTCGTGCGTTAGAAGAGACAACCCAAAACGTCATATTACTCAGCTAACCGAGTTCATCCAGCTATGGAATATTTACCTCGCCTTACCAACACAAGTTTCGAAAGAAGCCACCGAAAAGAACAGGCTACAGAAAGAATATCTAGCGATCCGACGGGATCTAAATGCTACGAGCAGTCAGGACCGGTTCGCCAAGTGGGCGAAGCTCCGGCGACAACATGACAAACAGCTGCAGGAGCTCGAGAAAATGAGTCAGTATCTAACATAAGGTCAACTGGCCTCAGCAAAGAAAGACATTTGCTAACGGTGGTCTTTTACGTCTAATAGAAGCATCATACGAAGCCTCGAAAGCCAAGTTCGACCGCACCGCCGGAATTATACGCTGGTGTGCTACGTCCGGAGTCAAATTTATACTACCTTGGATCTACGGAAAGGAGCCGATGTTCTGGCTACCAAATGGCTGGTTTCCATATTACGTCGAGTGGATCCTTTCGTTTCCCCGAGCGCCTCTCGGCAGCATAAGCATAGTATCGTGGCAAACGGCATGCGCGGCAGCAGTGTTACTTTTTAGCGACGCCATTATCACGACGTTCGCATTTGCAGTTGGGGCTAAACCAGCGCAGAAACAGCCTGCAACGCCTACAACTGGAGAAAAGGGACCAACACCAGCTTCGGCGCAAGGGAATAGCGAGAAGGAAGAGAGAAGGATAGGGTCACATACAAATATGGAGAAATAAGCGAGTATGAGGCATGTCTCTCATCTATTTTGACGCAGAGTTCATCATGGCACGAAGGCTAGCACTCTGTAACACGATTGAGATGACTCTTGGCAGAGTACTTGGGGTTGATCTAGGCATGCTTTTTGACTCTAGCGACCACCGAGAAAAAAGGTCGCGAAAGCTTCGAAAGTGCCAGGAATAGGATTACAATCTTACCTGTATCGGTGCCACGCATGGCATGCGGTTGGATTAAAGGAATAGCCAACGAAGCTGATAGCTTGTAAAGCTGTCGCTCTGGACAGATGCTGCAAATAGCTACACATGCAAAGTTTAGACTATGCATACATACAATAAACAGCTCACATTGTTGAATACGGATGTTTGTGATGTGTAAAGAAGAGGGAAAGACGACCAAGTTAAAATATCGAGAGAATTTATGAAGAAAATCACAGTGGATACAGCCAGGGCTGTATCGAGCCAATTAAGGAACGCGTCGCTAGTACCCTAGCGCCCCATTTTATAGTGCCCAGCAGTCTTAGCGCCGCCGTTGGTGGGGTTCACCTCTGGAACCTAGACAGATAGGTACCTTACCGATGACGAGGCTGAGAACAGTTGACATCTGGCCTCCCTCTCAACAAACAAGCCATTCTTTCGACGTAAAAGAAACAAAGGGACGGAGCATAACCTTTACTCGCACAACACAGCAGTATGATATAGCACGAATAGAAGAATCCACAATGGTTTCCATTTCATGGGGGACGTAAGTGAACCATTTGCTCTATCTACCTTTCTAATTCAAATCAAATCACCTCTTCGATTTAGATACCAGACTGACTTACACGGCATACAGTATAAAGTCCCTCCTCATATTTTTCGGCCCTATTCTGCTGCCTAAAGCAATAGGATACTACCAGAGTCTCCGCGCCTCCTCCAAAGCCGCCAACCAACCGATCCGCCCCCTCCCCGCGTCCGGCGTCCGCGCGCTCTCGATCCTCTGCACCATCTCCCTCGTGCTCCTACTCCTCGCCCTCCCGCCCTTCGCGCCGGAGAACCTCTTCCGCCTCACCTCCTCGCGCCTGCAGATCCCCACCGACGTGCTCTTCAACCGCCTGACCTCCCTGCGGCCGAACAACGCCCTGACGCAGAGCGACGGCGCCCTGCGCGCAAAGTTCGTCAACCTCGAGTCCCGCCTGCTGTACCTGCAGTACGGTCCGGACGTCCTGGCCTCGTGCCCCTTCTGCATCTCGGACGAGCCCAAGACGTACCTCTACTACGCGCTCCCGGCCCTCGCGGCCCCGCACCTCCTCAACCTCATCGCTCTCAGCCTCGCGACCTCGGGCGCCGTCGCTGGCCCCGAGGCGGCCCGCTGGCGGCGCACTGCGGCTATGGCGAGCGCGGTGGTGGCGGGCCTCGATGCTTGGAGCGTGAGCACGTATAATTACGGCGCGAACGCGCGCGCGGCACGCCTGGTGGATCTCGAGATGTTCTTCTGGACCGCCCGCGCGCTGCGCCTAGCCGCGCTCGGGCTGCTCGACCTCGGCGTTGCGGCCCTTATCTACGTCTCGGCGACCAACCGCCTGTTCGCGGCGCCGCCGGACGCCGCGGCGCGCGTCGACGCGGTCACGCGCCAACTGCTCGCCACCAAGAGCCGCCTCAGCGCCGTCGGCATTGTCAAGAACACGAACTTGCGCGACGAGGACCTGCGCGCGCGTACTGCTGCTTACTGGATGCACGAGGGCCGTCTCATGCGAGAGGTTATGGAGGATCGCGAGGTTGTCGAGGGTGTGAACGATGCGCTGTCCAACCGCATCAATATCCAGGACATCTCGCGGGATGCTGAGAATTATGCCCTCAACATGTTACCGCAGCCTGTACCACAGCCTCAGCCGCCTGCGCCCGAATCTGCCGTTGGATGAGCATTTGTATCCTGGTGGAGATGTTTATATGCGATGTTTATAGCCTTGGGCATGCATTAGGCCAGTTTGGCTTCTATGCTAGATACTTACTATCAATACATATTGTGACCGTTTAATATGACTCTAATATGTATGAAAGCTCATTATGCCAAGTTTTAGAATCACACGAATAAAAAAGGATCTCTCAAGGGTGTCCCAGGTACGCGGAATGTCTATAGATGTTACAACACTGTTGTCAACACAACTAGGCTCGACTCGGCTAGGATGTGAAATCAAGACCGGCGCAATTCGACGAGAGCGACGGCCTGACCGGCAAACAGTGTGAGCTGTTGATGCCAGAGCAAAAGGTTAAGAACTGAACAGAAAGATCCAGAATAAAATACAACAGATCGTAAAAGCCCGATACCCTAATCTCCCAGTGATGTCCCCTTGGCCCGGTTGCCGTGAAACGCCATAATGAATGCTTTGCTGTTTTGTAATCTGTACATCGTAGCTTGGTATGCTGAAGGCACAGACAGAGGTGCTTGGTCAAATGAGTGGGTAAAAAAACAAGGCAATCGAGTATGATGTATAACGTCTGTCTAACCACCTCTAGTCTCTGGTCTGGGACCCGCCGCTATGCTCGACATACTTGCCTTCCTTGATGGACCCTGTGCACTTTCTTCCACACTCCTTTCTAGGAAACCAGCCCACAGGTCGGCTAGCGATTCCTTACTTCCCGAGATGGGGGTGGGCTCGGAGAAGAACTCCGCGTTCAGGGACGGCGTGCTAGGCGTCCTGTGAAACGGAGAGGACGGGAGACGGAGAGAGTTACCCGACGCCCCTGGCCGTGCGAGGCCGGCCTGTTCCCGTTGCTCCTCTGTCCAGTTCAGTAATCCGGCTATGATCTGAAGGATCTGAAACTTTTTGGCGTCTGAACGATCTAACGCAAGGAACTGAAGAAAGTGATTTGTGACGATTTGTCTAGATGTTGTTAGTGATTTTGGTTGCGGCGTACTTTATGATGGTGAACAAACCTGTCAATACTATCCTCCGGTTTCGTTTTCTTTAGATACCGGAGAGCTTTTGTCAAATGATCGTTTAGGACAATAGCCTCGTGACGTAGTTTGCCGATAAGTAGATTCTTCTCCTTCACCTCCTTTTCGAAGGGTGCCGTGCGCTCGAGCTCCTTTTGTAACGATGCTCTCGCTGTTTCTGCTTCTGACGCCCTTGAATCGGCTTCCTGGACGAGTGTTTTCATCGCTTGAAGTTGTTCCTCGGAAGTCTCTACCATTTCTCGTAGTTCCCTCTTCCGAGCTTCCTGGATTTCTTGGAGCGCTCTTTGTAGACTGTCTACGGCCTGTGACTGTATATCTCGCTCGGATGCCGCCCGCTCATAGTTCTCTCTGAGACTCTCTAGTTGCTCTTCAAGTGCCGTGGCTCTCTCGGCCAAACTCTCTCTAATGGAGCGCTCCTCCATCGCCAGAACCTCCCAGTCGCCCATGGCGTCTTTAGCGGCTTCGGCTTCTTCTCTAAGGTGCTGGATCTGGCGGGTCATGTCCTCCTTCTCCTTTAGCGAATTGTGTTGTGAAAGATTGTTTCGGCTGCGCAAGCTGGAGAGTTCTCTGGTGGCATCTTGGAGTTCTGTCTGGAGCCCTGAGATCTCTTCTTGGAAGGTTACACTACCCTTTTGGAGGTCTTCATTTTGCGCCTCGAGCTCTTCGATGCGTTGGTTCGCCTCTTCTAGGTCTTCCTTGCCACGCGCTAGTCTGTTACCGACACTCTCCTTGATCTTTTCGACTCGGTCGACAAGGTTTTGGTACTGTTCCTCTACTTGCTCCTTGGCTGCCTCAACTTCTTCCAGCTCGGATTTTAACTGTGTCGTTTCTTCCGTATGGGCGGCTTGTATGGATTCCAGTTGTTTCCTAAGCTCTTCTACTTCTGACTTGAGCGCTTCTCGTTCTTTCGTCATGGCATCTAGCCGGGCTGTTGTGCCGGGATCGGATGCCGTGTGATCGGGAGGGTGTCCATTTGTCGAGGGCGAAGCGGCATGGCCATTCTCATGGCCTTTCTGGTCAGCCTGGATCGGACTATTAGCGTTACGAGGACTTGAAAGCGGTAGATATGTTCATGGCGTATTACAATTGTAGTCGCTGCTATCTCGTCGTTCTCGTCGGATATGTCACCATCATCGTCGACTATCTCCTCAGTCTTGACGCTATCTTCGGTAGGCTTTGACTTGGCAGCATTCTTCTTCTTCTTATGGTTCTTCTTTTTTGAACCTATCACGTTCTCGTTAGTGCACGAATCCTCCACTGGAAACTTAAAGGTGTCCTTGTGTGTTCTGTACTGACTTGAACTGACTTGCTGGGATGATTCGGTGGGCGACATTGTCAATGTCTAGGCATATGGATTGCCTCTAATTAGGGGGACATCGGAAAGGAAAAAGAACGTGCACTGCGTTATCAGACACGCTGTGGTGTAAGTACTCCAAATGCGAGGCTGTGAAGTTGGATGGAATTGCGCATTTCGGTTGCGAATATCAGACTAGCCCATCTCGACCTGCTGCCAGATTAGCAGAAGTTCCAGACCAAACAATCATAGCACAGTATCTGGCTGTCGGTAGGTACGGTACAGAATACGAACAGCGGGATTAGGTACTCTCATACACACCTTTGCTAGGTGCGGTGGGGTTACTCCGCTTTAGGTATCCCAAAATGACCTACGATTGGCGTGGCCACAGTTGGCGGCTGTCCAGATAAGTACACTTTGTCAGCTCTCCTGTGTACTTATACCTTGCTTATGGGTAGCTTATAGGGAATTTAGTGACAACGATGCACAATAAACGTGTTTAAAAGACAAAATCTGCATTGGTTCATAACCAATCATGCTTCTCTCACATTAGGTAGTCACATTCAGAGATGTTCTAGAGATAATGACTTTAAATTATGCCACTTGTATACCTATTCGTCAGGTTACAAGTCTAGTTGCGTGATTGGCTCATTACATGAATGGAGTTCTACCTACAGGTACCTGTAGTTAGTCTAACGAATAAAACCCAAAACTCCAACTGGTTCCAATTTTTTGTTCTTTTCTTCTTCTTCACATATTTCCCCTTCGCTGGAACTTGACTATTTGAACCCGCCCGAGCTAGCAACTTTGTTAGGTTCTTCTTTGGCCTGTCCACTCAGTTTCCGTTGAAGTAGAACGATCAAATGCCTTTATAATCTCACTTTCGCTCGATTATAGTAGCATCGTGGGTTCGCTATGCGCATACATCTACAGCTCTACCTCTTATAGACGTACTCATCACCACCACAATTCAATGACTTTAATGGTACCGTTACTTGAAGAGACCTTGTGTCTATAGATCGCGTAAAAGTTTTACCTCACAAACGAGTTTGTAATAAAGGCATAGTAGTACAGTAGTACACACGATTTAGTGATAACTCGGTAGTAGTTGTTGAGTTAGCAAATGATTACTATATACCATCGTGAACGCCACGCTTAATACCATTATATCTACGCTACTGCCTTCTTTCCTTTCTTCGCTTTCTTTCCAGCCTTCACTGCCAATTTTTTATCACCTTTAGCAGCCTTCTTCGATGTGGCGGGTTCTAGCTGCTTGATATCCGTTTCATCTGATTGAGGTGCAGGCTCAATTGCTTTTGGAGTATCCTCATCGGCAACTTCGAGGGACGCAGTATTGTCATCGGCATCATGGACAGTCTTGAGTTTTGGTGCTTCAAACTCGTAGCCTAATTCCAGCAGCTTCTTCGCTCGCTCGTTCCGCTTAGTCTCTTCCTTCGAAATCTTCTCCGTCCAAACAGACTCGGTAAGGGGTTTCTTGAGCCTATTCCCTGCCATCTTGTTCCAGGGTATCTTTTTAAAGCGCCTGTTTGCGCCGACCCAGAGTTTCTCATGGATTTGTGACTTCGGGACCACCTTCACCTTCAGGATGTGCCCGGCCAGCAGGTAGTTGTCCTAGTAGCAAGTCAGGCAGTTGTATTATATAAGATACAACGGATCTCTTTACCATGGTTTTCGCAACAATTTCAGCGACACGAACGTCAGCAAATTCGATGAACTATGAAAAGATATTAGTGGATAATCCTAGCATGTTGAAATTATGGTGTCGAGTTCTAGTTGCTAGCTTTCGTATGTATAACCGATAATATGCTATCAAGAGGGAAAAAAGGGTAGCGTGACAGGTTCTCACATACAGCAAAGTGCTTGGACTGGCCCGTTGCTTTATTCCGGGACATCCTGACTTTATTGACATCTCCAAACTGTGAAAAGTATTCGCGCATTTGGTGCTCGTAAAATCCTTTGGGAATTCGGCCGATCTAAGTTCATGTTAGTGCCTGCCTCTCTCGCATGTTGTTGCGTAGTTGATCACCGACATATACGACTCCGGGTTCAGTATCATCAGTCTCCGAGGCTTTCACAACATCCGTCGGCACCTTAGGAAGTTCTAAGTCTTTTATTTCCTCGTCGGGACTGGCATCATCTGCTTCGGCGTCGCTATCGACTACTTTGGCCAAAGCCTGTGCTTCATCATCGCCTTCAGCTTCAGAAGCTTGGTTCTCGTCATCATCAACGGCGGGCTTTTCCTCCTTTGGCTGTTTTAATGAAGCTGATCTTTTTGTCTTTTTAGGGTGGGCATCCTCCTTCAGTTTCTTCGGCGCAATTGGGGATGCATCGTCATTTGCGGCGGCTGTAAAAGGTTATGTTAGCTAGATGACTTGCGGAGGACTTGTAAAAAGACAGACCTTTGCGCTTGTTCGGTGTTTTCACCTTGGGGGGGGCTTTAGCAGCAGATGGTTTTCTTGGTCTTAGTTCTGGCATCTTGAAGGTGTGCTTTTGTTGGGATTTAATTATTAGTGAGTAGGTTACGGCGAAAAGGCTTGAATCGACTTTGGCTTGTCGAAAATTCTGCCGTCGAAATTTTGGCGGTGAGAACAATACCCATCCCACCAAGTCCTGATAAGGCCGATAAGTGCTATTAGCTTTGTGCACCTTTCCTAAAATGGAGACAAGCTCCCATTATTATCCACTGCGTACAGGCAGATCAATTACCTGCCTTTTTATAAGCTGTATTAACTATCAGTGACTAACAATGCACCGGATTTCCTTCTATCTTAACTTCAAGAAGCCAGTAATAAATTTGTTATAATTAATAAAATCGCCACCATAATAAAGCTTGTTCTGATACCCATATAATACCACCTTAGTTATAGCCGTGGAGAGCCGTAGCCCTTACAGAATACAGGTAGGTTTAGGTATCTACCTGCCTACTTATCTACTGATAAGCCGCCTACCTAGGTACTTCCCTATAACCTTGGATAGTGCATCTAGCAACATATTTCATACACACCTCGCTCAAGACTATTGCTCTAGTAGTCACTGATAAGCAACTGCCTATTCAGTAAGAAAGATGGCGTCTGGGGAACAAAACCTATCACATGATGAAATATGGGATGATTCCGCTTTGATCGATTCCTGGGACCAGGCATTAGAGGAATACAAGGTGCCAGCTACACAGCTCCAACTCCTCAGCCAGACGAGAGACTAATCGTTATACAGAAGTATCATAGCATTCACAGAAACGGCGGCAACGTAAACGATTTGCTCAAGCCCAAGATTGAAGAGTAAGGTTACCCTCCAGTAGTATATATATCTCTCGAACTTTGAGACGAGGATCACCCGGCAGTTTGATCCCAAATTTCTGACAACGTGGTCTTGGACAATAGTATTTCAGATGCCAAGCAGAACCTAGATGAGATTGACGAATCCTCAAACCATGGGCGACTCGAAACAGCTTCCGAAATGAAAGAGGAGAAACTTGTGAGTGCATCAATACCCCGGCTCTTGGGGAGATCCCGAGCACATCCAAAAAGCTTGGTATTGGCCTATTTTCCAAGATGCTGACAAGATGCAGGATCATGGACACGGAGCCAGAAATGCAGCAGTCCAACACGGCCAACCGCGAGTGCCCGGCGCCCCTCCAGCTCCCGCGGGTCTACTTGGCACTGGTATGTATCATCGGTGGCTTCTTTCTCCGTTTAAAGACCCTGTTGGCACCTTTATATCTGACTCTGTCATATTAATGCTTGAGAGGCCTACTAACTAGTAGTAGTACGCGATGAAGGGTTGAAACAACTTCTCATGTCATGGTATTATGCTGGCTACTATACTGGTTATTACGAAGGCAAGCGTGATTCGCCACAAAATCAAAATAGTTCAGAATAGGAGCCGTCTACATATAGGACCTCGTTTACTCGGGCTGCGAACGAGTTGGAGGATTGGAGGATACCTACTTAATGTAAGTTGTCGATCTGTCATGGGTCTGGAACGTTAAATGCCATGTAGAAGTTGATATTGACGTTTCCCTAGGGGCATCTATCTCTCCAAAAATTACGATATAATTGTGGCGCTTGGGCGAGAATAAATGTGTCTTGAGCCTTACCGTAAATATTCCCATTTTCAAGCAATAAACAGACAAAGAACTATGGTGAGAACTTTCATGGTGCATACAATTATCACTCAAAGCTAACGATGCACAATGTAATCAGTTCGTAACTGAGTTACAAGTCGTCGTTATTATATCGACTATACCAATATCTCTTAATACGTAAATGATACCGGATAGCGTTTCGGATGCTCCACAAACACCCGTGAATGCATCGAAATGCAGAGAAACATTTATAAACATGTGGCTGTGGCGTTTTCGTCTTATATATATCCTTGCCTGGGTTTAATGCAGGCTCAGAAATCCATCTGCAGCTAGGTAGTGTATCATATCATACCTACGTATATTGTTCGATACATTCTTTTTCGAAGAGGCCTCTCGAATTGTGACTAAGACAATAGCGATTAGTCTACACATCTATATTATAGCCTAAGTCTATGTTAGAAAGATTGAAGAATTCCTCGTGGCAAACCTTTAATGGCTGTGAATACATCTGTACACACATACAAACACACACACATACATGACGCCGGATCTCTGCTTAGACTTGAAGCCGAGATGAATTGGATGGTTGCAGGAAATACTGGTATGGAAACGTGGGCAACTCTTACTAGGCCAGTATGTAGAAAGGTGTAGGTAGGGGTTGGGTGAATTTAGCTTGCATTGGTAATTACGAAGGCTTGCAACAGGATTTTCATTTCACACCGAAGGTGCTTGCTTCCCTTAGACAGTGAAACGGGAGGATTGTACCTAACGGTTTCGATGAAATCCACTGTATATATCTTCTGTTAAGCTGACAAGGTAGTATTTGGGTGGATATCGAAAGAAAGGGGAAAGGAAAACCCCAGACCAGATGACCGGGTATCTTGATAAGCCCTGGGCCATGGTGGACGGAGACAGCCATGGCCGATTTTAGTTGCTTCAGAGCTCACACTAATTCAATGGCCAAAGCACCTGTTCTCTCCACTCTTCAATCTCATGGCAGAATCTCATGTAAGTGCAGATACCTATAGAATACTCATCCATATATACGGTCCACTATTAGATGCTAACACCTTCAAATTAATTATATAATTGTTCTGAATTGCTGACTATGTAGATGCGCAAGCTTATATCCCTATTCTTTCAAATATTTCTGTATTTTTTTTCTTCTAGTGTTGAATAAGATTGGTTACCTAGGTATATTCAATACTACGCTAACCTAGTTCGCGCATGCCGCTATGTCCGGTGACTTTTCCAAGGCGGTTCTGTCACGCTTAAGCGACGTTGCAAAACACCACCAAAACGGATCTCTCACACCCCTAGCCCCTGAGCAAGGCCTGGCCCTGTCAACTCCTCCACCCTATGTTGCCATGCCGGCATGCAGCAGAGAGCCGCAACCCTTGAATCTGCACTCTTGAGACTCGCAGGCGTCGCTACTATACGCCACATACGCTACCTAGGCCGCCTACCCTAACTCTAAACCTAGCTTCACTCGCGCTTTACCATCTGCGGGACTAGGATCGGACGCAGACCCCCCCGAAATGGACGCTGGCTTCGTCCTGATCGGAGCAGTCCCCTGAGATTGTTTCGAGATGCCTTCCTCAAGCGCTCCAGGGTGCAGAACGGAGCCAAGGTTCCCTAAATGATCCCGGCCTCTGACATTGATCCACCGGATGTTCATGCTCGATTTAAGCCATGAGGTCCCCTCGGCTGGTAGGCTGTTTGTTTCCTTTCTCTTCATCTCTTCTTTAGACGCCGTACTCCTAGTTCGCTCTTTCATTTCCCCTACCTCTCCTCCTCCTCCATCTCATTCATTTTCACTTCATTACGAGCAGGGCCTCGATATTTCCACGTCTCTTAATTGCCAGATTAGTTTTCAATCGTCACGGTCCTTTTTTCAGGAATACTCGTAGTTAGGTCCACCTCTCGAAGAGGCACTATCCCGCGTACTCAAAAATAACTATTACGATAATTCCACATTATACACAATTCACCATGAAGTACTTAGCTGCTCTCTCTCTGGCCATGGCTCCTCTAGCCATGGCTAAGGCTATTCAAAATGTCTACCCGGTAGAAGCGCGAAACAAGGGTGCTCAGTTGGGTGGTGGCAACGCCGTGGTCGTCGAGGCGAGCAACACCCAAGTTATTATTATCTGGGTGAACCCCGGAGCCAACGCCGCGACAACAACAATCAACCAGGCCGTGACCGTCACGCAAACAGTTACCGCTGGCGCCGAGGCCACTACCGTAGGAACCGCCACTGTTGATGCTGGTGCCACAGGCACTGTAGCAGGAACGGGAGCTACACACACTGTTACCGTTGGTGGTGCTGCTGGTCTAGTTTATACGCCATCTGAAGTCCAGGCCGCCATTGGCGATATGGTTATTTTCACCTTTATGAGCACCAACCACACTGCGACCCAATCCAGTTTCGCCACTCCCTGCGACCCCTTGGCCGGCGGCATGGACTCTGGCTTCGTTCCCAACAAGGACAATGCTATCGTTCCTGCTCCCCAGGTCGCTATGCAAGTCATGGTCGACACCCCTATCTGTAAGTTTTGAGTCGAAGAATGATCCCATTTGCTTTCCCCCGTCGCTAATAGTCCAATCCAGGGTTCTACTGCAAGCAGACTGGCCACTGTGGCAAGGGTATGGTGTTCTCCATCAACCCTACCGCCGAGAAGACGCAAGCCATATTCCAGGCCATGGCTATCCAGCAGAAGGGCCAGGGCACCGGCAGCGCCATCACTGGTAACGCTACAACAAGCGCCGTTGGTGGTGATGCCGCCGCCAGCAGCACAGCTGCCGCTCCCGATGCTGTCGCCACTGCCTCCGCCACAGACTCTGCTACCGGCTCCATCCAGACCGGCACAGGTCAGCTTGTCGCCGGTGCCTGCGTGTGCGCCGTCACTTGCGGCGCCGGCAGCTTCCCCGCCGTCAATGCCCAGGGCATCGGCAGCTTCGGTGGTGTTGGTGGTACGTAACCCTCCGTGCATTGCGCACATCTTCCGCTCCGAGTTCCTCACAAGCTAACGAGACAAATAGGCTCAATACCCGCTAGCATGGCTGAGATCATCTAAGCAAACAATTTAGCGTGTATAGGCGCGGGTTAGAGGGGAGATGATGGCGCATGATTATTGTATATTCATTGCCCTGCATTAAAAACGGGCTAGACTTCCCCCGGTTGAGTTGGTTTATATTTTAGGACCCGATCTGGCAACTTTTGGGCGCGGGAATAATTTTTTTGTCTTTTTATTTGTCCATGGTATCCATGGTGATTTAAATCATAACCTAGATATGACTGGATCGTATATCTTTTACTGTTAGTTTTCTGTTGTCGTTGTTGGTTTGTGTGGGAAGTTTTCGCTCTTCCAGTTAATAGGTTATTAAATGAATGAGAAAATACGTATAAAAGTACATCAGAATCCCTTTCGTACTTGTGAAGATAATAAACATAGGCTGTGCTCGTTTGTATCCCGTTAGATTCGTCAAACGTTTATCAAAGTATATGGATTTAGCCATGTAGTCCCTCGCGTGCCTACTTGTAGCCGTAAGTCCTTCATCCCTCGATAGCACAGGAGTATAATATTAAATAAGGGGGACGATCCCTAGTGCATAAAAACGTTACAGTTGGTAGTATATCGGTTGGACTTGTGATCATTATGGTGGTGTGAGTCGGCAACAGTAGGAGAACCTAGGGCATACCCACAACGATGATATCAATGAGTGGCAGCTCTACTTGCGAGCACCAATATTCTTGTTTCGATACCATCAAGGGATGCCGCACACATATGTGTGTCTAATCCCATTTGCCTATCTATTGTATATTTCATATATCCTCTTCCTATGCTGAGGTAGTTTTTCCATACCTAAAAGACGGCCCGTCGACGGGCCTAGGAGATGTAACCCCTCTACCAATTCAGCCTGTGTAACTGATAATCGACCTACATTTCCCACGTTTATGTAGTAGGCCGATATACATAAGAGAGAAATCAACATGTTCAGGAGACTCTATGTGAGACGTAGTACTTGATTGCAAAAGAGAACAAACTCCCATCACGCCTTTACCCCTGTCTTTGCCTAAACATGTTCGTCTGAAATTCTTATCCAACCCTCTTGTCCTCATCTCCGAAACCCTCAGAGAGGAATGCGAACCGGTTCAACCTCGGACCAATTCAAGTCCCATCTCCTAAAAACTTCCTAGGTTGATCATCATTGATCAGACCGAGATGTTGGCGATTCGAGAGGCCTTGAGTCGGGCGGATCGTGTCTGCATCACTTCTTTCCGGCTGCGGCTTCACCAGCCTTCTTCGCATTGGCTATAGGTAGGTGGTTATTGGTTAGCTTCTCGACTCGAAAGTTGCGCGCAAGGGATGAAATAGCTTACCTGCTTCCTGCTTCTGTCGCATCAAGGCAGCAACAGCCTCTTTATCGCGTTGCATCTCTGAGCCAGTTTTAGAGGATTTTGATTTCTGCACACATCACATTATTCAGTTAGTGTCTATTGCATTGCTTCAAGGAATCACCCTATTTGTCAAGCATCGATGTATTCGTGTGAGCCAAACTCCATAAACGGAACATCTTCTCAGACTCTCTGAAGCAGCGTTGGATAGAGAAGAACGAGCTCTGGCCTGGTCATCAACCGGCGGCAAAGGTGGTAGATTATGAACTCAACCGCGCGGAAGACTCTGACCAGTTAGATACTGGTAATGCACAATTTGGGAAGACCCAGGTAGTCTAGTAGTCTGCTCCCATCGGTTGCCCGCATAAGCGATGGGACCTAATCTCCTGAGATTCCAAAACAAACGCCGTCAGGCGAAGTCTGTTCTTACCTGAGCGGCCTGCTGTTTGAGATTCTTCTCACGGGCTTTCTCACGCTGGTTACCGCGAGCCATATTTAGGAATGTTCCTAGGCAATTTTGGGTGTTACCGAGAATATTTAGCGCTAGAAGGGCGCTTCGTCAAACGTGCGATGCGTCGCGGTTGAGGTCGGGATATTGGGATGGGAGTGGATGGTTTGACAAAAGAACGGGTACAGAGTAGAACAGGATGGGCGCAAGAGGAAAAGCGGCTGTTGGCAGCAGAAATCCATTAGCGTGCACTGTCTCTTTACAAAGTACCTAGGTACCTGTAAGCCTGTAGGTGGTATGTGGTAGCCGCGACCCGCCGGCGCCAGGCGTGCTAGTGGAGGCCAGCGGCTGGAAGTTTGCAATGACAAGAGCTCTCCACCAATCAAACCACCGTAGAATGCTGAAACTAAAATTCCCCGAGCCGACATTAGGTACCTACAGAATATGCGTACATCAATGTATAGGCTATTTTAGGACCTACTAGAGGATCCACCCGTGGTGGACCCTCTTCACTGCGTTCAGAGGGCGTCGAAAATCATAGACATGCCAATAATCATAAACAGGTCTTGGCCAGCAAAAACGAGGTAAAAACACCAACTTCAAAGCCGAATACTAGCCGCAGCAAATAAACAGCGTAGATTTTAGTACAGGCGCTATATTTGCATAGTTCAGCGCTATCTGCTGATATATATAACATATGAGATAACGTAGTTTGAAAATTATCTCAAAAATAAAATTTATATAGCACATATATATATTATATATATTGGCAGATAGCGCTGAACTACGCGAATATAGCGCCCTTACTAGAATTTTCGCTGTCCATTTGTTGCGGCTGGCATTCGGCTTTAAAGTTGGTGTTTGCACCTCGTTTTTGGTGTAAATTCTGTCTATGATTATTGGCATGTCTATGATTTTCGACGCCCTCTGAACGCAGTGAAGAGGGTCCACCACGGGTGGATCCTCTAGTACTCGAAAAAAAAGTCTGTCATCGCGGTGTCATTGGCGATCCAAAGATGATTCAATTCTGCCTCAACCACAAATGAAATTTTCAACAGGACATACCAAATTTCCATTGGCACTGTAAGGCGCTTTGCATCGACTTAATGCAATGTTTTGTCAACCAATTCGAAATAACAAGGACTTGAGAATAGGACCTCGACAAATCTAGCGAGCACTTATCTACACTAGTACCTCAACCAACATAGTCGATTAATCTATTTGGTAGACATCTGAGTCGCCAGCCGAGACGGAAAATGCGTGCTTGAACATTGCCCTGATCTAAGGGAGTTCGCCAGTAATAAAGTGGCTCGTGAAATCTCAAACTACCATGTACCCAGCACTTCTTATCTTGCTACTGCCTACATTGCCTTGGTAGGAGGCAGGTAGGTACATTAGATAGGCAGGTACGGAAAATCAAACCACACCTATCAGGTAGGTACTGTAGCACAAGCAAGGCATACATACCTACATACATATATACATACACACTAGATGCTATTGCAGCCTTCTCTGCAGTATCCTGGATTGTGCTGTTCCAGGTCTGCTTCAGCACTGTACAGAATAGATACTGCGTACGCGTAGACAAGAACAAGAGACGAGAGACCCTAACCGTACAGAGGTAGTGGGGGTTCGGCCGTTCGTCGAGAAGAGAGGCCTGAAACATAGCCGGTGGCCTCGTGGCCAATCAACTCGAGGTCCAGCACCCAACTCGCACAATGCCTTTAAGAGGCCCAGCTGCAATTATTGGACGACGCGACGCTTTCTTCATACCACTATTCCCAATTCTCCCCATTACCTAAGCAGTGTATGCGGATGCAAGTACTGTATGCGCCAGGTTCAGACCGCAGTACGGTGGCACCATCCGTCAGAGCATGGTAGTACGTGGATCGTGACGATTGGCGATTCGCGCCCGGCTTCGTCAGGTCAGAACGGGTGGTGCGCCAAGCTCAGTCGCTCAACAAGAAGCACCACCCCAGGTCCGAATGTACTCCTCAGCCGGTTCAACGGGCCCACGAATTCATCCTCCGCCCTGCATGACATGGATGCGGCCATCTGGCAAGGGAGCGCGGAATGGGCAAGATGGGCAGAACGGTACGGGGCGGTTTGTAGGTGCTTGTTTATGGGGATCGAGACTTATCGCGCCTAGCAAGATTCATTGGCTCTCAGTGACGGGCACGCATCTTGGACACGAAACATGTTAGATTCAAGCCGTAGTTGTGTGTCTTTGCAGACCATATTAAATTCGGGCAGCCGCCCTATAGTTCGTTTGACAGACATCTCTTTCTTTTGTTTCAAGTCCGTCGACAAGACAAGGCCTCGGTGATCTAGAGTTGCTGGTGCACCTCAATCAACCCTTTCTTTAGTCCTTTATGCACCACTCTTGACCACCTTTGACATCTTTTGTTGCGCAGGCCCTTTACTGACTACCGTTGTTTGTTGTCACTTTCTTTTCGACAGCATTCTTCTCACAATCATAAATAAGCCCTTGGCAATAGCAACTATTCACACGTTTTCTTCCTCGTCGTACTGCCTATTTTCTTACATTTCACACTACACTTTCATTTCTTTCCTACAACTCTACATCTGCTAGACGGATTTTTGTTGGACTATTCTCTAGCCACCTACCTCGAGTTCCGATTATTCGATCCCTCGGCACAGTATTCGACTCAACTGCGGGCAGTTTAAACATTGGTAAACATATCTCAAGCACACATGCACCAAAAATGTCCACCCAACAAACCACTAATACAGCTTATACTCAGAGAGACACGAATTTGAACATAACGAAATTCTTCACGATGTTTGGAAAGAATAGTTCCTCTGGCTTTCAAGGCCATGCCTACATCATCCTACAGGTCATTCGCTTCTGCAATGTCGCCGCCCTACTCGCCGTCATGGTGGCCTCGGTGCTCATGCTCATCTTCGCCAAGCTCCCGAACGGCTTCCAGTTCTTCGCCGACATTGTACACGCCCTGGTCTTCATCTTCGCCGGCCTTCTCATCTTCACCGAGATCGGCCTCTGGGCCAAAGGTCAAGACTTCGTCGCTAGAGCCTGGCCTATGCTCGGTCCCGATCGGGGATTTACCGGCCTCGGCGCTATCATGATCCTCATCGGCTGCCATCTCCTTGGCGGTCTCAACAGCGGCACCTACACCGAGGCGGGCGTGCCGTCCCAGATCTCGCAGGTCATCATTGGTGCTGGCATCATCGCCATCACCTTTGGTTTTACCAACATCTTCGCGTCACTCCTATTCAAGAACGAGAGAGTGCGGGCCCGCGAGGTTAGGCAAGCCGGAGCGACTACCCGAGACGTCAACTTCAATGACGGCTACAGTTCCCGCGCTAACAGTACTCGCAAGCCTAACATCAGCGGCCCCATGCCTATGTCCGGTGGCGATGCGTATCCGCTTAACCCGGCGGACTACTTCGCCGAAGATGCCAAGTCTGTAACATCGTATGACACCCGTCACAGCCCGATAATGCCGGAGATTAGTCGGCCGCCCACTGCGATGCACCCGGCGAACAGAGTGACTCAGTACTCTGAAGCCAGCCATATTGATCGTTTCGGAAACAGTATGGTGTAAAGTAGAGACACATTTCAGCGTCGGCTTGTATGTTGGAGGATTCAGGTGCATTGTAATGGTAAACGGCGTTTGGAGGCTAGAGATCTTTGATATCCTTTGATTTGGGGCATGAGCGGTACTTCGGATATATACGTGTATAAAAGCGATGGGTTTGGAAGTATTCTCTTAATATTTCAGAATACAATTATTCAGCGACATGACCAGCACACTCTGAGAGGCTTTGTCGGTCCTGTGGATTACCTTTCGCCGTGTCATGCTGCATTATAGAGAAAAGGTCATAGCTAAAGTAATGGAGGTGGACAGAATTAAGGACATAATATTACACAATAGATATTAAAAAGTGAAGAACTAGCAATAATGAACATACTCAGATAACAGCGGCCAGTGGTAACTTGTCTTCTAGTTTTATCTTCTTACTACACTTGTAGAGGTTATTTGGAGGCATCAACGGCTTAGTCGAGGTGGCGAAATGTGACCCCCCAGTCAGCTACTAAACAAAGATGGGCTACACAAAAAATTTACAATGCAGGTACCAACTTAATAAGGAGACCTACATAGGATGGCCTACAGTACCTCCAGAAGGTAGGCACTTTAGGTACTTTGCGAAACTATGTCCTGGCAGTCCTGGGAATGAATGAGTGGCACGTGACCTGCGTTTGACGCACGGTGCACCTTCTTCCGCTAAGTACCGTACTCGGCATAGGTATCTTCCACTCAAGCGGTTCAAGGTTCCAGGCCAGTAGTCTAAATGCAATCATTCATTAATCCCTTCCCTCTCTCCTCCGTGCCTCATACATCTCTTTCTATTCCTCCCTCACATCGCCATAGTCAACTACCAAACCGCCTCCGATCGGCTGCGACGAGCTGAGGTATTAGCTTATCCCAGCTATCTTGTCTATCATTCTTGGCCCCGGCTGGTTCCTTATTTGTCGCACAAGCTGCATCGAACTGCTTGCCACCATCGTCCTCGCCATCTCGCATTCCGCCCAGGGTTCCTCGCGCCGAATTGACTGCCCTTCTATAATCAGTAGTGTTTGACAGTAACAGAAGGGAGAACTGCACTGGGTGGAAGAATACAATTTGTTATGGGTTTAATGAGGGAGATGCATTGAGCTTTTCCAGAATTCTACAGTCACTTGCTCGCAGTTGTGGCGGGTTTTAGCATTTACGAGGTCGCGTCGCAAGAGTCATCGAATCTCAGTGCTTCCTATCTCTCGTGGTGAAGACTTTGTATGGATGGCATCTTGCCTCCTTCTGCTTCTGTGACATCTTTCGATTCTGAACAGCACAAGTCCCTTCTTGGTCGGGAAACGTCGTAAAGTCGCAGATCGACGCCCTCGGTTTGCGGGCCTTTGCAAGACAGGTTGTTTGCATCAATAACGTCTCCTCTGCTCTACACTACTACTCTATTTTACTATTGATCTGTGTGCTCGCATTAATACAATCATGTCTTCCTACTCTGAGTCTGACGCCGTGGCGAAGGATTTTCGCGAAGCTCTGGAGGATATACAGACAATCGGACGCCCTGAAATCTCTAATCTCACAATTATTGCACGCGAAAACATTGAGCACGCGCTTGCTATCTCCGGCGCTCTAGTCGACCACATCAAACGAGTAGGTAGTATGGTTTTTGTCGCGCGCAGTTCGCGACTGCAGCGGGTTCCCATGCCGCCTGAAATGCCTTCCCTCAGCGAATATTGGTTCCCTGGCTAACACGATTCGATAGGCCGCACCACACAAGAAGCTTCCCCCACTCTATGTTCTCGATTCCATTGCAAAGAATGTCGGGACCCCCTACACACTGTTCTTCAGCCGGAAGCTATATCAAACTTATATGGACGCATATGCCATGGTTGATATGACTACTCGGAGGAAACTAGAGGAGATGCTCAAAACTTGGAAAGAGCCTGTTCCTGGTTCTATTGACACTAGGCCCGTATTTCCTCCCGAGGTTGTGCGTCCTATCGAGAATGCGCTCATCAAAGTGAGAACAACAACACTGCAGCAAGATCAGGAGAGGATGAGGAACCAGCAGCAGTTGTATGGTCGCGGTAGGCCGGGCCAAGGAGCGCCGTATCGGGAGACGCCAACTCCGCCAGGCGCTCGACCCCCCTCTCAGGCTCATACGTATCATACTCAGCAATCCTTGGTACAACATCCCAACGGCATCCCTTTCAGCCAACCGGCCCAGGCGCCGCCTGTCACTTACCAGTCACAGCCCGTAAGTTTTCTAGATGTACCTCAAACAGAATCACGACAGTTAACGAAATAACCAGCTTGCCATGAATGCTACGTCGAGGTCTACACCGCAACCTTCTTCATCAAGTGCTTTCCAGCCTCCCCATATGGGAGGGTATGGCTTGACGCAGCGTGGGATCAGCATAGATGCATTAAATGATGATATTCAGAGACTAACCGTAGCATTCAAGGCCCAGCTTGCCCAGACTCCGCATGATTCCGTTATACAGACTAAGTTCAAGGCGTTGATGGATTTGCAAACTATTTTACAGACACAGAATCTGCCGCAGGAGCAGCTAGTGCTTGTTAAAAATCAAATTGCTGATCTTGCTGTGAATATGAGGGCACCTCCAGCCCAAACCTCTACACCTGTATCAATCTCAAATCCCGTAGCAGTAGCTCCGCCGCCACAGGCGGCACCCAAGGTATCTCTAGATTCCTTGTTTGGTTCAGGCGCTCTAGCTGCCATAATGGCTCGGAATTCTGGCATAACACAAGTTCCTACACCCCAACCCCCTGTTGCACCTGTCCCCATTCGGTCACCACCCCCTCAAAGAGTTGAACCTCAAAAACCACCTGCACCGGCTGATCCTATGGCACTTATGAATATGTTGAGGCGAGCGGGCATGTTGCCACCAACCACGCAGGGACCGGGTGCAATCCCATTACCGAGCGCAACGCCTTTAGCAAATTTACCATTCCCCCTGCCTCTTCCAACAGTGGCCAAAAGCAATCAACCAACACCACCAGGGACTATTGAAAGTCTTACAAGTGACATAATGCTAAAGGCATCGTCTCTAAAGCAGTATGTGCCGCTTATAAATATATCACAATTCACAGAACTGATCACGTAGTAGATTTCGTCCACAATTGCTCCCGCTTCTTTTTGAAGCACAAGGTGCCCAATGCACGCAGTGCGGGCGACGATTCCCCACAAATGAGGAAGGGAAAAAGAGGAAAACTGCCCATATGGATTGGCATTTTCGCGTCAATCAGCGTAGCAACGAAACCGAGAAGCGAGGATTACACCGCAGTTGGCTAGTTGGTGAAATGGTGAGAATTCTGATTCATGCTTTTCCTTTGAGAACCCCCTAACAGTGAGTAATAGGACTGGATTAACACGCGCGAGACTATTGATAAGGACCACGTTGTCCCAATCAACGACGCTGATACAACTTCCGGCAACTCAACAGCCAAGATCCCTAAAACTCAATTCATTCCGGTACCGGATGATCCCGTGCTCGCCGCCAGTGTTTGCCCTATCTGCCAGGACAAGTTTGAAACCAGATGGTTGGACGATGCACAAGAGTTCGTATGGGCTGATGCGATCAAAGTTAGTGATAGGATTTATCATGCTAGTTGCCATCGGGAAGCATTTAAAGATGGGGGTGGTAATCCCACGTTCACACGCAGCACTCCCGAACCTGTATTAGGAAAGCGAAAAGCTGAGGTGAGTTGCGAGTCCAAAGAGGCTGGCTAATGGTCTGTCTGATGATCTATGACTAACATTTGTCAAGCAGGACGAACTTATTTCTTTGCGAGGCAAGCTAAAAGTAGAAGTAGTATGACCATGCAGTCTTGGTCATACTAAGCGAACCATTATGAGGAAACAGCATAGAGCCGCAGTCACGAGCTCCCTGATGCAAGTGTTATCAAGTTCTAGCACCATGCCATCAAGCTGATCAGCCAGCTTGCCGATCCGTTCCCACATATGATAACTAAGGTCATCTGCATCATATTCGGCGTTATAGCATTCTTGACTCCTTTGAGGAAGGAGATCATCCCCCATTTGACCGGCGCTACAAGTGAAAGGATAGGATAGAGGTTTCGAGGATCAATCAACCACCTTGAAAAGGGGGGGGTTGGGGTAAATAGTACCTCCCCAAGCAAGGGTATGCTTGGCGCATTCAGGTAGCTACAAAAGCTAATGAAACAAGCGATCAAGACTTGCTTTGAACATGCATGAACAACTCATAACCTGTTTGTGATGAAATCTAGTTACGTATGTCCTAAGGACGTACTTTCAGCATCTTACTCATATACTACATGTGCTATGCTAGTCTTTAATTGTTATGTGGATGCGATTTAACTATTCACGCACAGACATCTTGCTCTATTCTCTGCAGTTGCTACTGCATATCTTGATACTAACAATATGCGCTCGTATGATGGTTGAACAACCGGCTACGGATCTATCTAATCGTTAGTATGCAGGCTGCATGCACTATCGTCATGATATTAATAGGTCGTGTTTGAGATACAATTAATTCCGGTTTCCAGAAGAACCCTGCCCGAGTCTAGACCCTTAAACTTAAATCATTTTTACAATCTCTAAGAACGATTATGACATTTTCTTTCATGTCAAGTCCAACTCCAACCTGTGTTATAAAAATTTAACTATCTTTAACAAGCTTATATTTGGAGAATTTACATGTTAAATTCCGGTGTCATTGATTTTCTTTGTGCTAGCACATATCAATCATCAATGGGACCTTAAATCTCAGGTACCAATCTCATTAGAAGCTTTGTGATCTATCTAGTAACTGGGTGAAAATATACTGAACTAGTGGAAATACTTACAAAGTTTCAAGTATAGTTAGAACTTTTCAGTGGTCAACCAATTTCACAAGAAACTACACCGCTATGCTGCTACATGACTTGCAGCAGAATGAGATTGTTACGCACTTCGCTACAGTTGTGTGGAAACCTGGAACTACATATCAAACCAATCGGATTTTATTCATCTAAGCATTGTGTTCTATTCCGATTGGTTTAATCTAGCTATGTGCATAATGGGTACAGTAGGTACTTAACAAGGGTGCTTTATGTACATACAACTCTAAGCGAGGAGAAAAGAACGTGGAGCCAATGGACCAGACCCTTAGATAAAATAAGTTACTTTATACACACTGTGCCTTATACTTTCCTACACGTAAACTCCATATACAGAATATACAAGATCATAAATCAACGCAGAAAAAGGTCTACTCGAACCGGAAAAAGTAACAACGCATACAGAAATGACACGAAAAATGAACAAACAAGAATTGCCATGCCCTGTTGAGGCAGTTATTAGGTGAGCTAGGCTATCCATAGTAGGTAGACAAGGTAGGGGCGGCAAGAGTACCTATTACCCACATTCAGACTTCTAGCTTCCTGAACCATGCTGCTTACCTACCTACAGAACACACCTGGGGAAAGTTGGCATGTAAAGAGAATTTCGTAAATAAGGCATATCTATATGTTTATACAAAATGCCTCGAGGTCGACCAAAAGTTGCCATTGCGCCATGCCAGCATTGTGGGAAGCAGTTCAAACGCCAAGAGCACTTGATACGCCACGAGCGCACGCGTAAGAGACCTATGCGTAGCTACCTATGTCCTACAAGTTACAACCGAGCCTCTGAAAGCTGACAAATCCTTCATAGACACGCAGGAGAAGCCATTTTCTTGTGACTGTGGGAGTCAGTTCACACGACAGTGAGCGCAAGTCTCTTGACACCTAGATAACTTGTTTCTTACACTATCCAGGGACCTCCTCGCGCGTCATGTTCGAGTATCACACAGTCATGTTTCTGAAGAAGAGTCGAGGTCGGAGTTTATATCCGGCGACTCTGATGACCTGTACATGAATGACTTTGAAACTTTCTGGGACCGAGCTTTCATGCCTCAGTCGGAAACGCTCTTTGATTTAGATATTTCAGTCCCCGAGTCTGAGACCCAGTCTTCACCGGGAGCTGCCGTAAAAGCAACCAGCTTTTCTCAATTTAGCTCTAGCTTCCCTTCGCTAGATCTTGTCGAGCCTAGTGACAGCCATATTGAAAATCATCTAGAAGATGCTAGAGATCAATACCGGAATATCCGGGACAGCGAGCATATCAGCCTTGCGCCATGGTCAATTTCGAGTCCACTCTATGAGAAGCTCCGCGAGGAGATCCAAGCCTATTCATTTGTGCTTCCAGAAGAGTGCCAAATACCCACTCATAATACCCTATCCGGTGGCTTAGAAACATATCTCTGCTGTACACACAAGTACCTCCCCTTCATACATGTCGCATCGTTTTCAGTCGAGAAACGGGATGTCGAATTATCTCTAGTTATGGCTGCCATCGGCTTATTGTACAGGTTTGAACACAACAGAGCTTACAAGCTTTATTTCATGGCTAAAGCAATATGGTTAGAGAAGAATCGTCGTGAACATCTTCAACTAGCATCAGATGTGATACGCAACCTCGACAATATAGTCCTAAACAGACCGAATAAGTTGAGGAAGATACAGACCCTGATCTTACTTATTACTTTTGCATCATGGGGAAATAGAAGGGTTCGGCCTAATGCTGCCTCTATGGCAGGCGAATTGGCTAGTAAGTACTATGTTTTCGTTTTCTAGGGCAAGCTATTTCCGAACTTAAAGGTCCCTTACCGAGCGAAGACCCTATTTTATGTGTTGGAGAGCTACTTGTACATAGTAATCTCTAAACATCGACTCTAGAGAGCTATTACTGACCCTAGAGTAATGAAGTCCTCGTTAGAGAGCATGGCATATCGGAAGTCGACGAAGACACACCGCCCGGCGAGTGGGCAGCGTGGGTGATCTCAGAAGAGAGACGGAGAACCATTTTTGCCGCCTATATCCTTAGTAGCCTACATAATATCGCCTTCAGCATTCCACCAATAATTCTAAATCATGAAATAGATCTTCAATTGCCGGACTATTCACAACCGGTAAGTAACTAGTCCCAGACTGATTGATACATTTGGCAAATGGTAGACCACTATCTGCTTTGGCTTGCCATGTATTTGATTGTTTTCTAGATGATCTAGTCTCTATTTTCTCCCCCGCTAGGCTTGAGATATTATACTTATTATAAACGCTGACTGCTCTACATAGTGGACTTCAAAGGATGCCTTTCAATGGCAGATGGCCCCCCGTCAAGCTAGACGGTCATTCCAAGAAGGGCTTCGCTCTCTCTGGGAAGGCAGTGGGTTTCCCAGAGAAGCCAGCGTTTCCTCATTTTCATGTTATATACTCATTATTGGGCTTCTTCAACAAATTTACCTCGATCATTACAATTCTGGCAGGGGCCAACGGCATGCCTCAGTAGAAACTTTTGAAGTCGCCCTCCGTGCTTGGAAAGTATCCTGGAACGGGTCAGATGAACCGAATTTAGATCCTCTCTCAACCAAGGCGGAATTTGGACTTTCCTCCGCTGCTCTGCTTCGACTAGCTTATATCCGCCTAAATTTCAACCGCGGTATTTGCCGCGGGGTACTCTGGGGAGATCTTACCATTATAGAGAAGAATCCGATCCCGGATAGGTCCTTACATGTCGAGCGAGCTGTGTTACATGCAGCGCACGCTCTAAGCGTATTGGTACGTCTTGGGACTTCATTTATGGCCACTACCAAAACGTCAATTTGGTCTGTCGAGCATTCAGTCTGTAGTTTGGAATCTGCCTTATTACTTAAAGCTTGGTTAGGGATGATATCAACAGTCGTGCGGTCTTGCGGGGTTAAAGCACTTCGCATATCGGAGAAAAGACTCTTGGGCATTGTCACATCAATTATCAAAGAGACGGATTACGCAGAGATGATAAATTTATCAGATGACGACGCTAGCCGTTACCAACATATGGCCGTGGTTGTCGTTAATTTATGGAGCCGCGTGTTTCAAGGCGTCCACGTACTCGAGATAGACGACGACGTGAGGTATGGTCTACAACTCGTGGCGGATTCTATCCAACCCTGATGCATACTTTTCCGATATGCGACCCTGATTCGAGATGGCTCAGAGCAGCGACGATGTCATCACGCTCAAAGGCGAAAACCTTGTCGACAGGTAACTCGAGTCCGCGAGCAACCATAAACCTAACGGCCTCCTCAAGCTGTTGCTTCGATCCTCCCGTCACGCCTCGAACAACGATAGCCTTAGCCAGCGCCGTCATAGTCACATCCGGAACCTGCTCCTGCGGCGAGCTCGCCAAGAACCCTATGACGGTAACCAAACCTCCCCGTGCTACCGCCATCAAGCTCTGGTTCATCGTCCCTACACCGCCGACCTCGATGACATGGTCAACTCCCTTCCCATTCGTGATTCGCTGCACCTCAGCGGCCCAATCTGGCGTGGTATTGTAGTTGATCAGGTGGTCAACCCCGAGTCGAGACTTGACAAAGTCAAGCTTCTTGTCGCTAGAAGACGTGACGATCGTAGTCGCCCCCGCGGCCTTGGCCAGAAGAAGAGCAGTTACGGAAACGCCGCCGGTTCCTAAACCATCAGCCTCAAGAATTAGTCACCTAAATAAAATTACCGGATATTGATTGAAATCTAGAAGAATCAGTTGTCATATTACGTACCGAGGGCCAGCACTGTGTCTCCAGGCTTCAGCGGTGTGTTCCCGTAAAACGCATTCCATACCGTGGACACGGTACACGGCGTCGCGGCCCACTGGATGAAGTCCCGCGATGTCTTGCACGGCGGGAGCTTGACCAGCAAATGGGCAGGCAGGGCAATGTACTCGCGCAGCACCCCGTCCTGGTAAGCGCTGCTCCAGGCGAAGTTTAGAGCATCCACCCGCTCGTCCTTGGCGCCGTACAGGAACGAGGGGGCCGCGGGCGCAAGTACCGCATCCCCCACTGCGAGGGCGGGTTTGAGCAACTCGGACGTCGGGCCGACGGCGACGACCTCGCCGGCCATGTCGCAGCACGGGATCACGTTGTCCTTGACCGGCAGGAGATAGGTCGCGGTGGCGATGGCCACGTCGCGGTAGTTGAGCGCTACGCCGCGGACCTTGACGAGGACTTCGCCTGTGCCCGGCGAGGGGATGGGCTCGCGGAATTGGCGTAGGCTGTCGAAGCCGTTGAAGGCCGTGAGGCGAAAGACGGTCTGCTCCTTGGAAGACATGTTGGGGTTGGATTCCTGGCAATAGTGAATACTGGTGGAAATAATCAGGTATTTGTGAGCTGATATTGAAATCAAGATTCTATTGGATTGAGATTGTATTTGTTGCGAGTGAGGTTGGTTGATGTCTGATACTGGAAGAAGATACTCAAGCCGTCTTATACACATTCTCACCCCTGTTTTCTTCCCCAAGTGGCCATGATGCCGCGAACAACTTTTCTACCATCATCTGATCTCACAAATCCATTACTGACCCAATGAGAAGAGCTAACATGATGATAGTCATAATACCTACATGCTGCCAGCCTTTCTGTGAATGTTGTCTGTTCGGGGTAGATAGTCGGTTGGGGTAGAAATTCCCGAGTTGGAGAAGAAATTACAAAGCTAGCTAATAGCGCTCTGCAATTGCCAAAAAGGGGTAAGTTGACATTAGGTATCTGACACGATACTCCTCTCCCTTACATTATTAATCAAGTTATTCAACGATGCATGTCTATTTTCTCTAGCACTTAGTTAGCCTTAGTAGGATGTTGTGTTAGACAATCTTGTCGAAGAGCTATCACGAGAAATCCCTTAGTTGGGATAGCAATTGTCCCTTAGCGCACGCGACTTGGAGAGACTTGATCGAGGATGGTATCATTACAATCGTCAAATATGACATGAAATTATTATACCGCAACAAGCTAAGTGTAAGTGCGCTGTTATGTTCTATAAAGTATAATCGTATCCTATCTAGACCTCGACAATCACTTCTTCATACACGATAACGCTCTCGGTATCGTCATCGTCGTCTACGGTCTCATTCTCTTCCGTCTTTGGCGGTGCCATAGGCTTCTGCTTATTGGGGATCTTAGCCCATTCCCTTAGCTCCGGTACCCAGCGATGTCTGTTTATTGTATACCATCTCATTAGCTAGGCTCTTAGCTTATCCTACGATGGTTCGGTAGCAGCGTAAGGGAGAGCAGCAAGGCACAAAAGGAGGCATCAAGTGATAAGCCAAAGACATAAGGGGGGAAACTCACCCAGCCCACTCCTCGGTGACCAGGCTCTTGGGCCCGTACTCATCAGTCAGGACCTTGTCGAACGCGTACGGGATCCAGGCCTCGGTGCCCTCGAATTCGGTACGCCGCAGCGGCCAGAGCTCGGCGGTGCGGTAGCGGTGGTTGTTCTTGCAGCTCCAGACGCCCGGGGAGCGCTCGGGGTCGCGCTCCCGGAGGCCCGTGATGTCGATGAACATGCCGTTGCTCGTGTCGATCCAGCGCGCGTCGATCACGTTGGCGCCGTTGCCCTTGGTCAGCGCCGCGTGGTGCGGGTTGACGTCGAGGAGGTACGACTTTTTTATCTTCGCCGTCGCCGCCGCCGCTCCGCCTCCGCCTCCGCCTCCATCACCACTGCTACCGCTTGCCCCGTCATTACTTCTATTACCACTGTTGCTCTGACCACCATCGCCACCGCTGTCGCTAGGAATACTATTACTATCGCTACTACTACTCCTCCCGGAATCGGACATAGCGGTCTCTAACACCACAACCTCGCCCTCCTCGACCTCGTATTCGTACTCGTGCGAGCTCTGGTTGTACCGCTCCCCGAGGAGCGCGAGCGTGGCGGCGCTGACCTGGACGTCTAGATCATAATCCCAGGGCATGACGCGGCCGTTCCACCACCAGCCCAGCAGCGAGCCGTGCGCGAGCCACGTCTCGACGCCCAGCGCCGCGAACGTCGTCAGGTACGAGCGCACGAGGCGCCGCAGCGCCGGCCGGTGCTGCTCGTACGGCACCTTGCCCCGGAAGTACCGCGCGTCGTAGTGCCCGCTCTCGGCGTCCCAGCCGGGCTCGTGGAAGTACTTCTCCTCCTTCGGGGGCGGCGCTGGCTTTGGGGGTGCCGGGGGGTCTTTCTGCGCTGGCTCGTTGTCGTGCAGGGCTTGCACCGGCTCCTGTGCTGCTGGTATCGGCTCGGGTGTTGCCTGCGCTATCTCCGTCACCACTTCCGTGACTACCGCTGGCGCCGCGCTCGTGGCTAGGGTGAAGAGCAGGAGGGGGTGGAGGACTCGCATTGTCCCTGGATTCAGCGGATTGGAAAATAAGGGGCTTTCGAGTGCCGGATAGGTCTTGTCTACACCGAATTGACGAGAACGACTCAGCTCATGTGGGTGGTATTTACTGGACGAGGGCGATGGGATTGCCCAGCAAGCCGCCTTCAGAACCTAGTTTAATGGGTATTCAATAATCTAACTAGTATATACAAGCAATGCTATTTAATAGATAGATAATCATAAGTCAAGACCATGACGCTGGTCATGAGCAATTATAGATGGTGGAAACCTGACAACTTAGAGTTGGGAGTAAAAATACGTATAGGGGTGATCCTCGTAGCTCACTGCGAGATCAGGGACATCCACGGCTATCTCGATCGAGACTCGGCAGTGCCATGACAGAGTTCCAGGTGTCGCGTGCTTCACTTGTCACCAGCGACTTTACACTCTATGCGGTTATACCTATGGAATGGTACTTGTAAGTGAAATGGCCCTTGATAAGGACTAGTCATCATAAACTCATTATGCATAGAGCACTACGATAGAGGGAAAACAGCAGAAGAGGAGAATACTGTATATATGGACGAGCCCAGTTGATATGCGTGTTCTTGTGCTGCATGACGAGACGACGTAATCGCCCCAAGATTTGCACAGAATTAACAAGTCTGCAGTATAGAGGACTCGACATAGAGTTGATTCCTGCATGAACCGGGGCGACACTGTTCGGTGGTATACCTGCCTTATAGGTGTTCTGCCCTTGGAACACTAGGCTCTTCCCTACTTGCAAAGTTTAAGCAATTTTTAGAACAGGGCAGGGGTACACATAGAAGAAATCGGCATCATACATTATATAAAGTGATTAGCTTGCGCCTAATACGCCTATCAAGTCGGTGACGGAAAGTTGTCGATACAATTCCTTCACCTTGCCTGTAGTAGCAGTATACGAGAAACAATTGTAATGGATGAATCCTATAAGACGTCTCATATGTTTATTTAGACCTAGCTTCTTTAACTTCATGCTCTAGACGCAGTCAACATCCTCGAAAGACGTAGATCTATTGTCGCGTGACTATGTTTGTTCGGACTCGGACGCTACCCAGGTACATTCGATAATTTGTTGGTATGTCGGGCGACAATCGTCACGCCAAGGCTACTAACTTGAACCTTATATTGCTACATTCCAACGTCATGTCAATTTTAAGTCATTAATTTACCATAAAAGAGATTTCATAGCCTTTCTGCTTGAATCGTCCTACCTGTGCGTCTATAAAACAGCGTTGATAAATATATGTGGGTAGACATCGTGGGCGTAAGTGTCAAGAAAAGTGAAATAGAAGTGACAGTTTCAGAGCCTACAACTAGAAGCAAAAGAAACACGACCAATGTCGACACATAGTCCTATCTACAGTAGTTGACTAGGAGTGCCGTGTTGGTTACAGCTTCGACCTAAGGTGATGATAGTGACGTATGTCCTATAGCATGATAGGTAGAGGTCAACACTACGACACCTGCGGCATGGACTGCAAATCGTCCACCTTTCCCCTAGAAACTCCCGGCTAGAAAATTTGTATCTTGATAATGAAATGTGTAGGGATTATATGATATTCGATTGAGATCTCTATTGAAAATATGCCCCGGGTAGGATGATGATATTGCCTGCCAGTTCGTAGGCGTTTAAAGAAGGTTTAGAAAACGCCACTTGTTCATGCTAAGATTTTGTAACTCAATTCGGGGGGTTGGATGAGTGTGTGTATAATTAGTGGTAGTTAAGACTATCGATAAATTTAGATAGAAGACAAGGACAGAAAGAGGAAATGAGTTAGAGTGAATCACTGGAAGTCCATCGACACACGACACAGCAAAGTAACAAACACACATTAGTTGTGGACAAGAATACTTGTTGAGTGACTGTATCTGATTATCTGCAGTCGTTTGCAGTGTAAGGCTAGCTACAACTATCGTCGAATCTCTGATCTAACATATAACCCTCTAATGATCTAATGAGTAGTAGATCTGTCGAGTATACACATGAGCCTCTGACCTCGGCCCAATAAAATGATGTAATAGTTTCTTCGCCGAATGTTTGCCAATGATACCTTCATATGCCATAGTTCACTAACTCACGACGAGAGCCATCGTACTCAGTGGTACTAATCCTTAATAGAAAGAGATGACAGAAGCCGATATCTCCTTAATATCCCAATAACTAACGCCGCTTAGCTCTCGTCGCGGGGGCCGACTCGAAAGGATCGGAAATTTCGTCATCACTGATTTCCAATGGCTCCTGCTGGGTAGCCTTTTGCGAGAAATTCAATCTCGTCTGTCGGGTCTTTAGCGAGGAAGCGGAGGCGGAAGCGGCCGCGCGGGATGATGTCTGTGACCGTGAGGGTTGTGATCGCGTAGTCGTAGTTCTACTTGCTGTAGTTCGCTTTGGTGGCGGGGCCGGAGGGTCGTGATTATCATCATCCATGAATACGTCTTCGTCTTCGTCGCTGTCAGCTTGCTTACGACCGCGAACGCCTTTAGTAGGTGCCTTCTTGGCCGGAGCCTTCGGGGCAGCCTTGGTTCGCGTGGTCGCTGCTTTAGCCCGGCCTTTCGTTTTCGGTGCTGGAACTTCTTCATCATCTTCTACAACATCGTTCATCTCTTCATCTTCATCATCGATAAATCCTGTGCGTGTGGACTTTCGTCCCCGACCCCGGGGTTGCGTAGGCCGTGATATTTCCTCTGCCACCGGAGCACGGCTGATTGCTTCAGGTTGATCCTCCCAATGACCATCAAGGTCAGAGTCCCATTCGTCTGGTTTTGGCTTGTATACGAGCTTTGGGCCTCGTTTCAATTGACCAGTAGCGAACTGGTGCTCAAATTTCTGCTTGATCCTCTCCATTGCGCTGTCAAGGTCGTCTTCGTTATCGTCCAAGGACAACATTTGTTTGACTTGGCCTGACAGAGACTCGCTGACAAACTGCTCCATAGCGTGCTTGTCGTCCTTGTCGACAAACTGAACTACCGCGTCGCCAAATGGCGCCTGGGGTAGTATCTTTAGCGATTGCGCCTTTAAATACTCCTCTACGAGTTTTGCAACTTTCACACTATCCATTTCGGCTAGACTGGCGACAACCTCTTCAGATAACGCATTGGTGGCTGTGCCACGTTCTATCTTTAAATTAGTATGATCTAGGGAGAAGGAAAAAAAACAAGAAAAAAAGAGCCACGTACTCTGTACCGTCTTTTTGCGATAGAAATGGACTACGTCATTCGTGTTGGCGACTTTGTCTGAGAAGCGGTTAGAGAAACGCTGTGGGTTCTCGATATCGTAGTGACCTCCTTCTGGTGCCGTATATTCCACCTTGAGGCGAATCAAGGGCCTAGGCCGTTCGTTTTCGCTCACATCGTCATCTTGCAGGGATTCCCATTCCACATTAGCTTCTTCAATCATCTCCTCGACGATTTCCATCAGTCTTCTGGTCAATTCTGGCCGATTGTCCTTCTTTTTTTCTAGACCCTTGAACCTCTTGTCGGTGGCTAGAATAATCTCGGCAGTGGCAAAAGGGCGCACAGACTTTAAGCGATGCTTCTCAACTGAAAAGTCTCGACCTGTAACGCTCACCACGGCCACATGTTTCGCGACAGCCTCGCCCGGTACGAGTGACGTAGCGACAGATGAACCGGGCTGCATGACATGAAAGCCTGTTTCGGGATTATGTCGGGGATCAATGAGGCACTCGTGCTCGTGGCCCCAGACGACTAGATCGAGCCACTCAGGCAGCATGTTCTCAGGCAGATAACTAGTAGCAGTGTGGGCGTGGTGGTTCTGGTGGACGGCAAGTAAGTTGAACCAATCTGTTGACTGCTGATTCGGTCGGAACCATTTCACTTTGTGATCACGAAAGTTCCGAAACATGCGTTCATCGCGCACATTACTGATTCCGAAGAGTGCCAGTTTGGTCTGGCCCTTCTGGAGCAGGACGGGTTTCACGTTGATCTCGTCGACCTTGGGAGTACGACCGTAGTAGTTCACAAGGCCGGCAACCTGAAGTAGATCAAGTGAGCAATAGTTGCCTTGGCCACTAGGATCGTCGTGATTGCCATGAATGGAGAAGACTGGGATGGAGATGTTCATGTCGGGATCCTCGTAATTGACATGGCCAAAAGCACTCGCGAAGACTTCGTTGGCATCACTGAGGAACTGAAGCTCACATGGCTTCATACCTAGGCAGTTCTTTCGAAGTGACCGCATCACATGGTACATGGATAGTCTTGAGGGTTTGTTGTCGTGAAAGAGGTCGCCGGCAAGCAGGACCATGTCTACCTGGTATGTATGTTAAGCACGGCAACGAAACATGTATCCTCGAACTATACGGGTACCTACATCCTCTGTCCGTGCTAGGTTCATAATCTCGTCGAAGGTTTTCCAGCTGTCATCCTTGCGGATGGGATCGCGCTCCTCGTAACCTACATGATTATCAGTAGCGACGAGGATGCGAATCGTGTCGGCACCTAGTTTAATGTTAGATAGACGAGTATCATAGGGCAAGGCACCGGGCAAGAGACAAGAGGGGCGCATACCTGTCAACTCTGATGATGGGGATCGTGGCATGTTGTAATTATTCTAATATGTCTGGGCTAAGTGGATGGCTTCCGTATACTTTTTGGGACATAAAGTCTAGACTACTCTCGACTTTATTATTTCCGTGGTACTGGTTCTTTTAACGAGGTAGCAAAAGTCACATTCTGAGGTGACTTTTCACCCACACATGTCCTTATCCAGACGCAGAAGTCCTGAAGGGAGCTTGGTTGGTGGTCAGATAACTTCAGGGCTGAGTGAGAGAGGTCAGGCAACGCTGCACAGTGTGGGTAGCGAATAGTATATCCTAGATAGGTACTTCCGGAACAGTTTCTTGGGTAATACAGAGTACCTACTTAAAGACGCGTGTAGTTGGGTCCATACTTCAATTTCGCCCCGCGATATCACGTGCCCATCTGTCTTAGACCTACCAGGATCCTAAATGTTAGCTCGCGCTAGTAGATCATTTAAACCGAAAAGATCGGTGTAAAGAGGTATGTACTTCGGTACTTGGGCTAAATTTTGCCCCCACATTTGAATCTAGACCCATACTTAATATGTCAATACAGCTTAAAGTATGGGTTTTATAACTATTTAGGTATTGATTTACTACATATTTTTCTTTATTGCGTTAACCGATCTACTAGCGCCGCGCTAACATTTTGGAACCTGGTACACTCTAATGGTGCGGATATTCCCCAGCTCAAATTATAGTAGTCGTCTACGCGTCTCGTCAAAGCAATCCCATCAGGCGATCATTGTGTTGTGTTAGAATAGTTGTAGAGGTAATGGAGGGATCTAGTGTTCTAGCGCTGTAGCTTCTTTATATACCTATACATAGCGTAGGTGTGGGGGAAGGTACGAGGCATAGTGTATATCTAGGACCCCGCACGGCTGTTGCGAGGTCTCTCTCCATCTCTCATACAACATAATTATCGCTTTGCAATCCAACATAGGCCGTACCTGCCTACAAATCCAATATTGCACACATTACGTCTAGACCGGTCGGTTACAAGTAGTTGGACCACGTACACTTATCTCAGCCCACACCAATATACTACGTTTCCTTGAAGTCGGCGCGTAATCTACCTCGTACACTTCTTCCACTGTCTCCCTAAATCCGGCACCATGTCTGGCATGGAATCTGAGGGATCGCGCAACTCGGACAGCAATGAGAGGGTTGACAAACGAGTCAACTTTGCTGGCGCAAATACCCGCATTCAAGAGATCCTCACATCGTCAGACCTTACACCATATGTCTGCCTTATGAGCCAGGAGACTCTGTGGCCGAGAGACGATACTATTTCGCAGTGGGTAGATATAATGACGGGTATGCACTGGTTACCTATTGAACCCCTGTGTGATGGTCTCCTTCAGCAACAGCTAGACCGGTCTGCAATGGCATCACTTACCACGTCGTGGGTACTAGGTGAGGCATACAACGTACGGCGCCTCGGCCTTGGTACGCCATATCGGATGGCGTTACTTGCTCGTAGTGCCTCGGCTCATCCCATCGAGGCATACGCATTATCATCTCAAAAGTCGAGGCTGAAGGAGCTGATGTCATTTCTGCGTGGTGCTGCGTTTATTAACCTGACCGGGGCACCAGAGCCTCATTCCGTTGCTGAGATATTCCCAATCCTTGTATTCCACAGGTATAGCGTCAAAAACGCGTACAATTGGATGGACCGTATCTGGGGTATTGAGTTCCCAGAGCCTCGAGTAAAAACAACAACGACAGTTTGGAATCAATAACTCGTCAAGATTCTATTACGCAACGGATTCATCCGTAAATTCAGGTTTCTCATCTAACACGCGATTCTATTTCGCCGCAAATACTGGTAGACCTATCTCCTTTATCTCATTCCCCTGCCAATCACCCACCTATCAGTCAGCTGACGCGGTTAACCAGAATACGGTCACTTGCCTAACAGTGACCTACCTACCTAACAGTGACTCGCTTCGAACAAACCCTCGCCGACTAATAGCAACGTTGACATACTAAGAAGCACGAGAGGACGGGAAATAGAGGAATACGTGATATACGCCACGATGCAGTACTCTCTACTGACAAGCAGCGGCACGAATGTGCTTGGAACAATCTCGCACACACCCCGCTCCTCTAACTAGCATTCAACTCACATCCGCAGATATCTAAACCAGAGGTCGTGTCAGTTCATTTTGAGCCCGTAATGTCTGCCCCCATCGCACGCGACTCGGTCCCAAGCCCACAGACATTATCTACAGACAGTGATGTCAGCTCTGTCCTAGCTTGGTCGCAAATGCTATTAGAGACTGGATGAAGACAACGTACTTCAAAGGTATTGCAGAGTGGTTTATGTGCGACTTGTAACATTGACAAGTCAGATAATAACTAGCTAGATCTTCTTATATCATACGGATAAAAAATTAGTCAGCCTTTTTATTACTGGTTACCTAAAACATGTCTACTTACAAACCGTTGTCTCCTTAATTCGTTTTGTGTTACTGCCATTAAGGGTAGATTCAACTAAAGCGCACATTTTTATACCCCTACGAACTCCGACGTGCTTGGCAACCTTTTTTTTGCATACGACCTTCTCTAGTCTGTGTTAGACGGGTGTATATATTAGTCAATCCTAGTGAAGGATTTCGTTCATTTGTACACACCAATCCTACGTGCACACTTGATTATATAAAGTAACTAAATCATTATGCAACAACGTAACTCATAGCGTACCGACGGCTATGGTCTAGATAGTACAAGTACGATCAGCGAGGAGTGCGGTGTCAATATACGTAGTATGCAGGACCTTGCCAATCAATACCGGGCGTGCAGATTGGGAGTCGTAAACATTCGATTACAAAACTACTTATGCGTATGGAGGATAGTTACGGATTGGGTACCTGGCAACTGCAGCAACCCTAGGCTTCCCACCTCCGCTCTTCTCATCCCTCATTCTCTGGTCTCTCGCGTGATGTCCGCATGTTCCTCGGCGATTTGAAACGACGCGGTCCAGCTTCTCATCGATAGTAAATCAAAATAAACCGAGCGTTGACTATGGACACACCCTCGAAATTCTGCGGCCTGTGTCAATGCATCCAGTTTGACGATGCTGCTTCTAAGGGCTACGCCGCGCGAGACGAAGATGGTAACTCAATTCTTAGTTTCGACGGGGACGAGCACGCCCGCTATTTCGACACGGGCCTGCGCATCCAAGACACATTTCCGGGCTTTCCCCTCCTTTCAACGTCGGGAGCAGATAACGAGTGCGATGGCTGTGGCTTTTTGAAAGACTCGGCTCTCCAGGCCCTCACAGCGCACGGAGACGATCTCTCGAAAGGCGGGAAACTTGAGATCCGGGCCACCTATCTCTGGCGGAAGAGCGAAGAGTATGCGGAGACTGATGTCGTCCTTTTCCAGGGAATTGGTGCTCTGGAACTTGAATTCATCATCCTAGACGACCAGGGTTTGCAAAGCTCATCCATCTCTGGGTTAGCCTGATTGTTTAACTCGTGTGGGGTAGGTCATTTCTCTGGTAGTCGAGAATATGTCACGCATTATGTTCAATCAAGAAGTAATAGTTAAGTTATTAGATGTCCAAAAAAACATGTGGCCTTTAGCTATCTAACAAGCTGCTAGACACGGTCCAAAAATGGCTTCGTCTTCACGCCGACGCGCCGGGTCCTATCTTGACACCCACAACCGTTTCTTGGATACAATTGCGACTAAACTCATGTCAAATCTGTGAAGAGCAGCCAAAAGATGACTTCATTCCAACTAGGCTTATCCGCGTTGACTGTAATCCACCGTTGCTCGTGCAGATGGACAAACCGACTACTCTTGCTTTTAGCCCCGACTTCATCAAGTATACTGTTCTAAGCTACTGCCGGGGCCCTCCTGAGAAAGCAGCAAAACAGCCGAAGTTGGAGAAAGAGAAGATACAAGATCGAATGTCTGGCATTCCAGACTCTGAGATGACCAGCGTTCTCCGGGATGCTATCACAGTATGCCGAGCCCTCTCAACCCCTTTCTTGTGGGTCGATGCACTCTGTATTATTCAAGACGACCCGAAAGACTGGGAAAGAGAATCCTCGCTTATGGGGAAAATACTGTTAAATGCTTGTTTCACCATTGCCGCGTGGTCGTCTAGCTCATGCTTAGAAGGTTTTCTAGATCGTCACTCGGAAGCACTCATAGTCCCATTCCGATCCTCCATTAGTCCAGATATCCACGGTACTTACTGCTTGACAACAGGGATGAGTGATGAAGCAGATAGGTTTCTTATGAGCGATTATCTCAATTCTAAATCTATTGAACGAGGCTGGATTTTGCAAGAAGAAATCATGTCAAAGAAGATATTAGCGTTCGGGCACTTGAGGTTACACCTCCTTTGCGGACACCAGGGCCAAACGCAATACGAAGAGTCCGTTCATGGCAGCATGTTATTTTCTAATTATTATACGTTATCGAACTTTGGTCCTGATTCGGGTTACGACTTATGGTATAGACATATTGCCTCACAGTATTCGTCGCGACTCCTATCGCGCACATCCGATAGGTTTCCTGCTATCTCAGGCCTTGCTTCGTTCTTTAGCGCGAAATTGGAGGATGAATATGTGGCCGGAATTTGGCGAAAGGAATTACACAAAGGGTTGTGGTGGTCTAAAGAGCCTGATGGAAAGGGCTTGACCTTGAAAGAGCTGCTAAGTGACATTGCGAACCCCATGCCGTACGTGGCTCCGTCATGGAGCTGGGCAAGCCGTGGGTTTCAGATTGGCTTTGGTGACAGAAACTTCAGCATATATCGCGATTTCGAATCCCAGTACTGGAGACAGGAGTTCGAGCATGCTACTCCTCACATCGTTCTTGCAGGCACAGATCCTTATGGTCAGCTTTCGAGCGCAGAGTTGCAGATCACAACGAGAGTTTGCAATGTTCCAGCAGATATCTTCATCTACAACAAGAAAAACGAGGGATACGTTGGCGGGAGGAGCATGTATGCGTGGTGCACTGTCGATTGGGATCTTGAGCCCGACGGAACCCATCTTAAAAGAATATCACCGGGAATGTTAAAGTTGATGCTTCTGGGTCGTGCTGAGGGTCAATTCTGGCCTTGTTCATATTCACCCAACGTAGCGTTTTCAGAACTATCAGAATCAGGTGCGTTAAGTTCAACAGTCTCGAGTATAAAAAGCAACGATCCAGAGAGAAAAAAAAGACGTATTATTAACTAATTATGAGTAGAACCAAGCCTCGAAGAAAACGAAGATGACACAGGCAGAAGCGATGAAGATATCATGACTGGGTCATCCCGTTTGATGGAAAGACTGAAATTCAGCGTGAGACACGAAGAGAATGATAGCAATGGAGCTGAGGATTGTAATGATGGAGCTGGGGACGATAGCGATGGAGATGAGGATGGATATGAGTCTTGGACATACGGACTCATCATCCATCAACTACCTGGCATGGAGTCTTTCGCAAGAGTGGGTGTGTTCAACTCAAGCGCAAGACACGGCTGGGGCATGCGACTATTTGAGAATTGCGATCCCATAACCATCAGCCTGATCTGAAGGCACATACTAGTGCTCGGATTTTTGAGATTTTTAAGTCGAGGTAGATAGATAGATATATCTTACCAACACAAGGTCACGTAGTAGACTAGTTTTGTCAGTCCCTTCGATGAAAGCAGCTACAGGGAAATCTAACTAGCCGATACGACGACATTTTATTTAACAAATCACAGACAACATATTTAAATAATGATCTTTGTCATATACCTAGGCCATGTACATCCCAGGTATTTAGTTAGAATGCATTATATAGTATTCGAATCTCATTGCTTGTAGATTGAGGAATACTGACAATATTAGCCCAACTTATGTACTTGTCCAAATATCAGCACGCGACCAGATGAAAGACACTGAAGGATATGGAACTCCCACAGCGCATGGATCGACATGATTCTAATACGGGAATGTCTAGATATAGATAGAACCGTGCTTCTTTCCTTAAAAATCGTTTCTTGTTATAGATAAAAAAAGCACCACGGCTTCAAGCAACGCTAGTTTAGTACTAGATGATACGAGCTAGCTGTGGAATACCTAGTAATGCAGATGAATGCTCCTCCCAGCCCATACCCTAGCGAAATTGGCAATCTCGAGACATCCGAAGGTCTCCCCTCGTTATCAACTAGGCCTAATATTTCATGCCCCTCCGTTTAACGCCGATTCCCTAACCCAACCTAGAGCCAAATGTGCAAATAAAGACCATGCTAAGGTCCCCTAAAAACGTATACCTGTTGATGCGAGAGCGTGACCATCTCGTCAGCCCTGAATGCTAATGCAATCTTATACCGTCGCTGCTTTCGTAGTAGACTCCTCCTCGTCCACTTTGGCGGAAACTGCTTCCCACCAAACGCCATGAGTGTCCCGGTCAACAGTCCCCACACGACTGATCTCGTCAATGATCTCCCGCACTCTTTCGACAAATTCAGGCAATCCTAGCCCCGCTAGCTTCTCTCCAGCAGTGCTTGTGGCCTTGATCTTCTCGCTTGCAGAACCCGCCTGGAGTCTGGTAAGCAAATGCCCCCTTATGCGGGTAAGTAGGAGCCTCATAACCGGCTCCCTAGGCTCTGTGTTATTGCCCTTAGCGTCCATGTAAGCTTCAAGAACCTTCGTCACGAGAGCCTGTAGATGCCTCTTGGTAGCTGCAGGCATAGAGCGCCCAGCTTCAAGAGCGGCCATGATACCATGCACGGCTGTCGATTGGTTCATGGGCTTACTATGGTCATCCATCGACTCGAGGAGGGTGAATACCCGACCGGCCTCTGTTTTCCAAGGGGCTCGAACATCGCGTTTCAACATGTTCTTGCACTGTAGGAGAATAGCACCTGCGGTGACGATGCGAAGTGTTTGGCGACCAAGGCGCGCCCGACGCTTCTCATCAAGAGTGAGAGGCTCTGGTAAAGTATCAGCCAATGGCGAAGGCTGTGTAAATTGGTCCACAAGCATTTGCCAGTAAATCTTGTCGGGGGTTGGTCGTAACTTCGGATGATTGATGCCCTCCGGATCGCGCCGGATGGCCTCCGCATGCACTTTATTTCGGGCGTCCCGCCACGCAGCCTCTGCGCGAGCCAACGTGACCACACCACTGTCTAAATCCTCCGCAAACTTCTTTGCTTCATATGGAGAAGAATGCCCAACGAGGTTGGGAGCTGCCAATTGCAGCATATAGTTGGCATAGTCGTAAAGCATCACATCAATAAAGGAGATGAGTGCCTCGAAACGATCAACAATAGGACCTTGACCAAGTTTGTTGTCCACTAGATCCTTGACTTCGTCGTCTCGTACTGGGGCACAAAGTTTAGGGAGAAGTGAGCCCATTGATGAAAAGAATTTTTCATATGAAAAACTGCCAGCCCGGAACTGGCGCCCAGCTACCTCGGTATCGAGCATCTCACCGATAAAGCTGTGTATTGTTGAATTGGGCTTGACAAGATGCTGTAGCCTGTCTTTTATATAGTTGGACATGATGACGAGATAATGGAATTCTTTCTCTTCGCTACTAGGCCCTGAGCGGAGATCCTTGAAGAGTGGTTCCATACGTGACTTGTGTTGTTCTTGGAAGTGCTCGAATTCGATGCGATATTCCCGGCTGATTGCCAATTCGTGAACAATAACTCTGTTGTCCGGTAAAATAGGAGGATAGTTTGGTTGGAACATCGGTTGTCTCGACTCTTGCTTGCTGGAAGGAGTCGGCGGCGGAGTGAGTGTCTGAAGTTGGGACGAAATGACATGATCTGCTGTCGCATGATTGGCCATGGGAGAGCCCTCAGTGCTTAATGAGTGTTCGGCAACTCGTGGTTTGGTGTCTCCCGCAGGTTTCTTTGCTGCTCTGGCCTTCCTTGCTTGCGCCACCGCCTCGAATATCCTCCTCTTTCCTTCCTGAGCACCTGAGAGCTTTTTGATTCGGACCATGAGCATTAGCTGGTTGTCCCTGATACTTTGACAATAAGAATCGGTAACGGCTTCTTCTGTACGATCTTTAACCGTTTGAAGGATAGCATCCAGCTCCACAAACTGCAAGATCATGACTTCGACTAGAGCGTTCGAATCCCTTGCTTTCCAAGCGATGAATGCGTTGTGAAAAGTGGCATACACCTCCGACAAAGCATCTTGCAAAGTCGGTGGTGGAGTATAGTTGTTAGACGAGGTCAATCGGGATAAGGTATTCTCGAAGGATATCAACAAGTCTCGTGCCTTTGCGACAAGATCCTGTAACTGCGGATTAGCCAGATCATCGCGAGGAATGGGTTGTCCTTGAGAAGATCCAACCTGTTCCTGTTCTCCTTTATGGTCTCTATTGCTGAGAACTTGAGTAGGATGTCCAAGAATGAGAAAAGCGCTAAGAAAAGTTCGAACGGCAGCCATCTCGGTGATGGATCCGGCCTCACCCTCGCTCAAACCACATATACGAAGGACTCGTGCCGTTACTAGGAGCACTTGCTCCTGGCCAAGAAGTTCGACTACTGTATCAAACGAGGTCTCCCTGACTCCATCGATATTTAAGCCGATTTCTGAGAAATCTTGCACTGCTTGTCTCCTTAGCAGGCCTCTCCACCACCACTGTATCTTGGAGGCTGCAGCATCGTCGCTCATTACAGGCTCCTCCTTTAAGCCTGATGATTCATGCTCGTCGCCCTCTGACGCAGTAGAGTCTCCAACCGATTTCCTAGTGGTGGTGCTATGAGCTCGTGAGCGGCGTGTGGCTTGGCGGTTCCGCAGCTCTTCGCGTCTCCTCTCAGCATCGGCAAAACGCTCTTCCATCTGCAACTTCAGTTTGCGTATCTCTTGCTCCCGCTTCTCTTTCATGCTCTCGGCGATTGCCTTGGCACGTTTGACTTCTTCAGCACAGGCTGCAACAATCTCGGCCAGGTTCTTCTCTCGTGCTTGGGCCGCAGCCAAGGCACGGGCCTCGGAATTCGAGCTTTTCTGCTGGGCGGCTTTCGCCACGGCGGCCCTCAAACGCACCTTCTCAGCATGGGCAGCTCGATCAGCGAGGCGCGCTTTGCGATCCTCGAGGATAGAGGCACGGCGAATCTGCTGAGCGATGAATCTACTCTGAGGGCCGCCATGGCGAGAGAAACCATGCGATGAACGAGACTGGGCAGAGGCTATCGAGTTCCTGCGTGACGAAGCAGCCGAGTCCTTCCTGCGACTTTGTGTCGGGCGGTGGAAGCGCGCAGCAATGTGGGGGGGCGGCAAAGGCGGCGTGTGGTATCGGCGTTCCTCTTCTTCCGCAGACAGGGCCATGTCGAAATCGAGATCGGGCTCTGGGGTAGTGGGATCGGGAGATCCGACGGACTCTTCGATGTTCCGAGCTGGGTCGGCCAGAGCTGGGGATGCGCGGCGCATGGTGACGGTAGTTGTGTTGGTGTTGATGTTGGCGGGGACAGTGCGCGGGTGGCGTTTTGCATTTCAGATTCGAGCCTTACCGGAGACGGACGAGAAAAGCCCCTCAAGGGTCGGGAATGGCACAAAGAGACGAGAATACCTAGGGCGGGTTCTCGGCGGATATAGCGGTGGTACGCTGCACACGGCGGCCTTTCCTATCGTTGGTGGGCAAGAAGGGATTTGCTCGCGGTTGATTTGGGTACGAATCCGCTGATACGCAGTACTCGTAACTTACGGACGCACTGCAAGTGGTGTGGGTAGGTGTGGGCGTGTGTTCGCAATGTTATAAGACTACTACGACTAATCTCTAAATATAAGCGACACAAAAAGCCGGCAGTAATACTTCGGCACTAAAAACGGATAGAAAAAAATGAAGGCTGACGAAATGGCCGTGGGAGTAGAGGTAACTTTGGGTCTCTTTAAGATGGGTTCAAACGCTGTCGGCCGAAGTATAGAAGATAGAAGTGTAAAGGTAGAGCTGTACAAGGTAAAAGTAGATTGCGGGAAGAAAATTAGAAATGGTTAAAGGGATAGAGAGGGAAATGAATACATGAAAGAGTCTAAGTGATAGACTAGTAGCTTCAACTTCCAGATTTATTAGAGGAATTCCATTGAATAAGAAGCTGCCAGCGGTATTAATTGATACGAACCCAGGGTGCGGCAGGATCAAGCAATGACAAACACAGGTCGGGTGCCTTCTTCAGGTGCACATACAGAATACGTACTAGGGAGTAGTAAGTCAGCCGGAGGGGCTTTGGACACCAAACAATACCTACCTCTAGCCTAACTGCCCCCTAGCTAGGTAGTTAGAGGCTGATGGAGCCCGCCCAGGTGAAACATTTTAAGTCAAGGTTAAGGTTGCTGTTCCCTCCCAGCCACTATCTACTAGGTACTTACTTACGCAGTAGGTACTAATTATTTCAGCCCAGTGCTTTCTGAACATGTTATTATTAGTACTGATCATTGTTTACTTTTTAAATGCCTAAACACTTGAAATTACACAGGTGTAGTTTGCTATCAGCCGTCGTCCCATGACATGCGCCATTCTCTTCTGTCGTCATCTTTCTGCTTCCGTTCAACCTGAAAATGGGTTCTGCTCTGTTCCAGGCTTGCAAGGTTGCATTGGTAAGCCCTAGACGCGGGATACTGCGCTAAACTGTATCTGCTCCATCTCTAGCAAAGCCCGTCATTTTAGCGTCAACGTAGGGCCTAAGTATGGAGAATTTGGAGAATTTACCCTTCAGCCTCCGAAGGGTTGATTCCACAACGATGGCCCAAACTGTCATCATCATGTCGTAAAACACTTTACTTTCGCCCTTTGTCCTATCTCCAGGCTTTCAACCAGTTATCGAGACCACGGTAGCTCCTATACCTAATCCTCTTATCTGTAGCTTATCTAGACCAGTATCTCCTCAAGCGTCATGCGCTATATTTACCTAGTAGTAAGTAGGTAGTTCATCCAGTGTACCGTATGGGCATGGACAGGGTAGACTGGCGAGAGGTTCCTCCCACCTGCAGTGGCACGGAAGATCGCCCACTTGCCTCGATCCGCAACCCCAGCCTATGGAACTCCCAAGCCGGGCTGCGGGGGATACGTACAACGTGCTACCTATTCTCAGCTTCGTCTAACTACCCTACTAACGTACCATGTCATATTTTAATTGATCGTCTAGGGCTATTATCTGAGGGCTGAAAGGTATTAGACTTCTGGGTCAAGTACTGCAGAGACTTTAGTATTGGACAATACACAGGAAATTGGGATTCATGTAAGATGGCTTTGATTACTAATGCCTTTAAGATAATTCATCGTTGATCTTGGCATATGAGATAGGTAATTCAACATAAGCTTATTAGACGCCTACACTTATCGACAGATCGTCTAGGCATCTATCTAGCCATGGCCGATGTTAAACCTGATCGAAAGGATTAACTCTTCTATAAAGAGTCCTAAGATAAGGGCTTTTAACTCAATCATTGAGGAATAACTGATCTATTCATGATTTCTATACAAGATAATAAAACTAGCAATAGACGTGAGCTGCTATCAGAGAAAATCTCGGATTACTTCTTTAGGAAAGTTGCTTACTAAATTATACGTAGTATGAGATCGCATGCAACAACCCTTCAATGGATGACTACTGTACTTCTGTATGAGTGGAAGGATAATATGTCGCCGAAAGCGGCTCGACTATCAGCAGACGAGGAGTCTTATCTAGTAGAGCTATGCACGAGACCTGAGAGGGATAGCTAGGATTAAATAGCAATATCCGTCTAGGTGGTCCGAAGCAAAGTGGACTTTTCCCTGAGTGTTTGGACTGAGAATCAAGTAAGGGCGAGAAAACCAGGAAAAAGGTACAGATGATGACTAAGTTCAATCTTGATTGCCCCTGATCCCCAGTATAAGTCATGGTAGCATATCGTACGCAAGCAATGAGAGCTGTCCCATGTCAAATGACACGAATGACATGCCTTATACTAAATTCTGGTTTTTATAATGAGATGCAGATTTCCAAGTGATTATCGAGTCTCTTATGGTAAGCCATCATGCGCCTCTGGAGATACTATTGTCCGCAAAGACAAGTAATACGTGGTAAGCTGTTGATAGAGCATCTCAAATCAATGAGCTGCCTGGTCTAACGCGAACGTTTTCAAGCATCACGTTGTCAAATGATTGGCCGAGAGGTAATTTTGAGATGTTATACAGTTTCTAGCCAAGACTCTGGTTGATCTACATGATGCGTCCTACTAGAAAGCTCACAAGGTGAACGGCTCCCTTGTACTACTACTTCCGTGAAAAGAGCCCTTGATCGACAGATGTTGGCCCGAGTTATCCACGGATGGACGAGACGCTCCGTTCCGTGAACCAGTCCGTGATATGAAATGGGTCTGATGATTGCCCAGAATAATCGTGGCGCATATAGCGGCAAATCTTTATTTGCTGTGTATAGGTATATTGGCTGCTGCTAGAGACAAATGTGTAGTTTTCTTATCAAAACTAGCAGGATGACTGCTTGTGAGGAGGAATGAAGGAATGCGAACGGGAGCATTGGGAGCGGTGAGTGGCGTCGTAAGATTTCGGGTACCTGTTTGGGTACCTGAATACGACTGTGTACTTATAACCAGTTTGGGGACTTGTTCAGGTTCCCCGGAAGCCATCGCTGAGTGGGTATACACACGTAGTATACATCACACGTAGCCTGCCTCTCTTTATTAGCAGTAGGTAAGCATCGGAAGGAGGGAATGCAGCAATAGTCCTGTACGATTCAACCCCGTATTTGCCCTGCATGGAGTCTAGGCGTCATCACCAACCGAGGATTGTTCTACATCTCGGGACAGCACGGCCTATGAAAAAACAAAAGAATGAAACGTGGACCGTCACTCTAAGTAATATCATAATATAACAGATAGGCTCACTAGAAGCGGTCAAGCACGGAACACCTGACATTGATTGCATCATTACGATGAAGCTAGACAACTGTCTGATAAGAAACACACACTTTAGTAGGGCCTAGTATTCGAGGCTACTTGGGTAGATAGGATAGCTATACTATGTTTTATAGTTGAGACAGGTACAGAGATCTCGTCTCGCTCCCATATTTGGGCGATGGTGATAAAGACACGCATTATTATAGTACGGTCTTAAAGGTACTGGACTATTAGGCGCATACCTACCTAGGTATATTGAGATTCCTGAAGTATTCTCTATATATATATATATCTATAGGAGATTAGCACAGCGTTGGACCTTGGCCAAGGTTTGTTTTATCGCGTATCTAGATAAAGGTTAGGTTCTGGGTTATACCGGCCGTAGTTGGCTAATAGTGTAATATAGGTACGAACCACGTACTACGCAGCTTAGACCTATCTAGAAAGCCTTGGCAAACAAAGAGTATGCCCAACGCTAGATAGCACGTGGAAGCGCGGGAGTTCAAGTCTGGTTCCATCCGAGTTGGCGTTGCATTTGGGCGACCGTTATGCCTGCCAGTACTAGGCCTGGAATGGTACACGAGTTGCAACGATCAAGTCTCGCTGCATTCTACTGAGGAGGTTCCCGTGGCACTGGCTTGTAACCTGCATCTGTGGCTCTGAAAGTACAGCACCTACTGTAAGTCTCAGGTAGGTAGGTAGGTAGGTACAGAGCATACCTACTGAGACCTGCTCAATATTACCTGTACCCACACTGTACTACGCAGCTGGCCAGTGAGGGAGATCGGGCCATCTTGGGCACCTAAGGTAGCACTGCTAGGTACTACCTGCCTCCCTAAGATAGCTGCGTGTACCCTGTACCTGCCTACGGCTTGGTACCGAGTGCACTGTATTCTGTACTCTGTGGCACCCACCTAGTACCTGCCTATAGGTATGTAGTACCTACATAAGTGGTAGGTGGGTGGTGTAGGCAGGTAGGTAGGTATGACGACGGGAGATCGTACCGTGGCACAGAAGGTAGTCTCCACCACAACTGCGCTACACAATACCTACACAATAACACTGAACGCCACCCTCTCCTCCAATCCCAGACACCTACCTACCTGCTGTACACCCCATGCATTCACCTCATAACCTCTACCGTACTTTTCCCACCCTCGTCTTTGACATTTCTCTCAACCAATCTGACCCAACCCGAGAAGGCAATCCTTCCCCCCCAGATGTATACCTCATGTCCGGCCCTTCTTGTCAGCCCGAAAATGCCGCACATGCTGCACGGGTGAACGAGTCCCTGTCAGTCACGCCAGTCTCTCATCCTAGCGTCTCTGCCACCTCGGCTGCCGTTACCGCTGGTACTACGACAACCATTGACGAACATCCCTCCTCTTTCACAGCTCTGACTGGCTCGCCAGCAAGTCTTGACCATGCACGCCCGGCTGCCATCTTCTCTCCCCCTTCAACAGACTCCACTGGCGTGCCTGTCTCGTCCTCTATATCTCCATCCTCCGCTTCTGCCGCCAGCCATGGAGACCTGGTTAATAAAAGACCACGGCCGCCGCTGGCTGTCCCCAAATCCAATGGACCTTCTTTACTAACCCAGGCTCTTGCTTCTGCGCGTGGTATTCCCTCTTCCTCTGGCGTACCTCAGACAGATCAGCGCCAGTCCGACCACAAGCCCACACAACCCAATGACCAATCCTCCCGATCGAACCAATCCAACCATGTACCTAGCGATTCCCAAGAGTTAGCTCGCCTCGAGTCACGCCCTGAGGCCGTAGCGCATTGCTCGGGCGCTCCCTTGGCACCGACTGCCTTTCAGAGACGAATTGACCTCGCCCGAGCCATATCATCGCCTGCCTTACACTCATCAATAAACTTTGCAGTTGGCACTACAACCCCTGACTCTGCAACGATGCCTGGAGTTATAGAAACGGCTCCGGCAGTCAAGGATTACCCAGGTCCCTTTCTTATGACTCGTGCAAGGGGGAGGTCTCTAGAGCGCACAGAGAAAGAAGCCCGCGTACATCGGATCAATGTGACTGAATTCCCCTTGGACAGAGCTGGGGACACTATGTACAGCTGTCGCGATAGTGTTTTCTCCACTGACAATGACGATTCACGTGCTGAATATCGGGCATGGAGGACAGAAAGAACAGTGTCAACGGGCCTGGAAAAGGCATGGTCTATTGGAACGGAGGATGTTGTCGGACACCGGGATGGCCAAGTCGAAAAGTCTATTGCCGAGGTATTGGCCGGGGTGGAACCAACAAGAAGCCGCAAGGCGAGCCACAGTCTTGGGGTCTTCAAGGAAGGCCTTCCTACCGACAAAGTCAAACGAAAGGAATCGAAATCTACCTTAAAACAGGAAAAAACGGCACCATCCAAAGGGCCACGGACAGAAGGGCAGCCGCATGCGCGCACTTTGCTCAACAAAACCACTAAGACCCTGGCCCCACCGCATCAGCCTGTAGGGGTTGAAGGTGAGCGGCCTTCATCAGGTACTGACCTTTTTCCGCCTGCTATACATGCCACTGAGACTCTAACCCAACGTGCTGAAGGTGACCACTTTGGTCTTTGGAAGAATGAGCCGGTGACAACTGAGCCTGGTAAAGTTCAAAACCACGCTGGACCGCATGTGCCATCATCAGAGCTCACCAACAGGTCGCATCTTGGAAGTCAGGAGGTAGAGGGGCTGGGGGGAATCGATGCGCACGATGCTACAGAGTCAGCAAATCGTATTTCAGCGATTGAGGAGGCTATTGAGGAGGGCGAGGAATCCTCCGAGGAGAAAATATCATCTGCGGTTTTCCTACCACACCAAAGTCTGGAGGATTCTGCGAGAGACAGATCTTGTGTCATTGAGAAGGTTGAGCCTCAGCATTCTAGGCCTCGTTCTTCTACCAAGAAGGATTTTCACCCGTGGCTTGTGAAAGCAGATGAACCAGAAGTTGAAAGTGAAGGTCTAACTGGTGTACATCACGAAGACATGCCTGAAGGTAGGAAAGATGGCATACTGCGTGCCCGGGACTTGCCTAACAAAAAAGATGGAGATGCTGTTCTAAATGAAACTGAAATTGAAAACAAGCCACGTGATATACCCCAAATGGCCTCACAGCCAGTTTCTCGATATTACGAAGATCTGCTGCACGAGCATCAGCTCCGGCCTAAGGTACCTCTCGAAGCTATTGAGTTGATACCGTACAAACACCAGGTTGGAGGCCACACAACCATTTGGAGATTCTCCAAGAGAGCCGTTTGCAAGCAGCTTAATAACCGAGAAAATGAGTTTTATGAGAAAATAGAACAGCATCATCGCGATCTTTTGCCTTTCTTGCCAAGGTCCGTTAAAGCTTACGCTTTCCTCCTAGTTTTCTCATGACCATCCCAATGTGGTACATGATAGAGTTGCTAAGAATAGGTTGCTAATCATTGTTATAGATATATTGGTGTGCTGAATGTCACATATCAGAAACAGCCGCGTCGAAGGTCGACGGTAAGAAAAGACGAGGGCTTGGGAACTGAAAAGGTGTTGGGTGAATCTGATAACCAGTCAAATGGCACCGATGGAAATACCAAGACTAGGGTTCGTCCATCGTCTAATGGCTATGATGAGGAAAACCGCAGAAGAATTGTCAGCCAGTCTCTTCAGTCGGGTCATATCCCAGTCCCTACCGTTACGTTCGTGGATAATCAACATATTTTACCTAGAAGCTTACTTCAACCTGCTATGGTTTCAGGGATCAAAGAGCGCCCAAGGAGCGCGTCCGCAGCTATGGTACAGCGGCACGTGGGTGACATTCCATCGCCAGCAGCGGACCATGACACTCGCCGAACTATCCGGCCTACGTTAGAAGATCGACACGCAAATAGTTGGGGTGCGACAATGGTCAACAAGAAACTGAGGAACGAAGTATTTAATGATGCGTTCTTAAAACAGCCTATCACTGTGCATAAACACCAGAGACCCGCTTCATACCACCGCTCAGTTCCGCGCCGTTCAGTGCCAACTCCTCAATCGAAGTCATTGTCAGGCTTTCCAACTATTGAAGGCGAGCACAACAAGTCTACGTTGTCGAATGAGCCAGCCAATCTTAGAACCCAGGTGACTCTCCTGCAAGGTTACAGCGACCTAGGGCCGAGAACTGATTGCATGGCCGCGGGGGGTGTAGACCATGTGAAAGATGTAACTGGTACTAGCGCACCAGAAGCAGAACTACTGGGAGAAAATTTCTCCCCACGCGTACAGAAGCGGCGTTACTCTGGTAGTAAGTTGCGGCGTAAGCCCCAAGAAGTTGGCGATCCGCGGGGCGACTTGAAATATTTCGAGGATGCGGACGATGACAGATACCGAGGTGGTAATAAGGAAATAGCACTATCACCGCTCAAAAGCGCAGCCAGAAATGAGGAAGCTGTCTCGAAGGGTACAGATCGCGAAAACCTAGCAAATGTCGATGTCCCAAACGGCGGAATGGCTTCCGTACTATCTCCTACCACACCCGATCTAGAAACGGAGTTAATGAAGATTCCGCGACCAGTTAATCCGAAGGAAGCTCAAACGCAAACTCACTCGAGGGTTGAATACTTCCTATTGCTTGAAGACCTCACCGCTGGGATGAAACGTCCCTGTATAATGGACTTGAAAATGGGAACTCGACAATATGGCGTCGACGCCAATCCGGAAAAACGCGAATCTCAACGTCGAAAATGTGCGAACACAACATCTAAAGAACTAGGTGTCCGAGTATGTGGTTTACAAACTTGGGATGCCAAGTCACAGACGTACCTATTCCGGGATAAGTACTACGGTCGAAATTTGAAAGCAGGAAAAGAGTTTCGGGACACACTAGCCATGTTCCTTTACGACGGCGTAGACTATAGTAGTGTCCTAAGACATATTCCCACCATACTTCAGAAACTGAACCAACTAGAGTTGACGATCCGCCGCCTACGTGGATATCGGTTCTACGCTGCAAGTCTTCTGATGTTTTACGATGCTGGAACACCCAGCGACGGCAACGACACGGCTGCCGAGGACTCGGCGACGGACTTTGCAACTGATACGGAGGATGCGTGGGATGTGAAAAGACATGATAGGGGCAAAGCCGAAATCGATTTTAAAATGGCGGACTTTGCGAATAGCGTGACGGCGGGCGACCTCGCCACGGACAAGCCATGCCCGCCTGAACACGCAGATGAGCCGGACCAGGGCTTTCTACGGGGCCTCGCGACGCTAAGGAAATATTTCTTGCGGATACAAAAGGACGTGCGGAGCGAGCTAGGGTTAAATCTACCGCGCAAGCATGATGAGGATGTTAGAGCAGTCGAAGACGATTATGACGAGCAGAGTGTCAGTGAGTGAGTAAGATTGGACGCAGCGGCTCGGCTCTCCCAGGGCGCGTGGGCACCACTAGATGAATGGGAGCTCATGATCAGCTCGTATTCCTTAGGTCTTTGGGATTGATACCCTAGAATGGCGCTGGGGGGATATTGCTCTATTTTTCTTTCCTGTTCACGTTTTACTTTGGCCTCGGGGTTAAGGGTTCGGTCGTGTTTCCTACAAATACCCTGCATATTTTGAGGCGTTTATTAGTAAGCACAGTGATGAAATAGGCAGAAGTATTTCGAGTGGAAGTCATTATAGCTCTTAACTGTTGATGTTGAGTACCCTACTAATGATTTTGAGATTTTCTTGCCCGTCACGGTGACCAACATGAGAGGTTGCCAGTTAGTCTACTTTAAGAGGTGTGCTTTAATTCTTATCGGTTAGTAGTTGAATCGAAGTATTATAATCAAGAAGATGCTGTTCCGTTGCTGAAGTTTGATAGTGATGAAGATGATAGCTCAAGCCCTCCGCACGGTAGATTAGATACCTTACAGCGTACTTGATACCTAATAACGTACCTAAACTTTAAAGTAAGTTCATGCAGTAGGTACATCAGCGGGAGCGGGGTGTTTACCAATATAGAAGGTGGGGTAAAAGCGATAGGGCTGAAAGTGACAGATATATTTAGTCTGTCTCCATACACACAAGGTACGGAAAACACTACCTATCCAGATGACAGATACTGTACCTACCTACGTAATTTACCTATCTAGATAGTTGAGTACGCCAGTGGCTTGAGCCGCATTTTGAGAACCACCACTCACGGCGCACCACGCCCTTCTTTACCCGCCTTGTATGCAATAGCGATGCGCTCCCGCCTCCCCTTTTTGCTTCCACTATGGCGAAAAAGTCCCCAAATGATGGCAAGACAATAGTCTTTCTACACCCAGACTTAGGCATTGGCGGTGCTGAAAGGCTTGTCGTCGACGCCGCCGTCGGCCTGCAGAAGCGCGGCCACAAGATTGTCATATTCACGAGCCATTGCGATCCCGGCCATTGCTTCGACGAGGCCCGAGATGGTAAGTAGCTACTTGCTTGCTCACTTTCTTACAGTGCATTTTCTCGGATCCATATACTGATAGACGCACTCTATTCTGCAGGGACCTTGGATGTTCGCGTGCGTGGCAATACCGTCGTGCCCCCCTCGATTCTCGGACGATTCAGCATCCTCTGCGCCATCCTCCGCCAGCTCCACCTAATCCTCCAGATCTACTTCACATCCGAGCTCCGCAGTCTACAACCCGATGCCTACTTCGTCGACCAACTCAGCGCCGGCCTGCCGCTGCTGCAGTACCTCCACCCGCAAGGGCGCATATTCTTCTACTGCCACTTCCCCGACCTCCTGCTCGCTCAGGGCAGGCAGAAGTGGTGGAAGCGCGCGTACCGGGTGCCGTTCGACTTCTGGGAGCAGTGGAGCATGAGCTTCGCAGACGCCATCGCCGTCAATTCCAACTTCACCAAAGGCGTCGTCAGCCGGACCTGGCCTGCCCTCGCGGGGCAGAGGGAGCTATGCATCGTGTATCCCTGCGTGGACACGAAGACAAGACAGAAGAAGCAGGGTGAGACCCCGCTGTGGAACGGGATGAAATTCGTCCTGAGCATCAACCGCTTCGAGCGCAAGAAGGACATCGCGCTCGCCATCAAGGCCTTCGCCGGCCTGAGCAAGGATAAGCGCGCCGGCGTGAGGCTCGCCGTCGCAGGAGGGTACGACCCGCGCGTGGCGGAGAACGTCGGGTACCACAGCGAGCTGGTGGCGCTGGCCGAATCGCTTGGGCTCAAGAACATGACGGTCCGGACCCCGCAGACGGCGCAGGCCGTGCCGCGGGACGTCGAGGTGCTGTTCCTGCAGAACGTGACGAACATGCTGAAGGAGATGCTCCTGTCGTCGGCGCGCCTGCTGGTCTACACCCCCGCCAACGAGCACTTCGGCATCGTGCCGCTCGAGGCCATGCTTAGCGGCGTCCCTGTCCTGGCCGCCAATACGGGGGGCCCTGTGGAGACTGTCGTGGAGGGCAAGACGGGGTGGCTGCGGTCTCCTGACAAGGTCGACGAATGGACTGATGTCCTAGACAAAGCACTTCACCAACTGAGCCCGCACGACCTAGCCGAGATGTCGGAGGCGGGGATCGCGAGAGTTAAGAATGGCTTCGGGGAAGCAGAGATGGCGCAGCGCCTGGACACCATCTTTAGCGATATGCTTCGCACGGAGAGGCCGACCCGAGGCAGTGCGTCTAATGTAGTATTCTTGGCAAAGATGCTGGGTTTGTTTACTGCCGCTGTGGCTGTTGTTGTCCGGGCTTGGTCATGATGACTGGACGGAACAATGGACATTGGCAGCGGTTATATCCATAGGCTGCGCTGTACAATAGCTAGATCAACTAATATATCATTAAGGTACATAATTTCTCTTGATATTTCTCTACCAGCGACTCTCACGAGGGGTATGTATAGAAGCAAAATTATCGTGATTCCTAGCAGTCCGAGAGTTCTCTTATACAACCGCGGGAATGTAGCCGGAAACTAGGATTCCTTAACGAAAAGCGGATTTATAGTGTTGTTCCCTAAGTGCATTGAAGACTTGTTAGTCTTTTTGATATAAATAATGATAATGATAAGGCCTAGAAGGTGTAGTACAGCTAGTTTCGAGAAGAAAGAAAAAAGAGAAATGTTTAGGTAAAAACTAGGATGGTGTTAGGTAGCGCCAACTTCTTTACTATAGTCACCTTTCTTATTTTACGTGCGAGTATTTGTGTCAACAATTTCAGCGTCTCAACTAAAATAATAAGTCATACCTCTGAGACGCCTGTTAGCGAGGCCAAGACAGAGCCGTAGAGCTTCACGGCTAGACCGACGATGAGAATAGCTAATGCTTCCGCGAGATTAAGGACTAGTATCAACCATTGCTGCGCCATTAGGAGAAGGTAGAATAGTGGCTGTGACCTATCAACGGGCAAGTGGTTGGTTCTTATAGCTAAGACAGACTAGCCAAGCGGGATTCAAAGTTGATTGAGATGCTTTTACAAGACATCGCAATCCCGGAATCAGTAAAATGAAGTTTGCTAGAATCTTTCAAAAACATGAGACAAGAAGATGATACTCTCTTCCGATGCGAGTGTAGTGATAAATAAATGATGGCATATATATTTGGAGAAGGCTTGAAGATTTACTTAATGAGGGCTATCGTGACTATGATCTCCCTATCGTGAGATCAGCTTTACGCGTATCTGTTGTCTGCCTTGGTAAGCACTCGCTAAATTAGGGTGTTTAATACTAAGTTTCGGCCTCTATCAATTTGGGACACGTCCGTCTCTTTGCAATAAAACTCTTAGGGGACCGTAAGGCATACTTCTTACAGCCTAAGGCCAAAATCCTATCCTACATAATTCCACGACGTATACCATAATAGTACAAATAATTGCGCCAGGTTGTGAGACAGAAATATGACCCATATTTTACAAGTCAAGATCATACAGATCGAAAGACCACAAGCTATCGAGCTGCATGGGCATACCGATATCCATGTTCATATCTGATGTTGTTGTCAGGACACTAGGGCCCCGTTCGAGTGTCTTCGGATGTAACGGGGCTTTGAATCTGCTTAAAAGGCGGTCGACTTCGGCGTATGTCAACTGACTATCCTTAGATCTGCTCTGTGTTTTCTTAAATTCGTCTGTTGGCAGTAAGTGACCGTCATGGGCTGTAGATAACAATTGTAGCACGTACGTATAAGGAACCGGGGCAGTGCCCACATGCTCGAGAATTGCTCTAAAAAGAGTAATAATAAGTGTTGGCCTTGGTTGAGGTTTGCTACGATAGGGGCTGCCGGGTCAGTGGCGCTCCGACGATGTAGTTCAAGGAAGCAAAGAGCCGAGAAAACAATGAAGCACTGTAAAACTAGAAGTTAGTGACTATCATATCGAAAATCCTTTGAATACTCTGGGGAGGATAAACATCTCCCAAATGAGACACACCGTGTACGAGGATGTTTTGACCATGGGAGAGCTACATTAGAATGAGAGCATCTAAAAAAATACTCACTATTGCAGGGTCAATACGAGGGGAGTGCTGATTATCCCACTGCTCTACTACCGAGACAATGTTCTGGCATGGCCCAAGAGACTCTAGCCAGCTCTGCACAAATTCCGCTTCATTTTCATCGAGTCTAGGAGGTACGGAGATAATCAAATTGGCCATGTGCAGATGAAGAATATTAGTAAGTCTGATATGGTGATCAATGCACGATTCGCCCCCTAGCACATTTCTGGCTGGGTTGAGATAACGAGAAGGGAGCGATAATCTCAAAGCAGCGAGAGCGCCCTTAAGAGTCGTCACCTTCGTAGGCAATAGCTTTCCCATACTTCGTAGTCTCATAACTATTTAAAATAAGCAGTTAGTAATTATAGCATGTCAGAGGGTGTGTATCTATGTAGATTCAGGGAGGCCTAGGGACAATAGGCTGGGGCGGGCACGGATTGAAGTAGAGGACTCCTAAAAACATACTATACCCAGCTTGCCGTAAAGTGGTTGTGGTGATCATGTGAAGGTTGTAGTTGACCATGGTCCCATTTGAGATGACCTCTTTTGCTGTTTTCCATATTTCTTCGACGTCATCGGGTAAAAATATCTTAGAGGTAGAGGCCGAAGGGTTATGAGCTTGATCATGTGGGGTCCTAGTGAGTGCGGTGTTAATGCTCTCGAGTTCGACGACAAACGGGGTCCCCACGGATATGTTGGAGTAAGAGTCCAGGCAATAGATGCACCAGAAAAGATAACGCCAATCCTCGATGTCGTCTTCGGTGGCCGTAGCATAATCAAAAGCTGAACACAGTTCCGGATTATCGATTTGATTTATACCGATCCTATATGCTTTTCGAGCAATTCTACTGATGCGCATCCAGGAGTTGGACCCAGGGAACTGATGAAACTCGTAATATGCGAGCAAGCATTCCATTCTGAAGGAATCGAGGCTATAATGAGTATCGGGCGAAGCTGTCTCGGGTGACATGGTCTCGAGTAGAAACCTCATGCATAGCTCTACGTCCTCAGCTCTCCAGAAGCTGATGGGGCCTAGGACTTTGGCAGCCACTGTAACCATAGTTACGAGCAGGTTTCTATCAGCTAGGTCATTGTCATATTTCTGGATGAAGTGTCCACTTCTAAATAAGGGAATCGCAGGGTGGACTTCGTTGAAGAAGTGCATAAGACTATAAGTCAAAGTGGTCAATGCACGAAGGTCAGTCGGTATGATATTGATGCATCAACTTACATCTCTCTTTCGTGTTCGTGACTTAATGAATACCCAGGATATGCATTCTGGCTTTCAAAGGGCATCGCCGCGGCTGTTGAGCCATATGTAGGGTCTTGTAAACTGAAAGACCCGAAATCATGCAACTGCCCTTGGGGTAGACCAAAATCTTCAATCATACTGGGGGATACGGTGTCTGGTCTATGTCCTACAGAGTCTTGCTCGGGCGTCAGAGAAGCATCGTCTTGATCCCCCAGCATGAATTGAGCGTCATTTGAAGCTAGGCTCGCCGAGGCAGGTCCATGTTTCTGCCGGCGTGAGCCTCGCTGCGGACCCGGCTTCTTTCGCTCTGCCGAGTACGTGCAAGGGGAGTCTGCTTCTGAACAACGAGAGCAGTTAGGACGTTGTAAGTCACCTAGAGGCGGTGAGTATGGCTGATCTCATAACCGCACAACCGTCACTTACATTTTACCTTTTTACTATCAGTCTCATATTAGCTAGATACTTTTCGGATCTATTTTGTGAGCGTAAATGTTAACGACTACTCACCGGATACAGCGGTCACAAACACGATTTCTTCTGCTTAATGACATTGCTCGTGGGGTGTTTTTAAGGTGATCTGCGACTAGAGTGCCTAAATGTAGAAGGGAATAAGGAAGCCATTGAGCTGGCGATTATGCAACGGATCGAAGTCGCACTTCTTCAGGACCGCGGTAATGGAACTGGGCGTGAGGGGTGACATTGATCATCTATCCAGGTACTTATTCTACCAGGTTTCTAGCATCAATATTCTACCAATTTACGGAGACAGACTACGAATACATGGTTATAAGGATATATTCGCATAACGTAGCATATGTCATCATAAAGTCCCTATGTTTAGCCTTGTATATGTAACAATCCATAAAGGTTCATATTACCTGGGTAAGTACATATTTTAAGTATCTAAACCCCAAGCAATCTTCCAAGGTTGTTACGATATCTCCAATCCGACCATGATTATACAATTCCGATGACTGCCTGTCAAATAAGGCGCCTATGCCTTTCCGCACTATCGATACGCTTCTGTATCTACTTAAGTCATTTTCTGCGAATCAGCTCAAGAGCGGTTCGTCCTTCGCCGTGTTATCGCCGAAGTCTTTTGGCAGCTCTGGTCCCCAAATTGAAATAGGGCCGACGACTTCACGTGTCATAGCAGTGTCCTCATTCACCAAATCTCCGTCTGCGTAGTGCTCGATCGTGAACCCACTCGGGTCTTTCCAGTAGTCAAAGATTTGGCTACCTAGAATATGTCGCCCGACACCCCAGACACTTTTATAACCTCTCTTAGCGAGGTACTCGTGGCCAATGAGTTGCTCGTCGAAATCAGCCACCTCATACGACGTATGGTGTAAGTAGCTTTTCTTGACTTCTGGTGGCGCTCGCTGCATGAACATCACATGGTGGTCGGAAAACTCCTTGCCAAGATCCAGGTGCATAAAAGTGAGCACGTCAATATTAGAGAAGTCCCAGTGGTGCAGGATGTTGGACGGCACGAAGTTGAAGTTTCCTGTGTACCAATTGATCTCGGTGTCGAAATCTCGGTATATCAATCCATAATGACCGAGCTTGTGGACCAATGCCGGTCCCTCGTGATACCGTTGGAAAGTCCCTGCAGTGGTTTAGGTTAGCAATCTCTTTTGATGCCGAAGACTTTACGGTAGCCCAGTCTTGAAAATTACCTTTTCTAAGCTTCTGGAAAGGCCCATTGTATGGTCCTTGTACCTCGTGGGTGGCTGATGGTACTAGGCCTTCGACTTCTCTTTCGACTTGACCGTAGACGACATGAAACTGGGTATCGTCGGATCGAGTGAAGGTAATCATCTTCCCACCTCCGGGTGCATCCGCAAGACTTGAGGGTGTTGCACCTGGTAAGAGCACCGCCTTCTCGAACTCTTCCTCCGATTTCGCTACAAAGGCCGCGCCCCCAAATCTCGATTTGCCATCTCGGCTCTTAGAAGCTACATATACGTACGGATCTACGCCGTAACCTCTATACCAAATCTTGTCCTCGTTTCGCCCCGCTTCCACAAAACCCCAGTCCTTCGCGAACTCGGAAAACGCCTCTAAGTCTGGATGTTCGAAGTAGACGTGTGCAATGCGTGCGAGCTGAACCTTTGAGGGGTTGTTAGAGATCTCAGGGATACGCATGTCGGGCATGATAGACTCGCGAACAAATTTAGGGAGCCTAGAAAGCAATGATAGAAAAAGAAGAGCCATGATGAAAGTCGAGTTACGAGAAAGAGTACCACGCCGAGACGGCAGCTTTTGAGCACTGGCCCATGCTTACATCGAAGCATCAAAGCACGCCCCTCCCTTTGGTAAGTTCCTCCGCGGGACAACTATATATCAACCCGGAGAAATGCACGACGCTCATACCAAGAAGCACAAACTTAGTTGCAATATACCGTACCGGTGAAAATAATGCCGTATTCTTGGCGATGAATGTAGATGACACCAATAGCGTAGCAAATATAATCTGAGTTACTCACCACTGAAGATTCTAACTACCTTGTTTCGTCACGTCAACAGCTGATACAGGCTTGCGAATAATACTAACGAATAAATCATCGTATGCTACTCAATGGACACTACGGAAGTCGTCATCGTCGGTGCTGGCCCGGCCGGACTAGCGTTGGGGATCAGTTTGTCGAGGTTCAAAGTGAAGGTCAGTACGCTACGCAGTTCATGAGAGTAAATAAATACTTAATCTCGATAGTCGGTTATACTAGAAAAAGACCTCGAAACTACGGAGGACCCTAGAGGTGTCGCTTTAACACACGATGCAGTTAGAATATGTTGGGATCTCGGACTTGGTGGTGATATGGATAAGATCGGTGATGGTACAAATCTGCTACTGTGACGTCGCCAAACGAGGCTTATTAACGAAGATATTTGCAGAGCTACCTCATATCAATTTTCATAAGACATCCTTCGCGAATGCTCCATTCTTCAGCATCGACCCATATCCAGATACGCTCGCTCAAACGGTCCCGAGCGCCATTTTCCAGATTCAGCCGACGCTAGGTAAGTTCGTTATACTGATCCATCTGCACTTGATTATATGCTTAATAAATTAGAGTGGGCGATGCGCGAGAAGTTGAGAAATTCACAATATTGTGAACTCCGATGCGGCTGTACTGTAACAGGACGAAAACAAGATGGCGCCAGTATTATCGCTGAGTACACAAACGCTAAAGGACAGCCCAGAACTATACGCGGATCTTGGCTTATAGGATCAGATGGGAAACGGGGTATAGTTAGAAAACACTTTCTCGAGCCAACAGCAGGTATCCGACAAGTCGACAGTACGTACAAATACGATGGAACCTGGGTGGCAGCAAACCTGAAAATGTCACTACCGACCCCCAAAACCCATCCTGATTTTCCTCTTTGGAAACTGGGATACACGCCGGATCAAGTCTATGATCTATTCTGGCCCAACGGGTGGCATTTTGGTAGTCCTCCCGGAAAGCCACTTGCCGCAGGGCGCTTTGGGCCGTATGAGACTCGTCTGTGGCGCCATGAGTTTGCCCAAAATGACTGGAATGATACGATGGATGCGGAAGAGCTTCTCTGGGAACACCTTACCCCAATGATCACACGAAGTTGCGACAAGGGAATTGGACAATTCCCTTCGGGCGAGGTGACGTATCCCCGTGACTGTATTGAAATCCGACGTTGTCGGCCATTTCGCTTCACGCACAAGGTTGTCAACAAATGGTTCGATGATAGGACCATCTTGATCGGAGACGCTGCACGTGAGTAATCTTTTACAATTTTCAAGTTCCTGCATCCTTTAAGAGTTACCTATTTAGAAGTCTTCCTACCTATGTATTTCTACATACCCCAAAGTTTCTTAGGTCCGTAACACGATCAGCAATACTAACTCTTAACTACTCAAGACGTCTTCCCACCATTCGGTGGCCAGGGAATAGCAAGCGGCTTGCGGGATGCGCAGCAACTCGCCTGGCGCCTAATGCTTCTGCAACGGTTGCCTGATGTGAACCGTTCTATCCGCGACGATATTCTCCAAGCTTGGGCACAAGAGCGCACTTATAGCGTTCAGCTCGCAGCCCGCATCACAAGTTCCAACGGCCAGTTGTGCAATCACGGGGACTCGTGGATGTTCTGGTTACTGCGAAACATCGATTGGGCTTTGCGACAACTTCCGTTTTCTCTCGGATTGCCTGATCCACTTGCCAGCGCCGAAGCGGGCGGCTTCACGACTGTCGATGGGGGCTTCTTCTCGTCTAAGCATAATGGAGGACAGCGACTCCCTCAGGTCTACTTGTCGTCGCGGGGAGGTATTCCAACACTATCAGATTTGATACTAGGGCCAAAACATACAGCTATGACACTCATAGTGATAGCAGGGGACAACCTTGAAAGCGATATAGCTGACGCGAGAAGGGCACTAGATGAAGCCGAAATCAACGAGGCAGTCATTAGTCATGACTCCGTCAAGGTCATCTGCCAAAGTCCGTACGCTGGTGCGGATGATAGCTTGGATATCTACCACGCGACCTCCGTAGACGAATTACTGGAGGCCGGGATACCTGTACGGCCGTTATACGCACCCTCAAAACTATTCAGTCGCTTCAGCTCTTATACAAGATTCGTCATCTTACGGGCGGACTTCTTCACATTTGGGCTTGCGAGGAGCTATTCGGAATTGGTGGAATGTATTCTCGACCTAAAATGCTGTCTTCACAGCGAAGTCTCATAACTGTCGCGATGCACAAGTCATTAGATTCCGTCAATATAGTTCTTGTCTTCTCTCAATGTTGTTTCTTACTAGTATAGAATGTCCTTCATTTAGACCTGGCCTTGTACAACACATTCGGCGAGCACGATTTCTCCGAATAAATGCTTCTCGGGGTGAACTAGACTCGCCCTAAATTCTTATGATAATATTTGATATGTGAATTGCAAAGCCTCGAAAGGAAGATATAGAGGCTACTGTATGGAGAGTAAGCCCTTAATTAGCACTCGGGCATCTCGCGAATTTGCCAACATGTTTGAACTATATTCGTCACACGTTCTAAAGGCAAAGCTACACAAACACCTACAGCTTGAGTACAAAGTATTCCAATCCCGTTACGGATACAACATCTAATGATACGGTTATGAAGGCTACTAGAAACGAAGGCCATGTCTTAGAAAGTCAAGCTTTAATTAAGCTATAGAGCTTGCCTCGACTGTAAGTAGACAAGGACTCTCCAGAACCCTAAGGGCCATAATACAGTATTGTGAATACGAACATCAGTCTAAGTCTCGATTAGGAGAATATGCTATGTATCAAGCCGAAGAAGAGTGAGGTTATTAGTAGACGCGTGCTAGATTCGCCGTCGTATTACCACCAGGTAACCAAGGCTATAACAAATCTTTGGACTTTAAGATACAAAAACGTCGCCCAGTCATTCCTTTACCCATTTCTCTTAGTATATGCCGCATGTAGACGAGTATGTTACAAGATTGATAGCTGAAACCTCTTACTCGAAAACGATCTTATTCTTCAGCTCGCCGATACCAGGGATCGACACCTCGACAACATCGCCATCGTTCAAGAACTGCTTCGGCTTCATAAATGCGCCGACGCCTGCCGGCGTACCCGTCATGACGGCTGTAAAAGCCGGGATCGTGGTACCTGTCGATGACACATCAGCCCTTTCCCATTGAAGAAGAACCTCGACACTCGGAGCAACTTGCGCCGAAGGAATAGAAGACTAGAACCGGAATAAATGTGTAGAACCCACGCACCTTGGCTCATGAAACTAAGTATAGCGGCCGGACTGAAGACCATGTCCTTCTCGAAGTCCGCCTCTTGCCGTTTCTCCCCGTTGACCTTGAGCGTCATGCGCACCTCCGACAAGGGGAACGCGTCGGCACTGACGAGCGCGGGCCCGATGGGCGCGAAGTTATCGAACGCCTTGGCGTAGAAGAACTGCCCGCCCCCTGCTTCGGCATCTGGAATAGGCGGCAGGACAGGTCGTTGCCGATGGTGTAGCCGAGGATGGCGTCTGCGGCTTCGCGCTCCGTTACGTCTTTGCATGTTCTCGAAGTCACGAAGACGAGTTCGGCCTTTTCAATTACCCATCCCTCGTTAGAAGAGAGCAAAGGAGGGGGGAGGTAGGGGGGATGAGCTGGGGTATTGGCTGTTCGTGCGTACCTCGTAGTCTGGGTAACTTGCTGCGCAGTATTTGTTGATCAGGATGTCCTGCCCGGGATTTGCGAGCGCTGCGGCCGGCTTCGTCCAGAGCGGCGGTGACTGGCTTACTTGGAGCTGAGAGGGCCATCGTGAGTGATGAGAGATCGCTCTTCGTTTTATTTGAAGTAGAAGGGCCTCGGTGCACTTACGTCTGCTTCAGTTGCGTGGCTTTTGTAATTCAGTCCCACGCAGTAGATTGGTAAGTCACCACGGGGTAGAGGAGCGAGGAGCTACACATGAGGTTACTGTTAGCTGTCCTTCTCTCCATAATAGGACTAATAACGTCGTCTTGTCTTCTTACCTCCTTTACCGTTACTGTGTCTGCACTGCTCTTTGACAACAAGTCTTCAAACGAGTTGTAAGCTGTGATCTGCAATCCAAGCGTTGGTGCCTCAGATGTAAGGCTCCCTAAGTCTGCATAGTAAGTCCCGCCGTTTTCCGACTTGAACCGAATCAATTTCGTGAATAAACCCATCGAGTTGTTTGTCGCGACGACAGCGATGTGGTAACGTATGATGATAGCCTCTTAATGCTACATCGACGAGTCTATCGAGTGGCGGAGGTTATAAAACCGGCAACGGGATAACTGAATATAAGTGAGCAAGCCGAATTACCAAATCTGCCGCGAGATCGTCCGGCAGGCTATCGACCGGCATCGTCGCTACGTGAAGCTGGTTTCTTCGTAGACTCATCAGATGCGGATAGCATACCGCAATGCTCTATATGCGGCGAGCGCTACAAGACTTTCGATTGTGCCGAACAACGATACGCGCATAATCCGGCCTTCCGCTTTCCCCGCACCGGAGAATCTGGGGCTTTCAGAGAGACTCCATGGATGTAATAGGTACCGGAAATCGACTCGAGGGTCACTTTATACCTTTTGCTGTTCAGTATTATTTGCGTTGGAAAAAAAGAAATGAGTAGGGCTTAGGCAGCAAGAGGGTTGAATGGAGCTAAGGCCGCAACGTACGTACCTAGCCCACATGCATCTGACACCTTTCATACCAAGCTGAACACCGCTATCTCTCCACTGTATACCTATGTACTACCAAAGCCTTCTGACTAGGGTTTCTATGCTCAAAAGATATTGATGTTTATTTTTAAATAAATAAAGATTATACAAGAAATGTTATAATAGGTAGGTTGATCACGACAAGATTGGTTTGATGCTAATATAACTGGTATTTTGATATTTAAAACTTAAAGGTATAAGTAGGCTAGGTACCTAGGTAGTCTAGACAGTGTATGCACCCGACCGAAGCTGATAACCAATGGGCAAGGAAATAGCTTCCAGCGATGAAAAGGTCCTAAGCATAGGTGGCTAAGCCTGGCCACATCATGCATACTGCGTAAGAGAGCGGACTGCGACAGGGGAGGTTTCTATATTGGTCCGATGGAGCAACCTCAGATCCTCCGCGCAGTTGGTACTTTTTATCTTGAGCAGTGCGTAGTTTGTAGACCAGGCACAGTTCTAAGAGGACTTCGAATCGAATTTCTTGAAGTAAACCAATCAATAAACTACAATCAAATATATGCATGTGCATAAGAAATATCTAAGCTGGAATTTCCCAAGATAAACAAACAAACGGAGGACTTTACAACGGGTACCAAGTTCAATACTACATAGTACTTCCCCTCTATAAAGTACTAGGTAGGTACTTAGCTGTGTTCGCCCCTGTAACATAGAGTTGTAGGAATTAACAGGCTGATCTACCAAGGTAGTAGTGCAGTACTGGCTTGTTGCTTGTTGCTGATTGCTGATTGCTGATTACTTATTGTTGTTCTCCATCCCATTTTCCACGTGGCCCTTCTAACTTCATTCAACATCTTAATCTCCCTCATGGATACATAGTGCTCTAGTATACCAAGACCATGCGGCTCCTCAATATCGATTCACTGGAGGTTGAGGAATTCATCGGTAGTTCTCCCCCACCTTACACTATCCTCTCGCATACTTGGGAGTTGGAGGAGGTAACATTACAGGACCTCCCAAAAGTCGGCCTCACTAGACTCGTCGGCTTCCGCAAGCTACAGTACCTCTGTGATCAGACGAGGCAGGATGGATGCCAGTATACTTGGGTCGATACCTGCTGCATCGATAGGAGAAGTAGCGCTGAATTATCCGAGGCCATTAACTCAATGTATCAATGGTACTCGAAAGCCAAAGTATGCTACGTCTATCTATGTGACGTGCACTATACGGAAGGTGAGGATATAGATCCTACTAGCGCATTTTATCATTCGAGGTGGTTTGCCAGAAGCTGGACTCTGCAGGAGCTCATTGCTCCAAACTCCGTGACCTTCTATGACGCCTACTGGCGTTGTATTGGAACTAAGGAATCCCTTCTCGATATCGTCTCAGCCGTTACCGGAATACCGCAACCATGTTTGACAGGAGAGAAGGCACCGGCGGACTTTAGTGTCGCTACACGATTTTCATGGGCATCGAAAAGGAGGTGTACGAGACCAGAAGACATCGCATATTCGCTTATGGGGCTTTTTGGTGTCTGCATGCCCCTCTTATACGGAGAAGGCGAGAAGGCGTTCTTCAGGCTACAAGGAGAGATATTCAAGTCTATTGACGATCAATCGATATTATCCTGGGCCGTTTCTAATGAGGATAGCCGCTGTGGGAAACCCTCGAGTGTCTTCGCAAGGTCACCTGCCGACTTCGCAACGGTAGCGAATATCTATCCACTTACTGAACTACAAACACCACCTCCTTGCTTCACCAGTCGTGGATTATCCATCTCATTGCCATTAGACACGGCATCCAAGGGCTCTATTTCGTCACTCTTGAAAGACTCCGAGCCAGACGACTTGTCCAGAATACAAGTCGCATATCTCAACTGCGGACCCGACATGCAGCATGCTGTCCGGATTTTACTTGTATCTTCGCTACCTTCCGCCGTGACTCAATCACCCCCAACCACGTTTTATCGGCTCGCAGCGCCGTTGAGCGTAGTGAAGCGGTTTCATGACCTCAAGTATCGCAATATCTATATCAAGATCGGACTAGAGAACCTTTTTCGGAGCAGAGATACCGTCCCACGTGATAATACGACGGAGTTAGTATCATCTAGCTTCGATGAAGGCTCAGTTCCACCGAGGCCGTCCCAAGGCTTGAGTTTTACAGATTCCAGTGTCACCAAGGTCGGGCTAGAGAACCTTTTACGGAGCAGAGATACTGTCCCATATCCTAATATGACGGAGTCAGTATCATCTAGCTCCGGTAAAGGCTCAGTTCCACCGAGTCCGTCCCGAGACTTGAGTGTTACAGATTCCAGCGTTACCAAGATCGGGTTTGCGCCTGAAGAAACCGTACTAGCCGCAGTCGTGGATAAGCTAACCGAGGAAATGGTTTGTAATGTTACTGGAAAGTTATTCCTACCTGAAGGCACCCTAAATAGGATCCTTGATGACGATGTTATGCTTCGATCATTATGGGAACTGCCGCAAACCCCCGGACGCACGGCTGAGGAAATAAAGCATCTTTTTCCGACGTCCCGTAGAATCTTTGCAATCCTTGCCCTGTCAGGACTTCTGCGATTTTTCCAGATATTGGTTGACAGGCTCGGGGTTAGCGACGAATGCCTTCCAATGCCGGATCCGGAATTCCTATCAACCCCGACTCTACTAATTGGCGCTGGGAATCCGGAGCATCTAGAGAAGTGGAAATCGGCTGCAGGGGTTTTTGAAAAGAAGTTATACACGCGAATATTCTTCGAGAGGCAGTGGTGTGTCCTTGCGCCCGTTTTCAGAAGCAGTAATCACATTCAACATTATTCGTTCAGCCAGCACCATATATTGCCTTTTGTTCGGAAGATGTCAAGCCCGTCTGCAAAGGGTATGAAACACACCGAGAAGTATGATTTCAAGTATGGCAGTTTTGGTGATATACAGAAAGTCTGCATCCACCCAGACCACTATGACTTCGAGACAGAGTCTAACGCACGCTTTCTGGGACGCGATTCAACAGATAAACCAAGCAAATCTTTCGCAGTTAAAACACTGCGCGGAACTAACCGTGACGGCTTCGAAATAGAGAAACAAGCTTTGGAACGCTTTCGAAAACTTGGATCACTAGCCATTCTACAGCTACTCGCTAGCTACGAAATCCAGGCCGATGATACTGATCACACTCCTATTACGTACAATATGGTATTTCCTTGGGCTGACGGCAATCTCAAGGAACTATGGGAGTCGGACCAATATTTACGTGACGAATCTATCGTACCCTGGATAGCAGAGCAGTGCTGGAAGCTTGCAGATGTGCTGATGATTATTCATAATGGCTACCTGGATTTTGAACCCGATCGGGATAAGGCTGACCGTTTCTATGGTATCCACGGTGATATAAAACCTGCGAATATTCTCCGATTCTCAGCTGACTCTACGCGCGATTCAGAGAAGCTAGGTCGACTTGTCGTCGGTGACTTTGGGCTGACGAACTTCCATCGCAAGAGCAGTAGATCGATGATCAACACGTCCCATGCTGGTTACTCTATTCCCTACTCAGCGCCTGAATTCAGGTACGGTGAGAAAATCTCACGCAAAGTCGACATATGGGCGCTTGGGTGTGTTTTTTTAGAATTTATTATCTGGTTCCTCATGGGATCAACTTCTGTCCTTTGCAAGTTCCCAGATATACGGGCCGATATGGATACGTCGACGATACAAACCGATGCATTCTTTGAGCATGCTCCGTATGGTGAAAAGGGGACATCGTTAGCACGACTTAAGCCAGTTGTTCTGGAATGGATACACACGCTCTATTCTAACGATGGTTGCTCTGACTACTTGAGCGACTTTCTAGATCTAATCCGTTCCAGGATGCTCGTTGTAAACGCGCAGGACCGCATTCAAGCAGATGAATTGTCTCAACAGCTCGAAAAAATGTATCGCAAGTGCCTGTCTAAACCGCAATACTATCATGCGAATAGCAATCGTCGAAAGTCAGCGACGCAGAGGGGTGGTACACTCATTAACTCTAGGGGCATATCAAATGGGAGAGGGGCGAAACGTGAATGGTTTTTCTCATTATTGAAGAGTTGGCTGTGTCTATGAAATCCATCACAATCTCGTGTTCCAAAATCATATTGATGATATACATCTGTAGTGTTGGTATTTAGATAGTTTGACGCCGCAAACATATGTTGTCTGCACCATCACCACCTAGCCACCTAGGAAATATTGTTACATAGAACAGGAGCTTCTTATACCACAAAACCAAATGAATTTTGTACTATCAAACTTTACTTGAAGAGTGCAGAGAATTTAAAGGTAGGTCGTCGGAGAGGCTTTGGAGGACTCGTCGAGTTCGTCGGGTTCGTCGGGTTCGGCGGGTTCGACGGGTTCGGCGGGTTCGACCCTAACGCACTTGGAGTACCCTCGCCTTCCCTATCGCCGGCAGCAGTGCTAGGCCTAGATTCGCTGTTTCTGAGTGCGGCTTTCAAGTTTCTTATCTCAGATAGTTGCTTCTGGTAAGTTGTGAGCGCTCGAAATAGGGGAACATTTCGGATTTGGGCTGGTATTGGTACGCACCTTATTCAGGCCACTATTCGTGCCGATGAAGTACTGGTCTCTAACCACCTGTACCATTATTCAGACATTAGTAAAACCTTACACACGGGAGCTGTCGCTTTATGTTATGGACAGACATACCCTGACCTTATAATCCAGGTTGCCGTTTTTGCGCTCTGCATCGAGATATTGCTTAAGCCTGTCCGGGTTGATGTACGACATTGGAAGCGCCTCCTCCTTCCACCCTGGGGGTAACAACAAGTTGGAGGGAGACTGATTAGCCATGTGAAAGTTGAAAGCGCACGAAGCGTAGAGACGAAGACACCGAAATGGATCAAGAAAAGTTGCAGGCGAGATGGAGGCTCTGATGAACGGAATCTTATTCAACTACTGTTTAGGTGTCTAGGTTGCTTGTTAGGTTGAAGGAAACCATCAGATGGGGGGTCGGGTACTATCCATCTCATCAGCTACGGGGATTACTCGGAACGGAATTCCTCCAGTACTGGAGCAGTGGCGCCTATTACAGGACTCAGATTAAGGAGGCGCCCAAATCCAAGAGGACAACCTACTTGTGAAAGTGGAGAATTAAGCGAGCCAGTGAGTTGTTGTATTCTACATACATAGCATATACGCCTCCTCGCTCTCTAATATGTAAGTGAGCAGCTGAAGCCGATACTGTTACATGGGGGCCAAATATGTCTACATTTAGGAGAGATCTTCTCTCACATATAGGAATGGAACTGCTCTAAGTCGCCCTAGCATCAGTAAGGCTGTAGCACTTGTAGCATTTATTACCTGACAGCTCCGCACCCTAATGAGCCATGAGCCATTCCCTCTTTACAATCGAACTTTATTGCCACGCTCGCCATGGACTGGGGAGACAGTGGTTCAGAGCTCTTTGCAACGTTTGCTGACTTCGTTTGCGTTTCGAATCCTAAATATCCTAATCAAGCATGTTTAGTCAAAAGAGATTATGGCGATATACATAATCGTGGGATGGGCCCGAGTGACGAAGATATCAACTTACAAAATACAGATAAGTGGGATGAATTTGCTCAAGTTAGCTCGCCCTAAAATTAGCACGAGTATAGAATCAGCTAACTTGTTTTATGATAGGTATTGGATTCCTCGCCAAAAAATGGCTACTGTATTATGTATGGCTCATACGCACCAACTACTCTGCCTTTGAATTGATTAGGTTGACAAAACTAGGTTCATTCCTGCTGCTGCCGCCCTAGACTTAGGCTGGGGGCTCATACCAACAACTTTCTCGAGCATTCCGATCAGCGAAGAGAACTGGGAGAAGGTCGTCTCGTTACTGTGTATTCCTAAATATTACGCAAAGTTGGTGGAGAGGAAAGTTTCGTCGCTTGTTTCAATTTCTCGCCAACAACTACAGATGTCCGTAGGCGTAACAGCTTCCACGGAAGAGGGTGGAGTCGCCTTCGCTTCGACATACTTCGAAAAAAGAAAATTCACTAGCGCAATCATGGTAGGCTGTACAGAGGAACAAATTAGTACGGTAACGGGGTTTTTGTCGTCGTATAAAAGATCGAGTCAACACCCTTTTTTCATGAACGGCATTTTCGCAGAGCTACAACTGGAACAACTCAAATCCTTAAAGAGGCGTTGCCAAGAAAGCTACGAAAAGCTACAAAGAAAGCTAGATGATAACCAAAAAATGCTCCCAAAAGTCAATCAATTTGGTTGGGACTTGATACAGGAGATTCTCACCACTCGCGATAAATTTCAGCTCGCTAAACTCGAGATTGATGCAGCCAGGCTTCAGCTGGACAAACTACATGAACGGCTAACTGCCGCGTCAGGAGATCAATCGGAACTAAAACACGAGGAATTTACCACACTTTTTGCTGCGCGTCTTAACGACATTGCCACTCGTTTCGATGGCTATAGTAATCAATGCCAGCAATATGCTGACAGCATATCGTACTGGACAGAATTAGTGAGTTGAAACTTAAGGGTATCGGAGAGAGTACGGCAAGCTAACACAAAGGAAGATTCGCAGCGAGTTAGCTAGGGAAGAGGCAAGTCGAAGTGCTAAGAACTCCAGTCTCGCAAACTTGATTGCGGGGGTGGCTTTAGTTTATCTGCCAGTAACGGGCGTAGCTGTAAGATCTGACGCTTGACTGAGAATCCATCCTTGTACGCTGCCAAAATGCTAATGTGTAGAATCAACAGACCATCTTAGCGATGCCAATATTTGGATGGACGAATGATTGGAAGGACTTGAAGTTTCAGTCCATCGAGGCAAATGGCCAATCCAATGGCAGTTCAGCTGACATAGGATCGGCCGGCGCTGCTAGCACAGGCTTACCTGTTGTATCCGGCTACATATGGATATGGGCCGGTGTTTCCATCTTTCTTTCGATCGGCACGTTTAGCCTGTTTATATACCGCATCGAGTTTAAATTTTCCAAATATAAACAAAAATTGAAGGTCGAATTGCCGGAAAGGATGATGGGAATGATCGGGATGGTGCGGGATTCGGCCAGGAGTTTGAATGGCTTGAATGCTGCGAGACAGGCCGATAGCAATGGCTCAACGCAAGTTGAAATGGATGACTTAACACCAGGTGGGAGGCAAACTACTTCGCTTGCTCCACCCCTAGAACAGGCTGGCACAGTTTCGGGTGGCAGTGGAACTTCCTCATCACAGGTTCCGTCTGTGTTGCCATAAGCTAGAGTCTTGCAAACTCATGGATATCAGGATAAACTTTCGAATGACTTTGTATTTGGTGTTCTATGTTCCTTCTTCCGTGGGAAGCGCTATGATTCTTTCTTTTCTACTCTACTATTTTCTTTGGTTAAACTTTTAGCCTGTTGTTGTAATTAGGTATAGGTAGTTAGTTTTCTTGTAGTGTCAGGTACAAACAAAGAACAGTATGTTCAAGGACCTCTCCCGGTGGCTGCAAGGACCGATAGGTGCCTATCTAGGCACTCCATCCCTTCTACAACATTAATGCGCGCCCTGCATAATAGCTGAGCTAGGCTTACTAGCTGGACCTCTGCTCCTCTCTACTCTAGGTACCTCTTATGTGAAATAGGTAGTTTGATAATTACTGAAAGGCCAAACATACCAGAGGTACTAGACGGTATGGGATTTAAATCTTTCATCCAACTTGGTTTTTGTTATGGCATGATGCTAGATATTAGTAATTACATGCATCGTGTTAAAGCTTGTAACGAAACACCTATAAAGGCTCGCATTTAAGGTACTTAGATTTGTTACAATTACTTCAAAGATTTGGACTTGCTGTAAGGTTCCATTTACTCAGAGCAGGTGATATGCCCTGGACTAGGTACTTATAAGCTCACCCTCCACTGTTACTAAATATGGGCAGAATATAAAGCCACCGTTTAACTGAGCGGAAAGTAACTAAGGTCCACCTATAAGAGTAGCATGTTTAGTTGCTATAATAAATTATGAATTCCCTTCGACCATGTATTGTAATTCTCGATAGTTTAAATCTTTTGCTCTACAGGTATCAACTTGGCGTAAGAGGAAACAAGGCATGTTTTTAAGAGATAAAAATCAATGGCATTTTAACAACCAACAACGTTTTATAATCTGGCTACACTTAGTTCAATATAGTTAAGCAAATAGAAATCATTATATTTATTTAAACAAACATTTAAGCTTGTTATTTATATTTTTTTTTATGTAGTTACTCGCTTATCTTTTACCTAAGAAGATATTTACTAAGTACCTTAACTTTGTTGATCACCCAACGACTTAAGCCTTTTGCTCAACTAGGTTTAAATTTATAATAGCAGCTGATAATGATTGTGTCAGGATTTAATATACTAGAGTACCGGCATACTACCAGCTATATTATGTATACCACTCACGCCTATGGATCAAAGAAGATTCTTCCTTTCTTCAACCTTTAGCCTTGTATAATACCTACACCAAGAACTATACTACCTTTTGTATTATACCTGACATAGTTCTCCTTCTCTGTGTCAGATTGTTTTACCTTCCAAAAATACGAGATTTTATAATCCCTCCTTCCCCAATATGCATAATTCTGTAATTAATTATAGGCCTTGTAGTTTAAATTTGGTCATATCATGCCTACTGCATAGGCCACCTCCCCTTCCACGCCAAAGCCTTGAAAGTGCTATAATTGCCAAGCCCTTAGTTTGGTCTACCTGTCTATAGGAGGTGGGGTCCAACTACCTACGCATACCCATAACTTCTAACTATAAAAGAAAGCAACCATACAAGCGTGTAATAGTGAGTGCTATACAAATAACGTAGAACAAGAAGAATGGACAGTTAATAGTATAGGCAAGTGAAACTCCCGATTGCGCTGACTAGTTATATAGGTGAATGAAGTTTTTAAACCGTGATAGATTCTGTGAATATATATATGTAATATATATACGGTACAGTATACCTGCTCTCTAAGCCTGGACGAGTACCCGTAAAAGCACTCTTAGGCCCTAAAATTAGGTTACATGCTCAGGGTTTTAATAGCGCCTGAGGACTTAGGCAGAAGCGGTGCTGAAGAAATGCACTTGGTTCTCGAGTCCCTTTCCAGCCCCCATAGCACACTACCTAAACTACCCGGCGAAGTGCACTGAAGTCTCCGTCTACATGTGTATATCTACGCAGAAGGCGTAGACTTTCCACCCCCTAACAATTTATCGCCCCAAACGGCGTCGTAAGATTTGCCAATTTATTTTTGCCAGGTCATTGCCATCAAGTTGATGTTTTCTTATGAAAAAAAAAAAAGCTTGTTATTTAATTCTCTTATTTCAAAACCTTCAGGATGCTGATGTACAGATCGTTCATTCCATGAAACTCATACAGCCGTGATATCATTTCTAAGCAAATATCGCACCCAGATTAGAGGGTTACCCAACAACCATTTTACCCATGCCTCCAGCTTAGAAAAGCGCACCGCCCAGACGGATGGCGACCGACTTGTTCTGTGTGTAATTGGCGAGCGCCGCCTCTCCCAGCTCGCGGCCGATACCACTCTCCTTAAAGCCACCGAAGGGAATTTGGTGATGTATCAGGTTATAGCCTGCTCCAATATTAGTTTCAGGCGAGCAAGAGGAGAGAAAATGGTACTTACAGTTGACCCAGACTGTGCCTGCCTTGATGTTACTGCTTACGCGGATGGCTGTGTTTAGATCGGTAGTGTGCACAGCAGCGGCAAGGCCGTATGCGCTGTCATTGCCTAGCTTGATGACCTCGGCCTCATCCTTGAACTTGGAGATGGCGCAGACGGGGCCGAAAATCTCCTCCTGCATGATCTTCATGTCATTGGTGACGTTGCTAAAGATAGTGGGCTGGATGAAATAGCCCTTGGTGCCGTGGCGCTCGCCACCGGTTTCAACGGTAGCACCACTCTTCTTGCCCTCCTCGATGTAACCCATAATGCGTTCAAATTGAAGCTGGCTGACTTGGGGTCCCTGGAAGGTCTTCTCGTCGAATGGGTCACCAACTGTGTTCTGCTCCGCACGCTCCTTGAAAGCCTTGACGAACTTGTCGTAGATGCCTTCCTGGACGTAGATACGAGAGCCGGCGCAGCAGCACTGGCCGTGGTTGTAGTAGATACCGAAGTTGACCCAGGAGATGGCCTGCTCGATATCGGCGTCATTGAAGACGATGTTGGGGGACTTGCCACCGAGTTCTAATGTCACCTTCTTCAGGTTGGAGGATGCAGCGGCCTTCATGATAGTCCGGCCGACAATGGTAGAGCCAGTGAAGGCAATCTTGTCGACATCCATGTGGGAGGAGAGGGCAGCGCCGGCAATTCTGCCGAAGCCCGAGATAATGTTCAGGACACCGGCAGGGAAGCCAGCCTCCTTGACTAGGTTCGCGAAGACGAGGGCAGATAGGGGGGTCTGCTCGGCGGTCTTGAGGACGATGGTGTTACCTGTGGCCAGGGCAGGGCCGATCTTCCAGGCCAACATCAATAGGGGGAAGTTCCAGGGGATGATCTGACCGCATACGCCAAGCTACATGGGTGGTGGCGTTAGCCTCTTCACTGTCGACAGGTTGTGCTGCTGTGTGCGGCATGGAAACTCACCGGTTCTGGGATTGTGTAGTGGAAGGACTCGTGGTTGACGTCGACAGTGTTACCGTGGATCTTGTCGGCCCAGCCACCGTAGTACCGGGTGCATGCGGCCACAGCGCCGACATCTCCGCGGGCCATGGTGATGGACTTGCCATTGTCTAGGGACTCGACAGCAGCAAGGAGGTCGATGTTCTTCTCTACGAGATCAGCCAGCCTCGTTAGGTAGATTCCACGCTGCTGAGGTGTGGTTGTGCGCCATGTTGTTTCAAAGGCCTTGCGGGCGGCGGCTACGGCGAGATCGACATCCTTCTCGGTGGCTTCGGCTACGGAGCAGATGACCTCCTCGGTGGCCGGGTTAATGACCTCGAACGACTTCTTGTCGACACCCTCTACCCATTCGTTGTTGATGAACCTGTGCAACGCAAACACAGCATTGTCAGTGCAAGGGACAGAAAACCCGGTGGTTGATTGGAGAGGGGCGGTGCGCCACTTACAACGCTGTGGGTTGAGTATAAGCGCCGGTAACTGGCGTCTTCAGCTCAACGCTTAGAGGCATGTTGGCGATATTATAGGAAGACACTATCAATTGGATTATTTCAAGAGGGTTGTCGTGATGTTGATCGCCTCCAATTGGTATTTTAGAAAGGTTGAGGTTAGAGACTGATGGTGAATTGACTTCCTAAGAGAAAGGAACCGAAGCTCCCTTTATCTTCAGTACATGCTGGCTAAAGAGAGGGGGAGCGTCGGGGAAACCAGGCGGGGTAAGTGGCCCCAGAGGTGAAAAGCGGGACGGGTTTCCTCCTTTGGGAGGGGTCACAACCTCTGATTGGCCCGCCGGTAGATGGTCTCGTTATTAGACTATCGCGACGAGTCAAGTAGGTAACAAAGGGAACCCACTCCATCCGCTGAACGGAGCTACGGAGTTCTGATCACACGCTTCCCCCCGGCTTTCAGGGCACTGTACGCATACCCATACGCATGTTTCCATTTCCGGGGATGAAGCTAAGTAAGTAAGCTGCACAATGAACGGATATAATGCAGAGTTATGGTATGTCTTGGTACTCTACTAATCAACGTACTTCCATTTCGAGCTCTTGCGTCAAAGTCAGGGTGCTTCATATTTTTGTCAATTCCCAAAAGAAGCCACTTGTATCAAGCTAACCTATGGTTTTATGCATATCAGACAGTGACTTCATTCTCAAATCACCAGTGATGCAGGCCGAGAAGATCCACGACAACAGCCACAGCCGTTACTCTGTCACCTAGCTCATCGTCTTGGCCGGGGAGAAAAGGAATCTGGTCCCCAAGCTGACAATTATGTATAGGACCTTGTGGCGTCACTAGAACTCACTAATGGGCTTCGTGCCGCATTGGCAGCTCTGGTATGTAACTACTAGACGGGCAGGGTAGCGTGAAACCAATGGAACCCATGGATAGCCTCATAAATAACAATAATACCTACCTAAGTAGGCACTGCCATGGTACCTTGTTGTCTTAGCTTCAATCCAACGGCACAATGGAACTCTTAGTCCAGGTACTAGTTGGAAGAGACTATCAAGGCAAAGAGGGGCCAGAGTAATACTTTGTGCCCAGGTGATGGATGCATCAGGCTCTAGATTACTCTACCCCGTACTTATCCTCAAACGCTTACAGTACGCATCTCGAATGGAATTATAGGTAGTCGGCTAGGTGGCTTTGGCCCCTGCGTATGTAGGGAGATAGATCGTTTATGTAAAAGCGACGAGGGCGTAGGTGGCGAACACCTCCTGCTAGAAAAGGGGGAAATATAGCCAATTTATCAGTTCATCGCAGGATATATGAATAATCAGAGCCCAGGGTTAGGAGACCAAGTAATCGGCGTTGTGTGATGATTATTAGTTATTCATAATAAATCGAGAGACTTACACGACTTACACAACTTACACCGGTAGGCTGTAGCTAGGCAGGCAGGGGGCCAATCCCATCTACTAGCCGCATCTAACTGCCCGATAGCAACCTCCTGCTTGCCTCCATGTCGCGAGGGCACTGAGGGGCCGTATTTCCCCGCGATGTTGAGGTCATCTGCTTACGGCGCGCGCAGCCCGAGGCAACGCCTCGACTCACTAACCAAAAGCTACCTAGGCGAGCTTGCAGGCCCTAGGGGCTCCAGGTGGCCCCAGACGGACAAAGGGAAGCTTGGATCTGGCCATTTACAGAGTAAAGGTAGCTGTAAAGTCCGATGCCATATCGCCGCTTGCCAGTCCTGATGAAGCGAATAGGGCCATAAGCTAGTGTTCACATTAGTAAACACTATCATCAAACCCGAGCCTGGAGTTGATTCGATTGGGCCGCCCCTTGCGGGGTAGTTAACAGTGCTAATGAGAGGCGTGCCGTTGTTGGAGCTGTTAGGTAGATTGACAGATTATCTAGTACCTACTGGTACCCTTTCGCCCATCAGCGGAGCCCTTGAAAAAGTAGGTAGCCGCTTTCTTATTCTACAGCGAAGTGATGGTTTTCGTCAACGCGTACGTGCATAGTTATTGGTTCGTGGCGTCTTACACTAACCCAATCAAACAAGAGGCTGAAACCAGATTTGCTTGTCGATCAATATACCTTATCTACCGTAGCGGTTTGACATGTCCCTATTATAAGTATTATAAATACCCCCAGCCCTAACAGGTGTTGTTGCTTCTTGAAGTACAGCAAGCATGTACGAGAATACCTGTCGGGCATATGATATATCAGCAAAATCATAACGCCGAATGGCTATCTAAAGTCGTACCTACAACCAGCCCGTTTTCTCGGGAGAGCAAAGGCACAAGTCATAAGAAACGCCGCGGATTGATCTAAACCAGTGCAAAGAGGAAGAAGACAGTGTTGAGAAGTAAAAAGAAAAGAAATAGACAAAAGCCAGATAGACCAACGAACGAAACGGGAATTGATGATGATCTCTATCCCTTTGGGTGCCTTTTTGGCACTATAATCAGATGCACCAATCGGAGGAAAACATCATGCTTAAGGAAACGTCTGATTGGTTTAATCTGATATATAGGTACTGGTGCCGAAAAGGCACCTGAAGGGATACATAGCTTATCTGCCTACGGTAGTAGAAACATTCGAATAGTGACGCAATAGATCTGGTACTGGAAATAATGGATATAGCATACATGTTATCCCATTGGGTGGATGTGGAGTAACAACCTGTGTTCTTTGCATATCCGGATATTGTTCTATTGGGTGTATTTCTTATGTAATAACCCCTTTTGCTCTACATCTAGGTCACGGAGTTGAAACGGCACCCAATGGGATAAGACTACCTAACTAATATCGAATAAATCACAGACTGTATTTCACAGACATAATAGGTATATATCATGCAAACAAAGATTATTATTTTATTATATATGTTTCGAAGAAGGCCATGTTTGGGGATAGAAATAATTCAAATCGTAGGGCTTATTGAGAAAAGGTGCCTTAGGCCCCAAGTTCAATAACTGATTAGACACATATTCTATAAACATGTGCTTATGCAATGTAAACACTGCCTATAACTGTGTAACCGGTGCATTGAGGAAAGCAGTATCTTGGTGAGTTCTGAGCTTGCGATAAGCAGTTTATACGGGTTGTGTATCATATCGATAAGTAGACTTGGGGCAAGAATTGAGGGCAAGCCTGTCGGCGCCCCATCTAATTTTTCCCTTACCTCAGCATCATCACTTAGCAGCGTTGCCAGCTCGGGGTTGATAGAAGGCAGCAATTGTAGTCAATTTTCAAAACACCACATGATATGAGTTGCTAAGGACTATAAAACGAAACATGGCCGATGTCGAAGCGGCCATCGCAGCTGCCATGAGCGCAGCTGCGCCAAGTGCCCCGCCAATGAGTGAGTACCGCAAGACGAGTTGCCTTGGATTCCATTTCCGCGTAGGTGGATGGCCTAGCAGCCTACCATCACCTGCTCGCAGTCTCGCGCCGACGGGAGCTTATATTCTCCCTCTCTCTCTTGGGGTGTTTGCGTATCTGATGCCATGGTACAGGCCCCGTGATCAAAGCTGAGCCCTATGTCGGGGATGCCATGGTCGTCGACAGCGAGCCCCCTTTCCCGACGCAGTCACCCCTGAAACGATCCCGCTCGCCGGACGACGGTGATCGCGGCGACGGCGATAAATATCGAGACGAGAAGCGCATGAAAATAGAGCCCGCAGCCGATGATGAGCTAGACGAGATAGCGCGGATGGTCCAGGCCGTACAAGCGTCTGTCATGAAGGAGCTCCTCTCAGTGCCAGATTCAAGTATACAACACAAACCCGAACCCGAACCTGAACCTGAACCTGAACCTGCGCCTGTGTCTTCGCCTACATATGCGCCTGCGCCTGCGCCTGCGCCTGATCTCGAACCTAGACTCGAACTTGGCCCCGAAACCCATATAGAGCCACCGGACGAAATCTTCGAGTCCACAGAGCATGAACAGATCAGCATTGAATCGGCTTTAGAGGGCGCCCTAGACCAAAATCGGTCTCTATCGGAGGATATAGAGCCGAGGCCGGACACGCTGTGGAACAACCCCCGAGACTATACACGCAGGAAACATATCATTCCGGCACTTGGTGCCTTGGTCAGTGCCAGCAGCCCCGAATTGACTTGAGAAGCATGGCTGACGTGACAGCAAAGGCTGTTGACATATTGATAGCTCTGTCAGAGCAGACATTAGAAGATACCGTGGCGACGTTGACTGGCGATTCCGATTCCGATATTAGTAGAGAATACAGCGTGTTGCGAAACGCCTTTGATTTACAGCGCAGACAGTTGTTCCATCCTCACGAGGCACCACGAATCCTGGACGCTGCTAAGCTCGGTATCAAAGACCAGACGAGAGGAGTGATCCGGATCACCAACCTTGCGTCAACCTGTGCTAGCATATTTGGCACGAACGACATCACTCTGGAGGAGGTAAACAACCACTTCTTGGGCATATTCGTCCCGGAAGGCCGAGGGCTGTCCCACGACGCCGCAGAGCTATACTTGGGCTTGAAAACACAGCTATTCTTGGCTGTTTTAGAAGGCGACCTTGAAAAAACCAAGGATCAGCTTCTCGAGGAATTTTTTGTAACAGATGTTGAACATTCGTTACAAGCCCATCATCCTCATCTTCCTCTAACCACCTCTGAGCGCGATTTCATTGCGAATTCTAAAGCGCGCAAAATGATGCTCTCAGTCGCCTCTGCCCCCGCGGATAGTATTCGTAAGCTCCGTACATACCGTTAGATTCGTTTTCGAGACTATTAACATGCCTGCCAGATGCCCTAAGTAAACAGTTCACATATGAGGCTTTCTTGGACACTCTAAGCACATATCTCAACGATAATATTAGCAGTATACAAGCACAAGTGTCGGGAAATTTTGACGCAAAGCTTCCATCTGAGAGCCCACCCCCTGGTGATAGTAGCGCGCACGAGCTAACAACCGAGTTCGATCTGAACGCTGCCATAGCTGAAGCGTCGCGGGCAGCAGCACAAGGTGCATTGCAGTCCAGTAGTGACGAACAAATCACATTCGATGATCTATCTGCGTTCCTCACAGAGAATGTGTCCAGGGCCGTTGAGCAGTCGAGGCAGGCTGCTGCAAGTATAGAGTTACCGTCCTCTATTGCTTCAGCTGCAGAGAGTGCGTCGAGAGCTACAGCCTTGGCGCTGGAAAGCATTGCGAGGAACCAATATCACCCGACAGCATTGCCTCATCCATCTAGTAGGTCGAGAAATTAACCATACTATTCCATCTTCATAGCTAATCGATTGTAGATCAAACTCCGCCTAGCACCAATCACCAGAACTATCACCCTCAACAGACACAAAGCTCGTCACAATATTTCCCTTGCCAGCAACAGCAGCAACAACAGCAGCATCAACAGCAACCGCAGCAGCAGTTAGTAACTAACATACAAACAAACTACCAAAATCCTGCCGATCACTTGCCTCCAAACCAGAGCGACTCAACCCCTGCGCTTTACGAGCGGGCCCGACAAGCTGCTGCCGCACGATCCTCGACCCACGCAAGACGCGAAGGTTCCCATTCTACCCGCCGGCCGTGGAGCCCGGAGGAAGAGAAAGCACTCATGATGGGGCTTGATATGGTGAAGGGCCCTCACTGGTCGCAGATTTTATCTCTATTTGGCCCCAATGGTTCAATCAGCCAGATACTCGCCGATCGGACCCAAGTTCAGTTAAAAGATAAAGCTCGGAACTTGAAGCTCTTTTTCCTAAAGACTAACTCCGAGATGCCCTATTACCTACAATGTGTCACAGGGGAGTTGAAGACTCGAGCTCCCACTCAAGCTGCGAGGAAAGAAGCGGAAGAAAAGGCGAGGATGAACTCTGAAGAGCATCAAGCACATATGAACGGAATCCTCGCACTCGCTGGGGGGCTGCAAAATAACCCGGCCCAGAGATCTAGCCCTTCTAGAGCTATTACTGGCAGTGCCACGCTCCATCAGCAACCTCCCCATCCTCACCCACACGCACCAGGTCTATCGCGGCAGCCATCGCAGCCTATGATTTCCGCCCAACCACCTCGCCCGGTCATACCGGCGCCCCAACCAGTCAGTTTGCCTACCCTAACACCAACCATCCAGCAACAACATGTGCAAACAACTTTAGCACAACAGTCTTCCGCTTTGCGGCCAGAAAATTCTCAAGTAGCTCAGGTACCACATAAACCAGAAGAGCCAGCTCGACAACAGCCGGAAATTCCCAGAGCGCCAGAGACGACGGCCTTACCAGATCACAGTGGTCTAAGTATCGAGGATCAGGCGCTTCTCACCCTCAAGGCCGCCATGGAAGGGGAGTCTGCTGCCGCCGCACAATCAGTCACATCCTTTATTAAACAGGAAGAGTATCTTGGACATAATGACTCCCCAATAACATGAGCTGGCATAGTTGTTTCGCCTTTGTTTTTATGTATTGCCCTGTTGGGCATACATTTCGGTTATTTGGGCGGTGTAGAAATGCCTATTGTACGTGTTAATGGTTTTATATTTGATACCCAAGGTCGATTTGCTTTCCAGGCTGGTTTTGCTGTGGGGAGATTGGACAAACACGGAATGGTGACGGTAATAGGGAATATGTGATTCTCGACCAAGACTGAGTCTCGTGACGCGTAAGGGGTGCTACGATGTCCTAGTAAATCCAGGCCGACTCATCACTGCGAAATACGTGAAGCGCACTCGATGATGTATCTTATCATTATTTGCGGCTTCTGACAGTGCACATTCCACGCTGCCGAATCCGTGCTATGACAATGGGTCGAGTCGAGCTTATTTTTTCCACGAGCCGACTGTACATCTGACTCCTATTGAGAAAAAAATAAACACGTGCCCCGGAATATCTGACAGGTCCACTCCAGCGATGTACGCGTACGCATAGACACGATTTACAGTAGGAAGAGCCAGTGGCGAAAAAAAAGGGTATCAGGTGACAGACTTAGCGTAGTCGACGCCTCTGTCATAGCCGTCTCGCGAGCCGGAGGCCGAGCGACGGGCGAAGGGAGATGTCCCGGGGACGCACGATTACTACTGCGTACTGACTGGGGCCAGCTGTTCTGAGTACGGGCTGTCGTCGATACTGCGAAGCGAGACAAAGTGTAAAGATCGTATGCGACGCGAGGGTACTTACTCACTTATTCGCTAACATTACTACTATCTAGTGTAAAGGGGTATGAGAATAACCTAGATAAGTATCATGTCACTTGAAAGGCGATGCCCAAGTTAGAAGATAGCGCTGAATTATTAATTATAATATTTTGCATTGTTTTTATGCTATCTTTTAGTGAATTAATTTTTGAAAGTCTTGTTGTTTTTCCCAATGCGTGTTCTTTAAACGATAACTTGATCTTGAGGAAGAACTATAACACCAGGCAGCATCACCGCCGCACGGGCGAGTCCTGCTCGGAGATCAAGCGCCTAAGATCCGTCTCATCCGCAAAGTAATCCGAGAACGACCGCTCGTCCACGCTAAGGTCGATCGAAGGCGCCGCCCTACTCGCCGCCGACGACAAGCGCGGCGGCGTCAAGAGGCGCGTCTCCGCCTCTCCCTCTGTCTGCACGCCCTGGTACCCAGCCTGTCCTCCGCGCCGGCGAATGCGCCCCGGTTTAGGGAGTGGGGAAGGCGCTAGCGACATGTCACCGGCTTGATGGGGTTCCTCACCGACGACCTCGATGCCCCACCTCATTATCCCTTTCCAGTCGTGGAACCAGCCCAGCCGCACCCTAGTCCCCGGGTCGAGCCTGGCGTCCCCGCCCTCGCGCGCGAGACGGAGAAGCCGCTGGCTGCCGGCCATCAGCACGGCGGCGTCGGCGATGCTGCTGATGCGCCGCAGGAGGATGGCGGGGTATTTCCGGGACGCGATGGTTAGGGTCGCGCCGGTGAGGATTAGGTAGGCGAGGATCGAGAGGCAGATCCAGGCCGCGGGCTTGGAGATCTTGAGGAGCTCTACGGCGCGGGATAGGTGCATGGGCGTGGTGGTAGTACTGGTAGAGGTGGTAGCAGCGCGCTTGCTGACGGGTCCGTCGAGGTCGGCGGGGAGGGCTTCGCTGAGCGACTGGAACACGTAGCCGCCGGTGGTGTACGACACGTTGTTGCTCGCGAAGTTCTGGAAGAGCGCCGTGAATGTCTTCTGCGCCGTGCGCCGGAGCGTGTCCAGGTCCAGGAGGGCTTCGTGGTCGTAGTTTACGAGGGAGAGCATCGAGTAGCTCATTAGGTCGACATTTAGGCCGGGTTGCCGGATGTTGAAGGTCTGGTCGTCGAGGCTTTCGGCGAGGGTGTAGAGGTAGTCGAGATCGGTGCCTTGGACCTCATTTAGGTCTGCGGCGCCGAGAAGGGCGGTGAGGAAGAGGATACCGGGGGAGGTGGTGATGTTGATGGCGAAGCCGTCTTCGGTCTGGTTGTATTGGTGTTGTTCGAAATCGGCTGACCATGCGTAGTCGTCGGGTTGTGGCTCGCCGTGAAGTGCGTAATCGATCACGCGACCATCTGCTGCATCGACTGTGACCGTCGCGTTCGCTGTCTCGATGATGGGCATGCAGTTCAGGGCAGCCATACGAGGCCTCTCGGTCCACATCAATCGTGGAATACATCCCCATGTGGGCACGATGCCGCAATAGCCCTCCACGGGTAGGCCGTGAATCCATTTCACCGTGAAGTTCGCCGGCCACGTTCCGGCGAAGTCGGGGTAATATGAACCGTTCTGTAGATTGGGCGACCAATACCCCATGGAGCCTGTGCCTGTCTGCCCGTCGGTCTCGTTCTGGCAGCATTGGAATCTTTTGTTGTTGACGAAGAAGGTTGTGTAGTTCCCGTGGTTGTCGGGCTTTTCGTCCAGGTAGAGCAGGGAGTTGTCTCCGGGATTAGAAAGCCCGAGCTCGAAGCCGCGGGACAACATTTTCGTGCCTATTGTTTTGTTCCAATGAGTGGCATTGGTTAGATCCCACTCGGTGAGCCAGGTCGTACTATCTTCCAGATCCAGGTGTTCGTGCGGAGAGCACTCGAGCCGCGCACGGATTGCTGAGGTGTCTACAGTAGCATTTATTGAATATGTCAGTGTTGGCGTATGGTTTCCCGTGTTCTGAAGCATCGTCGAAGGCACCGTAGATAGGTCGTGCGGAACAAAGCTCCAACCTTCCGAGCTCCAAGGCGGCTCCGATCCATTCAGGGAAGTTTGTACTGCGGCGCCGTATATCCATGACGTTCTCATGTTATCGAAAAGTTCCGAAAGAAGAGTCTGTTTATAATTGCCCGCATGGCTCGTGAACTGCTGCGTCCCAGCTGATAGTAGTGGTACATGCCGTAGTTCGAGTTGTCGCGATATGTCGACTATAGACGGCAATGCCCCAACCTCTCTGTCAAAGAGGGATGACATCGCAATAGTGACTAGTGAGGTCAGAATAAGGAGGACAGATTTATAGGAAAGGTACAGTTCAACTTACGTATCTCCGACAGAAAGGCACCGGTGCACACCAGAGCCAATACCCAGTGGCTACGCTTCATTGCCCTCCAAGTCGCCCATAGTAAATAGGAAGAAATGTACGAGATCGAAACCCCTTCGGATCCGGACTTGGTGATCGGTCTGTTTGCAAGAACTAGGTATGGCTGTATCCTCCGAAGCGCCGTCTCAATCGAACCCCACCAGAGGCTAATGCTAACTGCAACGATAGTCGTGACAAGCGATGCTGGGTTCACATTGCCCAGATCAAGGCCACCAACCGAAATGTCAAAAGCATATACGAAGGCAGTTTGGTGTAGCCCAAAGGCATCAGAGTACCAGTAAAGGTACGCTATCGCGGTTAACGTAGTCGAAAGTAAGAAGACAAGTATGATGAACATCCATATCGAGAAGGCGGCTGATTGCTTCTCAGAATAAGTAGAATCCAGCTGGGTTTGCTGGTATGACCCGTGCTTCTGTAAAATGGACATATTGGATAGGCTGTCAGGTCCTTCCGGGCTCATGAGATGGATTTGGCCTCGACTTAGCCCGTACCTTTTGTCCGATAGTGAGCGCGCCAACTCGTGTGAAGAAGAAGCACCATGTAAACCATCAAGTGATCGTAACGTGCCCGCATCGCTCGAGATAAGCTTCGCCACGCGGATCGGCGGTGCTGGGTCTACGAAGAGCCCCAGCGGCCGCCTGGAGAGCCGTGTGGTGAAGAGAACGGCGAGCAGCAAAATAAGTTGTAGGAAAAAAGATATTTCCAAGATAATGGCGACAGAAGAGACAACTACCACTCGCCGTCGCGTGTCTACAATTGTCCCAGCTGCCTTAGTAACATCGCCATCGGATGCTGTGTTAAAGACATCACGGAGTTGCTCGCCCAAGAACCGCTGCCTGACACGCCCAAGATTCTGGATGAAGGAAGGGTCGGCGATCATTTGCTCAGGGGAATAGTCGTATAGAGCCGACGAAAGGATAGCCGGACCTGAAGCGTAAGCACGTTGGCTAATCAGTGGCTTCTTGAGATGTACGCTCCACTTCGTATCATTGAGGAAAACGCCCTGGAACGAGGACACGTTTGCCACAGTACTGGGAATCAGTTTTCGGATGGACGAATACTCGGCCTGATCTATTTCGACCAAGGAACTGCTTCGTGAAAGGGTTACGGTGACGTTTGGGCTCCCCATGTAATAGTTCGTATTACAGACTTGGCCTATGATCGTAGCATTTGCTGCTATCCTCTGGTACAAAGGCCCAGAAAGAAAGACAATTTCGTCTTGCGAACACCCGCTGACGTCGAGTGGGCTACCCCAGGTCGAAGAAAAGTCGGTAGCATTGAGGCTACGAATAGTAGCCCACACAGATCCGCCCCTTTGCCCTAGGTCGGTCCCCTCTGGGAGAGTCACATTTAGAGCACATCCAGATGGAGATAGAAGCCTGAATTTGTATGATGAGATTGTCGAGTTGAATTCGGGGTCGAGCCAATCAAAAGGAGCTGACTCCACGAGGTTCATTTGCTCGCAATCCATCTCGACTTTAAAGACCGTAGTCTTTGCTGACCACGTCTGTACCAAATCGGTGGAGAGGAGCGGTCCCAACGGCGCGCTGTCTATGGTCGACGGCCAAAAGGGCAGCACAGCGTAGCTATCCGTGACCCACGCAGAAGTCGTGACATTCTGAAGAAGACTGCTCACGGTCCGGAAGTACGTGGTAGCTATCGGATTAGCTTGAAGCGGTAGAGCTGACGAGATATCAAGCTGAGAAAACGCTACGTCCTCGGTGAAAAGGACATCCTGAGAAACGAGCAACGTCGAGGAGAAGGGCGACACGAGGAGGAAGCTGAAAATGAACGCGACAGTGGCACATAGCATGGCCCAGCTGGTCTTCCTGGCATAGCGCTTTGGGAAGCTCGCAAGCAGGGACTCCCACCACGACTCGGCCGTCCACGTGAGGGACTGTGTGGCCGACGCACCTGAAGACGACGCGAGATTGGCGAATGCTTGCGTCCGCTTTACATCGTTAAGTAATATCGATAGAAAAATACCGTGAACGACGGCGAGTAGCGTCGGGACGAATTTCGAAAGGATTATAATGCTGCTCGACCCATCGTCGCTAACAAGACCCAGCTCGCGTGCTGATATTGCGTGAACAGTGATCACTAGGATCTCCAACACGGCGGTGAAGACGAGTATTACTGCCAGACAGGGCCAGCGCAGAGTATATGGAAGCCAAGCTGGTGTTGTCGCAGGAGGACGGTTGGAGTCAGGGCTCTCGTGCACGTCGTCGAGCGGGATATCGCCAACTCTCGTAGCCGAGCTTGCTCCGCTATCCCATGACGGTGTGGGGATGTGGGGAGCACCGGACGGGAAGTCTCGAGGATGGTGAGCGGTGCTAGTTCTTAAGAACTGGTAGTCCGCCAAGGGAACGTCTTGTTCGGTATGGAAATCCCCTAGAGTATGCGGCAGCGCTTGATACGAGGGGCGACGATTTTGAGCGAAGGGTGCATGCATGCTGGAATGCCAAAGGTTACACTCTATTCAGCATGGTACTAATTCTAGAGGTTCATCCAGAACCTTGGGCTCTTCCAAAGGGTTGATATACTTGATCGGCAGGATTGCCATCTTTTCCCCATCGACGCTAAGAAGAACACACCAGGATGGTGCGACAAGAAGGGTAGGGAGGCAACGGGATAAATCTGGAGACGGCGCGTGCACCAGCCAACCGCGGTGAGCTTCTCGTATATAAGGTGTAGCGAGACTATCAATAGCTCATGCATCGTGGATGAAGGTTAGGGTGCCCTGTAGACTAGTCTGGGTAGCTCCATGTACGGTCCCGAAGGCAAAAGACCAACAGTGAAACCGACGCACCAACAACCAACAATGCTTATTTTCTTTTAGAGGGGCTGGCGAATTGTCTCGGCTATATTAAATCGAGCCATCCTTAGGTGGTCTAGTTGATATTTACACATGCTATCATCGACTTTTTTTTGGAAGTCTTTCGTCCCAGAAGAATGAATCGGCCACCTTTTCATTAACAATAGGTAGGCCTTGAAGTTGGTGAACTTTCAGCTAAGATTTCAGCTTGCGGTCTAGTGCATATTTAGTTGCCTGTAAGTGCCGCTGCCTGGTTCACAGTCACTGTGCTAGGCATCCAGGTTTATCTAATTCTGTACCGCCTCTAGGCAGTTTACAACTGGCTAGCGTGCCAAGTGTGTGTTGCCAAGGTGAGTTTTACTCAAAAGAAACTGGTATAGTGAGTGGGACATGGCAAGCTAAGCAAGCCAAGAAGACGATGATTGGGAATTGAGCTATATTTAACCCGCTAAGTCTTCGCAACTGGCAGAACGAAAGAAGAAGAAAAACTGCTTCGTCATATGGTATTAAAGCACACTCGTAGTACGGCGCTTGCTTGCTTCGTTCCCCATAATATTCCTGATGCGGATGCCAATGTCGCTGGCCCGAACGGCCGGATCAAAATGAAAACCTATGCCGCCAAACGCCTATGGAATCCCATGTCCATATCTGCCTAGATTCATGACCGCTTTCTTTCGTGAACGTATGCATAAAACTGAAGTCTAATCACATTATGATACAATCTCTGTCCTTCCCAGTCCCTCCTGAGCTACCGCTAGCCGTAACAGAGGGTGCAGATTGACGCGATCGGGCTGGCGTGCTAGGCCCAGCGCTACTTGGACTCCTCAACGTCGAGCTCCTTCTTGGATTTGGAACTCTCGGGTTACTCTCTGGGTGACTAGGATGGCCAGCTGGCGGGAGATACGGAGTCGATTTTGCAGCTTGTTCGTAGCTCGGAGGTGCGTCATCCAAGCCATCATCCGCGGGTCGGTGAACCCTAGGAGGGATTAAGGACCGAACTTGCTGACCAGATCTTCCGCCTCTAATCGGTGCGCCCCCTCTTGCTGATTGGCTAGCGGAGCTACCCCTAGGGGGTGGCAGACTATGAGAGCTCCCCCGGTTGGTGCTACTAATAGAGCCGCCACGAATTCGAGTTTCGGGACCATCCCTGCCCTGCTGCTCAATGAACTGCTCTGACAGACGGCTTTCTCGGCGCCGGGCGGCTTGTTCGGTGCGGTGTCGCTGTTCTTCCTCTTCTTGGAGTTGTAAGGCCAGAGCTAGGTCTCTATCTTCTTGCTCGTGGGGCGAAAGCGGTGCGGTAGTGGGCGCCGGCTCACTTTGTCGATTATTGTGCGAGCGTCTATTCTGCACTGTTTGCCAGCCGCCCTCGCTAGACGTGCCACCAGCATCAGAGGAGTTGTACCAGGTGTTACTGTTGCTCCCTGTCCGCTGCCGTTGGTTACCACCAACGACGCGGAAGTCCCCGGAAAAGAATTCTGCTCTTTCTCCCCTAACGTCAGCGAGCGATTCCCACACTACTTCATCATGAGTGAAGTAACCGGCATCCGTAACGAGGGTGAAGAGTTGCAACGTCTGTGGGTGGCGATATAGAGTAGAAAAGTGATCGTTGCGGAAAAGGATAGAGACTTGTCCAGGGCTGATACTCTTAGTGATAACATCGAGGCCCGAAGGCGTCAATTGAGTTGCCGTCATGGTAAGAAACGATTTAATGATGATAAGATCTTGATATAATTGCTGCTCTTCCTCTGTAAGTCCCGTATCTGAATTGCTCAACTTGTCTTCTAGCTCTTCTTCATGAAATAGGAGGTTTTGAGCATCATCATACGAAGAAGCTCGGCTTTTCAATGCGTCATATACAGTGTCGTCTCGTGGTGGAAGCCACCCATGAATTAGAGGAATCTTAAATGTAGCATAAAGCTCCATATCTCTAGTATTCTCGAATGTGCCAGGAATTTCAGTATCGCCAGACCGTGATGTTCGTTTAGAAGCAGCTACGGCTTCGGGTGTAGGTATAAAACGTGGATTAACATTCATTCCGGTATGTAGCCCCTGTAGAAAGCCATAAAGCTCTGGCATATCCGGTAAGGGCGTGTCCGATTCTTTATGTCGGGAGGACATAAGCTCATCCACGACCGCTTCTAGAAGGAAACTGAGGCTAATGTGCTCACGAGATGCAAGCGTCGCGACCAAGTTTGCGTTGGTCTGGTCAGCAGGTGTCGTCAATGTCAATGCGTTCACCAAGGCAACCAGTGGACACGGACCGTTCGCGTTTTGAACCAGAATCGGCGATTTCCGGGGATTCTTAGCTACCCTTGAATCATGCCAGTTGATACTCTTGATCTGGTAGGTTTCTGACATGTTCACATTGCTTGGGGATTGGCGACGTGGAGGTTGCGGAGGCGGGACTTCTGCTAACGTCCTAGGTGGCAGCGCCGGTGCTTCTTCAGTCTCGTTCGGCGCAACTTCTTTCGCCGTATCTTCTCCGGCATCCACGAAGTTTTCCCAGGTACTCTGCTTAGAGAGATTACCTGGGGCTAGCTCTGACGTGGGTTCATGGTCAATTAAGTTCCAGCCATCGAGAGTCTCGGGTGGGATTTCTAGAGGAAGCCCGGCCGATTGCTTTCCCTTGTTGGTGGATTCTTCCCCTTCCCAAGCATTTCCGTCACCTAACAGATCATTAATAGGTGCAGAGTCTGTCGGTGCAGAACTAGCAGGCAAAGCTGGCTGGATATTTGCTCTAGATTGCGCAGGAATCGCACTAGAGGATGCCGACTTCATCAGAGGCCCAGAGACCCAGACATTTCCATCAGGGTCTTGGTCGAGAAGCGATGGCGGCGTTGGCGTATTACCAGAATCCTTCCTCCCATCAAGGGCCGGCTGCCATGGATTTGTGCTGTGGTCCGAGGGCTCATAGACCTCTAGTAGGGAGAATGCTTCAGTTGGCGGCTCCGGCCCGACGGCAGATTCTTTAGGTTTCCGTGTAGAATCAGGTGCCTCTGCGTTTTGTATAGGTTTGCGCTTAAATGGGTTCGTTTCGGACCGTGCAACGCCGGGGCGCAAGACATTTGGGACCTCTTCTGGCCGCGCCTGTGGCCCGCCTTTGATAGGCATGTTCGCGCCCTTGTCAATCTCATCCCATGGGTTGTGCTCGGCTTGCTCATAGGGAGAGCCAATAGTGGCAGCCCCAGGCCGCAACGGACTTGGGATTTGTTGGGACATATCAGCGCCCTCGGGTTTGTGTGTCTGCTGTTCATGTCCCATCGACGCCTGCTCCTGCGCGCCCCATATTTGTTCCGAGTCGACTTCGGTATCGGTAGCCGACCACACTTCTATCTGAGGATTTCCGGCGCCATTGGTGTCGTCGGCAGGGGATTTTCCGACTGGGGACTTTCGTGTCACCATAGTGGCAAACGTTGGGAAGGCCGTCAAGGTCGTGATTCGTGAAAGTCGTAGAGGTAGATTTGGCAGTAGGAGATAAGAGCAGCAATTCGAAGGATTATGTACGTGAGACTTATTAACCACCCCAGCCAGTATACACAGCGAAAGGCAGGCAATTACGTCGCGCGGATTGAGGAGAAGGAGAGACACCCCGCGATTGGACGTCTATCAGCATAGAGGCCTGGTCTCATACGACTCAAATGGTAGATAGGAATGAGGGAGGTTGCGTCATCAGAGCAGTCGAGGCGGCTAGGTAGCTAGCTAGGGTCGTAGGCAAGCTATCTACCCCCGAGCTTGTAATAGTAGTATCTATTAATTATAATAGATAATCTATTTAGGACAAGTAGGACCCGGGGAGTTCCACGTTGTTATGTGAGAGGAGAAATATAGTGACAGCAGGGAGATCTGAGCTTAAAAGTGTTGCATTTTATTAAGTTCGACTCCAGATGTTTAAGAGGTGCAAGTCTGGTGCAGGCTGCAATCACATGAACTTACTTACTGCCATGTTATGACGGCTTGTCACTGTCACTTCTGGCGGTACCTGCCTTTAGCCCAGTGGCGGTGCATTAAGGCGCTAGAAGCTGGAGGCGACTGACCAATTAATAGGAGCCCTCAACGCCAAGCAGGCCATTTAGCGTGCCCACCTGTGGCGAGCCCCTACAAATATTGTGGCTAATGATTGCCTCCAGGCAGCAAGATTTCAGCAAAGAACAGGTATAATGTACGAAATATTCGTCTAAAGTTTCGGGAGTATCCAGCTACTCCATGATTTAAGGTAATTGTGGGTTAGCCCCAAGCTTGTTTTAGAATAAGCATCATTAGCTTAGCTACTTACGTTTAGGCACCAAAACCTCAGAAGATGTAACTAATAATAGCCGACCATAACCATCCCTTGATGAGAAATACAACAACCTACTCTTGACAAGAGAATATATTTTCCCAGGATTACCCGAGCTATCGACACTCTCGAGACTAGGTACTAGATAGAAACGTGTAATTTGAGGAAGGCTGCGTTATCCATTTTCAGACTACTCCCTCCCATACTAATCCCTAATGCTCAGCTTTCAGCGTCATCCATCAAACTGCTTGGTTAAAATCATAGGCATTGCCAAAAGCCCGATTAAGATATCCATTCATAGCTTGTTGCTTCGATACCCAATCGACGGGGACCTGTAGCCCGAGTTCACCTCGAGACTCTAGCTCCTCAAGAATAGGCTTGACATCGTCCGCGAATTCGAGCCTCATTGGGTTCCGATACCAACTCGCGAAGTGAATCTGAGCCAGCATGACTCGCACTTCCTCGCTGTTGTTCGGCATTCCCGCATGCCAGAGCCTCAGGTCACGGACTATGATGCTCCCTTTCTTGATTTCTGGTTGGACCGGAGGTCCGTGAGTTGCGACTCGCTCCGCTAGGATATCTTGCTTTATCCGGCCGCTGGCGCGCTCTCCATGTGCCCCTTCCTGAGCTTTAATTCCGCCGAGGCCTGTGTGCGTGCCAAGCCATACCTCGGTCGAGCCATTATGAGGTGTCATATCTTCGAGATTTAGAAGTCAGCCATTCCTATTTCTAACAGTCGTTTCAAGTGTGTTGGAAGTTTATGGCAATGTATGACAGCCATGTTTTGGTGGTCAGATTACTGTCATGTCCCAACTAACCCTAGGTCCGCAAAAGAAGAGAGGAAACTTCAAAGAGAGTCACGTACCAACTAGTGGGACGTTGATTACTAGAGCAAACGGGTGCTCCGGATGAGCAAAATCAGCATCCGCATGTACCGGTTGACGTTGTCCCTGGCCTCCAGAAACCGGTGGCATGGCCGTATTCCCCGAACAGAACGTCCACTTTGGCCGGGGTCCAAGTACAGAGGATGTGATTTGGGTTGCAATAGGATCTGTTTCGCGCGAAAATCAGCTACTAAACTCCATGAGAGGTCATAATAGGGGCAACGCAACTCGTAAAGATGGATGGGTAGAAGTATTCGGCATAGGGAGGTGCGTCCTGCTGGATATTCCCAACATTGTAGTTATACGGGCTGTCTTTGCCGCGAGCTTGAAGAATGCGAGCATCTTCTACCATCTTCATGTTAAGGTGATCTATATGCTCATGTGGCACGACGCCCTCGACCACAACCAAACCATCTAAGTGGATGCCGCGTACAGCAATTTCGAGATTCCTTTCATTGAGCTTTCTGCTCTTGACTTCTTCAGTGGAAGGACGGACGACTTGTGGCAGACGTTGTGTTGAAAGGGGTCTTCGATAGAGTATAGGCCATCTGCTGAGTGCCAAAGATGCACGAAGCTGAGCTTGACCTCGGCATAATGTAGCTGACATCTTGCTAGACTTATTCCTCAGTAATCTAACTTGTCATGAGTATAGTGATATCAGATCAGAATTCCTTATTTCGAGACGGCGAGTCGAAGCTTTATAGACACCATCAATCGTGAGAGTATCACCGCCGTCCAATGAGAGCGAAACCCGAGCTCGGGTTTCGTTACCGGCTGGCTTATTTAGCGCTGTGCAGGTGTCCATGAGACGACCACGATCCCCCACTTCTACCCCAAACATAGATCTAGCCCATCTTCTACAACGACAATTCCGCTTACACCTAAAGCCGTACTCTGGGAAAAAGCTCTCCGGGGTATTAATCATGTGTGCACAGGCTGGATTGTTACTCAAGCTAATCAATCAAAAGAAAGTAGGTCCACTTTATGATCCTGGAAAATCAGTTGTCCAGCGCCGTTGTAAGTCGGCCACTATTTGTTGAATCGGCCAGCCAGTAGCCTTCTTTGAGGCTATAAGGTGCCGTACTACCTCTTGCTGAGATGGTTCAGCTCGTATATATCTTGCGCCTGTTATTTAATTGCTAGTAAGTATTGAGCTAGACTAGTAGACACCGCAAGCACGCGCTTTCTCTTCGGACTTACAATAAGAAATAGGACCAAAAGCATTCACAAGAACCGCCGGATCATTAGACGTAAACGCAATGCCACAAATCTCAAGGCCAATACGCTCAAGAAGATCCTCAGTATTCATAATTGTACCTACGAGAAGGCCTACGCTCAGGGCGAGCGATATTAAGTCCTCGACTTGCATGGCGTTTTGGGCATGTATCGCTAACACGGCAAACGACACTAGGCAATAGTGTCGTGATGCGGCTAATTAATGTTAGTTTAAATTTGATCTCACAAGAAATGGGGGCTACGGAAGTATCCGTTACCATGGCATGCTTTCAGCATATGTACAGTTGGAAGCCTAGATATAGAAGGCAGCGTGGCTCGCGAAAAGGGCTCAAAATGAGTCGGCAAGTTTGATAGCCAGTCTTTAACGAAACGCCACATGGCTTCCCAGGTATTCCCGGCGTTTTCGGCAGTAGACCCAATCATGGTGTTAATTATGCGGCCAAGGACCAGTGATATGGCATTAAGATGATCTTGATCGGACGAAATATTACGCAGTGTAGGGATAGGGTCAAAGTCTATTTTAAGGGGGCAGTTTCCAAATAAACTAAAGGTGATATCCTCACGCAGGTAGTTCCAGAAACCAGAGTGAAGGAGACCTCTAGACGGGCGGTCAAGACAATCTTGAAATTGCGATGCCAGGGAGAATGCACCTTTTAAATGTCGATTAGGATCACGGCCCTCTAAGTAACCCTGTCTGTTAGTAATTTGCATAGCTCGAGGGCTTATATATCCAGCTCACCGGAGAGAATCTCGTACGACCTCAAGAGGCAAGTGGCTGCTAGGGCTACACCCTTTTTAATCAACACATGCTCCGAATCAAGGTCAATGAGGCGTCGAATGCAACGCGTGTGGTGTGCTTCAGCTACGGTTCGTGCGGATGAGGTCGTAGTCTGACTTATAACCATTGCAGATAGAGCTATTACAGCAGAGAATAGAAGAGGTTCATCTAGAGCGATTGTGGGAACTTCTGTGCTGAAACATAAATGTGCATCACTGAGGTCATACCAGGGTGCGACATTATTGATGTAATGACGGAAATAATTTGCTAGGTCGGACGACTCTAAAGCTTTGCGAGGGGCATCGTCCAACGATACGCTTTTCTCTGCACATGCAGACCTAAGTTAACGGGGTCTATATTCACTCTAAGTGTAATTAGAGTCTGTTACTAACCTGCATCTAGGTCTTTACGACTCGAGTGCTTGGATGTGGATGCTAGCCTCCCGGAGCGATCACAGTATCGCTGTGCTTTTGAGCATCGGTCGCAGACAGGAAAGGCCTCATCGCCTACAGTAATGACAGACAGCAGTATGAGTACTTCATCTAGACCATGAGTTTACGGAAGGTCTAGTATGCATACACTTAAGTTTACGCTGTCGGCAGGTATTGCTAGTAACATGGCGTATCAGCTTAATAGGTAGTTCAATTTTATCATCAGGGGTCGTTCTCCTTTGTCTGCTTACCAGGCTGTATTCAAAACTATTAACATTCAGCTGAATGTGAATCGCTTCATTCGTTAGCTTACCTGCACTTCTATACTTCCGGGGCATGTTTCAAGCCTGATATTAATAGGCGCCCTAGATACCTTGAGCAAAGATACGCTGGATAAAACGTCTGCTTGTGCGCGCCCGGTCTACCCGATGAGATTTCTCGTGCGATCGTGATGAGATACTAAAGGGAAATTAAAGTGATTTTTTTCCTCCGTTTCTCAATTCGTGAAGAGATTTTGCAGTTCGTGACTATAATACTATATTTCGTTGCTACGTAATCTTCGTTGAACGCTTGACAGATGAGCTAATTAGGTGACATGTGGGCGACCGTAGTTAGCCTAGGCTACCTCCCGGCGCTATTGTACAGTAGTTATAAGTATGTCGTACAGTATCACTTAGCCTACCCCACGATTCTCTCGGTTTACATTCCTGTTCGCGCATTTTAATTACTACACTTTTTAGTTCAACATCAGGACTTTTTACATCATCGCAACCCTCACTTAAAGGAATAGCTAGCTTACCTATAAACCACCATATATATATGCTATCATGGCCATCGTTGAAGGATGGCTGCCCGCAAGCCGCGATAATTGGGAGACATTGATGTGGTGGTGGCAGTTCTATCCACTCGTAAGCTGACTGATTTCGCCATCAAATTGGTTACCATATTCTTATTCACCATCTTTATAGTTCGGCTCCATGCAATGGCTCTCATCGTGGTATGGCATGGGCAAAACGTCCGTTGACAGCAAGCTCAACATACCCGGGCGCATCGCGTGGTTCACCATGGAGGTACCCGGCTTCATTACCCTCCTCTACATCATGAGCACCTTGCCCCAGCAGCACGGCATCACCGACCTGCCATGGCAGAACAAGGTCCTAGCCTCATTCTTCGTCATGCATTACATCTATCGCGCCGTCTTCTTTCCCTTCCTGCAGCCCTCCATGTCGCCCATCCATGCCCAAATCTGGTCATTGGCCATCGTCTTCCAAGTCGTCAACGGCACCGCCATTGGCTGCTGGCTCGCGGCCTACGGCCCCACCACGCAGGCGCAGTGGGAGGCCCAGGGCTTCTCCATCGCCCGCTTCGCTCTCGGCCTCGTCGTCTTCTACGTCGGGCTGGCCGGCAACTATTTCTCCGACGAGGAGCTGCGCGAGATCCGTCGCAGCGAGTTGAGGCGGCAGGAGAAGTTGAAGCAGCAGGGCAAGACCATCCACAAACATTACGAGGTGCCCCAGAGTGGCCTGTTCAAGTACATGCTCTTCCCTCACTACTTCATGGAGTGGGTTGAGTGGACAGGGTATTGGATCGCCGGTGGCCTAGCATTTACCCCTGCCCGGTGCTTCTTGTTGAACGAGTTCTTCGCCATGCTTCCTCGTGCTGTCGCCGGTGGCAAGTGGTATAAGGAGAGGTTCGGCGAGGAGAAAATCAAGGGGAAGTACGTCATCATTCCTGGAATTTATTAGGGCCGTGTCCGGCTACTCCGCTTAGTTCTAAATCTCCGGAGGTTTGGATGCATGCTATGAGCCACGTAGGCCATGCTCGGTGGAACTAAATTCTGGGTACTGTAGTCAACTCCCCCTTTGCTAGTGAAGGAACTTTTAGTCCGGTACGATGTATGGGATTCCGAGATGGGTCCGTTCCGGGTATGCGGACCTAGCTCCTAGCCAATGGCTCGAAACTAGATGACAAATTCTATAACATTAATTTCCCAAATCTCAAACATGAAATTTCGGTCAACTCTACTAACTTAAGACCTCAGCTGGGCATGTGCAGTGTCTTGGTGGTATTATAACTGATATTTCTAGCGATTTGTTGACAATTCATAGTATGTAAACTTGGATAAAATGTATATTAGTTTGAGCCTTATGCGCACCACTAAGAGGCGATGTATTCCAGCTCACACTACAAGATTCTATGCGTATATTTAAATGTATTTTTTTGGACTAGGGTCACGATATCGCATTCATATGACATTTCAAACTGGATATGCAATTTTGATTAAAATCCTTTAAGACAGCATGAATATTCTGCCACGAAGCGTACTGTATATACATCGGCATTGTTAATGCCATGCTTAAAATATAAACTTGTCGGAAAATGACGAGCGCGCCACAGGATTGGAGAGCTGCAAAGTGATCTATCTCTAGGGGGCGTATATCTTGAGGAGCGAGTTGTAGTAAGTGTAGCCAGTGCCGCTGGGAGGCTCAAAGCTGTAGATGTAATCAGCCCACCAGGGCCCGGCAGCCCACCACAGGGCACCCTGCCAAACGTCACTATTAGCCTCGAGGTGGTCGAGCAGGCCCTTGATGGCCGCCTGGCAGTTGGCATTGGCGCCGCCGGCAAATTCACCAAGAACGCCAATCTTGTTGTTGGCGCGCAGCCAGGCCGTGGCGCTCGTCACGCGCTCGAGGCCGATGGTGCCCGACACGCACGCGTCCGAGGTCCCGGAGCCGTCCGAGTCGAGGTACTGGTGCATCTCGTAGACGAGCTTGCCCGCCGAGTCGGTCAGCCCCTTGAGGTTGTCGTTCGTCTGCGCCCAGGTCCAGGCCCCGCTGTACGAGTTGCCCTCCGCGAAGATGTACTGTGACGTCGCGCCGGCGGCGCGGATGGCGTTGATGGCGGCCTGGTTCAGGTTCAGGACGAGCGTCTGGTCCATGTCGTGGTACTCATTGTTGGTGTCGAAGATGACCTTGTCGTTGGACTTGAAGGCGGTTGCCAAGGTCGTCCAAAAGCTGCCGAAGCCTGCCGTGTCGGTAATGATGTTGCCGTAATAGCGCCCAAAGTTGTGTCTTTATGATTAAGAGTCAGTTTGGGGCATTCGTTGTGAGGACCACGATGGTAAATAGGGGGCCAAAGTTATGTAAGAGCAAGGAGTAGGCGAAAAGGGGGAATGGGTGGTTGCCCAAAACCCTCGAGAAAGCGACATGGAAACAGTTCAAATTTACATACGGGTCTAAGATGGCATAGCCGCCGTTGCTGGTAATGTAGTTTACCGTAGCAGTCAGATTCTTCAGGTAGTTGGGATCAGCCGCACCGGTCAACGTGGTGGGCACGAGACGCTCCATGGCAAAAGCCACGCGGAATATGTTATAGCCTTGGCTCATGAGAGTCTGTAATATCTAATTAGAGTCGAACGGTCAGAGGGGAAGATGTTTTTGCCCCTTACCGCTATGGCCGTGTTGTCTGGGAAATAGAAATTGATGCCGTAAACCCCTGGATACGTTCCCTGCCCAAACTCGGCGACTGACAAGTTGATTCCAAGCCACTTGAACTTCCCACTTGCACTGGTAGCCGTTGGCGTTGGCGCCGTAGTGGTCCGTGTCGAGGTGGCTAGTGTCGTCGTCGTTGTCGTACTGATACGAGTGGTAGTGCTGGAAGAAGCGGTGCCAGGCAAGCACTGGGAGTAATACGCATTCGAATAAACACAGGTGTATCCCGATGCACATGTTGTATCTCCAGTCCAACCGGTGCCTCCACATTGACCGTACGGCGCAGTCGCCGCGGCGGCGAGGCCGACGAGCGCACTGTTGAGAATGAGGGACCGCATTCTTGACTCAAAGCTCTGGAAGACCGGGTTCGAGTTGGCTTGTGAAGCGTGAGGCTCTCTTCTCGACCTCGGAGAGGCAACGAGGCGTCATTATATACTCATCCATCACTCAACCATCGCTCGACCGTTCCTCCCACATGACTTACACATCCCCTACAACCTTCCTCAGCTATAATCAGCTGGTACTTAGAGAAGGGTCGTCAGTCCACGTTCTGGCGCCCATAACACTAACCAATAATAGGGTGACGGAGGCTAGACTAAGGGCCTAAAGTAGCAAGCGGGTTTCTGAATTATGGGGCGACGGCATCGCGGGTACCCATTCCATTTCACTTTTGGCTTGTAGGTTTATTGTTCCACGAATAGTCCCTCATATTAGGAGATGCAAGGGGTTCGTTAAAGAATAATCGAGATGATGAGTTGATATGGCGTTTTGTACAGTATTAGGTAGAATCCTGAAGGTATCGCTATCCTGGTCAAATAAAATTTAAACCCCGACAGTGCAATCGCTATAGTGATCCTACCTTGTAGGCACCATAGACCTACCTAGATAGAGTATAGAGAATATCATGTGTAAGTGTGCGTGTTAATTATAAACTACTTAACGTAGCTAAGATGGGCTAGTTGTTAGGTGCTGTTAGTATCCTCTGAAAATTTCGGTTGTATCCTCTTACGGCATCTTATGATGGTCCGAAGCCGGTTGGAAAGCCTCCGTTTGGACATAGTCGGCACTTCCACCGCGCGGAGTAGCTGCCGGGCTCAGACCGGGCTTGGCAGCTGACCTGCCAAGGGGGATTATACCTACGCTGTAGATACATACATTTGCAAGAGATAATATCGTAAGCTACATCATTTTCGCTAGGTATCTTATGTAATTTACCAATTTCACGTCGCACTACCTACACGAGTATAGTTCATGCGTCGATTCCTTGTTTAGCTCTTGTTAAATATGTACGCTGCTAAGAAGGATAAATAGAGCGTGTTAGAAACTTCTGAAAAAGCCTAAGTAAATAGTAGCTAAACTGAATATTATTATATATAACTACTCAATCTAATTTATCATCGCTATTAGGGTTGCCGTGATATTTGCGCCCTTATTGACCTATAGTTAGCGTGCGTCATGGGTTGAACAGTAGATTTAAGTGCTCTATTCAATTATTCTATGATAAATCTCGTATATATAGTGGTATCATCAGACTCTTAATTCTTTCAGCTATGTCGTCCCCAAGTACATTAGAAGCTCATGGCCTTGACTGGCACTTGTACTGAATGGCTCTCATTTGTCGGCGTAACTGAAAGAGGATCAGGGTCCGAGGGGGATGGGATTCCATGCATAGCCATATCGCCTGTTATACCTGCGGAAGGGGCGTGTCGAGACCGCCATGAGTCTTCTTTTGTTATATCTAGGGCTGGCCTATTGCTTTGGAATTTGGTACCGTGTTGACATCGACAACTGGTGTTAACTAGTAGAGTAACGAGGTTGTTGAGGACGTAGGCTTCCACTTTGAGCTTGATACTATACACCACTGGTTTATAGGTGGTTTGGACGTAGAAGAGGTTTGCAAACTCAACGGCCACTAGTTGCGCATAACAATTAGCCTCGAGATCTCTACCGTCATCCCTTTCGCGTTAAGAAAGGCAAGATATGAATTAAGTTCAGAGACGACAAACCAGAATTTGTCGAAGATATAGGTGGACACGGGATGGGATGCTGAATGAGAGAGTTTAACCTGCACTTACCAAGCGATAAATCCAGCACAACTACCAAAACAAACAACCAAGCAAGTTCATGGAGCAGCGCCCGAACCTTGGGACCCCTTATTATCATCATCGGCTTTAGCGTTCGTCTTGATGCGTAGACGTACAACCCTGACAATAGAGATTCTTCTAAAGTGAATGCCACCAGCTGCGCGATCTCTATCGCGTCGAAGGCGGCGGTTACCCGAGTTTTTCTTTTCTTCTTGAAGCTAATAACGGAGAATATGATAGCTGTTGGGACCTGAAAACACAGGAATATAGCGGCGACCATACATAGCACCCAGCGTAGTTTCCTCGGACTGCCTATCACGAGATGTAGACGCGAGTACAACACGCAGGCCTGGCCTGTGACCATGAGCCACCACCCAATGTTGATCAGTATAGACGTAGGGCCTGCGGGAGTGATACTAAAGTATCGCAGGAGATTGAATACTGAGAGTATCGGAATCCCTGTGTTCGCACACAGCATACTCCAGAAATACATGCCGCGGCGGCGATGGAACGTGCGGAAGATGAAGAAATATATTTCGAGGCTGTTGTACACAGCGATGGCGAAGAGTCCTCCGACAATCATCGCCATTTTCAGCGTGATTTCGTGGACAATCGACCCTGTTTCGCCGGGCATGGTTGCGACTACGGCTGGCAGCGGTGTCGTAGATGGTTGGGAACTATGAAGGGCACATCGAGGGATCGGAGGAGATAATATTGTTGGGTTGTTGATATTTCCACCCGCTTGCAACTAGCATTGCGAGATACGAAGGAAGTGAATCTTAACCTATAGTGATGCTCGGGAAGGCGCAATATTTGAGATGAAGTTATTCTGCAACCAAGAAAGTACCATGCCCTCCATTGTTTGAAGGAAGAGTGCAGAGACAGTCGAGTTCGTACGATAACGACGTAAGAGGCAAAAGTCTAATTAAGCTTCAAGCTAGAGGCGAGATCCCCCAGCTGGCCTTATTGTATTGGATAATTGGTCTCTCGCCGTAGAGCTCACCCGGGGTCGTTCGGCAAATATTCGTCATTCGGCAAATAACGAATGGGCACGACTCAGTAGCTTCCTCCTTGTACCTGGTGTTCAGTTGCTCTTCAACTTTCGGTTGAAGCTATCGGCCTCGTCTTCCTAGTGGGGGTTTCAATCTCTATACTTTCGATCCTTATAAGTCTACTCTCAATACCATTAAAGCACCGGTGCCCAAGCTGTATGAGCTGTCCAACCCCTTCATCGCCGAGAATTTTGAAGTTGTCACAGTTTAACTGATACTATCAACTCCTGAATAATATTGGCTGATCCTGATATTTGTGGAATGCTTTGGGATTCTCCATAGAACATAGTTTGCTAGGTAGATGGTTAGCTTGAATAGGGACATGGCTGTACAAACAGGGAACGACTCCTGGCTAAATACTAGGTAAAGGAATTTACGCTCGAACAGGGAACGTGTCTTGTAGGCTCCATTGCTTCACACGGCTACCAGAACACTCATACAAACCGGGCTGTGTAAATAACCTTGAGGAAAGATAGAGGCAATTACCACCTCAGTGCCTATCACCATGACGGGGTATTAATTCTTCAGACAGACCTAGGCGAGTTGGGGTCTCATAGGGGCAGTATCCATGATACGTAGAGGTCTTGAGGCTTCTGTGGCGTGCTAGACTGGATAGACGATGTCTCTGTACAGCGACATCCCTTGTTCCAAGAGATTGCACAGTCATGTTCATTCTTAGTGCCTCAAGTGTTCAATCATTGTCTTCGTGGCTCAGTTGGCTAGAGCGTTGGTCTCATATTCATATGACCCAATTGAACATTGGGATATCCAAAGGTCGTGAGTTCGAGCCTCACCGAGGACATAGTCCTTGCATTTTTGCTGTTTGGCACATTATTGTATGCATATCAATTCAAACATTCATTCGCAATGAGCCTTAAAGAAAGGGAGGAATTGCTAGGTACTACTTTTGTGCAACACAGCTGTGGGCATGTGTTAGAAATAAGCCTTCTAGATTGATTGAATTGATTAGTGTAATTATTGTTGTTGTGTATTACCGCTGTTCTAAGAGATTTTTCTCTAGCATACAAAATAAGTACATAAGTAGAACCCCCTAAAACAAAAAGTACCTTTTTTTAATTAAAGCTTTTTAGCATTTAAAATATAGAGCTTAATTTATTTTTTATATATTTAATATATTTTTATAAAACTAAGCTTTTAAAATATTGCTTTAATTAATATAAAAAGCTTAAAATAAACTACAATTTAGTTTAATAATTGTTTTAAAAATATTAATAGTAAAGCAATAAAAAAATTAGTTAATACTTAAACAAATAAATAGTTTAAAAATGTATTAACTTTTTTTATTGATTTTTTATTGTATTTTTAAACGTTTTAAATAATTTAAAACGATTTAATAATGTAGCAAAATAACAAGTATATATATTTAAATAAATAAATAATATAATAAAATATATATTATTTTTTTAATTTTTTATTATATTTTTAATTGATTTAAAAGCTATATATTAGTTTTAGTTTATATTAATTGATTTAAAAACTATAAAATTGTTTTTAAAAATATTAAAATCGATTTAAAAGTTATAAATTAGCTTTAAACTAATAATTTATTAACTTTTTTTTTTTAAAGTTTTTTTTTAAAGCTTTTAAATTTTTATTAATAGCTTTTTTTATTTGCTTTATTTATAATTTTTTTTTTATATTAATTAAATTAAATTGTTTTAAAAAGCTTTTTTATTTTTTTTTTATAAAACTTTTTATAAACTTATTTATAATTATTTAATTTATAAATATATATTTAATTTATAAATACTTTTATTAAACTTTTTATTTTAACTAATAATTATATATATTAATATATTTTAGTTTAATTTTTAAAACTGCTATTTTTTTATTTATTAGTTTTATTGTTTATTAATTATTACATTTAATTATTATATAGTTTTTTTTTAACTTAAAGTTTAATTTTTTAAAAAATTAGTTTATAAATAAGTTTTTTTTTAAAATTTACAATAGTATTAAAAACTTTGCTTTAATTATTAAAATAATAATAATATTTTGTTTTATAACTTTTTATTTTATTATATTTTTAAATAAAATTATTATATAAACTTGTAAATTTTTATAGTTTAAAATATTATTAGCAAAAAAAAAGTCGCTAATTATTACAAAATTATTTTCTGTTTTATATTAAAAAATATAATACTTTGTTTTATATAAGTAAAAAATTATTTTATTAATAATAATATAATATTTAAAGTTTAAATTTAAATTAAATTAAATTAATTTTAAAGCTATAAAAGCAATATTAAGTTAAATTATTACAGCAATATATAAAATCGATCTGATTTTTTTTTAATAAAAATATATTAAAACTTAGTTTGTAATTTTGCTATAAAGTAAATATTTTTATATTTATATAAAAGTTTTTAATTTAATAATAAGTTTGTTTAATTTATTAATTTTTTTAATATAAAAAACTTATAAAAGCTATAATAAACATTTTTTATAGTTTTTTATTATTTTTATATTTAAAAACTACTATAAATTATTACTATTAATTATTTAATATTTTTTTTAAAAAAACTATATAGTAATTAAAACTACTTTTTTTTAGCTTTTTTTATAAACAATAATTATATTATTAATATAAATAAAAATTAAAATATTATTTTTAATATAATAGTAAAATTTATAAAAAATTAATAAAAACTTTATTTTTTTTAATAAGTTTATTAGTTTTTTTTACTATAAAAATAATAATTTTTATAAACTATATAATACTTTAAAAAATTATAAAACTATTAAAAACTTTTTATAATTTAAAAACATTTTTATATAAATTTTTTTATTTAATTTAACATTTATAAAAATATTTATAATATTATATTATTTAAATTTAAAATTAAACTTAATTGTAATAGTTATTAAAGTTTTAAAAAACTTTTTAATTAAAATAAAAATATAAGTTTTTTTTTGTTTATTAAAAAGCTATTAATTTTTATAAATTATTAATTTTATTTTATATTTTTAAAATTTTTTTTTTTTGTTAAATTTATATATATAAATTTATATATAATTAAAAAAAAGTTTTTTTTTTATTTTAATAAAATCAACTTTTATTTAAAACTTTATTTTTTTATAACTAGTTAAATAAACTTTTTTTGCTTTAATAAATAAGTTTTTTATTAAATATATTTTTAAATTTTTATAAAATTATAGCAGTAGTAATAAGTTTTTTTAATTAATTAATAGCTTTTTTTTTAGCTTTATTACTAATTTTTTTAATAAGTTAACTATTTTTTTTTTATTATTTTGATTTTTTTTAAAACAACAATAAAAATGTTTTATTAATTTAGTTTTTATAGCTTTTATAATTAATTTATTATATATTTTTATTATAATATTTAAATGTTTAAAATTAAATATAGCTTTTTAATAATTTTTATAAAATATTACTTTAATATAAAAATCAAGTTTTTAATTTATTAAATTTTTAAAAAAGTTAACTTTTTAACTAGTTAATTTAATAAAAATATAAAAAATAGCTTGTAATATTATTTTATATAAAAAAATAAAATAAAGTTTTTATAGCAAATTTAATAAAAAATAATTAAATTTTTTAACTATTATTTTAAATATTTTTAAATTTTGTTTTTTTTTTTTTATTTTTTTTATAAATATATTTTTTAAGCTAATATTTACTAGCAAAAATATAGTTTTTTTTGTTTTTTTATATAATTTTTTAATAACTAAATCAAAAAGTTTTTTTATTTAAATATTTTATAATAAGTTTTTTATAATGTTTAAATTTACATTTAAAAAATTATTTTTTAAAAAGTTTATATTATTATTAAAAGTAGTTTTTTTATTAAAAATAACATTTTTAGTTTTTATAATTTTATTAATTTAAAAATATTAAATATAATATATATTAAAAAAATTATAATTAATAAAAAAACTTATAAAAGTTTTAAAATTAAACTTTTGATTTTTTTTCTATTTTTTTTTAATTTATATAATTATTATATATATTTTATAACTAAACACTTTTAAATATATTAAATAAAACTTGTAATTATTTATTATTTTATTTTTTAATATAGCAAAAAAATAAAAACGTTTATAAAAAAACTTTTAATTTAAAAACTATTTAAATGTTTAATTATAAAAATAAATCGCTATTTTAATAATTTTAAATTATAAATATTAAAACAGTTTTATATTTATTTTTATAGCTTTAGTTTTTTTTTTAATAAATTGTTTAATATATTTAATATTTTTATTTTATATTTATATATATAATATAAAAAGTTTTATTTATATACTATAATTTTTTTAAAGCTACTTTTTAAAAATTAAATTTTTAACAATTTTTTTGTTTACTTTTATTATAACTACTTTTAGTTGTTAATATATTTTAATTTAATTTAAAAAGTATAATAATATTTTTTAAATATAACAATAAAATTAATTTTTAAAATAATAATTAAAATAAATATTTAAAAATTAATTTATAATAAATATAAAGTTTATAAAGCTTTTATAGCTTTTTATAAAAGTATAAAAATCAATAGCAATTTTTTTTTTTATTTTTGTAAATATTTTTTTAAAAAATTTATTGATTTATTTTATAATTTTTTCTTTTATATATTTTTTATAGTTTTTAGTTTTAATTTAATTGTTTAATAATTTTTTAATTTTAACTTTAAAAATTTGACTTATTAAATAGTTTAAAAATTTAATATTAAAATATTTTAATTATAAATATTATTTAATTAAATCTTTTTTTAAAATATTTTTTTTTATATATAAAGTTATAAAGTTTTTTTTTATATAAAAAATATAATAATTAATTAATAAAAGTAAATATTTAATTATAAATTAATTAAATTAGTTTTAAAGTTTATAAAAAATTAAATTATTAAATTAATATAAAATATTATTTATAAATTTGTTATTTTATTAAGTGTTATATGTTAGTATTTGTAAAAAACAGGGCTATTGATTGAATAATTTAATTGTGTATGAAAATCTAAGTATAAAAAAAAAAAAAAAAAACAGAAAATTTAGCTAGTATAAAATAATAGAAATAGATAATGTATAAACTGCTTAAAGCAGTAAGTTTTAGTAATAAATAAGTTTTGTAAAAAAAAAAAAAAAAGCAAAAAAATTGCAGTATGTAGCTAAAGTAACTGTATAGTTTATATTAGCTACTATATTGTAATTACTTTTTTTTAAAAAAAAAAATAAACTTTTATGCAAGTAATAATTAAACTAAGTGCTTTTTAATAAAAAAAAAAATTATTTTAAGTATTTATTTATAAGTTTTGTTTTAAGCTTTTTATTTATTGCGCTATTTTGTAAGTTTTTTTATATTTAGTTATTAAATAATAGTTTGTTAAAGTTTATTTTATATAAATTAAATTTTATATGTTTTTTTTTTTATATAGTTGTTTAATGTTTTTTTTAATAGTTTTGTTATTATTAAAATATAGCTTTGTAAATTTATTTTTTGTTTTTGTTTTTAGCTATTTTTTTAAATATATTAAAAGTTTTATTATATTTAAGTAGTTTTAATAAAATTAGTATAAAAGTAACATGTTATTTTTGAAGTTTTTAATTAAATATTATTTATTGTTAATATTTTAGTTTTGTTATATAATTTAATATTAAAGCTTTTTATAATGTAATTGTAAAGTCTAGATTTTTTTAATAATAAATTTTTTTTTTTTTTTTAGTTTAACTGATTTTTCGGCAAAATTTTCTAATTTTTGCTCAAGTAAAAAATTATTAAAATATTTTTGTAATTTATTTATATAGTATTTATTAGTTGCTTTTTAAAAATTTAAAACTTTTAGTATATATATATTTTTTTTATGTGCTAAAATTTTAAAAAGTCGTTAAATTATTAAAAAGTTTAATTTGTTAAAAAGTTTATTTATAATTTATAACTGTTGCTTTTTTAAAATAAATATATAGTTGTTTATATTAAAGTTAAGTTTTTTTTTTTTTTTGTTTATTTAATAAATTATTTTTTTTTAAGCTTTTTATATGTTTGTTTTTATAGTTGCAATATAATCTGCTATAATTTAAGCTTTTTTCTGTTTTTGTTTTTAGATATATCGTTTTTGCGTAGTTATTTTTTCTAATTTTTTATTAGTAGTTTAATAATTTTAATTAAAATAAAAAAGCATAAAAAAGCTTATTTTTATTTTATAAAAAAACAACTTTGTTAATTTATATAATATAAATGCTTAAATATAGTTTATAGCAAAAATTTAATTTAATTAATTGTTTTAAAAGTAATTTATATAAAATTATAACTTTTAGTTTAAATATTTGTTTATAATTTTTGTTTGGTTTATTGTTTTATAATAACTTAATAATATAAAAATGTAAATAATTTCTATTAATTTATTTAATTTATTTATAAAAGCTAAAATAAATTAAAGTTTTTTATTAGTAGTTATAGTAATAAGTATATTAAATATTTAAAAAAAACTTTTATAATATATCTTTGTAGTATTTTTTACTGTTGTTTCTGTTATATAAAATATTGTTTATGTTTTTTTATTTAATTGATTTATTATAACTAATGTATTATTATATTTTTTGTAGTTTTTTAATATTTATTTAAAGTTTATAATTAAATGTTTTTATATTTAGTTTAATATTAGCAGTAGTTATAGTTTTTCTAAAGTTTTGTTTTTTAATATTTTAGCAAGTTAATATTTTAAATAGTTCAATATATAAGTTTAATAGTTTTTAAATAGTTTAAATTACTAATATTGTTTATATATTAATTGTTTTGTTTTTTTTATATTTAAGTAAGCTATAATTATATAGTTATAAATTTTAAAAATTAATTAAGTATATAAGTTTGTATAATTAGATATAACTAGTTTTTTTTAGTAAAAAGTAAGTTTTTTTTTTAAAGTTTATAAGTTGTTTAGTTTTTTGTTTTTTGTTTTTTAATAATATATTTTTATAGCAAAGTTAATATAGTTTTATTTAAAAGTATAATTAATAAATTAATAACTTATTAATTGTTTTAAGTTTTTTTTTAAATTGTTTTAAATAGTAACAATAGTAATAGTTGTACTATTTATTATTTATTTTAAGTATTTTTTATTAAAAAATATAAATATAGTTAGATATTGTTATATATTTTTTTTGTTTTTTTAAATAATTAAATCTTTTTGTTTGTAAAATAAAATGTTTGTAACAATGTTTTTTTTATTTAAACAGTAAGTAATCGCAAAATTATATTTTAAAAAAAGTGTTGTTTAATTAACTTGCTTTAAATTAAAATGTTGTTTTTAATTAAAATATTTTAACGTTTTATAATTTGTAACAACAAAAAATAGTTTTTTTTATTGATTGTTTATTAGTTTTAGTTTTTATTTTTTTAGTACTAATACTACTACTAGCAATTTTTTGTTATAAATATTATAGTTTAATTCTGTATTATATAAAGTTTTAAAATAATAAGCTATTAAATATTACTTTTTTTTATAAAGCTAAAATATTACTTTTGTAGCTACTTTATTAAAAGTATTAGTTTTTACTTTAGTAAATAAGTTATAATTATAATAGCTTAAAGTAGAAAATGTAACTAAGTTTTTTTTTAAAAACTTAAAAGTTTTTTTATATTAAAAAGTTTATATAAAAAAAACTTTTTTTTTTGTTAATTAGTTTAGCAGTTTAGCTATTTTGCTGTAATTTTTTATAAATTTTTAATAAAAGTTATAAAAATTTAAAAAAAACTATATATTTTTAATAGTAATAAAAAATTTCTATTTGTATATTATTTTAATTTTATCAAAGTTTATTTGTATTTTATTTATGTTAATAATATAATCTAAAAATTTAGTTTTAGTTATATAGAATTTTAATTTTTTTAAATCAGCTTATAGACTAGTATTTCTCAATCGTTGTAGTATTTTTTTTATATATTTTTTATATTTAGTTAAGTTGTTAAAATAAATAAAAATGTTATTTATATAAATATTGCAAAAATTATTTAAATAGTTAAATAAAGTATTGTTTATATATTTTTAAAATATAAAAAGTTTATTAATAAGCTTAAAAAGTAATACTTTATATTAGTAAATTTTATAATAGATATAAAAAGTAGTTAAGTTTTTTTTGTTTAAATTTATATAAATTTAATAAAATATTTGTTTTATATCGATTTTTGTAAAAATTTTTGCTTTAAAAATTTAAAATAATATTTTTTTAATTAATAGTAATAAGTAGCGATTTTTTTTTATAAAAATATTAAGCTTTTAATAATTGATGCAAAATTGTAATTTATTATATAGTTTATTTATAAATAAAACAGAAAATATAAATAAAATATTGTTTGATTTAATAAATCTTTTTTGTAAATTGTTTATTAAATACTTTTTTATAGCTTTTAATTTATTTATAAATATTTTATATAAAAGCAAATGTTTTAAATTTTTTAGTTTTTTGTTATTTATAAATTTAATATAATAGTTTACTTGTAAATAGTATAAAAGTAAAATATTAAAATCTATTTTATTAAATGTTTAAAATAAGTTATAATATTTACTAAAAATAACTTCAAAAGCTTTTTGTTATAGTTTGTTGTTTTTTTTTATAAAAAAATTTTCGACTTTTTTATTAGTGATAATTTTATTAATTTTATAAATATTAATAATATAAATGTTTTTAGCTAGTTTGTTTTGTTTTATTAAAAATTAAAAAGTTATAGTATTTATATTAATTATATTAACATTTAGTTGTTTTTTATACTATTTAATTCTATTTTTCTATATATAATATAGTTTTTAAATATTAGCTTTTTATTTTTTTGATATATTAAAGTTAGCTTTTTTAGTTAATATATATTGTTGCTTTTTTTTTTTTTAATAGGTTTTTTTTTATATAAAAAGTAACTTTTTTTTAAAAATATAGTTTATTTTTTTTAAACCTTTTTTTCTAAAATCTTTTTGTTTTAGTACTTATATAAAAGCTTTAAGTTTTATATTGTTAGCTTTAGCTGCTTTTTTTTAAAATTTGTGTTTTTTTTTGTTTTTTTTTAAGTTTGTGTTTTTTTGTACTATATTTTAGTTATAGCTAAAATATCGTAACTATATATCAGTTTAATTTATGTTAATAATGTACTTTATATTATAGTTAGTAAATAAAATAAACAAAAATAAAAGCTAATTTTTTTAACAGTTAAAGAAAATATTATATTTTTAAAACTATAACTTTTTTAAAATAAAATTGTTTTATATATTAATAATATATAAAAATGTTTTCTAGAATATATGTTTTTTTATTTTTATAGTAATTTTAAAAGTTTAACTAATTTTTTGTTTGCTTTGTTTGTTATATTTTATTATATTTTAAAATATAAACTAAATTAAAAGTAAATTTAAATATTTTATAATTTATTTAGCAAAAGTAGTATTTATATATATATATATACTTGTTTTTATATTTTTAAAAGTATTTTTAATAGTTAATAATAATTTATTACAGCTTATAGTACAAGTATATAAAAGAAACTTTTTTTTTAAGTATTTATTTATAGTGTTTAGTTTATTAGTAAACTTTAAAAATATTTTTTTTAAAAAAAAAGTTATTTTTTTTAAAGTTAATTTTTTGCTTATATAATATTTTGTTTAAATAAATTATTTTTTTTAGCTTTTTGTTTGCTTGATTTATTAAAAAAATGTCAGTTTACAATAGTATTAAAATAAGCTTTTTTATTAACGCTGTTTTTTTTTTTAAAATATTTGTAAAATTAATGCTTAGTTTATTTGTAATTAAAATATTTTTTTTTTATTAATAGCTTATACATTTTTTTTTTTTTTTATATTTATATTTAAAATATAAACTGTTTGTTTAAATAGTTATTGTTATAAAGTTTTTTACTTGCATTTGCAGTCGAAGTTTTGTTTTAAAATGCAGCTGCTACTTTTTTATTTTTGCGTAAAATGTTGCGCTTTTTGTTTTTTATACTAAAAATATATATAATCTGTATATAGTATTAAATATAAAACTTAAATATTCTATCTAGTTTTAAATATTTAAATATAGTATTAGCAGTTATGTAAATATTAAAATAGTTTTTAAAGCTATTTTTTTATTAATTTTTTATTAGTTTAGTTTTATTTGTAAAATAAACAAAGTTGTTTTTAAATTTGACAAATTTATTAAAAAAATATTTAACAAAACTATTTTTTATATATAAAGTTTTAAATTTTGTTTTAAATTTGTTAAAAGTATTAATATTATAATAATATTTATATAAATATATAAATAATATATATAATAAAGTTAAAGTTTTAAAATATATATTATTTAAATAAAGCTATAAATGTTTAGTTATTTTTTTATTTAAGTAAAACTTAATATCTACTATTTTAGTAATATTGTTAGCAAATTAATTTTTATTAATTATTAAACAATTTTTTATATTATAATATTATATTTTAAATTTTATGTTATTTTTATTAAAGTTATTATAAAAAGTAAAAATTGAAATTTTAGCTAATTTACAAGTTTTTTTTTTAGTTTAGTTTAATAATATATTAGCTTTGTAATTTTTAGTTAATAAATTTATTATTTGCTAGTTAGTTTTATTAATTTAATTTTAAAGCTAAAACTTTTTTAATTTTAAATTTGTTAACTTAGTAAAAAAGCAATTTAGTATAGCTTGATTATTAAATATAAAATAGTTAAAGTTTATAGCTAATATTTCTACTTTTAATTAGTTAATAGCTATTAAAGCTTATTTTTTGTCGATAAAAAAGTTATACTATTTAATTAAATCGTTAAATTAGTTTTTACTTTTTTGTAAAAGTTTATAAAAGTTATTTATTTGCTAATATATAGTAAAAAATATAAGTAAGTAAAATTTAAATTTAGTTTATAAAGTTTTAAGTTTTTTAAATAATTGTTTAAAATTAATATAGTTTATTAATTTGTTAAAATAAAAAATAGTTATTTAAGCTTTGTTAATAATACTATAGTAAAAAAACACAAAGTTGTTATTTTTTATATATATGTTAGCAAAGCTAGCAATTAATTTTTGTTAGTTTTTTTTAAATTTGTTTATAAAGTTTATATATTGTTTATTTGTAAAACTAAATCTTTTGTATTGTTTATAAAATTTATTAACTGTTTTATTAAAAACTTTGTATAAGTTTTTTTTTTTATTATTTTTTGCAGTATAAATTTAAGTTTTTGTATTTTAAAAGTTAAAGTTAATTAATAAGTTATAACAAGCTTTATTTTAAAAAGTTTTATTAAGTTTAAAAAATAACTTCTTTAAATTATTTAGTTTAAAGTAAATTTTTTTGCAAATTTAAAGTTTGCTATTTATATCTTTTATTATAGTGTTGTTATATTAATGTTTTATTTTATAAGTTTATAACTTTTTGTTTTTTTTTTTTTAAAATAAAAATATATTTAAAAGCAGTTTTTGTACTTTGTATAAGTAATATTTAGATTATTATATGTTAATATTTGCAGAAAATAAAGCTATTAATTAAATAACTCAATTGTATATAAAAATTTAAGTATAAAAAAAAAAAGAAAAAATAGAAAATTTAGCTAGTACAGGGTAATAAAAATAAGTAGTGTATAAGCTGCCTAAAACAGTGAGCTTTGGCAATAAGTAGGTTCTGCAAAAAAAAAAGAAGAAGCGAAAAGATTGCAGTATGTAGCTAAGGTGACTGCACAGCTTGCACCAGCCACTATACTATAACTTTAAGTTTTTTATTTATTTAATACTTTTAAAAATATTAAATTAATAGTAATTTTTTTAATATAAATTATATTATATAGCTTTATTACTTTTGATTTTTTTAATTTTTAAAACTTAATATTTATATTTTTATAAGTTAAAATTAAAAAAATAAAGTTTTTAATATATATATAATCTTTTAAATTAATAGCTTAAATATTGTAAAATTAATTTATTTTATTAAATATATATATATTAATATTTAAATTTAAAATAATTAAATTTTTTAATAAATAAACTATTTTATTATTATAAATAAAATATATAAATATAGTTTTTATTGCTTTTTTAATTAATTAAAAAGTTTTATTTGTTTTTTTTTATTAGTTTTTTGCTTTTTAATTTTAATTTTTTTTGTTAGTTTTAAGTTTTTTTTAAAGTTTTTTTTAACTAAAACTTTAACTTTTAAACTTATAAATTAGTTATTAAAAATTATTTCAAAAAAAAAATACTAATATAATTACTAAAAATAACAGTTTATTTTATATATTATATAAAAAAAACTATTTTAAAAGTTAATATTTAATTGTAGCTTTTTTTAAAATGTTAATAATTTGTTTTTTTTTTTTTAAATTATTAAGTTTGCTTAATTTTTTTTTCGAAGTTTTTTTTTATTTTAAAATTTTTTAGTTTTATTAAAAGCTTTATTTAAATTTTTTTTTAGTTTTTTATTATTAAAAATAGCAGCAAAAAAGCTTTTTATTACTTTTTTAGTTTTTAATAAAAGTTTTTAACAAAATATATATTTTTAAAACTTTGTTTTGATTTTTTTATATATTATTTTTTTGTTTTATATAACTTTTATATAATTAATTATTAAAACAATTACTTATTTAAATAAAATTACTAAAAAAGCTTTTTTTAAATCAATTATTATAAAATAAATATTTTTAAAATTAAAGTTGTTATATTTAATAGTTTTATTTATTATATTTATTTAAAAAAAAGCTTAAACTAATAAATTTTTAAATATTTTATTAAAAAGCTTTTTTATTAAAATCGTATATTTTTTTTATAAATTAATTTAAAAAAAAAGTATTATATAACTTTTTATTTTTTATAAAAAGTTGTACTATTAATTAATAAATTTTTTATTTTTTATAATAATATGTTTATATTTTTAAAAAATAATAAAAATTATTTATTTTTGCAGTTTTTTTATTTAATAGTAATATTTGTTATATTTTTTACTTATATAAATATAAATATTTCAGTTAATATTAAAAACTGTTTTTTTTTAATTGTAAAATTTATAATTTTTGTAGCAAATTTGTTATTGCTTTTTTTTACTTATAAAGTTATAAATAAAACTTTTTATGTTAATTTAAGTTAGTTTATAAAATTGTAAAAATAATTAGCAAAATTAAGTTTTAAAAACTTTATAATTTAAAAAGTTTTATTTTTATATTAAACAAACTTTTTAATTTTTAGTTGTAATACTTTTGCTAAAAATTTTTTATTTTATTAATAAAAGTTTTTTTGTTTAATAAAAAAAATAAAATTATTATTAGCTATTTTATTTAATCGATCAAACTATTATTTTATTATAAATAGCTTTAGTTTTAAACTTAAAAAATATATAAAACTTTTAATTGTTAAAAATAAACTTTTTAAATTAATTAAATTAATTAGTATAATTATTGTTGTTATATGTTATTGCTGTTTTAAGAGATTTTTCTCTAGTATACAAAATAAGTATATAAATAGAACTCTTTAAAACAGAAAGTACCCCTTTCTGGTTAGAGCTTTCCAGCACCCAAAATACAGAGCCTAATTTACCCCTTATATATCTAACAGCATGTCTTCGCCGGCCTTCCTTAAAGAATAGGCAGGGATTGGTATGTGGCGGTGCCCTGTGTGCCGCCACTTTGTCTACCTAGTACCTATTAATCAGGGGTAAGGGGCTCTGGCTCTGGCTCGTGCCATGAAATTCATGATCCCTTATCAGACCTTATGTAGCTACAACATTCAAGATTCAAGGTACTTATTGTGGAAAATAAGATACCTATTGGCACGCTCATGAACCTCCCCAAGCCAAATAACAACGGCTGCAGGTGTTAAGCAACTAAATTTATAGATTGACCGTGGATCTCAAAGTACAGTAAGTTATGCACCCCCTGTGCCTATGAACACAAGAGCGGCTTCTCGCATCAAGGGAAATGCTGTTTAATTTCAACATGCATTTTCTTATTAATGCTGATGTACAGTGTGATTGCGTGACATCACTTATCTCCCCATAATTCTTTAGCACTAGGGAACTGTATTAGGAACCACTCCAGCTCTTTACCAGGTACTCTATTTAGTACTCTAGGCCACGTTTAATGTAACATTCTTCTTTCTTATATGCTAGGTAGGTATTTATGAATTCTTATATGGCTTAAATATCTATGTGTTTTATTTTTCGGTAGGCAGATCATGGTTTATCTAGTGAGAAGCACATACTAGTTACTTATAGTTATAAATATCTACATGCATCCAAGGGAGAGCCATCCCGGCTTAGAATGTTACCTCCACCTACCTACCTACCTAAGCCTACCTGGTAGATATAGAACACGTAGGTGGTCGATACTTTAAAATAGATACTTGGGTTATAGCATTTAACAGACTCTTAATATTCATTCTAATACCTACTGCATTGCACTTATAATCTACCTAAGCATCTAGAGGTAATTCAAGTTCACATTAAGGAAGAGTACAGCATCAGGTAGCAAATATATACATTAGGTACATATGTATGTAGGTACCTAAGGTACTTACAGAGGTACATATAGTCTGTGATATGTAATGGTGCACTGGTCATCTACATGCCTCAGGTAGGTAGGTAAGTACCTAAGGTAAGCTAAGCTAAGCTGTTCAGCCAGTAATACTGCTTGCTGTACTGTAGATCAGCATACGCACGCTAGATGGGGCGCCAAATGCAGGCACATGTGCGGATGCTGGCGTAAATGGCGCCGGCGCAGGGGGCGGGAAACCAGATGTTCAAGTCGAGCCGGACAAGAAGAAACATTCAAGTCGATAGGTAGTGGAAGTTAGTTGTAAGATAAAGTACTGTTTGTTGCCAATCTACAATCACAATCATCTGCAATTCCTACCTAGTTCTGCTAATAACGGCAGGTACCTACTTACCTACTTACCCTATGTACCTTCCAGGGCATTAATTACCTGAAGAGGAGGTACCACATGCCCAAGCTAGCTACATCTCCTTCATAACCAGACGGTCGACAGCTAAAAAAAAAGGATCAAACAACGTAAACCAGGCAGGCACCTCACTTCCATGCTTGCGCGCTCTTCTCTCACCGACGATTAACACCTAGCAACATACGTCCGACTGTAACACCAACATCAGATACCTAACTTCCCTTTCCCCGCCTCTCCCTTTTGAACGCCGCCTTGCAGTAGCCTGCTCACGTTGTCGACAAATCCCCAAACGCATACGATACCCCATTCAACGTTGCATCGTCTGCACTTCTCCCACGGCCTTCCCCAACACCGACTTGTCCATACAATTTGGATTGGTTCATTGGTAATGGCAACGACGCCTTGAGTACAACACTGCCCGAATTCCTGTCTGTTACCGACCCTAATATCGACCCCGGTTCTCAAAGATACTCCACCCCCGTCTCCTGCTTGTTTATCGGCTGGCAACATGTCGGCCCTCGAGGAAGCTGTCTCTGGAACAACCCCCCGAGTCGATGATTCGTCAACTGCTTCGGACAAGGAGACAGTATGTACATTCATTACAAACAGGCACTCCTAAATCTACTTTTTTCTCAAGCTTACTGCGTCAAAGGCCTGGGATATGTTTAGACTAATCTTTTGCTTCCATCTAGGACCAGTTCGAAGATGCCATGGACACAGGATCTGTCCGATCACTTACAAATCGGAAGGTTTCCCAGCCAAAGTTGCCGCCCCCGGCCGGCATTGACACAAACACTGCCTCCGAAGTGCCAGAAAGCCCCGTGAACACAGAAACCCCGAATGGCTACACAGGAGATGAGGCTGCCGAGAAACAGGACGACCAAGAGGGCACTGTCGCCACAGACTCGGCCAGGACTTCAAAGCGACTTTCACATGCTTCTTTAGATAATGTAGATCTTGGCGACGGTCCCGCGACCGAATACCCAAAAGGTTGGTCACCTCCGAAGAACTGCTCCTGTATGAAATTCATCGGCTAATCTTGGAGTAGAAGACCAACCTGTTCCAGCAGCACAGAAACAGCCTACAAAGAAGCTTTCCCTTAGCAACATTGCATCCTCCCTCCCTTCAATGCCATGGTCTCCGTCGAATGCTGAATCCCCGCCGAAACCAAGTCCCGTCCCACCTACCTCCAACACAACCGTGCCGCCTCCACCGCCTCCACCGGCGCGAAAGATCACAAGCCCCTTTTCTTGGCTGTCTAGAAATTCTGGTCCTAAAGAAAATGTTGCGCCGGCCGCTCTGGGTAGCGCAGGCTCCCCCAGGCGGAACACAGCAAGCTCGGTAGCTACACTAACTAGCAATCCGGAAATGATGCTAAGCAAACTGGAAGAAGAAAACCCATCGGCAGGTGCCAATGGAGCATATCGACTATCAAGAAACAGCCTACGGGACCGATTTAAGATGGTTCGCCTACGAGAAGAGGCGGGCATATCCTTAAACCCAGACGACGATGAACAGTCCCCAGGCGCTGTCGCGAACTTAATTGCTCGATCGGCTACTATGGGCGCGAGCCCTGGTACGGAGGGTGCCGAGGGATTCAATATGCAACCACCACCGTCACCGCTACCCGCAACCGCGGATACGAACTTGGCTCCAGGCACTGTCTCCGGCGTCTCAGCTGGCCCGTCTGCTATGACTGATACTCCAGTCGACTGGGACCTCTGGCAGTCTGTTGTTTACGAGGGGCCAGCCGCTGTCGCCCGTACAAGCCCCGAAGAACTGAACCGGGCGATCGCAACCGGTATCCCCAACGCCATCCGTGGCGTGGTTTGGCAAGTCTTGGCTCAAAGCAAAAATGAAGACTTAGAGTTAGTCTACAAGGAACTAGTGTCCAGAGGAACAGAGAAAGCCAAGGATAGAAACAGCAATAGCACGGCAGCTAGCATCATTAGTAACGGTAACTTGAGCGCCGAGAAGGAGCCTGCGGCATCATCTGCGTCTTCCACGAAGTCCGGACAGTCTGGCGGGAGTGGCAAGCGGTTACCAAGCACGCCCCCTGAGCCGTCCGAGGCGGCTCTGAAGGCACAAGCACTAGCTGCGTCTGAAAAGAAGAAGAAGGAGAAAGAAGACACGGCTGCACTTCAAAAGCTGGAAAAAATCATCCGGAGGGATCTTGGTACTAGAACAAGCTATTCAAAGTATGCTGCCGCCGCCGGTCTACAGGACGGACTGTTCGGCGTATGCAAAGCTTATGCGCTTTTTGACGAGGGTGTAGGATATGCTCAGGGCATGAACTTCCTGATCATGCCGCTACTTTTCAATATGCCTGAAGAGGAAGCATTTTGCCTCTTAGTACGCTTGATGAATCAATACAAGCTCCGGGATCTTTTCATCCAAGACATGCCAGGACTCCACATGCACTTGTATCAATTTGAGCGCATACTGGAGGACTTGGAGCCGGCTCTATATTGTCATTTACATCGCCGGGGGATATCCCCCCACCTGTATGCCACTCAATGGTTTCTTACCTTGTTTGCCTACCGATTTCCCCTTCAGTTGGTTTTAAGGATATACGATCTCATCCTTTCCGAGGGCCTATCCGCAATTCTTCGGTTTGGCATCGTTCTTATGCAGAAGAATTCTTCGACGCTTCTCGGTATGTCGGACATGTTCCAATTGACTAGTTTCCTGAAGGATAAACTGTTCGATGTTTACATTGATCAGTCACCGAGCGCCGGAAGTATCCTCGAGAATGGGTTTTTTGGCAGCAGCTCCTCTAATATGGATAAGGAGGTATATCGAGCTGACCAACTAATCCGTGATGCTTGTGAGATAAAGCTGACGCCGGAGCTCCTCAAAACTTATGCTACAGAGTGGGAGGAAAAAACACGCACAGAAAAGGAACGAGAACAAGAATTAGAGCAGCTTCGGGCCGCCAATGTAAACCTCGCCATCAAGGTCCGCAAATTGGAGGAACGGATTGAAGTGAGCGACCGTGAGCAAGCAGATATGGCGAATGACCTTATTCACACCAAAGTCGAGAACGAGGAATTGAAAGATGCGAACGAGAGTCTGACCGGGCAGGTCAAGGAACTCCGCATTGTGATTGAAAAGCAACCCGAGGAGATCGAGCAAGCCTGGAAGCCGGAGCGGGACGACCTCATGAAGCGAAATGAGAAAGTACACGAAGAGAACTCGCGACTTGAAAAGGAGTTGTCAGAACTCGAGGAGCAACTCGTACAGACGAAGATGCAGTATGCAGAAGTAAGTGAAAACCCTGTAGCCTAAAATCTCTTTGTAGCTCGTGCTAATTATGTGACAGACTAATGCTCAGCATGAGACACTCAAAAGAAAATGGCAAGACCTCAAACGCCAGTTCGATTGAGAGGCCATGGTAGTCTATGATATCGCAAGTGTCAACCCCTTCATGGATGGCACATGTTTCATACCTGCGAAAGCTTCATGTTGCTTACCCTTAGCCTTTCAAGAGCTGAATTTGGGCGAGAGGTATTCCTTGACTCATCGAACCTTACGATACGAACCGAAACGACAGGAAGAGATACATGTTAAACAGGATCCAGCAATTGGATGTGGGCAAAAGGACGTCTTTTTTTTCCACCCCGAGGTTTTTTGTCGTGTGTTGGTAATCTACTTGTATGCATGCATCAGGACGCAATGACACGATTTTCACGCATACCCAGGCGTTGGTGCCGATGAAGGGCAAGGGCATCAGAAAGGTGCTACTTGATTGAGTATGGTCATATTTTGTCTCGATACCACCCCGCATTTTCCTTAGGAAGGGGATCAAGAGAGAGAGCAGACATGATAACGAGAGAATAGCTGGGCCAGCGCCTCGCACGCTCTCCTTCGTAAATAGGAGGGGGATGAGATCATGATGAGCGCTTTTGTAGACAGCATACACGAGAGCGGGCGACAATCCGGTCTTCTGTGTTTGTATAGGTTTATAGGCTACGCTACACTAGATGAATACCTGATGCGTCGTCCGACATTGTCCATAATAAGAGCCGCGTTCTGTTTAAACACAGTTGACGAGACACTTGAAACTATTTGTATGTACAACTGTTTTTGTAAATACTCGAGGGTAAATGATGTATATTTTGCTCCTCGGAATTTACAGAGTTTGCAAGCGAGAAAATCAAGGCACTGTTCCGATGAGTGACAGCATAGGGGGAGCCCTAACGTAATATGTTGGAGATAATTACCTGATAAAACGGGGCTATCGCAAGGCGTCCTCGTTGCAATCACGAGTCAGTCTCACAGCGGTCAACAAGTACATACACACAAGCAGAATAGTAGGGTATCAATTTTGTTGATTGCAATCAGAAAAAAAGCAGCATATTGTCACAAATGCCTCTTCGGCGATCTTTTATTGATCTTGACCTAGTAGAAGCAACCCCTTCCCATGCTGAAAATGACCAGAATCCGTGAACACCAGTTCCAGTGCGGGTAATATCGCAATGACCTCATACTCATATTCATGGCGAGCCTTCCAGCCTCGAGTCCTTTTTATCCTCGGCGCGTATCTTCCCCTCATCACGTAGATGCGGACGGCATCTATTTGTGCAGCTTGCGCTGGTAGAAGGCGAGCTCCTCGCCCTCTAGGATGTAACCGTCACAGCGGCCGCTCTGGCCAGGTCGGCTGGCAATAACAGCGTAGAGGCGACCGGCCTCGAACTGCTTCTCGATGGCAGCCTCGACCTTGCCCTGGGCGGCAAAGCGGGCGGCCTGCTTCTTCTCGACGGAGCTGCTCTTCTTAGCGGCCTCCTCCTCGGCCTTTCCCTGCTTCTGCTGGCGTCTGCGGCCGATGGGCTGGCCGTAGTGAGCCTCGTACCACTGACGGAAAGGGGCGGCATCGATCTGGACGACGGCGGACTTGGTCAGGGTGTTGGTACGGACCAACTCGTTGTTGGAGGGATGGTAGGCGACGACGATAACACGGGTCTTGCGGGTGCAGCCCTCAGAGGCCCAGGCGAAGTTACCAGAGTCGAGACGGAGGGCACGGTACTTGTGGTTGCCACCACGGGTGCGGACGGTGTGGATTCGCTTGGGGCCGATACGGGTGTTGGCCTCCTGTCGGCCGGCCTCGAAAGCGCGCTTCTTCCCTGATGAAAAGGTCAGAACGTATGTTCATGCGGGCGGCACAAAGGCCAGCCCCAGAATTCATACGGGCTTTCGATATTATACACGAGTGTCTTTCTATCTTCGAAGAAGATGAAAGAACACGCGGATTATTTCATAGCGGAGACGTACGGTAGTAGGCTCGCTTCGCACCGGAGGCGGAACGCTTGTGGCGTGAGTCTCGTGAGATACCCATGATTGCTGTTCGGAGAAGAAGGCGCCTGATTAGCGGTGGATTGCGTATATAGAGGTGGGTGGGATGAGGATATGGGGATAAGGTGGGATGAGCGACGAGAGAAGATTGCGAGAGCGAAGAGAATAAATCGCCAGCAATAAACCCAATGGAGTATTCGTAGTTGAGTACAACGGCAGTGATTAGAAGGCAGGGGATGCTACTTACCTGATCTCTATGGCAATCGACCGAAAAACGCTTGTGATTTGGGCGTGAGAGGAATGCAGCAGGAAAAAGTTCACGAGAAGGGAAATGGTGGTTGTAGTGTAGCGGCTTTGAATTTGCAAATCCAGTGTGGGTGCTTTTCGCGAAAACTTCGGGATAGGATGTACCCCTGTATCTATATCTAATCTAATCTCCCCACTTTTGCTCTCGGATCAAGAGTGGTCTGTGTGCTGGTTATGTAAGCATGTACAAAATGAGTGCCCCTTTTACTCGATAATTGCAGTAATACTCGTTATAACAAATTCAAGAAAGTCACCCAGAACAACCTCATACCCAACATTTTTAATGTCCTGCAGAGATTGTCGCTGTATCAGGGTTAGTATTACCATTCCATCAAGAGGTAGTTTTACTACATGCAAATATCAGTTTCTAGTCGGACTTGGACAGAGCTGATTTATACCCAGTACGCACTCTGAGAGTCCAGTCATCGCGAAATGCTTCACAGAGGTTTTGCCATTTACTATTTTTATATAATCAAAATCAATCCTCAAACTGATTTCTTTATATAACATGAGTTTTTGTAGTTTTAGCAGTATCAAACAATATGTCTTCCTCTTCTCCCCAACCGTGAATACTCTGTTTAGATGAGTCCTGATCTCAATATCTATCAGGATTTAGTACCAGAGTGAATGGGAGGTTGTCAAGGCAGGGAAGAAGGGGGGCTTGGGTGATAGAGTGTGTATATAGCTCCAGAGAAAGATCAATGGATTACTAGCCCTCTGTGTCGCTGAAACGATCTTTTTTCTTTATCCCCTATTCACGTAATCATAGAAAAATAGTTTCTCTTATCCCACCGTACCTACGGCGGTAGAGTAAGGACGAAGTTTGGGGTAAATGGGCTGCTTTCGACCTAGACCACATCGAGTCCCGAAATTGGGATGTCATGGCAGTTCCGCCGGTGGCCAACGGTAGCGTAAAGTTATCGATTGATTTGGTAGTCTATGTTAATGCTCAAGATCTGATTAATCACGATACGGTCGTGGTGTGACATACTTAACCACTCTTAAGTCACATCCCATCGTACACGAAGCTCGGGTGACTAACCAACGGCACACCACGGCCGATTCACAGTTTAACCTCCTTTCAAGCCCCCCTCGTGTCCGCATTAGGACCTAACCGACTCTTTCGCATAGACTTACTTCTTGTAGGATTTATTATAGAGCTCTAGTCCCTAATAATAAACATCGATTAGAAGTTCCGCTAACTGTTGGATACTGGTAAAGGTATAGTAGTCAGCAGAATATAGGCCTTTTTATGGTGCAGCCAGTCCATCCTGCAAAAGTTATCGGAACATTGCATCGTGGGTTCCAATTCGACTCTATGAAAGCGAAACCGTAGTAGCGCATCTGGCTTTGATCTTCTTCCGACCAACTAGCTTCAGACGCTTGCAGTGCGGAGCTTTTAAGGAGATAACGATTATATAATGACATGGCTGAAGAGAAGGCGACTTGGTAACAGGCCGCATCTAGAATCTCTTCGTCCTTTTTAAATTCGATAGTAGGGAACGGGCAGAGCCCTCGCTGCTGTACAACAGAAACATGCGCTCGAACTTTCGAGCGGAATCCGGACTCAAAGTCTATAAAGAAACATAACAGGCGCAGTCTGGGCGAATATTTTATTCGTATTTATTGGACAGATCACTACCTATAACAGGCGGAGGAAGCCATCTACTCTGAGGTAGCTCCCGCATGAGCTACACCATACGCATCGGTAGCCAGCTCTAATCCCCGCCGTCTTCCAGGCGACGTTCTTCGAGAAACATGTTGCTTAAGGCAAACGTTTAATATTGAACTTCGTTGAAGGAGTATTTCCTCATGGCCCTATATTCCTCTCGGATGAGCTCTATATTGGGTTCGAGTTACACACTAAGTACAACCTTTTTTTATAGACCCCTAGCCAGAGTTTAGGATCGCAAAGAATCCCCTGACTGCTAAATTGTCTGGTCAAGGCTTGATCTGCCCCGTCTTGATCCTGGATTGTAATTCGATAGTACTGCAGAACAGACTATATGAAGTCTGTGTCGGTAATTTTAATCGTTGTTTCTTTTTCGGCTTCCGTACATAAGAAGCTTGGTGCTAACGCAACACTTCCCGCTACAGAGGGGGTTGCTCTACTCCCGCTACTAGACTGTGCCATAACTAGATTACACGGCCGGATTGTGTGCTATGGGTCGTCAGTGTCTGCAACGCCGGAACCATGGTTATGGATTGTCGGAGAATAAAAAAAGTATGACCGCGATCGCGGCGATGAGGTCGGCGAGTCTTTTGATGATCGTAGCGTTAGAACACGCTTGCGAGTAGAGGAGCTAGCGGTTGAGCGGACGTAGTGAGGACGAGAACAACTCCGAGGCTGGGGACCTGTCCTAGCGTAATGAAACACCCCCAGGGGGAGACTAATCTCATCACTTAGGACTCCATAGACCAGATTCCTTCTGTACAAATAGGTCAAGGTTTTCCTGTTCCTAGCAAATAAGGAGAAGACCATAGGACGCCAAGAGAGCTATTAGCTAAACAGAACTATTGTTGTTCCAAGCCCTAGAGAAATTCTTTTGAGTATTCTTAGAGACTAGCAACAGAGCCGTCAACGGACGCGGGCTTACAATGAGACAGTTGTAATCCTCACACTCTGCCTCAATCCGCACGTGGCTCTTAGTTCAGTATTCTATAGTAGATACTTAGATTTTGACTATTTATCCTTATTTTTGCTACACCTAGCTCTACGCTATGTGTGCCCTGCCTGGGCTCTCTTCTAATTTACTATGGTATCTCTAACAACCTCTGAACTTATACTATGCTGAATATTAATAGGAGCTGCGACGATGATTCAACTCAATCATTTTGTTAAGATTTCCGGCGGTAGGGTCACGTGAAGCACCTAATATTGTAAGTCGCAGATGGTAGATTCGAATTCCTCCTGTCTTGCAGGCTCCTAGACCAACTATTGATCATTTGGTTGCATAAGCGGGCTGTGGCCCCCAATAGCGGCGAAGGGAATTTGGGAGGAGCATCCCATATGCGGTGTTCTTCCGCACGATCGTTTCTAGAAGCCTTCCATCGAAATTATTCCAGGGATTACTATGATACCGAGGAGGCCACTGCATGAATAGGGTCCCGTATGCATGTAGTTCGGTCCATCAGTGGGACCGCTAAATGTCTTATTTGTGATCATTAATATATTGTCTAGAACATCTTGGTCCTGGGAAAGCCGATAGGTCAAGCATAGAGTCGAACGTTGAAAATCAGCCCGTGATAATGTCTGATTACGCATAAGAATGCTGTCGGCTGTACGTTGCGTGATGCGATTAAAGCACTGGATTGGATACTGATGAAATCAAGGACACATGATGGGGGTGATCATCCATCACCAGTTTTATAATTTTGCAACCTACTCGTTACAAAGGCCCGGCTCCATCGGAGAAACGCGAGACAGGCAAGGCATTCTGCCAGTTGGTCTCATTCTCATTCTGGATACTACGTAAGTATATGCCAAGGTTAGCTGAGGTGTCATTGGCTTATGGCGAGATGCGCCTTGACATATGTCAAGACCAATGAAATGTCAAATGTGAATAGCCACTCCCTTGCGCCATTGACTATGCAGTTCGATATTTATCCAATCGCTAGTTGTGGAATGATATACCAGTCGATGGCTGCAGGCGGAACCACATGCACTCAACACTCAACCGGGTGGCACAGCATCTCTAGACATACGCCGTAGAAGCTATGTAGCTTCGAATTAACCGGGGTAGGTAGACAGCGCCGACAAGAAGGTTTCTATACCTACCTACCCCCACAGCCTGCCGTAAATAGAGGCGGATAGAGGGAGAGGCGTTATGATCTTCTGCATGCTGCCTGATCCCGGTTACCCTCGACCCTGTTGAGGGAAGTCGAATCCGTTCCATCGTTGGCTCCATATTCTAACGTACCTACACTATAGACAGAGATTTCATATCCTAGACGAAAGCAGGGTAGCATTCCGAGGAGGGGATCGGAGCTGAACGCCGCCAAGCACTGCGATGCAGCTTGATGAAAGCGTGTGGGCGAGAAGAGCAGGTTGCGGGCCGTCGCCAACCGGGTTTGATCGAATGATGCCGCTTAAACACGTCGAATACATAGACACGAATAGGGGACGATTGCCGCCTTAACATTGCAGTGTTACTCTCGAATCGTATAGCCCTCTAATCACGACGCCATAAACTAGATACCTGGTACTAATTTCAACTATTAATGCAGGGCACGCTGTTAGCAAACCTTATTTTAGGAGTACGCAGTAGGGGAGTATGACTTTCGGACTGATCTAGTCCTATGAAAAAAATAAGAGAAAAAAAATAGAATAGGGAAAATATAAAGTTCATTGAGCACGTGCCCTAGTGAACGGTGCATACCGAAAAGCCAAGTGCTGCTACACAAAGGGCCAAACGACTAACCTGAATTAGTGCGCATATCACGACTGATCCTCCAATTCGGGTCGTACGAAAAATCTAGGGCGATGGTAAGTGGGGGCGTTAAACTCAGGGATGTCAGGTCGAGCAAGTGCCAATCAAAGAGTCGCTGTTGAGAGTCGCTTTCCGGAAGGAGACGATAATATCTCTGATATCTCTGGAAGTTCTGGGCGCTGTAGGGGACGTCGTCCAGTGGAAACCGTCGAGCGGGACCACGTGGGGGAATTGGCTCTTCTAATAGGGCGACGGACAGTGAGCCTCATCCGGGGTCAGCTATACAGGACAGGGGTACGGCCCCTGTTCCTCTCCACTCTGCCCAGCTCTTCGGTACCTAGGTACACTAACGACAACGTCGACCCTTCCCGTCTCTCCTACCTTATCTACATACTGACTTGTACAGGTCCAGCATATATTGTCAGTAGTACATAATCTATTATTCTGTATATGTATGTCAGACAATGGGAAGGGGACATGGTACCTATGCCCGTTACCCCACAGCCCATGTACCTACCTACATACTTGGGTTGACAGACCATGTCATGGTTCTCTATCTGGGAAGGATATGCAGCGTCGTTGAACTAACCCGTGCCTTACATACAGCCATATACATACATCCTGTAGACCCGCTCAAACAGCGAAAGACTGAATTCTTGTCGAGCAACAACAACAATTCTAGCTTGGCCATTTCGCCTTCATGGCAAGGCATTCAGTCGCAGGATTCCTCCAAGAACCCGGGATGGGCACTACCAGCCGGGAACGTGGGTTAGGCTATTGGCTGACAGCTCACCACCAGTCATGGCCGTCCAGAAGTCGGGCTTGGCTGCCTATTACCGAACGCCAGCCCAGGCCTTGGCGGCGCGAGCAGACCTTCAGTTCGCAAGAACTAGGCCCATGTCTGAAGGGCATGTGGCAATGGGTGGGAACCGTGCCGGAAGCCCACGTTGAGGACCTATCTAGTGCATCTAGCGGGGAAACCGATGGGGCCGCCGGACGTTGAGATGGCACTATCAATCTATCTGCTGTGTTATGCAGCAGGTAGTATGTGCAGTAGTGTGTATGGCGTACGCATACCTACCTAGACTGGATAGAGACCTAGGCTCGATGGCTCATCTATGCGTATGCGTACTTACTAGTCGCAACAGACACTGCGAATACACCTGCACGTGTAGGTATGCGGACCACGGTTCCCGTCTGGGCTAGGTACGAGTCCTTGGTCGCGAGCCTGCTTCTCTTGGCTGTATCACACGTTTTATAGGTAGCTGAGTTCTTGGTAAATCACATATAACACGCATCGTCCCTCAGCTGGTTGCTATTCTTCCCTCCCTTTCTTCCTTGTCTCGATACCACCCGTCGACTATCCTCCCTCGACATCCCCCTATACCGCCGACAAGATGTGGCCCGCTCTGCCTCAGTACAACTACATCTTCGCCATTGGCACGCTCTTTGCCCTCCTTGACGCCTTCAACAATGGTGCCAGTGAGTGATCCTCGCAATCCTAGGAGCTTAGCCTAGCCAAGTAGAGCTGACATGTAAAACAGACGATGTGGCCAATTCCTGGGCTACCAGTGTCTCCTCCCGGTCTATTTCGTACCGCCAGGCCATGCTCTTCGGTCTTGTCTTCGAAGTCCTAGGTGCTGTCACCGTCGGCGCCCGAACGGCCGACACCATCAAGAACGGTATCATCCCGGTGGATGCTTTCCGAGGCGATGCCGGTGTCCAGATGCTTGCTTTCACCTGTGCCCTGGTCGCAGCCTCTTCCTGGGTCATGTGGTGCACTAAGAACTCTACCCACGTCTCGTCTACCTACTCGCTTATCTCCGCCGTCGCTGGTGTAGGTGTTGCTGTTGTCGGTGCTGAGCATGTCAAGTGGGGTTGGAACGGAGGCAAGGGTCTCGGTGCCATCTTTGCTGGCCTCGGTCTAGCTCCTCTCATCTCTGGTGGCTTTGCAGGCATCATCTTCATGCTTATCAAGGTTGTCGTGCACATGCGCAAAAACCCGGTTCCCTGGGCTGTCTGGACCTCGCCAGCATTCTTCTTCATTGTTGGAACCGTTCTAACACTGTCCATTGTTTACAAGGGATCGCCGAGCCTTGGTCTGACCAAGAAACCTTCGTACTGGCTTGCTGGTGTGATCTTAGGTAGCGGTGCTGCACTGAGTCTCCTCTCTGCCGTCTTCTTCCTACCCTACGCACACACCATTGTCGTCAAGAAGGACAACACTCTCCAGTGGTGGGAATTCGTCAAGGGTCCTCTGCTATTCAACCGTCCCTACCCTGAAGGAAACGAGCAGGCGAAGGTTCGCAACTATGCCGTTGTGCAAAACGACGAGGACGACCAGTCAACCCGATCACCCGAATCACTGAAGGAGGGTGATAACGCCTCAACTGCCGATGAGAAACACATGGTCGTCTCCGAGGTCCAACAGAAGACCTACCAGCAGCTTCTAGCTGAGGGCGATGCCAAGCACCGGGCCACTCTGTGCAAGAAGCGCGGCCCTATTGGTTGGGCTATGCGCACTCTACGCGACAACCCCATGGGCTCCGGCGAGATTTACGAGCTGCACAATATCAGGGCTCTATTCATTCGCCTCCCTGCTTTGGTTGTTGCTGCGCTTCTTTACGGTTTCTACTACGACATCCACACTGCTCAGCACGGTGTGCACGGCACCCCCGACGGCAAGCGCATGGAAGCAGTCTACGCTCATGCCACCAAATACCCCAACGAGGTCGAGCATCTCTACTCTTTCGTACAGGTCTTGACTGCCTGCACTGCATCTTTCGCCCACGGTGCCAACGACATCGGAAACTCCGTCGGTCCCTGGGCTGTCATTTACTCGGCATGGAGCACCGGCGATGCGCTCAAGTCCAAGGCCACCGTACCCCTATGGCAGCTCGGTGTACTAGGTGTGACCATTTCTTTCGGTCTCATTACCTACGGTTACAACATCATGAAGGGTATGTCTAGAATTATCTTTTATTTACGGATGATGGAAGCTAACTTGTGAAACAGTCATGGGTAACAAGATCACCTACCACTCCCCCAGCAGAGGTACCTCGATGGAGCTGGGCGCCGCCATCACCGTCCTCCTGTTCTCGCAGTTCTCGCTCCCCGTCTCCACGTCGATGTGCATCACTGGTGCCACTGTGGGTGTCGGTCTCTGCAACGGGACCTTCAAGGCCATCAACTGGAACCGAATCACGCTATTGTTGATCGGCTGGATCCTCACCATCCCGATTGCCGGCACTCTCGGTGGTGTACTAATGGGCCTGTTCATCAATGCGCCTCATTTCCTGTCCTAAGACGTGCTGTGGCACTCTACGGGCTGTACTAAGATACTTGGCACATGTATGCGGTTATCGCTATGATTGTAATCACAGCGCCATTTCCGGCACAGTATGGGTAATAGGATTCTACTAGGGCTTTGACTCATGCAGATTAGCATGATTATACCCCAAAGCTTTGAATCGGTGTTGTTGTTTTTTGGCGCAATCTGCTTAATTTGAGATATCCTGCACAAAACATATAGAATTGAATAATCCGCTATCGCAAATGCGCCTATACATATAAAACAAAATTAACAAAGTATATACACATGTTTCTCTCTGCTTCGTGCACGCATACGATTTGATAGTGTTGGAATAATACTATAAATAAGACTAAAAGTTCGGCTTCCCTACTAAATTGTTAAAAAGGATGCGCGGCTGTTACATAAGGTCTGACGTTCGGTGTGGTGAAATAGCAGATCCCTGGCGATGTAAAGTTCTCGTTCTCGTATATGCACACTCATTTAAATCCGGGAATTGACCCAGCCTTGTTCAACCCGTCTGCCCTACCAACCGCTCCTCACACAATGGCTATACTGTAATACAGCGTATACAAGACTCCACTAGATGGGCAACGACATGCCTTAATTGAATTGGGTGTTACACTTTTAGATTTCGATACTTGGTTTGTGCTACTTGCTAATAATTTATTGGTCTACGTATCACACCGCCTCGTTGCTTTATGTAACCCCAAGTACAGATGCTACTTAATACCTCGGCCTTATTTGTGCTGAATTTAGGCACTCTATACTTAGAAAAGTGTAACATGTAGAGTATAGATGCTACATCTGGCTGGGGGCTTGTTGCCATCTACAAATTCTCATCTAGCCTATGATCTGGTTTCGTCATTTTATATACCCCTAGCCCATTTATGTGAGCCTCGGGTGTATTTCGTGACGGTGTTCACTGCCGCTTTGTTGCCTTCCCCCTTCTTCGCGTCTGCGTAGATATTAACTTCCAGTTTCATGCATAAGTATCTTAGATAGAAAACGACTCATTTTCCCCAAAGAGGTTGCTAGAGTATGTGGTATTGGCACCAACCTAGTCATTATATGCGGGAGTTCGCTGAAGTTATTGGGATACGTTTTTGGCGCGTTAAGGAATCCACCTTCGATAGGTCAACCTGATATTTAGCTTTTTTTTTCTAGGGTTAATACACTTCAATTCACTATACAAGCTTGTAGTGATATAATATACTCGCTCGCGGCAAATTACCGACTGTAGCAATTTAAGTTATAGCCAAGGTTAAATGATATCTATAAAGATAGATAGACAGGGCTCTCCAAACTAATCACTTTACTGTTTTCATCTAATTATAATCTAAATACATATAAATAAAAACACACCTGGATTTATACTCAACTAACAGGCATAGATAATTTTCGCCGAATCGACTTTGTTATGTTACGACGTCGCCTAAAATGCCTAAGTCTGAGATTCCTATACACAATTTACCTAGTACTACTTCGGTTTGAACATCAAACAATAGAACGGGGGAAACTGATATACGAGTTGCACAGGGTAGCCAAATGGGTAAGACATACTGGCAGGATGCAGTAACACGAAAAGGCGTTGAAACGAGAGGACTAGTCGGAATGACATGAAGGACATGTTCGGGTTACAATGAAGAGAAACGTGAGGGGGGATCTAGATAACATCGAGGATAATACATTCCCTTTCTAAGCATTGCTTCTCTTAACGTAGAGGGAGGACTAAATGGTGCACGCAAATATTATGCCCAGATTTGATAACTCGTAGCGCGACGTAGAAGAAACATAGGTATGGTATTCACATAGAAGGTACATACATAGAAACTATACATTATTCGTCCCAACTCAGTCTGTTAGGGATATCTCTCAACTTTGTAGACCTTTTGAGCCTACAGCTTTGGTAGACCTCTCCGGTTTTGCGCTTCTATCTACAAGAAGGCAGGGACAGAAATTCCCACATCTCCAACATCCAAACAAAGAGAAAACAGCAGTGTCTCACTGGGTATGCAACTAAATAACTTCACGAACTAGGCGTCCGTGTATGAAAGTGTGTGATAGAACATCGATGATTCTTTGGCATGGTTTTCTACGCAGCCATCGGTTCATTCATGCTGCCAAGCTCCTGCCCTGAGAAAACACATGTTAGGTTTGGCTAGCAAGGTAGTTTGCAGCCTAGAAATCCCTCATTAGTATCAAAGCCCTCAATATCATGCCGGAGACTTCATCCTACCCTCTCTAGGTTGTAATCGTATTTCTCTAGTGCGTTCACCGCATCAGTCCTCGGATACCCCATCCCAGTTAAGCCTTTTACCATGGGATCATCATGTTTGCCTTCGTCTGTTAGTGCCCGGCCGCTAAAGCTGGGGCGTTCTGGGCTCCTGTGGTCTTCCGTGCTTTTCTCAGCTGTGGAGTCTTTTGGCGGCGGCAAGTCAGCGAAAAGGGCGTCCCACTCGTCGTTATTTGGCGGTGTAGGGTTCATGGCAGATCCGGCTGTAGTGGAAGCATTCGCTACAGGAGTGGCACTAGCTACATCCGTCGAAACCGAGGATACGTTTCCGAAATCATAGCTACTTTCGGTACCAAATGTATTAGAGGCATTCGTTGATTCGGCCCTGGGATGACTAGGGGGTGGACTGCTATCGAAGACGGGATTGAAATCATCCAGATTTGACCTTGAGACGTTGGCAAATTCATCATCCGCTGAACCTTCCTTTGCATCCTCAAGGCCCTCAAAATCGTCGTCTAGCTCATCAAATGCACTTTTGGAGGGTACAGGCGCTGTATTGGTTGTCGTGGAAGAGGCGGGGGCGAATGGACTTCCCGATTTCGTGGGCGAGGGTAGAGATGGCGACAGTTTTGGAGGTTCGGGAAATGCCGATAGACCACTGAGGCTAATTGTAGTTATATTAGTACACAATTCAGCTCGCCATGTATGCGAAGGCAACATACTTTGAAGGTTGAGGTGTATGACTCTTGCCAGCCGTGTCCTCTGTGATTGAAGCTCCTGGCGAGGCTGCAACAGATTTTGCGGCATTGGGCGAGGATGGTGTGACATCGCCCTCACCGGCAGTTTCGCGGGGTGGCGAGGTCGGTGTAAAGTCGTCATCAAAGCGGTTGCCCTCGCTGGCTGAATCTGACTCATCTCGCTCGAGCTCAGAAATCGGAGGAAACTCCGTGTTGAAGCTGGAGAACATATTGGAAGAGTCCTTTGCTATTTTCTCCTGGGGCTTATTAGAGGGGTTGGAGAAGCCTGCGAAGGCAGAATCAAAATCCATCTTAGCATTGCCCGTGTCTTTCATTCCGGCGAATGGATCACTGTCCCGATGATTATGAAACGTCGTGATTGGGGCACTGGGTGTTGGGGTTTCATCTGAGAACACGCCAGGAGCTGATCCATTGGTTGAACCTGCTTCCTTAGAATCGTTGTGGGCAGATGTTAAGCTGAGATTGGCGTCCGAGGCTGAAGTTGCGCTTTGACCTGTAACAGTAGCTTCAAGAGCGCTAGGGAACGGAGATGCTGCCAGACGTGGAGGTGCCGATGGCTCTGGCGTCTCACCGAACGGCATGAATGCTGAGCTTGACTGGCGAGATTCAGAAGCGGACGTCGGATCGACATTCAATGTCCCTTGGCGGCTGGCTGTAGGCGAGGAGCCTATAGGCGTACCAAACGATCCGACACTGGCTGACGAATTTCCTGTGTTCTGTTTCTTGAAAGTTAGCGGTGGAGTGGCTGAGCTTGGGTTGGGTCCGAAGCCGAAGATATCATCAAATGATTTCTCATTGTAAGACTTAGCGGGGGGAGAAGAGAAGGCACCCATGATGTCGGAACTTCCTGTTCGTCTAAAAAAGGGGTTATTGGCGCTTGCGGTCGATGGTGCTGGACTTGCTACTTGAGCGGGAGCAGCTACCGGCGAGCTGGCGTTGACTTGGCGGGACAGCTCCTCATTACTCTTAGTGAGGTCATCGACTTCGGTTTGCAATTTGTCGCGCTCGCCTTCCACAGTTGCCAGCTGCTTCTTGTTGATGGCCACAAGACCTTTTTGCTGTCGAGCCTCGGACTTAAGCTTCTCAATCTGTGGTTTCAGCTGCGCAATTTCGGAATTGACGCTGCCGATACGTTGTTTCAAGGTAGTGTTTTCTTGTTGATCGCCTTGAAGTGCGTGTGAAAGCTGTCGATGCTGACCTAGCAAGTCCTGGTAAGTTCCATCGATGGATACCATCTCGTTTGTGAGTTTTCTCGTGTCCTCGCGGATGGTCTTTAGTTGTTCCTCTAGAACTCGCACGTCCTTCGCCTCTTTCTCATATAGAGTACGCAGCTGTGAGAGGCGCTGCTCGAAGTTTCTCTTCTGCTCACTTGCCTGATTGATCTCATTTTGTGTTGTACTCCGTTGTCCTTGAACCTGTTGCATCTGTTTCGAAAGGGAACCGATTTGATTCGACAAATTGGCTAACTCGGCGGTTTCGTTTGTAAGCTTCTTGCTGATCTCGGGGTCGTTGTCACCGAGAAGGTCCTCCATATTAGATGGTTGTAGTCCTCTAGCAGCTTGAGACGAGGTACCGGACCCTCCAGTGTCCTGAGCAGTTAAAGTTCTGCCGAACGAAGAGGATGGTATGAATGGCCTGAAGGCATTGCCCGTCGGTGAGGATTGAATAGGTGATGCCGCTTTCACACCGGCAAATCCTTCACCTGAAGCAATTTTGGTTGCCGGTCCAGTGGCATGAGGTGATAGTGAACCTGATGCGGGGGTAGGGCTAGGCAGAGCATCTAGCCCAAATAAATCCTCAAGGGCAGATTTAGGCTGTGGTGGGGGCTGGAGAGGTGTAGAGGTAGGCGTGGAAGCAGGAGGCGCAAAGGGTGACGGTTCTATGCGGTTTCGGAAAGACGGAGGAACCAGGCTAGGAGAGAGAGATGTTGGTAGAGGGCCACTCTTAGTTCGCTGTTGGCGGATGAGATACATGGCGACGGCGAAACTATCCTTGGTTAGTCGGCCTTCTGAATTGATATCCGCGAGGTCCCAGATCTGGGCCAAGACATCCTCAGGTAATTTTGATTGACTCAGAAAGGGGACAGCTTCTTCGCCCGTGATAAATCCCTTATTAGTCTTATCTAAGTCGGTATAGAATTGATCGTATCTGGCCTTGTCTGTTGGCATGATTAACCAGTCACTTCCAGTGGTCTGCGGAGGGATGCCCATGAGCTGTGAGCCGAGCGGCGGCCGCCCTAGGGGGCTGCTTGTTCGTGGCTGCGCCGACCCGCTCATTTGTCGTGGTATGGCAGGTATAGGGGCCCCTGTGATTGTCGGGCTCTGCCTTGAAGCAGACGGTGCACGTCTCGTGGCAGCTTCGTACAGCGCAGCAGGGAGAATGGTGGGCAGAGCCCTCAGAGCTCCCGTCTTCATGGAAGTGAGAAGGTGCATCGCAATGACGAATTCGGTCAGCACTAGACCACCTCTCTGTTCGGTATCGGCAAGCTGCCAAATACGTCCCAGGACCTCATTTGGAAGCTGGGATTTTTCGAAGATAGTCTTAGCCGGACCACCCGGGAGTATGCCGTTTTGCAGGCTCTGGTTTTCAAAGATTGCGGCATATTGCGATACCTTCTCGGGGGTCAGGGGCGGTATCCGTATAGGGCCAGTGCCGGAGGCTTGTTGCTGCAGCGGCGCCGGCGCGGGCGCGGGCGCAGGGCCGATGTTGATGCCGTCAAATTTAGGCAGAGGTCCCTGCTGAAGTGCGAGTTCTGATGTTGGTTCTCGGCCTGCCTGGGCATGACCTATGAGTCGAAGCGCAATGCCGAAGCCGGTGGCTTCCAAGAAGCCTCGGTTCTCTCGGTCTGCTATCTGCCATATCTGCGCCAACAAGTGGCCATGTCAGCATGAGCTTGGCTTAGGCCGGTGGGCGCCTGTTGGCGGTGGTAACATGGACTAAGCAGACTGACCTCTCCAAGGATGCGCGAGTCCAGCCGTGTCTTCTCAAAGAATTGGACGGCAATCTCGCCCGTCACAACACCCACGCTCTCGGTATCAGCTTGGCGAAAAAGCAGTCCGTAGACTCTCTTCTCTTCGGGGGATAGGTTAAGGTTCGGCGCTCCTGGAAACATAGCAGCACAATGTTAGCCGATAGCGTTACGATACCATTCAATATCGGATACATGGACAGCAGGTAAACAAGCCGTGTAGCAACGGTATCATGGTGCAGGTTATTACTTACTTCCCCCAAAATTAGATTCGGTGGCCATGATGGCGCGGCCCGGATCGCCAGACAATAAGCTCGTTTGTTCTACTGGGTGACGTAGAACTCAGGAGGGGGAGCGTGGTGCGCTGCCTGGAGGTGGATGGGGAACTCAAGTCGACGAAGCGGAGAGAAGGACAGGAGAGAGACGAGAATGCGGAGGGTTGCCAACAGCGCTGTCGAGACGCCCTATGAATCCTGTACAGTACTGTAGCTGTAGTAGTGGCTGCTAGTTGAGCGGGATGGTGAAGGAAGGGCACGGTAGCGTGGTCTGGTATGGCAGGTAGGGTAGGGTGGAATCGACTGTCTCCAACCCGAGCGAGCTTGCACCTTCGATTTCGCAAAGGAGGCTGGACAATTTACGTAGGGGCCACCGCTACACGCATCTCTCTCTTCACACTGTACTGTCAAATTGAATTGCCTAGAATTGCCAATCCACTTGTCACTCAGGGTACTAGGCGCAGTAGCTCTCTCTTGTTGCTGGTCCGGGGTGCTGGGAAAGCGCTGGGAAAGTGGGCCATATTTGCCTGATTGGGACGGTACCCAACCTGTCCAGACAAATCATATCAAATCACCGCTAGTAAGTAACGTCTTTTTGCCAGCTATAGTTAGTACTGTGTGCAGGGTGGAGTTAGTGACATGAAAGTATAATGTTAGGACATGTAGGTGGTATCCTGGGAATTGCGGCATGCTTCTCATTTCCATTAAATCATGTTGCAGATGCCATAAGACTCACTGGTCGCTGATTGGTACCTGGACTACCCAGATAGCTACCTACATAGACTTAGCATATACATGCATACGGAAGTAAGTAAGCAAAATGCCATTTACTCTATTTTTTTTTGTTTTTTTGTTATTATTGTTCTTCATAACTTCCGAAGGCACTTGATGAAACTGCCTTGCCTATCAACAGCCTGATATAATTCATTGGGATGGATGCGTTGCTTGGCCTGCCCCCCCAAATTCTGCAGCTGCCGATGCAGTAGATAGATGCCTCTTTATCGAGCAGCTATCCAGTCAGAACGTCGGGCTGCCATAGAGATACTACTGCATCAAAGGTCACGGGTGCTGCAACCCCAGACCCCGAATCGGGGGTACAGAAAGCTATTAGATAGTGGCCTGGGTTCTGGCTGCAATGCAGTGCTTCTGCAGCTTTCTTATGCCCTGTCTGTACTATTGGGTGACGATCAGGCTTCGAGACGGGAACGAATGGGTTGTCTTCATCCCACGCTGTTCGTTGCAATGCATGATCGCTCATCTGCTTAGCAGGTATCAATCAATTTCGCTTGTAGGCTGAACATCTAACCGTTCATTATCTCTGTATGGAGCCAAGTGTAGTGGATCTTGACAATTCAAGTCATTTCTAAGAGTTAATATGCACAGATCACAATTGAACTAGGCAAGCAAGAGTTGACATGAAACTGCCGGTTGGTGCTATTAAAGTTGGTAAGAGGGATTTACAAAGTGTAGGTATAATGCTAGTCTTCCTAAAACCAGGTAGAATTAGACAACAAATGCAACTAGTCATTACCTAGTAAATCGTATAGGGAGACGGGATGACCCCTAGCTCTCTTCGTTAGAGCTGAAAGCCTGGGGTTTTCCTTCACATAGTGGGGCACCATGGGAAGCAGGCCAGAATTCGAGGGGGAAGTTGGAGAAATAAAGCGAAAAGAGCCTTTTCATCTCGGGCAATCATGCAAGTCCGTAACACTTAAACTTAATACTCAGCCTCAACATCGCCTTCAGCCTCAAGGGAATCGGTCGCAACTTCCTCATAATCACGCTCCAACGCAGCCAAGTCCTCACGAGCCTCAGAGAACTCGCCTTCTTCCATACCCTCACCAACATACCAGTGAACAAAGGCACGTTTCGAATACATGAGGTCAAACTTGGCCGACAATGCAGACCAAGCTTCGGCAATAGCCGTGGTGTTCGAGAGCATGCACCTATCGCAACGTTAGCATTGTATTCGTCAGAACAAATACGAGGTTAGACATACACAGCGCGATCGACCTTGGCCAGGTCACCGTTAGGCACTAGCTGAGGAGGCTGGAAGCAGATTCCGAGCTTGAATCCGGTAGGGCACCAGTCAACGAATTGGATGGTTCGTTTAGTTTTGAGTGTAGCCACTGCAGCGTGGGCGTCCCTAGGGACAACGTCGCCACGGTAGAGCAAGCATGTGGCCATGTACTTTCCATTGCGAGGGTCACACTTGACCATCTGGTTGTAGGGCTCAAAGCACGACATCGTCATCTCTTGAACTGAGTTGGCCTCGTGGGCAGCCTTGGCAGCCGAAATGACAGGCGCATAAGCAACTAGAGGGAAGTGGATGCGCGGATAGGGAACAAGATTGGTCTGGAACTCGTTCAGGTCGACGTTAAGAGAGCCATCGAATCGAAGGGAAGCAGTGATAGAAGAGACGACTAAACCTCATTAGCATAAAACTCCAAAGCTATCGAAGTAATTTATTACCTTGTGCGATTAGACGGTTAAGGTTCTCGTAATTGGGGCGCTCCAGACCAAGATTTCGACGGCAAATGTCGTAAATGGCCTCGTTGTCGACCATAAATGAGCAATCAGAGTGCTCTAGAGTGGTGTGGGTAGTGAGGATAGAGTTGTAGGGCTCGACAACAGAAGTAGCAGTCTGAGGAGCAGGGTAAACACAGAATTCTAGCTTGCTCTTCTTGCCGTAGTCAACAGACAATCGCTCCATCAAGAGGGCGCCAAATCCAGACCCGGTACCGCCGCCAAACGAGTGGAAGACCAAGAAACCTTGGAGGCCAGCACAGCTGTCCGCAACACGTCGAATCTTGTCCAAAACCTGATCGATAAGCTCCTTGCCAACCGTATAATGGCCACGTGCATAGTTGTTGGAAGCATCCTCCTTGCCAGTGATCATCTGCTCAGGGTGGAAAAGGCTTCGATAGGTTCCGGTGCGAACCTCATCGACAACGTTGGGCTCGAGATCGCAGTAAATAGTACGAGGAACGTACTTGCCCTGGCCTGTAGCATCCGTAGAATTAGACATATAGTGGTGTACTTAATCTTCGTATGTTCCTTACCGGTCTCGGAGAAGAATGTGCTGAAGCCATGGTCGGGATCAGCTTGTTTACGCTCTTCGGTCAAGTATCCATCAGGCTAAACATCGAATGCAGTTAGACAGACTGTACGTAGATCGCGCGGCTCCAAGGGAAACATACCTGAATGCCGTGCTCAAGACAGTAAAGCTAAGCAGATATGAAGTTAGTGCGAAGATTGGTAACCTAAGATATATTTTGCTGCTAAGGGGGAGGCTCGTAAAGGTGTACTTACCTCCCAGCAGGAGTTGGCGATCTGGCAACCGGCCTGGCCGACTATACACAACAGCTTGTTAGTATAATAATTAACGTTGATGGTTGTGTCCTAGATAGGATGCGTATGACTCGGAGGTCGGTAATGTATGCCGCGAATCAATTATGCGGTGAAGAAAGACGCGTGCTTGGAGGAACATACCGTTGATGCTGATGATCTCACGCATTGTGGTAGTAGGCGAGGCAAATGAGGTTGAAAGGTAGGTAAGAGGAAGAGGAAACTTGGGGGGATGTGAGCGAGATCAAATAACAACACCGGAGGTGGTTGAAGGCAAGAGAGAATGCGGCGGTCTGGGATGAAGTCTAGTTGAGAAGTTCTGTTGATCGTGGAAGGGTCGTTTTGAATCCGGTGGGGTCCCTTTTTTGTAGTCCCCTGTTTTGGTAAGCGCATTGGGCGGGCTTCGGGTCTGTTGATAGGTACCCCATCAACATTGGGTGGCCAATCAACAGGATTGGTTAGAGCTCAAGCACAGACCAAATGCCCCTGAAGACTGACCCCTCCCACAGCTATGGAGGGCCATCCATACCCACTTAATCTATCTCATTTAGGTATCAGTGAATGGCAGCGGTGCTGTGTTGGCGCACCTTGTTCCAATCAACAGCAGCCTCTATCCAATCTACCCTCGCCTCAACCTCGCTGCATCCAGCAAGTCGTCGATATGATAGCTTGGTGCATCTGGATATTCTTCATGCTTCCTTATGTATGGGGGAATACCGAGAAGACTATTTTCCTAGGCCCATCGCCTATCAATCTCGGATCGACTTATCATGCATTGGATTACTTGCGGCTCCCCCCCCTCAACCCTCAAAAGTTCGCCATTAGGACGCATCTTAAAGCTGAATTCCCTAGCGATGAGTCGAGAGACGGTAAATCCTCGTGGTTTGTCCTCCATAAGTTGACTGAAGGTCAACGTTATGAAGTACGCGTTTGCTGGGCAGCAACTGTAGGTTGACCTTCTCACGCAGGCTCGGTTGGATGACAAAATATGCTTATCTCTATCTTAGCAACCAACCATGTTTAGGCTCGAGGCGTATGAGCTCGAAACTGTTTCCAGTGCTCCTGAGTTGGCATCGGAGTTATCCGCATATGCGTCCACACTCCCAACTAACGCGGACAATCATATTGCCACATATTCGCAAACTACAGAGCCAGGCATGAAAGATTCTGTCTTACTGCTTAGAATCGTCGCGACTGCACATTTCTATACTACAAACCAAACATTGATGAAAAACGTCCCTCCCGTTTTTGTAGATATTATCCTGGACCCCTTCATATTAAATGTATTTCCCCGGTCGCTTCTATATACGGTAACTTATATCATTATGGTAACCATTGTTTCCTGGTTTGCGGGCAAATGGATATCATCATGGGTTTGCTTAATGGCAACAGAGCCAACAAAACAGAAGTATCAATAGTCCCCTTGATATGCCGTCTGATCCATCAGCAAGAACATCCAGTGGATCCTTCATAATCATGATCAATACACCAGTTCATCCAACATGGTTCTCGTTGGGGATTTCTCCCTGCTATTTTTCCCTCGGAATATAGGCTAGCTACTCTAACACGAAAGCCCCCAAGTGCCACAGGCACGATATTTTGAGATAGCGACTAGTGCTCGAGGGGGAGAGTAAATGTTCGCTATTGGTTCCGCCGTACTATCGGCTACTGAATTACTCTATTCAAACTCGGTTACCAGTTTCCAGGGGGGTATCCTGTTTGACCTCCATGTTGACCATGTTGCGGAGTAGGTCCATGACCGCCATATGAAGCCTGGCCAGGATACTGGTGAGGTGCAGCTGTCGATGGAGGGGGTGGGTACTGCTGGCTATAGGTTGAAGGAGGGGCATATTGTTGTTGGTGGCCTCCATACGGCGGCTGGGCCGGAGGAGATGTGTATTGATTTTGCTGAGGAGCTGCTTACATTAGAAAACTTGGTATACTAGTGGTGCTCCGTTTTATGCCTAGTTACTCACGATATTCGTGTGAAGCTGGGCTATGTCCGTAGTTGGATGAAGGCCCACTACTTCCATAGGGAGGATTCGGTCCGCCTTGAGCGTACGATGTGGCGCTGTGCTGCCCCGGCGGAGGTGGATACGATGGTGCGCCATGCTGACTCGGGGGCGTGTTGTATGAAGGTGTGCTATGTTGGTTAGAAGATGGAGAGCTATATGAATGCGTAGATCCATTTGGCGGCTGGTAGGATGTTGAGGGAGCTTGGCCACTGTAACTTCCCGATTGGCCAGAATTCGAGTAACCGTAGTTTTGCCCCTAGATTTTATGTAAATAGCATGCATCACAAATTTCCAAGACAAAACTCACTGATTGCTTCCCGTTATGCCCTCCAAACATACCTGTTACGCCTCCCATGACTTGTCCAGCCAGTCCACCAGACGAATGAGCTTGTCCACCATGGTAGGTTTGGGGCTGCTCAGGTTTCTGCCCCGATGAGAATAAGTTAGACGCCAATTGGCCTACTAAGCTGCTGGAACCACCACCTGCAGAATGGCTCCCGGAGGAACCACCGTGGCTACCACCATGACTATTGCCAAGGCTCCCAATAAGTTGACCAGCTATATTTCCTAGGCCCCCTGAACCATTACCACTACCACCATGCGGCTTCCCATTACCGCCCGAGAACTGGCTCAACAGCATGTTTGTGGCGATGTTCTATCACGAGTAGACGGTCAGTGTTGTTTCGTTACAGTCGCTCGATATTCTGACGAAGAGCGTTTGAACCAACATACGCCAAAACCTCTGTCGCCGGTCGGTCCATCGAGGCCCCGCGAGCTTTCCGGGGGCAAGATAGGCTCCATGCGACCATCTGGGTGTTTGAGAGTTTGTGTGCCGTCTGGGTGTGTTATGACTTCTCGTGGGCCCGGGACGCCATAGGGATGCTCGTTCGATTGCGCTGGAGTGCCTCCTGGAGCAGCATCGGTTGGGATTTCCCACTGGGAGACACCAGTCGAAAGCTGCACATAGTAATATTTCTTACTTGATCCATCCCACTGCGCAATCCATCCAGGAGGGAGATGTGGTGGCTCGAACGTAGGGCCCTCGTTGGGAGAGGCGGGGCCAGCCATCATGACTGAAGGGCCTTGAAGTAACCCTCAATTGCTGCGTATATTGACGGAGAACGAGGTGCAAAGCGAAACCCGGAAAAGGCACCGGGGATGTGTTTATAGAGAAAGAGATCTGCATGATAAAGGATTATGTTTAGCAGAACAAGACTTTTACGTATTTAATGTGTTGAGTGGCTGATGCGACATACGTACCTCTTCAATTCTGGAGGTGAGCTTGAAAGGGAGGACCAACAACCTGGAATGGAATGTTGGAGGGGTCGAAGAAGAGAAGGACCATTAATAGATATTGATCGACTATCTTAGGTACCTTAGATAGGGAAGGTAAGGTAGGTACATACAGATATAGAGTATCTCATAGGTACGCAGAGGTACCTGCTTAAAGGTACCTTACCAGGTAGCAGCTGCTGGCAGGTGGGAATTGCGCAGCCAGCCACCTTAGGTAGGATCCGGTGCTTTTAGGTACCTACTTACGTCAAGAACACACAAACCTACTGCCCCGCAGTGTCTGTGCGCTGGCCCCTCGCTCGTGGGAATGCTAGGTATTGTTCGGATGTATGTTGTTAATCAATTTGATGATCTACAAGGTACTTAGACAGAAATATTGAAGTATTAGACAGGTGCTAAACATTAGACATATATTAATAAGTAGGCTTAGGGTAGGCACTAGGCGCTTGAACGATTAGATATATATAGTTCTTCCTGAGAAACTGCATGGAAATGTAAACTGACCTACACTCCACAGAAATCTGCCAACTTGCTAGCTTGTGTATTATTAAGCTTCTTTGCTAGCTACATACCTAGGGACAGCAGTTTGTACAGTAGATCAGCTTAAGAGTTGAAATCTAAAGCACTTAGGTTAAGATTCTACCAGGGAACTGGTTTGCTAATAAGCCCGTCTAATTATGGAAAGTTTGTTGCCTAAATTACCTATGTAGCTGTAACGAACAAGGTGATCACAGATGCCTGAGGAAACATACAATACTGTAACACAGGTAAAGAGAATAATGAAACTAATTTTCTGTCTTAAAAAAAAAGCCCAGTCATTTAAGGAAAAGGAAATGGGGAAAGCCCTCTATTTCATTCTTATTTAGAAGTACATACCTATATACCTATGGGGAAGCCAGTACCACTTATACATGCCGGTAGTGTATGTAGGCAGGTAGTGTACCCACACAACCTGACCAGTACCCCCCCTTGATCACCACACCACATCCCTAATCGGGTAGAATAAGTGGATACGATCGGCAGTGCTAAATCGTTAGTACTGGTCGGCTCAATTTTAGTGAAATGAACAACTTTTTAAAAGATTGCAAAATAATTACAACTTTTTTTATTACAACATTTTTTGAAAAAAATACATATTTGCTAATTAATTATTAATTAATTATTGTTTAATTATATATTATTTAATAAAGCAATAATAGCAACTTTACTAATAATTAATAAATGAACTAATAATGTATTTTTAAATAATACAAGTTAACAGTAAAAAGTTAATACTATAATTATTAAATTAGCAAAATTAAACAAATTACAATTTAGCAATAATAACAATTTAGTAGTAATTAATAAATAATTAATAAATAATCAATTAAAAATTAATTGTTAATTAATTATTAAAAACTAATAAAATTAGCTGAACTTTTTTAATTAAATAATTCGAAATTAATACTAATTTTATTAAAATTTAATAAGTAAATAAATCGATATATTGCTGCTAAAACATTTATTTAAGTTTTAAATTTTTTTAATTATTTAATTGTTAGCGAAACAAAAGTGTGCTATATTATATTAACATAAAAAAAAACAAAAAAATAAATAGCGAAGTTTTTTAATTTAATATATAAATTAATTATTAATTAATTATTGTTTAATTTATAATTAATTACTAATTAATTTTTATTTAAATATAATATTGCAAGTTAGTAACAACTTTTTAAAAAAAAGTTACAGCTTTGTTTTTTAATAACGCTTAATATAATCGAATAACAATTAGCTATATAAAAGTAAAAATGTACAAATATATTGATTTTGAAATTCAAAATATAAAATATACTAAAATATTAGAATCGATTTAAAATCAATTAAAAAAAGCGCAAGTTAAAATAAAACAGCAAACTAACTAATAAAAATATATAAAAGCTTTAGTGTAAATATTATTATCTGATTATTAATCGATTGCTAATTGATTATTATATAATTGTTAATTAATTAGTACAAATAGCTATATAGAAATATAAATGCAATAAAAAAAAGTAAATTTTGCAAACTGTATATAATAAACTATTAACTTGAAATTATTAAAAAATTAAAAATAAAAATTATGTTATAACTATATTTAATTAATATTTAATTAGTAATTAATAGCTAATTAATTATTACAAATAATTTTAGTAACATTTTAATATTTATTTCAGTATATTTATTTGTTGCTTTTTTTATACAAAAAAAGCAATATTTGCTATTTTTATGCTAATATTTTACAATATTATAATATTGCAATTAATTTATTATAAAATGTATTAGCTAAAAAAAAATCAGTATATAAAGTGCTTTGTTATTATATAGTACAAAATATTAAATATTAAATTAAGTATTATTAGTATTTAATTTTTAATTAATTAATATTTAATTAAAAATTAATTATTAATTAATTACTATAACATATATATATTTTTAAAACTATAAAAATATAATTTAGTTATATTACAACATAAAATGGAATATTTTTATTTTATTAAATTTAAAATTGAATTTTTATATATTATATATTAGTTATAAACGTTATATACACTTGCTGCTACTTTTAAACAAGCTAGTTAATAGTTTAAAAGCTGAAATTATAAAACTAATTGCAAAAATTAGTAATTTTAAGTTGCAATATAATAAGTATTAATTTTTAATCGATTTTTAATTAATTATTAATTAATTATTAATTAATTACTAATTAAATAGTAATATTTTTAAAAAACTTTATTATATACATTTAATTAAAAAATTAAAACATAAATAAAAAGCTTACATTTTTTTACTTATTGCTTATTAATAGCAATACAATTTAATATTTAATACGAAAGCATTAAATATTGTACTTTTTAACTAAATTAAGTGTAATAGCAGTACAGCAAATATTCAAACAAACAAATAGCAAATTAAACTAAATAAGTAGTAATTAATTGCTAATTAATTATTAATTAATATATAATTAATTATAAACTATTTACTAATTAATTATAGTATATCTAAAAAATATTTCAAAATACTGTAAATTTTATAATTATTTGCTTTAACAATAAATAAACTAAATTGTTTCAATTTTTACAAACTTGTATAATCGATATAAATTATAAATATTTAATTAATTGAAAAAATTGTAAAATTATTTAAGCAATATATAACAAAAGTATTAAACGAAGTAAATAATTAATCGTTAATTAATTACTAATTAATTGCTAACTAATATTAAATGTTGTATTAATTCGTATTATTACTAACTCGGAATTAGTAAAAATATATGCTTTTATGTTTTAAACTGTTTTTTAAATTTTTAAAAATAAATAAAGTTATATTATTTTTTAAAAACATATTATTAATGTACTAAATAAATTTATTAGTTTTACAATTAATTAAAACTAAAAACTGTTAATAAATATGTTGTTATTAATTACTAATTAATTAAAAATCGATTGTTTATTAATATATATAAAACTAAAAATTTATTTATATAAAATTAATAATTATTACAAAAAGTAATTTTAGTATATTTAATAAACAATTCGATTTTGTTTAGTTTATTACTAAAAAAGAGTTAAAAAACTAATTAATAAAGTAAATATATTATTATTTAATTACTAATTAATTACTAATTAATTGTTAATTAGTTGTTAATTTATTTAAACTTTAATTTAAAATTGCGAACAAAATATTATATTTAATCAATATATAGAGTTGTTATATATATAATTTAAACAAAAGTTTTAAAAATTGTATAATTATTAAATAAGTAAATTTTATATGTTGTTAATATTAAATTGTTAATCGATTAAAAATTAATAGCTAATCGATTATAAATAATTAATGTATTTAATGTATACAAAACTAAGCAAAGCAAAAAGTACACTCTGCAATTTGTTGCAGATTAAATTTTAATTGTTTGCAAATAAACCGAAATAATTAAAAGCAATTATTTCGAATAACAAATTTAGCTAAAATGCAGTACTAAAAAAGCTATTTATATAAAAGTTGATATTAATATATTATAAAATATATTAAAAAATAAGTTTTATTTATATATTAATTGTTAATTGATTAATAATTAATTATAAATTAATTAACAATTAGTTATTAAATAAAAAAAACTTTGATTTAGCAGCTATTTATTAAAAATACAACATTTTGTACTTTTATTAGTTTGTATTTTTTGTTAACAGAATTAAATATTTAACAATAAAAAATAGTAAGTGCTTTTTATGTTTTTATTGTTAATTAATTGTTAATTAATTATTAATTAATTATTAATTGTAACTAGTTATAAAGTTAAAAAAACGAAAAATTAATAGCGAATTGTTTTTACATCTATTAAGTTCGTAAGCTAGTTTTAGCAATATTAAGTTTAATAATAGCTTTTAACTTTTTTTGTTAGCTGTAAATAAAATAAAAAGCTTTTTATAATATAGTATTTTTAGTTTAGTACGATTGTTTAATATATTAACAAAACAACTATATAAAACAAAACAGCTAAAAAAGTTAGTATTAATTGCTAATTAATTAATAATTAATTAGTAACTAATTATTAATTAATTGTTAATTAAATATAGTTTGTATCGAAATGTTATATTTGTTAATACAAATTTAAATCTTAAAAAAAGTATATTATTAATACAACTAAAATTAAAAAAAAAACAAGTGCAAGCAGCAAAATTAAAAAATGATGCAAAAGAGCTGGAGTTGTTAATAAAAAAGAAAAAATTAAGTTTGATTTAAAATAAAAAAATAAAAAAAAAAAACTAACATTTGAAAAAGCTATTAAACTGTAATAATCGATTATTAATTAATAAGTTATTAATTGTTAATCGATTACTAATTAATAGCTAATCGATTAATAATCGATTGATGTATATTTCAACAGTTTTTTAAAAAAAAATTGAAATATATTGCTGTAAAAAAAAATTATTAAATAAATATATGTTTTCAAGTATTATAAATATATTTGTAAGTAATATATATGTTATTAATTAATAGCTAATCGATTATTAATCGAATACTGCAGTTTATACTTAAAAAAAATCGTAGTAAATATTATATATATATATTGTTAATTAATAGCTAATTAATTATTAATTAAAACATAAATATAAATAAAATAGTTTTGTTTTATATTTTAATATTTATATAGTTATTTTATTAATTATAATTATTATAGTTATTATTATTGTTTTATTTATTATAATTATTATAGTTATTATTATTGTTTTATTTATTATAATTATTATAGTTATTATTATTGTTTTATTTATTATAATTATTATAGTTATTATTATTATTTTATTTTTTATATTTATTATAGTTATTATTATTGTTTTATTTATTATAATTATTATAGTTATTATTATTGTTTTATTTATTATAATTATTATAGTTATTATTATTGTTTTATTTATTATAATTATTATAGTTATTATTATTATTTTATTTTTTATATTTATTATAGTTATTATTATTGTTTTATTTATTATAATTATTATAGTTATTATTATTGTTTTATTTATTATAATTATTATAATTATTATTATTGTTTTATTTATTATAATTATTATAGTTATTATTATTATTTTATTTTTTATATTTATTATAGTTATTATTATTATTTTATTTTTTATATTTATTATAGTTATTATTATTGTTTTATTTATTATAATTATTATAGTTATTATTATTGTTTTATTTATTATAATTATTATAGTTATTATTATTATTTTATTTTTTATATTTATTATATTTATTATAATTAATATTATTATTTTATTTTTTATATTTATTATATTTATTATAGTTATTATTATTGTTTTATTTTTTATATTTATTATATTTATTATAGTTATTATTATTATTTTATTTTTTATATTTATTATAATTATTATAGTTAATATAGTTATTATATTTATTATATTTATTATAATTATTATTGTTATTATAATTATTATATTTATTATTTTTTGTTTATATATATAAATAAATTAAAAATATATTTAATTTATATATAATTTGTTATTATTATATTATATAAATCTTTTTTTATAATATTAATTATAATATTTAATATAAATATTATTATTATTTTATTATTAATAATTTATAATATAATTAAATAAAAAAATTATTTTAATAAAAAAAAACATTATATTATAATAAATTTTATTAATAATAAAATAAAAATAAATAATAAAAATAAATTAAAATTTATATTAAATATATTTTTTTTAATTAATTTTAAACTAGCTTTATTATTTTATTATTATATTTTTAAATTTAATATATAGTATTATTTTAAATAATATATTTTAATTTAATAATATATTAATTATATATATTAATTTATTTAAATAAATATTAATATTTTTTTTAAAAAAAAAATTATATTAATTAATAATATTTATAATAACTATAATAATTATAATAAATATAACAATTATAATAATTATAATAAATATATTAACTAATATAAATATAATAATTATAATAATTATAATAATTATAATAATTATAATAATTATAATAATTATAATAATTATAATAAATATATTAATTAATATAAATATAATAATTATAATAATTATAATAATTATAATAAATATATTAACTAATATAAATATAATAATTATAATAATTATAATAATTATATTAATTATAATAATTATAAAAAATAAAATAATAATAATAACTATAATAAATATAATAAATATAATAAATAAAATAAATAAAATAATAATAATAACTATAATAACTATAATAAATATAATAAATATATTAAAAATAATATATATAATAAATATAATAACTATAATAAATATATTAAATATAATAAATATAATAGCTATATTAACTATAATAAATATAATAAATATAATAATTATAATAACTATAACAACTATAATAAATATAATAAATATAATAAATATAATAACTATAATAAATATATTAAATATAATAACTATATTAACTATAATAATTATAATAAATATAAAAAATAAAATAATAATAATAACTATAATAAATATAATAAATATAATAAATATAATAACTATAATAATTATAATAAATATATAAAATATAATAAATATATTAAAAATAATAAATATAATAACTATAATAAATATAATAAATATATTAAATATAATAAATATATTAAAAATAATAAATATAATAACTATAAAAAATAAAATAATAATAATAACTATAATAAATATAATAACTATAATAAATATAATAAATATAATAATTATAATAACTATAATAACTATAATAAATATAATAAATATAATAAATATAATAAATATAATAAATATAATAACTATAATAAATATATTAAATATAATAAATATAATAGCTATATTAACTATAATAAATATAATAAATATAATAATTATATTAATTATAACAACTATAATAAATATAATAAATATAATAAATATATTAAATATAATAAATATAATAATTATATTAATTATAATAAATATAATAAATATAATAAATATAATAAATATAATAAATATATTAAATATAATAAATATAATAACTATATTAATTATAATAACTATAATAAATATAAAAAATAAAACAATATTAATAATTATAATAAATATATTAAATATAATAAATATATTAAAAATAATAAATATAATAACTATATAAATTATAATAACTATAATAAATATAATAAATATAAAAAATAAAACAATAATAATAACTATAATAAATATAATAAATATAAAAAATAAAATAATAATATTAATTATAATAAATATAATAAATATAAAAAATAAAATAATAATAATAACTATAATAATTATAATAAATAAAACAATAATAATAACTATAATAATTATAATAAATAAAACAATAATAATAACTATAATAAATATAAAAAATAAAATAATAATAATAACTATAATAAATATAAAAAATAAAATAATAATAATAACTATAATAATTATAATAAATAAAACAATAATAATAACTATAATAATTATAATAAATAAAACAATAATAATAACTATAATAAATATAAAAAATAAAATAATAATAATAACTATAATAATTATAATAAATAAAACAATAATAATAACTATAATAATTATAAAAAATAAAATAATAATAATAACTATAATAAATATAAAAAATAAAATAATAATAATAACTATAATAATTATAATAAATAAAACAATAATAATAACTATAATAATTATAATAAATAAAACAATAATAATAACTATAATAATTATAATAAATAAAACAATAATAATAACTATAATAATTATAATTAATAAAATAACTATATAAATATTAAAATATAAAACAAAACTATTTTATTTATATTTATGTTTCGATTAGTAATCGATTAGCTATTAATTAACAATATATATATATAATATTTACTACAATTTTTTCTAAGTATAAACTGCAGTATTCAATTAATAATCGATTAGCTATTAATTAATAACATATATATTATTTACAAATATATCTATAATAAAACTTATATTATATAACATTTGATTAATAATCGATAATAAATTAATTAACTTTAATTTTAAACTAAGTATTTTTATTTTATTATTACTTTTAATTAATTAATAATTAAAAAGTAATTTAATATTAAATATTTATATATTTATTTAAACATATTAGTTAATATAAAAAATGTAGTAGTATTTGTTTTTACGCTTAGAAATTTTGTTATTTATATAATAATTAATTAATAATTAATTAAAATTTAATGTTTTTTATTTGCAAATTAAAACTTTTAATGTTTTAGTTTTTGCTTTTTTACTAAACGAAATCTTAAAACGTTTAAGTATTTATATTTTAAAGTAATTAATTAATTATTTATTGTTAATTAAATACTAATAAAAATATTTAAACTTTTTAATACTATTAAACTAATACAATATATAAGTAATTAATTAATAATTAATTAATTATTAAATTCTAAGTTTATTAGTTTTTTTTAAATAATTTATTTAATAATTACAGATTTTATAATCGAAGTTTTACTGCTGTTAATAGTGCTTATAAACATTTCTAGTTTATTAAAAGTACTGTTACTTGTAATAAAAAGTTTATTATTAAAATTTTTGTTAATAAGTGTTATAAATTTTTTTCAAATTAAATATATACTATTAAACTTTTAAAAGAAACAGTTTGTAATAATTAATTAATAATTGAAAATAAATCGAATATTAATCAAATATTAATCAAAGTATATATTTTTAGTTTTGTAGCTAGCTATAATATAATTTTTATATATATAGCTGATATAGTAAGCTAACTTGCGTATAAAAGTACTAATAATTTTATTATTTTATATAGTAATTAATTAGCAATTAATTAATAATTGAATTTTAATTAATATATATTTTGTAATAAAAAACTATAAACAACTAATTTTTGTTAAAGTTAAATTTTTGATTTTAATGCTTAATAGTACATTTATTAATTTAGTAGCAAAAAAACTTAATAAATATATTAGTAATAAGTTAAATGTTAAATTTAATTAGTAATTAATTAAAAATTAATTGTTAATTAATTAATATTTATTTAAATAGTTCTATAACAGCTACTACAGTTATATTTTTATTAATACATTTTATAATATATTTATAAAAGCTTAATTTAATTAGTAATTAATTAATAATTAAATAGTAATTAAATATTATATTTTATAATTAGTAACATAATGTTGCTTTATATTTATAGTTTTAAATATAAATAATGTAACTTTAAGCATATAACTTTTTTTTAAATAGTTGTACAAATTAAAAGCTTAAAGTTGTTTGTACTATAATTAATTAATAATTAATTGTTTATTAATTAATAATCAAATATTAAATATTTATAATATTTAAACAAATAATAGCAAGTCTGTTGTTTTTGTTGTTGCTACTGCTAGTACTACTTAAGCAAGCATAACAGAACAGCTTGCTAAAAGTAACAATAGAGTTTCTGTTTTATAATCGATTAATAATTGAATAGCTATTAATTAATAATCGAATATTGTATATTTTATTTTATTTAACTTATAAACGAGCAAACTTTTTAAACGTTTAGTAAAAATATTGTACTTAATATATATATGCTATATATATTAATAAATTAATTTTTAATTAATTTATTATTAATTATTAATCGATTATAAATTGATTATTATATACTTAGTTTTTAAAGTTAAACATTTAAGCAGTAGTAGTAGTAGCAGTAGTAATAGTGTTAGTAGTAGTAGTAAGTAGTAAGAAGTAGTTGTAGAAAAGATAGAAGTAAGAAGGATTGAAAAAAGTAAAAGAAGTAAATTATCAACTAAGTAGCTACTGGTCGGGTGGGGGCACCTTTTACAATCCTATTGGTCAGAAGGCTGTTGCCTAATTATATGGGTCTAGGGGGGTACTGGTCGGATTGTCAGGCCCCTCGGCAGGTAGGAGGTACCTAGGTAGGTAACATTCTCAAAAGCCTCCCCACCTTGCTTTAGTTAGGTACTTGCCTACCTAAAGCTACCCACCTACTAATCTAGGTAGTGCGGTACTGTACTATCTGGAGCACCAGGTTATTGGGGAACTAAGGTACCTTTCCGGGACGTGTCTAGGTAGGTATTCGGGTCCTGCAAACACAAACCTCAACCATTACGCAAAAGGCCATCAGTTGCGACCTACGCTCTAGTCACAACTTTCTCTCTCACAAAACATTTTCCTTTTCTTTACTTCATCCACCTGCACCTCACCACTGATCACGCTATCTCCGAGGTACACGAGCTGGCCAACCCCATCTCGATAGCCTTATTTTCTTGACGGGTTTCTGCGAAACTGGCACTGACGGCACAGCGGTCTGCACCCGCCTGGCCCATTAGCCATCCCCAGCAAACCGTTTTCAAGTAACTCCCAGGTGACTACGTACCTCAAACTTTACACCTTTTACCCTGGTTAGTCTACTGTCATCCATTCTCATTAAATCTCTCGTAAATGCCCACCTCACACTCACGTAGTCCTCCTTGCTCCTAACTCAACCCGCAAACTGTGAGCGCCACCAGCCGTGAGCTTGAGAGCTATCCTTCCCCGAACACCCCACAACAGGACAGCCACAAGGCTGAGCTTTGGCGACGAGGCCCGACCATTCAGCGACAACTTCTAGGCACCTTCTGGCACCTGCTCTTGTGCATCGGGATACAGAATAATACTGCAGCCTAGGGGAGCGCCCTCGACTGCTTTGGACGCTCTAGGGGCGCTACGTCAAGTTGTTGTTCTCGAACATCTAATCAGCAGTAGTGGAGGGGGTGAGCTTGAACACTTTTTAGCGGCTTAGCCGCCTCAACCGCCTCAACCTTCATCATGGGAAACATAACGAAGGTGATACAAACGAAGCATAAGGAGACCTTGGTAAGCTCCCTGTAGATATCTGCCTTGTCTTGCGTCTGTTAACATGTGTCTTCCTAGACTCCTTGGCTACAAGAATTTGTTGATTCGGCGACGCACAAACCGTTACCCCTCCTGCCCCAGGTTCTCGCGACATTCCCTTCACGATGGCCCTTCCCGCGTGGCGATCTTTACCATTGGATCCCTCTTCTCAACCGGTTTGACGACTTGTTAGAATTGTTCAATGCAACCTACAAATTGAACGAGGGCCCCCAAGGTCGTGATTTTGGCTGCGAAGTACTTTTGAAGAGCCGTCTTAAGAATGAAGAAGTTGGGGCATGCGAGAGCCTCGAGGATCTCGGCTATAAACAAGACGGAGATGTATACCTCATTGAATCTGTTCTCAAGTTCACCCAGATGCTTCTGAATCATTGTGGTAACCGCAGCATATATGCTAGCAGCGCCCACCTGAATGATCTACTAAACAGCACAGATTACAGAATAATATGTGCCACACTTCAGGTTGGCGTCGAGCTCGCTCAACGTTACCAGGCTTCGGTTAAACGTATCCATGGAATGGCGACTCGGCAGGTACATACGACTCTATTATCAAATCATTACAACATAGATCTCGATCGTGTGCAGCAATTAGCTCTACCGTTCGTAAAAACGCCTATCGTTAAGCCTGCCGATTCCGGCGCCTTGTCTACCCCTAGCACTACTAGCAAAAGCAAGGAGAAGTCGTTAGGAAGTTCAAAAAACGTGGCTACAATGTTCGCGAACGATCTATGTGCTATTGCAAAACTGGAGCCAAACGAGATGCATGATGCGCAAACGCGCTGGAATGGGTGGGCTGACGTGAAATTAACATACTACCCGTCCTCTACTACGGTTTCTCACGAGGCCTCACAGCTATCTATGCCGGACCGTGGTATTCCAAATGCCCCCTCCACTCCCACACCCTTGCGACGCAGCAATTCGGCGAATGCCTCGCATACCAGTCCTCGCACAAATCGTCAAGGCCAGGGACTATCAGAGGACTCTCCGGGTTCCATGTCTAGGTCTCCCACTCTAGGTCGGGACGAAAGCATATCTCCAGGCCAAAAAGCCCTTGAAGTCCCTCAATCCACAGTCATATCTTCCTCGACTTATAATATACTGGGAAAACTACCGAAAGACTTACCGAAAGAGACTAAATACGAGTTTCTCAATCGCCTACGAGTAGCGAAAGCGTTGACGGGGTCCACGGAATCTCGCCAGCAAGCTCTCAAGGCACGATTACTAGCCATTCAAAACTTGGCGTACATTCACGTTGAATCCGCCTTCGTTGAAAAGGTCCTTAGGCAAGACAGCGACGAGCCACGTCGGTTCCAGTTGGTTTACCAACTCGCTGAGCTAATCCATCCTGGTGCGGATGGCACAACACAGGTGCCTTTAGATCTTCAATCTATTGCGCTCTCTCTTCTCGAGGCAATTTCGTCGTTCCATTCTAAAGTCCCTGACGTTTTTTCCGCATTAAACGCAACGGTCAATCATGGTGTGCTTCTTTATGTCATCAGGAAGGCTGTTGCTGAGATGAAGGAGGATGATATGGGCGATCAGTGGACTCAGAAGGATGAATGGCGTGCTAATCTTTTTTCCCTCACACTCCATATCACTATGGCGATGGCGAATACTTCCACGCGAAATATTCCAGAGATAATTTCAGCTGGCCTGTTGGACATTCTAGTTGAAATCCTGAACCTTAGATCGAGTATCGCCGAGCGAACGCACGGCACACTAGTTGGGTTCTTGGATAGTCTTATCTACAATGTGCAAACCACGTTTCAGCCCCTGGCAACAGCTGACGGCCTCGAAGCGATCACGAACCTAATCACGCACGAGGTAAACCTCGCCAAACAGCTAGCTACGGATGGGCGAGGGACACCCCCTAGCCACCGGTCACAGGTTGTAGACTATGAAATCCCTTTCTACCAGCAGCAAAACCTCAAGTTTCTGTTGAAGTTCATTCATCATTTGATGACAAATTCTTTCATTTTTGGCGGGAACAGTGATCGACTACTTAGGAACCTGGTGGATAAGTCTGACCTCCTCCATAGCATCCGCGAGATCATCGAGAACGCGACACAGTTCGGAGCGTTAGTTTGGACAAACGCCGTCACAATTCTAGGCGATTTTCTAAATAATGATCCGACGAGTTTCTCGGCAGTTCTTGAAGCTGGACTTATTCATAGTTATCTGACTGCCTTGACGGGCCGTCCTGTCGCCACTGCGCAACGTGATGAATCAGGGACTCCGACTCCCGAGCATGTTGATGAAGACACCCGTGACTCCTCGGAGGGCTCTCCTATTTCGGATACCCTTGAGCCTGATACGCGGCCACATCCTCCCCCCCAGGAATCTCTCGAACGAACCCAAGATTATGCACTTGCTCGCGGGATACTTGCATCTGCAGATCCCATCTCAACAGTGCCCGTTGTCTTGAACGCCATCTGTTTAAACAATCTCGGAATGAAAATGGTTGTTTCCTCGCAAGCATTCGATAGCTTCTTCGAAATTTTCGAGAGCCCAGAGCATGTGCGGCTGATAGCCACAGATGACACCCTCTCCAATGCTGTTGGAGGTAGCTTCGACGAGCTCGCGCGTCATCACCCATCTCTCAGGCCTGCCATAGCCAATGCGGTTTTAGATATGATAGCTCGAGTCACACATCTAGCGCGGGTTAAAGCCCGAGATTGTAATTGGGGAGCTAAGCTTGTTGTGAGAGATTCTGAGCATCGAGAATTGGTTGCTGATGAATCACTTACTGGTTTGACCCCAGTCTCGTCGGGGAAGACGACGGCTAGTAGTATCGTTGCTGATGCGGACATCCACATGACGGATATTGACATTGAAGGTACAGAGAACTCAGAGAAGCTCTCCGGCCCATCGTCCGCTCATACATCTATTTGTTTGTACATCGACGCCGTTGCTGGGTTTCTATCCCATTATATCTCCAACCAAAATTTGAAGGCGAGCTTGATTCACAATGGTGGAATTGAACTACTTCTAGACCTTTATACATCTCCGAGTCTACCCCATATCCCTCAAGGGACTTTTGCAGCTAGACGTTTCCAGAGTGTCTTATCATCGTTAATCGAATCCTCTCCGATTATTGGTCTTCCTTCATTACTCAAGCGCACACAGGCGGCAATTGATGTGCTCGACATCGTTATCAAGTTCGAAACCCCAGCTTCTTACTTCAAGCCGTTTATTACTCAAGATGCAAATTTGACTGGAGACACTACTAGCGACATGACAAAGCATCTAGCAACTGGTACTACTGTTATTAAGGCCTTACTTAACGCTCAGTCTTTAATGAGAGTACTTTACGACTCTTTCCCCTTCTCGTCAAGGACTCAGACAGTCACACTTCATGCTATCAACGTCTACGACTACCACACTCAATTGATCAGATCGTTAGGACCCCTCATCCGCGCTGTCGTTCTTGAGGAGATAGCCATGTCCACTATTGTTCCGCACCAGTGGTATGGAAAAGGAGGTGAGGGCTCGGATCAGCAAAGTACCGCAGCTGGCATTTTACCTAAGCATGGTGCTAGATCTGATCCTGACACTGTAGACGAGACCTTCTCTAATACGTATTCACCTGCTGCTATCTGGCAATGGGCTACGGGGAAGAAAACAAGCCAGGCCCAAGAGTCCGCTAAAATACCGCAGTCGAGCCCACAGTACCGAAATTTTCAAACTATCAAAGCCCTATGTGAAGCTCTGCTACCTACCACCCTCCCTCTTCTACAGACCTACGGAAAATCACTACTCCTAAGACGTGAACGCGATATGTACATTCGGTCTCACCAAGTGCAGCTCGCCGAAGATATCAGTCTAGCTATCCTTCAACAATTACAAGTCCATGATCACGAGGGCACAGCTCGGGATTTCCAGTACTGGTATATCATGCTTCATTCCACTCATGAGCTATTGGTGAACCCTGTTGTACCAGGTAAATAACACGATTTCTCCTTTCCTTGATCTCCGTATACTAATACATATAGCTCGCTCAAATCCAGCACTGCACGCTCAAAATATAATACCAGTGTTACTAGCCTTCAAGAAACATGGTGGATTGAAGACGCTAAATTCGCTGCTCGTCAAATTCGAGAACGAAATCTGCAAGACGCACGACAGCGAGGACGGAATAGCGAAGTCCGGACTCGCCTCTCTAGGTCTCAAGAAGATATTAGATATTTATGCTCTGCTTGCTAATGGAAAGCTTATCAATGACGCGGTTGGGAATGTGAACGTTCTGCCACATAGAGCTACGAGTAATGACCGCAGAGGTGAGGCATTAGTCGCACCGAATCTCGTTGTCGAATTAAGAGCTACAATATTACCTACTATCCAGAAGTTGTGGGATTCACCTCTCATCGAGAAAGGTTCGGCGATAACTGTCGCTAAAACTATCGAAATCTTGAAAGCTATATCTTTAGCTGATTCTGAGGCCAACGCGTACAGACGCTCAGATAGGGTTTGTTGATAACATTTGCCTAGCCCCATTACTAGAGTATTTAAGGCTAACTTGTATCAGAACTTGCCACCTACGTATCTTGAGCCTAACAATGTTAAATTCTCTTGGGCGACGCCTATGCAAGAAGTAAAGCAGCTTACCGAAAGCTCCTATTCTGAAAGTCTTGCGCAGGAAGCAATTTACCGCAGCTTTGGTAATCGTCAGATGGCCACAGATTATTGCATCGTACACGAGAAAGGAATTGCAGGCACAACCAACCCTATACCCGAAAACGATCTACCGACTGACGTGGAAAGCGGATCTCCGGCCGAACGCAATGTTTCGGCTGATGATGAAGCGATGGTCCTAGATTTACCATCGGACCTTCCATCGGGAGTCCTTGATGAAGAGCTCATTGGTGAATTTCGAGAGGCTGCTGCACTGCCAAGTGGTACTGACCAGGACACTCCAATTCCCTCAGTCGTACATCAAGAATCTCACGACTTAGCATCAGTCTCGACAAGCCCAGCTCAAGGATCTACAGTCAGAACAGATCCAGAAAACGACGCGCGGCCATTACACGTAGCTAAAGAAGACCTAGACAAAGAACGGGATAAGCTTCGCTCCAACTTAATTGACAGATGTTTGGATGTCATAAGGGCTCACCCAGAAACTACGCACGAGGTATCTGAGCTAATTTCATCAGTCGTGTTGCGATCCCCAGGGGATGATTCGTCTATAAGACAAGATATTGGCGAAACGTTAGTCAACGCGCTAATGTCTTTGACGGATGACGACTTGAAAGCCAACGGGCGAAGCATTGTCGCTTACGCTCACCTTCTCTCCCTCCTCCTTCAGGATAAAGCCTTCCTCAGCGCCACGGTCAATATATTGAAGGAATACGTGACGGAATTCTTGCGGTTTCTTCAGATTCCTAATTCCTCCTCCACTGATGAGCTGCCGCCCTGGATTCCGTACGTACTTCTTGTCTTCGAGATCCTACTTAGCGACGACGAACAACTTGGACACATTAGCTGGAAGGTCCCTGAACTGGAGGACGAATCTATCCAGGCTCTAGAGTGGTCCGCCAAAGATCGTAATGTCAAAGGTTACGATAGGCAGACTCTCCTAAGTTCAATCCTCGAGATCCTTCCACGAATTGGCAAGGAGGAATCGCTCGCAATCTCGGTTCTGCGAATATTGGTAATTCTAACTAGAGATCGTACTGTCGCCCGGCAGGTTGGAGATAAAAAGAATCTACAGCGCCTGTTTGTTACTGCAAAACAACTCTCTGGAGTTGGGGCCCTTCGTCTGAGTGAGACACGAATATCTTCTTATATACTAACAATCCTGCGGCACGTGGTTGAAGATGAAGAAGTCATCAAACAAATTATGCGAAGTGAGATACGTACCTATCTAGACGGAGGACGTAACAATCGGCCCTTAGATCCAACAGGGTTTTTGAAACACTTCTCATTCCTTGTCCTGCGCGACCCCAGATCATTCGTCGAGGTTTCTAACGAGATCTTGAAACTGAACCGATGGCCCCCTCGTGATGGTAATACCACGCGACCTCAAATGGTTCTTCTCAAGGAGTCCCAAGGAGAGTCGACAAAAGATGAAGTTGCCCCAACTGTTCGCGCTACTGAAGATTTATCAATCGAGGATATCAAACCCTCCACAGAAGGAGAAGACAAGCAAATGGATGACGAGTCTAAAACTGTGGCGCAAGATCTCAAGCGCCCAGTTGTTGAAACCCCAGACGGTGTGATACATTTTCTGCTATGTGAGCTGTTAAACTACAAAGAGGTAGATGATAAAGATGTGTCTCAGCTTAGCAAGGAGGCTACACAGGCCGGTGAACAGAGCTCTTCTTCTGATGCACCTATTGAAAATGACAGTCGCAACGCTGATGGCAAAGAGAAGAAAGGGAAATCTTCGTTTAAGACGGATGAACATCCCATTTTCATATACCGCTGCTTTCTTCTTCATTGTCTTACTGAACTCCTCCAAAGTTATAATCGGACTAAGGTTGAGTTTATCAACTTCAAGAGAAACGCACCGCTATTTGCCAATACGCCTGTTAAGCCTCGGTCTAGTGTACTGAACTATCTCCTTAGCGATCTTCTCTATCCAAGTAACATAGACGGCCCTTTGGATACGATCATTTACAAGAAGAAGTACGCGACAGCAATTCAGACACAAAATCTACTGGTGGCTCTTGTCAGTAGGACTGGTGAAAAGCCTGTCGACCGAGGTCGAGACAAGTACGACTATGAGGATGAACCCGATCTACTTTTCGTACGCAAGTTTGTCCTAGATACTATCTTGAAGTCCTACAAGGATGCGACGACCTCCAATGATCCCTTTGACTCTCGGTATGCCAGGATGCTTGGTCTAGCAGAGGTTATGCATCTCATGATGGGCGATAAAGACAAAGATCCAGCCGCTTCATCGCGAAATAACCCCGACCCTCTTGATCGGTCCCATTCACAGCTACGTCGACTCATGTACGAAAAGGGGTATCTCGCTGCTTTAACTGCCTCTATTGCCGATATCGATCTCGCATTCCCACCCGTGAAGAGAACTATTAAATATATTCTCCGCGTATTCCGAGTATTAACAAGCACTGCCATCAACCTAAGCCACTCCAACATCATATCTTCAGTACCAACCCATGAGAATGTTGAAGATGAACTTATTTCCACAAGCTCTCTCTCAGATATCGAAGATGATAGAGAAGAGACCCCAGATCTTTATCGCAATTCGGCTCTTGGCATGCATGAACCTGGTAGAGATATGGATGATGATTATTCAGAGGATTCAGAAGATGGTGAGTTTTCCTTCGATCATTTGGCCCTAAATGATGTACTCACAGCTATAGATGACGATGAGGAGATGTACGATGATGAGTACGATGACGAAATGGCATACGAGTCCGAGGATCGGGAACAAGACGTTAGTGATAGAGAAGAAGAAGACCTAGGAGACATGGGACCTATCGAGGGATTATCTGGTGAGCCTGGTGTCATCGAAGTGACAATGGAGGATGATGATGACGTCGACGAAATGGACGAAGACGATGATGAGGATGAGAGCGACGAAGACGATGATTCCGACGAAATGGATGATGCCGAAGACCACATCGAGATCGTCGACGATGAAGGAAATCCGCTCGATGATGATGGCGCTTCAGACTGGGAAAGTGACCCAGACGATGCGGTCGACGAAGAGGCGGAAATCGATTACGAAGCGGAGCCTCAAGATCCTCCAGTCGTCTTCCATGATCTAAACGATCCCGACGAACTAAACCGATTTGGAAACATTATGCGTGCTATTGGAGACGGAGACTTCGAACCAATCGTTGAAGATTTAAACCAGCTCAATGATCGCTTTTTAGAAGAAGAAGAGGATGATGGTGAGTTCCCCTGGCTTCCCATTGGGCTGAGCTAATAGGCAATGTAGAAGAAGATGAAGATGACGAGGACATGGATGACGAGTATGCGTACGAAGAGGAGTATCCCAGTAAGTTTTTTATTTACACGAATGTCTGGAGTAATACCTAGCTTACACTGCCTAGATGACCCCCCACCTCGAGATTTAGCAGCTCCAAGTCTAGGGTGGGACACGCTTATAGTAGATCATGGAGGGATGTTTGGAGGACGTCGTCGACACGCGCCTATCGATCGCCAACCCGTGTCACTTCCCTTCATGATGGGGCAACGTGATTTAAACAATTTCAGTGGTATGTTTGAGGCTATTTTCATATTAATTTCTAAAGCGCGGCAAATTGTCCCACCATCTCACTATCACGTAATCAAGACTGCTTTAGGTTAACACACGTCTAGACTCACGGATCCGCGGTGGTCATCCCCGTGATGCGCGGCTGCCTGCTAATGAAGATGGTATCAATCCTCTATTACGCAGAACCAACGAAAATAGTCGCGACGGATCACCTCGGCCTGTAAACTATACAGGCGGTAGTCTCGTTAGATTGGGGTTACCGGGTAGCTTTTTCACTGGCGCTGGGCACGATAATCCAGTGGCCTTCATCAATGATTTAGTTGCGTCACTTCCTGTCCACCTGGGCCGCCACGGCCATGCTCTTCATTTCTCAATCGGGGGTGGGCCTAGGGGACATATCAGTGATTTACCTTTTCCATTCAGTGTTCCCTCACGCGAAACAAGGTCCGATAGTCGTCGTGATTCTTATCAGGAGCCGGTCCAGTCAACCTCATTCAGTGCAGAGTCAACGATTACTCGTTGGACTGAAGAAATGAAGATGATATTTGGCTCAACCCACCAAGAGAAGGCAAGCAAATTACTTCCTGCCATTCTTTCCTACCTTGTACCTCCCGCTATTATTGCAGAAAAAAGGTTACAGGAAGAACGGCAGCAGTTCGAGGATGAGCAACGGAAAAAACGTGAAACAGAACGAAAAGCCAAGGAACTTAGGGAAGCTAAGGATGCTGAAGAGAAAGCCGCTCGCGAACAAAAGGAAGCAGAGGAGCGCGAGCGTGCTGAAGAAGCTGCTGCCGCCGCCGCCGCCGCTGCCGCCGCGGAAGCCCAGACGAGCTCCAGTAGTGAGAATCTACACAATGACAGCACTGAACCAGACGCTATGGAGGGCGTTGAATCATCGGCCGGTGCCGCTAGTGCTATAAGGGAAAGCATAGATTCGGCCAATCAACCACGGTCGTTCACCACAATCAGGGGAGAACAGGTCGATATTACTGAGCTCGGTATTGATCCTGATTATTTAGAAGCCCTTCCCGAAGAGTTTCGAGAAGAAGTTATAGCTCAAACAGTCAGCTCCCGGAGAGCCGAAGCCCGCGACGCCCCAAGAGGAGCCGGCGAACAAACTGAAATATTTCAGGAATTTTTGGACGCTCTTCCAGAAGATATTCGTGAAGAAATTGTTCGGCAGGAAGATGCGGACCGACGGCGACGAGACCGAGAAGAAGCTCGACGCCAAGCCTCGGCAGCCGGCCAGGCACCTGAAGCACAAGATATGGACCCCGCGAGTATCCTTCTGACATTTCCTCCTGCTCTTCGAGACCAAGTTTTTATGGAACAAGGGCCCGAAATAATAGATTCTTTGCCTCCGGATTTGGCGGCTCAAGCTCGGCGGGTACTCCGCACGACGCATCCCATTTTATCCGAAGATAGGATGCCTCCCGGGGCCACCCGTGGACGAGATGCCATCCAAGCAAGTGGGCCAATAGACGAAGACAATAAACCCCAACGGAGAGCTGTCGTTCAGATGTTAGACAAAGCAGGGGTCGCTACTTTACTTCGCCTCATGTTCATCAACATGAAAGGAGGGTCTATCGAGAATTCCCTCAAGAACGTCTTCAAGGATGTTTGTGAAAATCGTCAGAATCGCCTTGAGGTCATCAGCACTCTACTCCAGATCTTGCAGGATGGCTCTACCGATGTAGATGCTGTAGAGCGAAGCTTCACTCATCTTTCTATCAAAGCCAAAGCGCCTAAGGAAAAAGAAACGAAGACACAGACCCCCCAGGGGCTGAAGCGCACATTTACCAACATTACTAGTCACCACTCACTGCAGACGACCTCGGAAACATCGCCTCTTCTCATTGTCCAGCAGTGTCTAGACTTGCTGTGCTATCTCGCCGACCAAAACGTTCACGTGCCATCCCTTTTTTTGACCGAACATGACGTCGTTGTGAGCAACCTCAAGCGTAGCCTAAGCAGAAAAGGGAAGGGCAAAGATAACAAAGCCCAAAAGTACGCCATCAACTCGCTGCTGTCTCTCCTTGATCGCGATCTCGTCATGGAAAGCTCAGCTATTATGGATAGCCTCTCTCAGCTCCTGAGCCGTGTGACATTTCCTCTATTGACTCTTGATCGAAAGCAAAAAGAAGCAGCAGAAGCAATTAGGTTATTAGAGGTCGAAACTCCGAAGGTAGAAGAGGAGTCAACAACGACACCCAAAAGCAATGAGCAAATAGTGCCAGAGAGTGCCAATCCAGTACCTGCATCAGAAATACCGTCATCAGACCATGTGCCTCCCACGGCGGAAAATGCTGAGTCCTCAACTCCCCCCAGCCCCTCTAATGTGGATTCAAAGACCCTTACGGCACTGGAAAAGAAACAGGCCGCCTTGAAAAAAATCAAGCAACTACACCCACCTGTCATTCCTGATACAAATCTGACGCTCATCATCAAAATATTTGTTGCTCGAGAATGCAGTTCGAAAACGTTCAAGGAAACTCTTTCCACAATCAAGAACCTCTCTGTAATCCCCGGCGCATTGCTTGTTTTTGGACACGAACTCGCTCGCCAAGCTCAGGTGCTTAGTGACAAGATTGTTGTTCACCTTGATGAACTATTGCCACACATCCAAAGTGCCGATACCGGTACAGAAATCCAAGGCGTTGCTCTTTCAAAGTTCTCGCCAGGCGCGTCTGACCAGAACAAATTGCTGCGTGTGCTCACTGCTCTTGATCATCTCTTTGCCCAAAAGAAGCCAGACCCAGCTGGGGGGGCAAGCGTGGAGGAAACCAAAAAACAAGATCTGCTAAGCACGCTGTATCGCAACCCGACATTTAATGCTCTGTGGGAAAAGCTTAGTGCATGCCTCAGCGCGATCCGCCAACGGGAGAGCCTACTGAACGTGGCTACCATTCTCTTACCTCTAATTGAAGCCCTAATGGTGGTCTGTAAGGACAGCGCTCAGGCCGAGGCCGGCGCCTCTACGAACCAGGCGCCCAAAGACATGGTGCTTTCAAGCCCGCAGCCCGAGTCTCGTATAGCAGGCCTATTCTTTACATTCACAGAAGCCCACAGGCGGATTCTTAACGAGCTCGTGCGCAATAACCCTTCTCTTATGAAAGGCACTTTCTCCCACCTGATTAAGAACCCGAAGGTCCTCGAGTTCGACAACAAGCGAAACTGGTTCAATCGTAGTGTGCACAACAAGCAACAGGCTAACCATAGGCCGTTCCCTACCCTCCAACTGCAAGTCCGCCGTGAGCATGTCTTCCATGACTCCTTCAAATCTCTTTATTTCAAGACTGGCGACGAAATGAAATTCAGCAAACTCAATATTCGATTCCACAATGAAGAAGGCGTTGATGCTGGCGGTGTTACCAGGGAATGGTTCCAAGTACTGACTAGACAAATGTTCGATGCCAATTACGCCTTGTTCGTACCTGTCTCCAGCGACAGGACAACATTCCACCCGAACAAGTTGAGCGGAATCAACGATGAGCATCTATCGTTTTTCAAATTCATTGGTCGCATCATCGGCAAAGCTCTATATGAGGGGCGCCTGCTAGATTGCTACTTCAGCCGAGCAGTCTACAAGCGGATCCTAGGCAAGCCAGTCTCGGTAAAGGACATGGAATCATTTGATCCCGAGTACTACAAGTCTCTTTCCTGGATGCTGAACAACGATATCACTGATATTATCACTGAAACGTTTTCTGTCGAAGATGATGAATTTGGCGTTACCAAGATCTCGGATCTTTGTGAAAATGGCCGTAATATGCCGGTGACAGAAGAGAACAAGCATGATTACGTGCGTTTAGTTGTCGAACATAAACTCCTATCTTCTGTCAAGGATCAGATGGAACAATTCCTTAAAGGTAACCTGGCCCTACTTCAACTTATTAGAAAGACAGACCGCTAACACAGTTGCAGGCTTCCACGATATCATACCTGCTGAACTAATCTCCATCTTCAATGAGCAAGAGTTAGAGTTACTGATATCCGGATTACCGGACGTCGATATCGATGACTGGAAGAGCAACACCGAGTACCAAAATTATACGCCATCGTCGCCACAGATTCAGTGGTTTTGGCGAGCATTGCGATCATTCGACAAGGAAGAAGTTGCCAAGCTTCTGCAATTCGTCACCGGAACCAGCAAAGTACCTCTAAACGGCTTCAAAGAACTGGAGGGCATGAATGGAATCGCCCGGTTCAATATACATCGCGACTACGGTAATAAGGATCGCCTTCCAAGTTCCCATACTTGCTTTAACCGTAAGTCTTTGAGTATCCGCTGTTTACGTTTAGCAAATAACTAAATGAACATAGAACTTGACCTACCCGAGTACGAGAATTACGAAACGCTACGCCGCCAGGTTCTTAAAGCTATCACCACTGGTGGCGACTACTTCGGGTTTGCCTAAGAGACAGGGTGAGATTCGATCACGAGGCCAGTTGAAGGAAAATCACTTGGACTCGGCCGTGTGTATTGCTACTATAGAATGTCGAGCAACTCGGGCGAAACAGGCAGAGTATAGGTGAAATGCCCATGCCTTATCCGATCTTCCATCCCTTATTTAGTGGTTTGGGCTGAGTTGCGCTGGACCAACCTTTTTGGCGGAGTGCAGACCGTCAACAAGCCAGGTTCATGGGCGACTGATGCCGAACTACTCAGCATTCAGGGATCCCGTACCTACTAGATACTAAATAAACAAATACATGATGCGTAATATAACCATACCTCCAAGCGGTGACGTGAATAATATAATAGTTCCATCTATACTAATAATGTTCCGTGTATATCCGTCTAACATATCAGTCTGAATTCTCTCACATACTTACATGACTTACGTTGACTGTGACCGCTGGCTTGGAACTAGGGTGTATGATTTTGTATATCCTACAATATGAACCGCCGACAGCGCCAATGACAGCGTAGCCATCGTTGCAAAAGGTCTGACTATAGTAGGCATAACATACGAGTTGGTCGTAGTAGGCTGCGCTACTAGACTAGCACAAACTCGCAAGCGAGAAAAGCAAAATCTTTCTTTTTCCTGTCCAATTTATTAGACTTGTATTTCTGTACATTTCCTCGCCTAATAACATTCATTCCAACCAGCCCAGTCCAAAAAGACGGAGAGTTCATGTACGCAAGATTTAGCTAGATGTATTGTGTCAGCGATGGGAGTATGCCAGTGTAGGCTGTCCCGGATGGAGGCTCCATGCCGTATATGTAAGTTCCCCACCACTAGGGACATCAGTTAGCTGAACTGTTCGCCAAGGAGAGACGGAGAGACGGCGAGACGGAGACGACGGGGAGGTGCAGTAAAACATGAGTGCTTACAGGCCCAGCTCCCCACCAGAGCCAACCAGTCCAGACATCCGGGTTCTCAGCCATGTATCCAAGCATGCCCTGGATCGCAGTGATGCATTGGGCGTTCGAACCACCAGCTGTCTCGCCTAGGATGGCCTTCTTGCCGTTCGCCTTTAGCCAGGCTGTGGCGGCCTGGAGGCGCTCCTTGCCGATTGTGGACGACACGCATGCTGTCGATGTGCCCGATCCGTCGGAGTCTAGGTATTGGTGCATCTCATAGACGATTTTGTCGGAAGGATCGGTGAGTTTTCCCATGCCATCTGCGGTGCCACTCGACGTCTAGAGCACAACCGGTTAGTCGGCGGTATCACGCATGAATCTAGTTGAGCTGGGATCAAGTTCTATACACCATTGCCTACGACGCCAGCAAGCAGGGGGGGTGGTTCCGTTCACGACTTACCCAATGCCAGGCACCTGTCCACGAATTGCCCTCGACAAAGATATACTGCGAGGTGGCACCGGCAGCACGAATGGCATCGATTGCCTTCTGGTTTAGGCTCGCGACAAGGGCGTTGTCTTCATCGTGAAACTCGTTGTTCGTATCGAAGATGACCTTGTCGTTCGACGCGTACCGCTTCGCCATCGTTGACCACCACGACCCGAAGCCATTCACATCCGTGATGATGTTGTTGTAGTATCGCCCGAAGTTATGCGGGTCGATAATTACGTAGGCACCCCTACATAACTAAGTCAGTCTGATTTATGCGTCTCCCCGGCATACAATGCGAGGCTACGAAGAGTAAACACTGACTTTCCGGTGATGTACTTGACAATTGTGTCAAGGCCACTGGCGTAGGTCTCGTTTACAGTACCCGTCATCTGGGTAGGGACGAAGCGCTCCCTATTCTCAGTCAGCACTGTATATGGTTCTAAAGTCTTGCGTTGGGGTTACTTACATCATAATGGGGACTCTGAAGGTATTCATCCCCTTGCCAATCATCGTCTAGACAAACGCGTGCAGTTAGCACCGCCATTCCCCGATGATGGAAACTGGTAAACTCACGTTAATGGCATTCTGGTCGGGCCAAGTGTAGTCCTTCCCAAGCTGGCCAGGCAAAGCCGTGTTACCGAACTCAGCGCCAGACTCGTTGACGCCGACGAACTGGAACTTGCCCGCGCGCTTCGTCGCAGGCGCGGCGACCACGCCGGTGACGGCAGCCGCCGTAGCGAAAATCTTGACGAACTTCATAGTGCCCGAGTGTTAGGAGACTTGTATTACGAGAGGTCTAGCCACTACATGACGAAATAGATGCTTCACCATATGGGTTCGCCCAAGTTTATAGCTCCAGCAAGTTCGCCGCGAAGAACCAATCGACCGAGGCGGAGGTCGTAGCTCCGCCTCGCATAAGAGCAGGGAGGCCTATAACGAGGACGGGAAGGCACCGTCCGGCACCGTCGACGAGGCTCCTCGACCAACCCGGCGGCTCTCATGATAGTGGGGAAATTTTCCGAGCCTGGAGGTGGCGGGCTGCGAGACGACGTTCATCAGTCGAGCGCCAAGGCGGGTGCTAGTGCTCCAAGAAGGTTGCGGAAATATATACAACATGTATCATACTACTTCAGTACTATATATTCCAGATACTTCTCTGTATCATAAACGTCTAACATTATCTTTATGATTATGAGTCTGTCAGCACTTGTCAAGTAGCCTCTCCATTCTAAACGGTAGCAGACTAGAGTGGTTATTATCATGAGAATACCATGACAAACTAGGTATGTAGAAAGTCTGGAAACCAAGGCGAGATGCGACCGAATGCATATACAAATAGTCTAGATAGCTAAGAGTGTCCAATATCAATATCTTTATCTAGAGTAGCAAACGTACAGAGTAGGTATTGCTCGTTCGAGGACACGGGAGTTCGTGCTCCGCATGTTGTAGCAAAAGAGCAGCGCAAACCAACGAATGCGATCCCCAGAGAAGAATTCATTTATTGAGACTTATGCGAAAGCTTAGTCTATTGGTAAAAATGCAGGCAAATAATACGCCATCGGAGGATAAACGGTAAATCTTGCGGCTGCAATAGGGGCTGCTTGTCCCGGATCTATCGATTGAACGGTCGATGACTGTCAGGCGGCAACGGGCCGGCGGACGTGCAGAGTCGGCAGAACCCGATAATGCGACAATAGCATGAATATCTTCGTTAATCGATAATGCACTTATCGCAATACCTGGAAATTGCAATGCGACTCCAGTGAAGAGGTAGAGAGAGTTATCGGCCGCACAGGAAGCATCATCCACAGACCTCACGACACCGTCGTCGCATATCCCAACAAGATGCAGCCCACGCGGATTCTGCTCAAGGGCCGATCCGTGTGGAAAGGTGAGCTCTTCCCCAGCTAATTAGACGAAAACCACACCCGCCTCTGGAATTCGGTTCATATATGCTAATCATTCTCAATAGGCCCGCACATCGTCCCGTAAGTCAAGCTCCATCTCCCCGAACAGAGCAGGCGCATAAACCTCGAATGAGCGAAGCGAAGCAAAGACCCCCTCATAGAACCCTACCCCGGATCTACCTTCAACAAAGACATGTCCAAGTTCCAGACCAGGCCTTTCTGACGCTGTTCTCGTCTACAGTCTTCCCATTTCGCGTCAGCTGCCGGGCGAGAAAATAAAGCCGATCCGGACACAGGCCCGCTCCGCCACCATCCTGCCCAACTTCGTGGGCCTCTTGTTCCAGGTGCACAACGGCAAGATATACAACGACGTCATCATAACCGAGGACATGGTCGGACACAAGCTGGGCGAGTTCTCTCCGTACGTGCACCACCCTCCCCTCCTTTTGCTATCGTCTCATATTTATCATATGCCAACAATATAATGGGCGTGGATTTGACTTAGTGTACCACGCTAACTAGATGCCTATTACCTTTGATATAGTACGAGAAAGCCCTTCATCTGGTCTCGCGCGTAGTAGACAGGAATGCTCACATAGGAATGCGACTCCACGGCTATGGATAGACGAAGGCGAATAGTAGGAGAAAGCTGCATTCCGTATCCAATTGGCGTTTTATAGGCACTGGAGGCGATATCACAACAAGCATAGCGATGACCTGTCTGATCGCTTCAATGTACACTACGCAAAACTAAAATGTAAAACACGATGCATAAAAAACTGTGAAGTTACCAAATGCATGTAGTAATAATCATTTTTGTGCCCGTAGACTTTCTTCATATACGGTATCGAGGCAAATTTAACAAAACCATCTTGTGTACGTTGAACCAGTCATGAACCGGCTGATCTCCGCCTCCAACGACGGAGTTTCGACCGTGCCGCTTGCCCTATGTATGCCGTGATGCCTTGTATAGGCCCTGAACGCCTTGCGCCTTTCTAGATCTCAACCAAGTGACTCCCTTAAACAGAAACTATAACTATCATGAAAGCCCAGCTTAACTGCCGCAATGCTCCGAAGTCGGGTGGAATCCATCCCATCTACCGGTAGAACTCGCTCCGCTTCACATTAACGCCGTACTCGCCGACGGCCATGCCGAGGTCCTCCATGGTGAGCACAGTGCGGTTCTGGCTGCCGCCCTGCCCGCCGCCACCGTAGCCGGCGCGCTGGATGCCGAGGGGCCCGCCGCGTGCCTGGTCCTTGCCGCCGCCACCACCGCCAGCGGCGGCTTGGCCGGGCACGGCGATGCCGGCGGCGGCGCCGAGGTTGCCCATGGGGTTGTTGGCGCTCGTGTTGGAGGCGCGGATGCGGCTGTACTGGTACGCGTCGGCGGCCACGTCGGCCACGAACTTCTGCACCGCGAGCGCGATCAGGCGCGCGAGGCGGGGGTCCGTGTGCGGCGGGGGAGGGAGGCCGGCTTTCGTCATGTAGTAGTTTGTCACGGCGTCTGGGATCTGGCCCGGTGGGATGCGTTGTTAGTTTTAATGAAAATTACACGTCATAGGAGGGGGGGGAGTGTGGGCTGGGAAGAGAGGGAGGAGGAGGGCTTACGATGGGGGCGTAGTCGTCCATCTTGGAGAGGAACTCCTTCAGGGATGTGTCTTTCTTGTTCGGCGGCTTGGTTTCTGCTGCGGCTACGGGGTGCTCTCCTTCGAGGAGTGGTGCGGTGCCCGAGGGGACTTGCTCGTTCCCGGTGGGTGCGCTCGCCATCGTGGGAGGTGTGCGCGTATATGTGATACCCGGGGTAGGAAGCCCGGTAAAGAGGTAGAATTTCTTCTCTGAGGAGAGAAGTTGTATCCTCGGAGGATGTGAATTGAGTGCTCTTTGATGGTCTTATTGAGAAGATGCGGATTCTCGAGGCGCAAGTCGCGTGGTACTTGATAGGATGCACGGAGATTCAGACTGTCTGACGTGCAGCTAGGGAGCTTGTAGAAAGTGATTTACAACAAGAGGTGCCGATTCTAGCGGTAATCGATTGTACGTGTATTTCCCCAATGGCAATTGGTGTTAGCTTGCTGCTCCTATTGGAAGATGTCGATAGTTGGTACGAGGGAAACGTGATCAACGATGATGATGATTGAAGTTAAGTTAACGATGGCTGGTGGATTAGGTAATCCTTTTTGGCGGAGCATGGAGAAAGATTGGCTGGGGTTGGCTCATCCTAAGTTGTGGTCTGTGCGCATTAAGATCCAGGTGCTTGGATTCTAGATTTCTATTGGATAGCCAAAATGCGCAGGACATCTTCTGTAGGCCCTCTGAACTCTATTTCAACTATTAGCCAATGTTTATGTTCTTAAGAAAGCACGTCGAAAAAATAAACAAGAGTTAAAGCTCCTCGTAGGTATATTTATGTTATTAGTAAAATAGGGACCCAAAATTTCGCCTGATTACTAAAATTTAATCATGCTACGAGGCGTTAGGTAGTAGTATCTTTGCTTTTTATTCCAGCCTTAAACATGTCTTTTAACTGTTTCATGCGTTAGGGTACCTACGCCTTACAGTAATACCACCAATATACCCCATGTGGGTGAGATCGCACGTGGCCATGCCTCCATTCGGGACTGTGTTCCTAGGGCCGCAGCCGCAACTGCTTCTCGAAAAGCGCCCTGCAGTATCGGCAAGCCGAGAAACTATAGATCCGACTAACACCGTGCAATTACGTCAAGCCCACCACCAACACTCTTCTTCTACATAAGCCCCTGACCGCTAACGAAAACCTCACTCCCTCCCTGAGATCTCACGATAACGCGGCCCGTCTCCGAACATGAGGAAACAGGTCCTGTTCCGATGGCTTGGTGGTCTAGTGGTATGATTCTCGCTTAGGGTTCACCCTACAGCACTACTTGCGAGAGGTCCCGGGTTCAATCCCCGGCCAAGCCCGTCTCATCTGGTCCTCGGCTTTATCTTTATTGACTTCCTAGTGTAATGGTTATCACAGCGGATTTTGATTCCGCTAATCTGAGTTCGATTCTCGGGGAGGTCTTAGTACGTTCGTTTTGTAATGTCTCTTCCTAATTTTTTAAGTTTAGGCTAGTGTTAGATTCTCTGTGATATTATCTAAATAAAAAAAATATAGGCCAATGGACCCTGAGATAATACTTATTAGCAATGACAAGGGAGAGCAGTAGACTTCCGCAGACAAGGTTTCAGGAATAAAGCTTACAAGCACTCAAAGAAGCCGACTATACCATCTCTCCTGTATGGTGCTAATACGTCGGTGTACAGAAATTGCAGGACTAATAGACACTAACGTGGTAAAAGAATTAATATCAAGCATTTTTATTTAAATTTCTTTATTTTTCTGACCAACAAACATCTTTTCTGTCACTTTCGGGAAAGGGGTATTAATAGCAAAACTATTTCTCTGAGATATTGTATTAAGTGCTACGTTGAAATAATGTGTAACGTATATTTACGGGTAGGGTACAAAAGAGGTAGACACTTATATAGGGTTAAGCTTTATGGTTTTGAATTGCCGACTTGAAATTCTATACATTTGTATAAGGGTTATCTAGAACATTGAGAGATACCCAATATGTGAAGAGGTAGCCCAATAGTTGGTTGTACATGATCTCATGGTTCTAGAGCCGAGGGTACCTGGTGGCTTCGCCTCTATGTACTTTTTCTTGGTAGCACTAAACCACCGGGTTTTCACATGCACGTTCTCCCGGTGCACGAGCTATGGTATACACAGACCCCCACTACGTATAAGTACCGCAAGGTATAGTACTGCATACTATGCGCTAGGTAATACCTAAAACTGTACCTACTGTAGGTACCTTTTACTGAACTTACAAGCAATGACGATTCAGTGCCTTATTACCTACATCTCCGTACCGCCTAAAATATCCATTTTTGATAGGTCTGTAAGCATTGCCGACTCTAGGCTGGCTACATATATATAAATCTTTTTGCTTTTGCTTTTGCTTCAACCTGCCGTGCTGCATCATCCATCTGTCACATCAGCCACTGCCGCTGGAAATCCCCTGAGCGCTCATCACCGGTTGTCCAACCACAGCAGCGTTGCAGGGTCGCAGCGTAGCGCACACCCGGTACTGTGCACCCCGCGATTTGCCACCGATTCGTGCCGATTGGACTGTTACCCGTGTCTTGCTGCTGTGAGACAGCTCAATTTTTTTCTCTCTTGTTCTCGTCGCTCCGACCACCTAGCTAGGGGGCCAGTGCAAGTTCTTTTGCTGAAGCCGGCGCCGATTGCGATTGGCCTTTTATAAGAAAGCATCGATTCCCGTCGAACTCTCGTGCTTCCCCTCCCTTTGGTCACAATGGGCGACATGGCGAACGAGATTAAACTGCTCTCGGGAAATAGCCACCCCGTGCTGGCCAAGCTGGTTGCTGACCGGTAAGTTGATCAGTCAATCAATCAATTAATCAATTGATTATCTATTTATTTATCTATCTATCTATCTATCTGATTATCTTCGATCCTTCTACAACTTCGACTACTACTGCCTACTCTGCACTTATCAGCTATCCTGCACCTTTTTAAGCGAATGTCGCCGACTCTATTTTTCGTGTAACACTACATGCGGCGGCTATTGATGGCCTACCCAAAAACTCTTCCAGCTAGCTTGGCCTTTTGTTGGCGTGCGCAACCTTGTACAAGGCGATTAGACCGCAACACTAACTAGAGCCCTACGAATAGGCTGGGCATCGAGCTCGCGAAGACTCTAAGTCTCAACTACTCCAACCAGGAGACGAGTGTAACAATTGGTGAATCGGTTCGCGACGAGGATGGTACAACACCCTCTAAATCTGTAATTCAACCGCTCTTGGATAAGCTGTTCTAACAGAATACGCCTCTCCAGTCTTCATCCTCCAGTCCACTGCGCCGGGCGATATCAACGATGGGCTTATGGAGCTTCTCATCATGATCCATGCCTGTCGAACCGCCTCCGCACGACGAATCACCGCCGTCATCCCCAATTTCCCGTATGCGCGCCAGGACAAGAAGGACAAGAGCCGCGCGCCCATCTCCGCCAAACTCATCGCGAACATGCTGCAAACTGCCGGCTGCAACCACGTCATTACGATGGACCTGCACGCCTCCCAGATCCAAGGCTTCTTCAATGTACCTGTAGATAATCTCTACGCGGAGCCCAGCGTGCTGCGCTGGATTCGCGAGCACCGCGGCACCGAGGACGTCGTCATCGTCAGCCCGGACGCCGGCGGCGCCAAGCGGTAAGCAAGCTTCCCACAGCGCAGAACCTGAACCCCAGCGCGAAGAAGACGGCCAGAGCTAACGCCACTCCCGCCACACAGCGCCACCGCCATCGCCGACCGCCTGGACCGCGGCTTCGCCCTGATCCACAAGGAGCGCCCGCGCCCCAACGTCGTCGGCCGCATGGTGCTCGTCGGCGACGTCGTCGACAAGGTCGCCATCCTCGTCGACGACATGGCCGACACCTGCGGCACCCTCGCCAAGGCCGCCAAGACGGTCAAGGACCACGGCGCCCGCGAGGTCATCGCCATCGTCACCCACGGCATCCTCAGCGGCAACGCCATCGCCATCCTCAACGACAGCTGCCTCAGCCAGATCGTCGTCACCAACACCGTCCCCCTCGGCGACAAGGTCGACCGCTGCAGCAAGCTGCGCGTCATCGACGTCAGCCCCACCCTCGCCGAAGCCATCCGCCGAACTCATAATGGAGAGAGTGTGAGGTATGTCATGTTTTCCGCTAACCCTGCCCCTACCCTGCCCCTATCGACGTGCCGCTAACGAGCCTGTAGCTTTCTATTCAACCACGCTCCCGCCTAGTGTGGATAGGGGGTATGTGGGTGATTAGCTTGGGAGTGAAGACTATGGGAAAACTGGTGTGGGTGGGAGGGAGAGTGCATGTAGCAGGGATCGCATTTGGCGGCACTCTCTGGGGTCTAATTGGCGTTAAAATGGTATATGGACTTTCTGCATCGGGTGTCATAATGGCATCGTAACATATAAACGACCTCAAAACACGTGGGCTTCGAGGATGTGATAAATCGTCTTGCGTGGACATGTATCTATGGGAGGTTTAGTGTTGGAGTTATGCTGCATCAGCACATCAATTGCATAGGTTGGCGAATTATAGTTTGGCTTGTCGGGAAATTCTAGACATAAGACATGATTTCGAGAGAATCACGATAATAGACGTATATATTGCTGAACAAATAGAATTGCCTTGTTGGGAATCTTGAGTCTCGTTTCATTTTTGGTGGCCGCCAGGGAATACACTAAAGCCATTCATCGGCCTATCTAAGGTCACTCATGACCATCCCGTAATGCCTACCGTAGCCATGATTTTCATGCCGAAATGCAACAACCAGAAGACACCTACCGAACGCCTGGAAGCATCTACTTGCGCATGGAGCTTGCCCTTCTCTTGCGGGCATCCGCCTTGGAGGAGCGGGCGTCAGCGACACGCTTGGCCAAGACCTGGGCGTACTCGTTCTATAGCAAGACTGTTAGTAGGGCAGCCACGGACTCGCGTAGTTTGTAGGGTTAGATAACGTACGGCCTCGTCCTTGACCTTCTCGGCCTGGCGGCGCTTGAGCGCAACACGGTGGCGCTTGTGCTGGAGACGCTGGGGAGTGACCAGTCTCTGGATACGGGGGGCCTTGGTGTAAGGCGTCTTGCCCTCGCCCTTGGGCTGGACTTCACGTCGGATAACGTACTTTCGGACCTATTTAATAGAGAGGGAAAACCCAAAGATATTAGCCATCATATGCTCCCATATTTTCAAGTGTTTCTTTCCTCTCAGACTCTACTTCGGTGGTTACACTGCTAAGGATTCTTCTCTCTCATCCCGCAGAAGCAACGACCGAGTAGGTGATGACGAGTGTTGTAATTCTACTTACATCGTCATCCTTGCTGAGGCCGAAGAAGCGGCGAATCTTGGTAGCACGCTTGGGACCGAGGCGCTTGGGGTGGACGACGTCGGTAAGGCCGGGGATCTCGCTTTCACCCTGCTTGACGATGGAGAGAGCAAGGACAGAGAGGTCCATGCCGACGATGCAGCCACGGACGGACTTTCGCTTGCGCTCGCCGGTGCGGCGGGGTCGGTAGCAGGAGTGGCCTTCGGAGAGTAGGAGTCGGACACGGGTAGGGTGCAGGACACCTTGCTTCATGGGGAAACCCTGCTTGTCGTTTCCACCGGTAATGCGGAAAACGTAGCCCTTGAACTCATCGCCGAGGTTGTCACCGGGGATTTCCTGGCCCATCTGATAGCACCACGACGTTAGTAACCCGATTCATGTTCACGTTCATATTCATATCCAATCCATGTTGAAAATGATGGTTTTTTTTCCCTAGAGGTCGACGAGATAGCCGTGCAATGCCTGCGGACGGGGAAGGGTCGCTTGAGGTTTGCATGTAGGGACCGCGTCTTGCTCATCGAATCTGGTTTCGCGAAGAGGAAAGGTGGGATGGAAAACGTACTCGCTTCTCCATAAAGTCGCGGAGCTTACGCTCATCTTCGATCTCGATTAACTTCTGGCTGCCATTGGCAGGGTAGGAGATGTTCAGCTTCATCTCGGCGGTGGGTGTTGGCGATCGACTTTGGGTGACGTGGATTGAGAGAGGAAGTCAAATCGTGACCGGAAATGCTAGAGATAATCGACGGTTGGTTGTGATTTTGGTTTTCTCGCTAATCCTAATTTTTCTCTGGGTCCTGCACGAAAGAGGTGGGATAACGCTAGGGCAAGCGAGTGCGCACTGACCACTTATCCTTGCTATCGATAACGTTAAGAGAGGTACCTACCTACCTAATCAGGTATGCAGTACCCACTATCTAGGGGGTCCTACAATTGGTTGGCATATCGCTGCTTGCTGCACCATAGCATTCAAAGGTTCGATTATACTTATTTAATGTCATGTACGTAGTAGCTAACTGCGTTGCTTTCCGTATTTTTTACTCAAAGTTGAATATCTACTGCTTAATAACGATAAGATGACATCTTCCGTTACCCTTCGTCTATGCACTTCCGTCGCCGAAGCTTCTTCATCAAATCCCTTGCCGCAGCTTATACAGACACCGTCTGGTCTAGCCATTCTTGAGCTACAGGGTACAATAAACTTACCTCAAGTAGACGAGAACGGCGGCTCGCTAGGCCATCAAGAGCTTCAAATTGGGCGCATATCATTCCCAGATTTCCACCCAGAGACGCAGGATGTCTCAAGCACCGCCTGGATGAAGCGAGTCCACCTATACGTGGGCCAACATCAAAGGCTCACCGGAGAATTAAAGAAACTACCCAGAGCTATGGCCGTTATCCGGAAGAGACCTATATCCGAACTGGATGTGGAGATGACCGATTCGTCCTCTGAGAATACCAAAGAAGATCTGGAACTTGTCGAGATTGTCAAGTATAAGCTGATGTTTTCGCATCGTCCCGAGCCTGTCGGTGCTGTCTGAATGAGACACCTGCCGCCGACAAGCTGACGTAGTAAATACTACAGAATCCCAATGTTGTTTGGTCGTTGGAATGTCACTATTTACGGGCACACTGTGCCTATACGTCGCGTCTCTATATCTAACACATATATGCTCGGACGAATCGGCTTCAGACCTTGTTTCGTTCCAAAAACATATCAAGGTATAGAACTCTATCGGGAACATTTCCAGGTTCCCACGTATGTTGTCGTCGTTATATTCGGAGATGTCAAACCCACCCACTACCTTAGAGGCAGTGTCCTCGTTTCTGAAGATGCCTGCAACTCATTATAAAACCGCACGGCAGTATTCCGCCCACGAGAAATAAACGCTTCGTTACAGTATGGCCTCTCGATCAGTAGGCTAGTTGTCCGGATTCGGAGACCAACCACGCAACACAGCTAGACACAGTTCCATCGGGTGAGATTATGGGATTCAGAGGAACCCAGCTTTTAATAACGCACACACTCTCTAAGCTCGATTGTTGTATTATTGTCTCGACTATTCACCGGTGCTTTACCAATGAGTATGCTTACTTCAAGGGATCTGGGGAAAAGTGGGTCCCGGAGATCCTAACCGAGATCCAAGCGTTTCGAAATGCGATATCTATTCAGATCGTCAATCCTCCTAGACGCCAATTTCAGCTGTTTTAAGACCGATTTTAGGATAGGTAACTCGGACTGGGTTGCCTTTAGTTTCAGCGAGCTCATTATTGATCTCTCTACGTTTTGCCTCGAGCAGGCAGTGTCGAGGGTACGAGGGAATATCAGAAAAATAAATAAATCGTTCGTTATGGCACAACACTATTGGCATAGAAGATGAGCTAGCGATTGCTCAAATGATATGTTCCGTTTAAGGCCATCAATTGATTGTTTCTACAACTCGTCTGCCGACCCCTCCTCCCGCCCCCAGTGAGTTACCCGCCCCATGGCGGTACACAGTTTGATGTTCTGGAGATCCCCCACCTTGCTTCAGCCTAAGTCACAGATGTAGCGCTGCCACACCGACCAGGTCAAGTGCCTTCATTCCTATGGGCCAGGTTTATTCTGTTCTTACCACTCTTCAAGCCAACAACGTAGGCAGCTGCTAAAAAGGCCAATGTCACCGTCACCACCAAAGCCGCGTTCCCCTTGTTTCTAAAGGGTTTGAGAACTAGAAATAACTATATACATGGAGGGTCGAGGGATCAGATGGTGGTAGCATGGGCCTCACTACCAAACTCTACTCCATCGCATGTGCGGTGTAGCAGTTGAAGATATATGCTGTGATGATACCATTGCATTGGGTATGGAGAGCACGTTCATGTGGGTTGACAACGAGCCGAATTTAGCTTGATACCCTGTGGTTTGTTCAATGAACGTTACTTTTAATCTTAACTGTAAAACCGCCTCCCCGACTCGACGATTTGTTGCATTTGCTTGTTATAACTCAGCGCCTTCGGTAAATAAACTCAGGGTCCCCGGGGCACAAAGACATTCAAATAGTTGACAATCAACGGACCTCATATTACAGGAGACCTTTAAATATTCCACCATCTTTCGATTATCTAGCAACAATAGGATACACCATGACAAGTCAAGCATAATCCCGGTATGACCACAGCCTAGGATGATAACAGTCAAGCTCCTATCTTTCCTGCTCTTGGTAGCATTTTTAGTGTTTAGTCCTGGTACTGCTTTTGACAACTTCGATCCTTTCCGAAATCTCGCTCATGCAACGCCTCCTACCAGTCAGAACATCGATGTCATTGGCAAAATTTGCCCTTGTCCGAGGTCAAAAGGTTCCAAGGTTAGCCCAGAAGATGCCTGCTCCAAAAGGCCATGGTGCTCCTCCCTTACATCCAGCATATCAGCCTCGATATCCAACAATGTTTCGGAGAGCTGTTTGGCATCTCTTTCAAGCTTCCAGAGTGCCATGGAGACCGCTTCGTGTGTTGTAGTAAGCTAGACTTATTATTCTAAGTGAGCGATTCACAGTCTAACAAGCCAAAGGGTGATTCAAATACTAGATCTCACGGTTTGACTCTTAAGGCAGGCCAATTCGCAGGCATTTTTGTGGCGGTTTTTATCGTATCGTCTGTCTCGTCTATCTTCGCTACAATATTTATCCTCCGGTATAGGAAACAAAGAACAAATATCATAGATAAGACGCCTCACTCGCAGGTCGAGGCGCGAACTCCCCAGCCTATGTTTAACAAGATCCGGGGTGATATCTTTTCATCTTCGTATCCTTCAGCTACAGGTGGTCAGCGTGACGCTCCCGCGGATTTTACCCCTCGGTGGCCACCCCAAAACCACGAGGCAAATCCTTCTCTCAATCGAACTCCCTTTACTCCTTCCAGTGGCATTAGTTTAGCAAGCGATCAAGTCCACCCGGTGTCTCCATTATCAGATCAGCCGTCCGATGAGTCAATGCAAGACAAGTCGCCTAGTTTAGAACTTGGCCTGTACGGGAACAGGACACAGATTGCTTCTAGATCTGGAACGGCCAATACACCGCCTACCAAATTGTCACTTTCAAGGAGTACTACTCAAGATGGATCCCACCAAATAAAAGTTGTACATATGGGAGTTCAGGGGAGTATTCCACATCCCCTACTTTCGAACGCGCGGATGACAGAAATCCTGCCATCAGATGACAAGTTAGCCGCCTTACAAGAAGGGCCTGACATGCGAGACTCTATCGATGAGATGGGAGAAGGAATGGTGATTTCGTCGCCAATACCCAATATAAGCACATTGGTACCCCCGATCGTTCCATTGCGATTCAGTAGTCTAAATGCCTACAGGGGCTTCCCCATCCAGGGGTCAATGAGCTCCCATGGTAACGATGAGACATTTCTCCTTTCCACAGACGAGGAATCGGCAGACAACAACCCCGAGATTTCACAAGACCGAACTAGACTCCAGTCCTCTTCATACTCGAGCGTAATCTCGCAGGATCTCACCCAGTTCGACCCCAGGGGCATGGGTCAACAGCCGATGTCTAGGCTATCCATGTCATCTGCGCAGCTATCTCTGGGATACTCAGGTTCATCAACGTCTCCTTTGCCTCAGTACCACCAACAAGAAGAGTACCCGGAATTCTCTCCCCTGCGCCCGGCACCAATGAGTCCCTCGCGGTGAGAGGCGCCAGTGCCTAGGCGGCCTAACATTACCCCAATGTAGGTATTCCTAGGAGCACTTATACATAAGATTCGTTACGGACAAGGGGTATTGGCGCGGGCAACTTGAAGGGCTTGGTATTGTTGGGTTATGTCATTGAATGGCGATGAAAGGGATTGTCTTATATATACTAAGGTAGTGCCTGAGAGGCTTCAACTCTAGGAGTGGAGTGTTCTATATGTACTCTTATACCAGTTCTTAATCGGTTAATCTATAAACTATACAGTTTCGGTCTTATTATATTACTGCCTCTATGCGATATTTTATGCACTCATTACGTGAATGCGTGCCAATTTTTCTACATAGAGTAGAACCCGAAAAATGCTATTCACAGATTTCCCTCAACCTATAGAGATTAATGAGAAAAATGCGTATCTAGCGACTTAGCTCGAGGAAGTAGCGAATATCCACCTCAGTCGGTTTTTTTTGAGTGTCTAATATGTTTGGTACGTATGCTTTTGCGTAGACCTCGGTAACCGAATTCTAAGGCTTTTCTTGTACGACAAGCTATTGACACTATGCAAAGCGCCCCGACACATTTGTCATGAACATTAACCGATCGTGAACCTGGAGCACGCAACCTTTACGCTTGAAACAACGTTCCGGTTTCCCAGCGCCGCCCCCATTGGCCACGTATTACAACCTAAACGTCCTTCCTTCACGCTGCTGAGGATTCCTAACCCCTCTCTTCATTTAATCTGAGCCAACTTGCCGGTATGCAGGGGTAAGGCAAATGTGTCCGGTTACCTCCTGTTCGAGCCCACGCGATCAAGTAGGCAAATAGATTTGACAGGGTGATAAACAAGCGAGACGAACAAGATTCCATTAGACGAGAAATACATTTTTGTGTACAAAATTACAGTGTCTAGGATAAATTTGGAGCCATAATCGCCCAGCCGCCCAGTTCCCTCGCAAAGTTGAGTTCCGTTGCCGTTGATGATGATGATGATGATGATGATGATGACCACCTTTCCCCCCCCTTTTCTTTCTTACAAGACCAACTCCAAATTGCACCGCCGAAACGCCAGTCATGCTCTCTGGGAAGCCGTGACCACGATGGAAATCTGACACTCAATCGATTACAGAAGCCCACGTACACCTCAATACGTATATAAACGCCGTGAGTGGATGATACCGAGGGAGTTTCCAGCCGTCCTAAAAGATATCGAGTTTAGAACGTATTCGCCGTCTCGTACTCGTGTGGGGTCGAACTGGATTGCTCTCTGAGGATAGGTGAAGCGCAAGCCCCCCCTATTTATACTGGCAGCTTGAACTTCTTGCCCTTCATGACCTTGGTGTAGTAGATCCAGAAGAAGTCCGAGTACAGAATCGTCTGGACGATGCCAGCGATGATGGCGATCCAGTCGGCCTTGTGCTTCGGCTCGGTCAGGTAGCGGTAGATCCAATTGGGGATGTAGAGCCCGCGGTAGATGCCCAGGGCGAACAGGTAGTGCGTGGTGATGGTCTCGGCCTCGCCTGTGCGCTGTAGCATAAACAGCTGCGGCAGGATGGCCACCGACTCCAGCCAGATCGAGAACGCCCACAGGATCTCGGAGAGTGTGTAGCGGTAGGGGATGATGAGAGCCAGCACCGCCGCGCCGCCTAGCAGGTACTGCACGCGGAAGGTGTCGAGGTTCGGGTCGTGCGTGGGCTTGTACTTGGTGGTCATCAGGTACACGATGTAGCCTTGCGCGCCGATAAAGAGGATCTTGAATACGATATTGTAGATGCTCTCGGTGCTGAAGAGGTCTGTGTTGTCGCGATTAGCTACGTTACTTGACAAGGGTGTGCGCGTAGAGTCTGCAGTCTACGCGGCGAAGAAAGGATCAAGGAGCGCCGTACCGAGATAGCGGGTTACGTATACTAGGAGATACAAGGCTTGCGATTTGAATGATATACCGGTGCAGCCCTGAGGTTGTTGTATTAGTGATAGCACGTTGCCGCATTCTATTTCGTATGAGGGGAACAAACGTTCAGCTCGGTCATCTTATGAAGTAGAATTAAAATCGACGCCAGATGGGAGAAGTCCCCTATAGACAGAGAATCGATTAGTTACGACTATATAAAGCTCTACACGCAGTATAGTACATACCCAGGACTCGAAACAAGTTGAGCGTCATAGTGTGATGTTGTTGGGGGAGCTTAGCTCCTAGAAGCAGCTATTTTGGCACGATGCGCTGACGCAATCTTCGCGGACGAGTTGTCAAAAAGGTATAGATGTTGGAGGGCCAGACTCCGCCAAGGATCTCGTCGTGAGTTGCGGATCTGCTGCTGTGTTATTCAGGTCCTCGCTCAGATGTTGGAAAATCCAAACAAGAAAATGAATCGTGGAAAAGCAGAGGTGCTGCTCTAGGAACCTAGTCTAAGCTATACCTAGTTGAAAGGACACAATGCACCTACCTACGCATACGTAGCAGACACGCGATGGAGCTGTGATTGGATCCCTGCGGTACATACCTATAGGCGGGTTTTGCCATGCTATTTGCGCGCAGTATTTCACCTGAGCCACACTACTTACCCAGTCTAGGTCAGTCTAGGTGCTTTTAGCCTAAGCCTGGGCTGAGCTACAAGACCCAGTTTTGCACAAGCCACAGTCTAGCAGCGTGTATTAGGTAACTTGAACGAGTTGGTAACCTTGTATAGTAGCTGGAAATCATGAGTATTTTTCTCCATTAATTACCAAACTACCTCATAAGTAGGATAAGAAATTACATGAATTATGTAAACTAAGAACACGAGGTGTGGTATGTACACTTGCAGTAACCAATTGAGCAATAGTTTGGGCTATTTATAAAAACGCTAAGCTGTACCACCTTAGTGCAGTGAGGGGTTCATATGAAAATGTGGTAGAGGTAAGAATTCTAGGATGTAAGTGGGCTAGCTGCCTGGCTGCCTCTCTACGTGATATTCTACACTTTGACGATCAACTCTCAAAGGCCACAAATGCACCAGAAGAGCGGCGTTATCTCCTTAGATTTTGCTACTATACTCAAGCTTTATACATGTTTATATATTTATACATATTTATATATCCTAATGCCACTTCTCTTCTCTTCTCGCATTGAATTAGTATCTACAAATCACTAGGCTTCAATCATAGCAAGACGTATCCGGTGCCAGTGCATGCATGTAATCCATAGCGAACTAGGGTGTGTTTCAGGGGTCTACAAGGCTGGCTGGCTGCTGACATTCTAGGATAGACACGAACAAGTGCTCCTCTTCTAGAAAGTCATGTCAAACTCATCTCTCTATCGTAATCTGATCTTATATAAGAGTTTGCGACATCATGGCCGATGCCGTTGGCGCTGTGGCGTCGGTTCTCCAGCTGGTATCGGCAACCGCTAAGCTTATACAATACTGCATCGATGTGGCACACGCGCCAGAAGAGGTTGACAGGCTCGTGGTCGAGTGTATGGCGCTAAACCCCGTGCTGATGAGGTTGAAGAACGACGCCAAATTCCAAAATACCCAAGCGGCTGAACCTCTTAGAAAACCTCTCGATGACATGAAGAACCGTGTCGAAAATTTAGCTACCAAGTTGAGGCCACAGGGCCACCTACGGAAAATAACCCAGAATATGATGTGGCCGCTATTGAAGAAGGATATGAAGGAAGTTGTGGAGGGATCAATACAATTAACTAACCTCATCAACTCATGGATGACCCTAGACGTCAAAGACGCGGTCAATTCGATCAAAGAAGACACTGTTGTCCTACCAGACATGATGAAGAAGCTTCAGAAGACTATGTCGATGACGGTACAAAACGAGATACGACAAACTCGGGAGATACTAAATACTATAATGAACTACTTCTCACCAGTCAGTTTCTCAGAGAAACAAAACGAAATCGCTGGCCAAAGACATCCAGATACAGGCAAGTGGTTCATCGACTCGCCCACATTCCAAGAATGGATCCGCTCACCCGGCGCCACGCTCTGGTGTCCTGGCGCTCCGGGCTCCGGCAAGACGTTCATCTCGTCGATTGCTGTAGACTATCTTGAAACTATGGTGAAGAAGGAGGGAGAGACAGGACTCACATACGTCTACTGCGATTTCCGGCACCGTATCCAGGAACCCACGACGTTGTTGGCTAGTCTTTGGACGCAGTTGATGCTCCAGCGCGAAACATCCAAGGCCGAGGTCGACCAGCTTAGCAACGACTTATACGCCCGTCGGGTGAAATTAACAGCGACCCAAATCAACGGACTCGTTGAGAAGGAGTTTACGGACGGAAAGTTCCAGCGATTGTTCGTCGTGATTGACGCACTAGACGAATGCACAGTGGCACAGAGAGAAGTTCTTCTAGACCACGTTTCTCGGCTACACCCCTGGGCTAATGTTCTCATCACATCACGGGTATTAGGAAGTGATCTGGAAAGATTCGCAGATGTTCGTATCCTTAGGATTAGCGCAATCAAGGCCGATCTGCACGCCTACATAAAGAGCCGGATAACCAGTTCTAGAAAACTAGCTGAGAACGTTAAGCGCAAACAAGAGTTAGAGAGTGAAATTGTTCGGATAGTCAGCGAAAGAGCCCAAGAACTGTATGTGTATCATCTGATACTCACGAGACCAATTAGCCGCTGATAATATCAAAGGTTTCTGCTCTGTAGGTTGCACATGGATTCTTTGGCCCTCGAATCCACTCCTAGAGCGGTAAGAAAGGTGTTAGAAGCCATCCCAAGAGGCGACACTGCCATGAGAGAGACATACAACAACGCTGTCCAGCGGATCGAGAGCCAACACCATTCCAACCGAGACTGGGCCATACGGACCATTAGATGGGTCTGTTTCGCAATGAGACCGCTGACTTCGACCGAGCTCACCCACGCGCTCGCCGTCGACCAAGACGACACGGAGTTAAGCGAGGACGCCATAATCCCAACAAACCTTCTGATCGAGTACTGTGGCGGCCTCGTCGTCATCGAACCGGATAGCGAGATTGTGAAATTCGTCCACTTCACGACACAAGAGTACTTCGAGGCTGAGAAAAACACAGCGCTGTTCGCAGGCACAGACGGCAGTATCGCTCTCACCTGCATCACGTTTCTTAGTTTTGATGACCACCTCCTCAACGACGACGCCACGCTGCCAAATATCAAGGATGTACATAATAAGACGCCATTCCTTGAGTACGCAGCCGTACATTTTGGCAAGCACTATCACAAGATGCTATCACTTCCCGACTCTAAAGACACTGCCTTAGCCGAAGATATTTTTGATGCTATGGGCAATTTTTTCAAAAGTGCGGTAAAAGTACACCGCGCCGCTGTGTCGGCTCTTCATACTACTCTAGGGAAATGGCAGGTATGGCCTGGAGGTCACCACCCCGTCGGCAACCTGAACGTATCCGCCATAGACCTGGGAGCTTTCTATGATGTTATCCTGCCGAATGATACTGATGCGGACGACTCCTTAGACCTAGGGGATACCCTTCTGACAATCCAATGGTTTAAGCGGCATACGAAGCAGCTAACTGGTGAAAATAGACAGTCCTTTGGGAATGCACTGCATTGGGCTGCTCTCGGTGACTCGGTTAGGTCGATGGACTTACTCGTCCAGGACCCATCCTTAAACCTCGACACAAAAGAAACCAATACCTGGGCGGTACAACCAGCCCACGTATCAGCCGTGTTTGGCTCCGTAGGGACACTGCGAACTTTGCTCGAACACTCCGAGCTTAATGTCACGTCACGCATAGGCGACCATATAAACTGGACGGGAACTATTTTACACCTAGCCATTCGCAGTGTAGGATCGACTCCAGCAGCTAGGAGGATAGCGATGATTGATACAATCGTCGAGAAAGATGTCCATGGCAAGCTCATCCTAGGACACGACATATACGCAGCCAATGCTTTGGTACTGGCCGTCAAAGAATCCGAGTACCTCGTCTTTCAAAGGGTGCTGCGCTACTTCGACGCAGTAGCCGGCAACTCCATCTGGAAAAACCAGTTGACGGCTGACCGCTTCTCTAAGACACCACTGCATTGGGCCGTGATGGACCCTTCGTTCGGATTCAAGAATCGCACAGTTCCCCCAGACTCAGGCCCTCGGCTCAAATTGCAGGCTCTGCTAGATCATCCGCTTGCGTGGGAGCTGATGTGTATGCGGGACAACAAAAATGATAGACCCTTCGAAGAGGCGGTACGCCAAAGCAACATTCACGCAGTTGAATACATGATCACCAAGGCAGCCGAGCACCAGTGGCCCGTGATCGACCAACTTGTGATGCCCGGTCTGTATCTCGCCGTCGAGGTAGCCCATTGGACGGTTGTGGAGTTGCTTCTAAGCAAAGTCGGGCCCAAACTGTTAGCAAGACCAAACCAAGACACCACAGTACTGCATCATGCCGCGAGCGGGACCTCACACGGAGCGATGAAGTTCCTACTACAAAAGCTCGAGACCGTCGGCCTGCATAACATCCGTGATCGTCTAAAGATGACACCCCTCCATGTCGCTGCCCTGACCGGTAATCTCGATGCCGTAGACGCCCTGCTCGAGCTCGATGACATCGAAATCGACGCGAAAGACCAAGACGATGACACACCGCTGCACCTGGCCGCCATGCACGATATAGGAGACGCATGTTCTAGGCTGCTCGCCGCCGGCTCCAGTAGTTCAACAGAGAACGCGCGCGGCCTCACCCCGCTCGCCGTTGCGCTAGAACGACGCGCATCGAGCGCGGTTCAAGTCATACTCATAAGCTCCAGCATCTCCGAGAAGCCCTGGGGAAACCTCGACGACGCAACCACTCGCTGGCTGGAGGAGCAACCTTGGGGCAAATACTTACTCGACGAAAACGCGGCCAATAGTCCTTCTAGCTTACAGTACTGGCCCCAAGACGAGAAAGACATAATCCAAGCCGCGCTATGCCTGCGGCGAAAATTGCACTCCGCCAGCCACCACAGCAAAAACCTCCCCGCCCAAACCCAACAGCGCCAAGACGCCCTCCCAGCACGCATCCTCGACCTAGCAAACTACTGGGTCAAGACGACATCCACGCGCGTCGCGGTGACGCGCATGCAGATGCTGCGGCAATGGCACCACCCAACCCTCCCCTTCATCACGAGCCGCCCCGTGCGCGGGCCCACCGCGAGTCCCGCGCGCAGGGTCGTGTTCTCGATCCTCGCGCACGACCAGGGGTACAGCGACAACCCGGGCGCGGGGAACTGGACGTGGTTCGTCGCCGAGGCGGCGCAGGACGCCGTCTTCGGCCCCGAGAACGTGCTGCGGGGGAGGGGCGGCACGATGACGTTTGGCGGGGGCAAGCCCGCCGCGCAGGGCCCGGTGGAGATATGCCGGAACCAACTTGCTAGTCGTCAGTGGGTGCCTCACACGGTCGTGTGGGACGTGGCTGGCGATGCGGAGGCGGCGTGGGTTAGGGCGTTGAGGCCGGGGAATGTGGTGCTTGTTAGGCCGATGGTTATGTTCCCCGGGTGGGAGAACTGGGTGCATAGGGTGACGATTGATGTGTATACATCGTGTTTGAAGGATAGTGAAGAGAGCTTGGATATATGATGCACGGCATCTTGTTGGGATTAAAGAAATGAGCAGCTGTATAGGCGCTTTGGGTTGAATTTATTAACTGATATATACCAATTCTGTTATGCTACGAGGGATGTCAAGGCGGGTTATATTAGGGTGGTTATATAAGTGGTTTTTGCTGTATACATAGGTGCCATAGTCCCCCTAGAAACTTAGGAGATATATGAATACTATTGACCTATATTTCGAGTTTTATCAGATACAGCCTCACAAACTGGCATTAGATATAAGGAGGACGTTGAGCCTGAATGTTGCGGCATTCAAGTTGTGGCTGGGCTGTGGCTGGAGTTGAGTGCTGGATGCCCCGATTCGGACTTTAATGTAGTTAGATGATGTCAGTGCTGGTTGTCGCATGCTACCTGGTAAGCTTCGGAGATAATGATAAGGAATTAATCTATTTACAGCTACCTACCTAACTGACCTACGCATACTCTTGCGTATTACAAAGCTGCCTACATATACATACATGTAAGTATGTGGTAGATGAATGGCTAACAACACACTGCCACATTGTAGAACCTTCGACTGAAACTGCGAATTGCTTATGACTAATCCGCATGAAAAGGTAGGCATATCGTTTGGTTCTAATTGATTTATACCTTTCATACTTACTACTTGCTACGAATTACTGTGCACGCTAGGTATCAACACCATCTCACTACTCAAGCCTTGTAGACCCTCCGTTGCCCACCAGAGTTAGCCAGACCTACTCACAAGATAGGTAGACGGAGAAAGCAGACGGAGAAAGAAGTCCCTGTAAATCAATACACCAATGGTTCCCATCACTCTGGTCCATCATGGCGCTACACACGCATTTGACATGCCGCCCGACGCAACCGTCGCCGACCTAGCCAGCGAGATCCAAGACGTCCTGCACATCCCCACCGACAACCAAAAGCTCATGGTCGCCAAGCTCGGCATGCTCAAGGCCCCCTTCACCCCCCGCCCCATCACCGACCTCCAGAACAAAAAGATCACCCTCCTCGGGACCTCGAGCGCCGAGATCGCCTCCCTCCACGCCGCCTCCTCGCACGCCGCAGCCCGCGAAGCCCACCTCGCCTCGGCGCGGCGGAACCTCCCCAAAGCCCACACCCGCCGCGACCCCGCGCGCGCGCAGGAGGACAGCCAATACACCTTCCTCACCCTCCGCCCCCTCCCCAACCTACCTCGCCCGGAGCGCTCCCTCGCCTTCCTCGAGCGCCTGCGCGCGGACCCGGGGATCCGCGCCGCCATGCGCGCGCACAAGTTCCGCGTGGGGCTCCTGACGGAGATGGACCCGCTGTCGTACACGGAGTCCAGCCACGAGGGCACGACGCGGATCCTAGGGCTCAACCGCAACCAGGGCGAGGTCATCGAGCTGCGGCTGCGCACGGACGCGTATGACGGCTACCGCGACTACAAGACCATCCGCGCCACGCTGTGCCACGAGCTCGCGCACAACGTGCACGGGCCCCACGACCGGGCCTTCTGGGATTTATGCCACCAGATCGAGCGCGAGGTCGCGAGGGCGGATTGGAAGAGTGGTGGGCAGAGTGTTGGGGGGGAGGGGGGGTTCTATGAGCCGAGTGAGGAGGTTGCGTATGATCATGGTGGGTGGACGGGGGGCGAGTTCGTGCTTGGAGGTGGCGGCGGTGGCTCATCGGGTGGGAGCACAGGTGCTGCTGCGGCGGGCGGGACGTTGAGTAGGCGTGAGATCATGGCGAAGGCGGCTGAGGAGAGGGTGAAGAAGCAGAAGCAGGCGCAGGGTGAGCCTAATGGGGACGCATCTGCACCGGATGGTTCTTAACTCCCTGCCACCTACTTATTTCTATAGATTTGGCCTTTGCATTTTTTGACTGGATTTTATCTTTGCGTTGGTAGTTGGAGTTTATACCCCCTTTTTGTCACTTTACTTGATGAAACTCTAGTTTGTATATAAATAGAGACTATGCATACGGAAATTTCCGGCGCCGTTAATTTGATATACTATGAACCTCATACCACATAAGGTGTGTAATTATCTTAAAAGTATGCATGTATTCTAGCCGGGCTCACATAGAAGCGGCGTCGTCCTTAGGGGGCGCTCACAATATGTCACCAGACTTCCTGCTCGACAGGTTAATCCCCATTCGCACATACATAGAGCCGCATTGAAGCTATTATTATTATTAGGGTATCTTGAACAACGCCAAGCGCCAACAGATCTAGTGCCTTTACAGGCGGGCAATAACACAGATGCAGCGGTCGTCAAATGTCATAAGTCGTAATCGGACGTGAAACCTCCAAAATGCAACAGATCCCTCACTGCGCAGTAGGGCCAGCCCGCCTCCTCGTAGGCGTATCGTTGAAGCGCTGCTCCTTGTTCCTCGCTCTCCTCTGCTTCAGGGCAGACCACTCCATCTTCCAAGTGTCGATGCTCTCGCGGAGCTCCTGGTCGGCGTCCTGGGGCACGTAGCTCAGACACTGCACCTCGATGGCCTTGAGCTGGATCTGCAGGTGCAGCAGCTCGGTGTCGCTCTCCTTCCGCTCGCTCTCACTTCCCGGCATAGTTAGTATGCATGCATGACGGAGATAAAACCAAAGGCCCGGATTACGGAGGGAAAGGTCACACTAACTAGTTTCTGAGCTGTTCCTCTAGATCGATGATGTGTTGTGCCGCACGCTCTAGCCGTGAGATCAGAAGTGCGTGGATGTGCTGCGAAGAGTTAGTGGTTTTCTTCATAGATAGAGTCAAGGAGAGTGAGGCTTACTTCGGTCTCCTCTTGTCGATCGCGGAGGTTGGAGATAACAACTTCTAGGTTCTTGTATACACCTTGCGCCTCAGCTATTACTTGCTCTGCCTGAGCCACGGTCATCTTCGCGGAACGGGATGCCGCTTTTGCATTGGTTCGGCGGCGCACTTTGGCCTTGGCCAATGGTGACGGCTGTGTAGGTGAGGCAAGGCTAGAGACGTCAGATAGCAGCATATTATCCGGATGAGATGGCTCCCAAGAAAGACCACTCCTGTCTTGACCGTCATCTTCGAAACTTAGCGGCGGGAGCCGAGGAGGTCGGGTCTTCGTCTTAGACGAATGGCTAGGAGTAGACAAGACATTCTCCAACTCATTCACCTTAGCGTGCAAGACATCGATACTCTCATCCTCGACATTCCGCTGTCGGCTCAGCCTCGCGGCGAGGTCATTTAGGCGCTGCACCAATGCATCTCTGCTGTCTTGGGTGATGCTCTCGTGATCCCCGTGATCTGGACCCAGCTGATCGGACTCCGACTGTGGATACAACGGGGAGGATGGAGCTAAAGAAGGGGGTGAGAACTGGCGGCGTAACGGTGAAAGTGGGGACATTTCCAAGGAGGAGAGGCTCATGGACGGAGAGGCGGGCGGAGATAAATTAGCTACAGATGCGTTGCTGTTATCTCGGTGATGGGGTTGCGAACGAGATAGCTCCGGATGAGGTCGCCGTGGTGGCGGCGTCTGCGGCGCCGGGCTACCGTGATCGTCATCGGACCCTTCTGTGTCGGCCATGGGAATTGGTGGGAACCTTAGTAAGTATCGCAGCTCACATGAATACAAGGTCAGAAGCTGAGGAGCTGTGGATCTTGTAGAAAACACAACTGTGTGCGCTGTAGAATAGCTTGTGATTGTACATTACGTGGAGACTCCTTTTAGTCTCTTCCCCTTAGCTTAAGTGCTATTGAAGCTTTGAAATTTCCGCATTTGGAAGATAGGTAGAAGAAAGGTTACCTAGTACAGAGTAGACAATGCAATGTCAGGCCTGTCGGACAGTGCAGAACGACAACTAGAAGCGGCTTTCTACAAGTACATACCTAATGTACCTAAGTGCACCATGTACCTAAGGTGCCCAAGCTGCATTGACCACGTCTCGACGTTGTATCCAGTAGGTACCGTTCTAGGCAGCGATTCATAATATCCAGGTACCTCGGTACCATAGAAGACACCTCTATCAGCTTCAATTTTCTATCTTGCAGTACACAGCTAATACGGCAGTCCTTAAGAGGAATCCCGCCGCATGAATCCAATCAGGTAGTTATCAAATGTGTTAACAGTTTTCCAACAAATCATACTATGGTACTATACAGAAGATTTGGGGGTAGTTATGCTGACCTACATACCTAAGGTAATGTATACTTTAAAGCAGCCTGCCAAGGACGGGTATGTTCTTTAGCTAGCTCCTTCCGTTGCCTAGAAATGTTTATATGCGCACGACGTACATAGTTCCAAGACTCTCAACGTAATTCTGTGTTACTCACTAAGTGTATGTAGTTATATACCGCATCTGTGAGGCATTATTTGGACTTTGTCATATTAGTTCAGTTGTCAGCAAAATACCGCAGGCAGGCAGGTCGACGCTCGACCTGCTTGTCGACTTGTTGGCGCCACCAGCGATCACAGAGAAAGAAAAGAAAGGTTGCAGTAAGCCGATGTCAGATGATCAGCCGGCTATGTAACCCGTACGGTCCCGGTAATAAAAGTCTGGGTATATCTACAGTATACTACGTAATACACACGAGGTAAGTACGCAGTACCTACAGAATACCTACCTACGCTACAGTTTCCATAAGGTCCCGCTCAAAAATACAATATCTACCCAGGTACTGTGGCTCGTGGGATTCTTATGCGGGGAGCTCTGTTGTAAAGCCCCACGTTCCTTCCGGTGGTCCAGTGGCGTAGTCTACCAATTCCAAACGGTCCTCGGCTATGATGGCACGCATTCGGCAAGTCACAAGCAACCTGGGGGAAGCTCTGGCTGTGGGACAGTACAGTAGCGTGCTGGTAGTAGGCTATACTAGGAGGGAGCTAACGCTGGTGACTAACAGCACTGGGCCAATCCCGGCTGCCCTGAATTAACTTTTTCCATCTGCCTCGAGTCTGGCTAGCCGCGCCTAGGTACTGTACCTAGGCAGGTAGGGTGCCTAGGTAGGGTAGGTACCGAGCAAGTCCATCCGCCCGCCGAATCTGGTCCTCGTCACACGATCGCGAGTCATCCTCGAGCCTTTCACCTTCCAACGTCCGACTTTGTGTGCTTGCTGCTAGGTTAAGTCTTCTGCAGAGGTGAATTGACTGCCCAATCTTCTATTTTCCCCTTCTTGGCCTTTCTGCACCTTTTCTCGTGTATATGTGCCGCTCACCCTACTACTTGTACTATACCTTATCGCCAGAGCTACGTCGTACTGTTCCGTATCTGTACTATAGCTTCGGCGTCATCGTCGTTCCCTCGACCGCGGGGTTCCGCTTCCGTGGTCAACCAATACCAACCAACACCACTACCAACACGGACGCGACCTCGACCACTCCCTGTCCGCGTCCTGGATTCTACACAGCTCCATGGCTCGTAGGGCTGTCCACGGAAACCGATAATACCCCGCCGCTCCCACGGACTCGGGAGAAGCAATTTACCCTTCTTGCCGTTAATTGTGTGCTATCTGGCCCATCATGTCGTGGAGGGCCTCGACGAAGCTGATGGACACCATCCGCCACTATGCTAACTTCCCGGCAACGGGAGTTAGCTTGAGGCAGATGGTGCAGTTTGGCGAAAGACCATCAGTCGGTATGATTTATTCCTCAGCTCTATGACTACGTAATCTGCGAGGCGCGGTCTAACCGTCTCCTTCTCATCAACAGGGACCTTATTCCGCGCCTCCCAATTCCTCGCCGAAGAGCTGCCCATTCGCCTTGCGCATCGTGTAGAAGAGCTCACCAACTTGCCCGATGGCCTGAACGAGATGCCTTCGGTCAAGAAGGTCCAGGACTGGTATGCGCAGTCGTTCGAGGTCCGTAGCCCGGTTGCTGAAAGGTGACATTACCTGTGACTCACACTGACTCGCGCGACCGTAGGAGATCACCTGTCTGCCGCGGCCCAACCTTGAACGAGACGTGCGAGAACGGCTACTGAAACCTGGGAAGTCTAATGGCAGAGGAGCATTGCTCTCTGAAGCGATACCGAACCCCAGTATTCGTGAAGGGCAATACGCTTCTTCACCCATTTCACAGACGGGGGCGAATAACGGCAGAAAGCACCAAGGCGTCAGGAGATACTTCGCCGCGGTCGACGATAACGGCGACTGGCCCCCTGACCTTCAAGCATACAACTCTAAATTTGCCCAATGCTTGCATAAGATCAAGAGGAGGCATGATGGTGTAGTCACAACTATGGCGCAGGGCATCTTAGAGTATAAGCGGAAGCGACAACGGATGCAGATTGATAATAATATCCAGTCATTCCTCGATCGTTTTTATATGTCGCGGATCGGAATTCGGATGCTTATTGGACAGCATATTGCGCTGACGGATCAGAGCCACCATCGAGACCCTACATACGTTGGAATTATCTGCACCAAAACCAATGTTCGGGATCTCGCCCAAGAAGCCATTGAGAATGCGCGGTTTGTTTGCGAGGATCACTATGGCCTATTTGAGGCTCCTAAAATTCAGTTGGTCTGCAACCCAGACCTGAACTTTATGTATGTTCCAGGACACTTGTCACATATGCTATTCGAAACCTTGAAGAATTCATTGAGAGCAGTGGTCGAGACGCATGGACAGGACAAACAGGAGTTCCCTGTCACGAAGGTTATAGTCGCCGAGGGCCGGGAGGACATTACGATTAAAATCTCCGATGAGGGTGGTGGCATCCCTCGGAGTGCTATACCACTTGTGTGGACCTATATGTACACTACTGTAGATCGGACGCCGAACCTTGATCCGGACTTCGATAAGAGCGACTTCAAAGCCCCTATGGCGGGCTTCGGGTACGGTTTACCTATATCGAGACTCTATGCTCGGTACTTTGGTGGCGATTTGAAACTTATTAGCATGGAAGGGTGAGTCACATCTACTACTACTACTAGCATTCGCTAAGCTCAGTTTGCTGACATTTTTTATCCCGCCTTATTAGATACGGAACAGATGTTTACCTACACCTGAACCGCCTTTCGAGTTCTTCAGAGCCGTTGCAATAGCAACTAGCCGTCATGAGGGATGGATCATCATCCCGAGGATTGGCGATACCCTTGAGAATGATGCAAAAACGACTCAAGCCTGCTGAAGTATCAGAACGCAAACAAGTTGGCGATGCCGAATCCATGATCTCCCAGGAACGCGGCCAGCTAATATGGGACGATACCGGTGGCGAGCCGTGAAAAACTAAAAACAATACAATTCAAACATGCATGACATAGATAGTCCCCGCGGAGAATATATCTATATGAAAGAACCCACCTAAACGAGAGGGCGAGGAAGGAAGAGTTGGCTCGCAGGTAATGAGTGGTCCGGACGGAAGAGGAAGATTTGTGTATTAAAACGGCCCTCGATTCGAAAAATTATCCGTTCGGCATAACGGGTGCGAGGAACAGTGCCGAGGGCGGCATTACATCATCTATTCATCTGTCTCCCTAGCCATTTTGATGGTCTGATTCATCTTTGGAACGGAGTGGGACACAGCATTTTTCCTGGCGTAAGAACGGGGGAAAGAATTTATCAAAGGTGGGGAGAAAGGGAGGCAAATGATCAAGCCTTTTGTTATCATTACCATCGTCGTTGTCGACCATCCACCATCTACCATGAGGTATCTAGCAACTAGTTGGTAAATATACATATGGATTATAATGTACAAATTATTGTCGTTTACCCCTCCTTGAGTAGTAATGAGTGGTAATAATAATTCGAGCGTTTGAGTACTATGATCAGAAACATATATTTATGGTAACTACTATTTACACTGGCTTATATGGTGGAATGTTCGACAATTCAGGGTAAAACCTGGATGTCATAGATTTGGTCCGTCGGAGCCTACTGTTTATAACGTACATATTTTGATGTGTAACGGATATGCTCATGGAAGCGCAGGTACGTAGTAGACAAATAATATAAATGAATGAAGGAACGGGATGAATACGTGTCCCAAAGATATCCCCAGCGTTGTCATCTTACAGCATGCACTCCATCCATCCCAATGCTATATCGCTCAATCTTACAAAACAAAACTAAAAGAAAAGCTACCCTGTTTATAGGAGATTACGCCTTATACAAGAGATCTAAGAAACCTGTCGCCAGATCGACGACGACGGCCTTGTTGGGCAGGGACCCGGCGACACCGTACAGCGCGGCGGTGTCGCCGGTGGCCTTGCCCTTGACGCCCTTGCCCTCGACGGCGCGGACGCGCTCCTTCTCGCGCTCGGCCTCGATGACGGCCTCGAGGTCGGCGACGAGGCGCTCCCAGACCTTGGTGATGGGCATGGTGACGGCGATGTGCATGGCGGGGGGGTTCTGCAGGGCGTTGAGGTGCCAGCCCTTGGCGGACATGCCGTCGGCGATGTCGTAGATGTTGAGGTTGCGCGCCGTGAAGGCGACGACGGAGACGAGGGGCCGCCCGACGAGGTCGAGCTCTGCTGCCAGCGAGGACGACTGCGCCACGTGCTCCGCGATCTTCTTGGCGCAGCCGACGATCTTGACGCAGGAGTCTATGTACCCAGCCTCGCCCACCTTCATCATGCTCGTCCAGCACCCCGCGATCAGGGCGCCAGGCCGCGAGCCGGCGATGCCCGGCGATGCGTATACGCCACCGGACCAATCCGGCGACACAAAATACTGATATGTGCGTAGTTCCTGTGTGCGGTATAATACTGTTGAGTTACCCTTGGGCGCGAAGCCGTACTTGTGCGTGTCGCACGAGATAGATGTCACACCCTTTAGACGGAAGTCGAATAGCTCAGTCTCGAACCCAGCTTTCTCGAGGAAGGGGACAAGGAAAGAACCAAGACAGCAGTCTACGTGTAAAGGTAGCCGGCGCTTGAGTGCCAATTTGGATAGGGCTGATATGTCGTCCATGATACCGTGAGGGAAGTTAGGCGCTGAGCCCACGAGCAAGATTGTGTTCGAGTTGATGAGTCGTGATACTCGGTGGACATCTACTTGATATGAAGGCGCAGGGCATGGTACTAGGTGAACTTTGATCTTGAAGTAATCACCCGCCTTGCGGAATGCTGTGTGTGCTGTCTCTGGTAGAATCCTATATAAGGTATTAGCATCGCTATGATATAATCAAGAGGTTGCAAGAAATGCCATTGACTTACATCTCTGGCTCTGTGACGCCTCGCTCAACGTAGGCCTTCTGTCGTGCACTGTAGCAAGCCATAAGAATACTCTCGGTGCCGCCACTTGTTGATACACCGGCGGCAGCGGGCGGCGCATGGAACATGGAAAGGACCATAGCCACAACCTCGGCCTCCATCTTGCGGACGCCGGGGAAGACGTCCGGGTGAATGGGGTTTGCGACAGTGAACTTGCCGTATGCCTCGGTCTGCAGCTTCAGCAGATCGTCTTCACCATGGTATACAGCGCCAGACACGAACCCGTCCTCCCATCTCGTGTGGTCCATAGTAGCAAGAGTCTCGAGCTCCTTCTGTAGCGCTTCCTCGGTCCACCCCTCTTTCGGCAGCGATAGGTACCGCGACCCGGTGGTGGAAATCATCTTGGCCTGCAGCTTCGCCAGCGACTCGTCGACTTGCTTGCGCACCTGGGTCCGGACCCCGGGGGCGCGGAGGAAGTAGCCATATAGTATGCGGCGGGTATCGATGTAGAGCTCGACGATGGTGCCGATGAGGCCGCGGCCTTTGAGCTTCCAGAAGGTGCGGCGAACTATGCGGAAGACGAAGAAGAAGAAGACGATATTCCGGAACCTAATATGACATAGAAAATTTAGATTAGCGACTACTCTTCTCTTAGTAATTGTTGTCATCTTGTTCCGTCCCCCGAACTCCCCAACGCCCCCAAGCAGCCACCCATCATACTCACAGGTCGAGATTGATAACTTGTAGTGACTGTAGCGTGTTCACTGGCCGTGCGCGCTTGACGATATTCAAGCTCTCGCGCAGGCTGATGGGCATCCGCGACGTGCCCGGCATGGTTTCGAGGTAAGATTTGTGAATTGGCTGATGCGTTTGCTTGCTTGCCTGCTATGGTTCGGCCTTCGCACGTCCGTCTAGTTTTCAATTGAGAATTGGAATGGGCATGAGAACTTGAGTCGTCGGATCGGATGTCCGCGGAAGACTCAGCTATCTTAGTATGTAGTAATTGATGGAGCAAGGTTTCAGCAGGTCATGACACACTACACTAGACAAATAGACAAATAACAACGCTATACAGAATAACGGTATACCTACCTTATTTAGTCGGCTGCGACCGACCCAACCCAACCTCGGAAGGGCGATAGAAGCTTCCCTGGTTAAGCCCGCCGCCGACGAGCCCCGCAAAGGGACGCCACTGGGGTTGCTATGAACGCTTGACCAAGGTACGCTAGCTGTAACTGGCTACACCAGCTGTGTCACATGCAAAGGCGCCTACATGGGTAGGTTGTTGCAAGGATTATAAGGCACGCTAACCTGTCCTTGCTCCAGTCGTTTGGTCGTAGTCAACCATCCGAATGCGAGCTCCTCTGTCCTTATCTGATCCGAAATGCTCCCCAGATGACAATCACCTCGAATCTGACTGGCTGAATGGCACATGTATCTCGCATTGAAGATTATATAATCTCTCTGGCTCGCATACTAGGTAGATCTCTAGAGGATAAAAGACTCGTAGTATTATCATGCCAAGAGTTAACTCTTTCACATCACATTCTATCACACCCATTTTACTCACTAAAGCTGCCTAACATAATCTAAGCCAAACCTAGCATTCGAGAATCTACCGAGGTAGATAGGTATGGCGGGAGTTTGTATAAGGCTGCCCATCCCACAAACTATATTCGTTTACGTATAGTAGACAGAGAACTCATTTACATTCAGTTAAGGTTATAGGATAGCAGCCAGTTATTGACTGGACTGCAGAACAGTATTTGAAAGAGGCCCCCACCATTTCCCCAGCCTGGGAATCAACACAGTTGCCAGTAAACAAGGACGAAATAGTAACAGGTACGCAAAACACCGGTGTAAATGCCAGAGCCCCTATCTATCTAGCCCAGCCATCAAACTGTAATGATATATCCATAAAACGCCGACCCCGTCACCATGCCCAGTCTGCCGCCCTTTTTTCGCCGTTTCGTAAAGGCACGTTGATCATCAGTTATTAGGAACACGCGGTGCTT